>OY728160.1:80105604-81338104 GCA_963277665.1 Viscum album | reverse complement strand
ACATGATATTTAAATTTCCTTTGAATTTATCCTTTTCATAATATATTGATGAAAATGTTGAAAAAATCTCAAGGGTTTTCATGGTTATAATTTAAATTCCTCGAGACACAATTCATGTTATTCATCATGATTTATTTTATATGGTGTAATTACTTCCCCATGAATTTTTTTAACTTATAATTTCATGGAAATTATGGGTTTTATAATATCATGTTACTTTCCTTTATTCAATGGATTTATAAATCAAGCATTACCCGAGTTGCATTGTTTTTTACACATGGGTATTCATATCTATAGATATAGAATTTCACCCTAAAAAATAGAGGATTACAAAATTCCAAAGATCTACCACACGTGTAAATTATTATCTCTATGGATGTGGGACCCCACCCAGATACATGGAGGGGTACTGATTCCATAGATGGTGGATCCTTCCCTAAAAAATTATCGATTACCTAAACCCCATATATCACATGAGATACCACACCCTATCTTAATTCAGTCATCCGGGGAGTACCTAATCACCATACATGGAGAAAAAAACCCTAAAACATGAGGGAGTACCTAGAATCCATGTTTTCTCTAAACATATCACCCAAATAATTTCATCATCTCTATTGTTAAAAAATCCTTAAACTTCCAAAAATTCCTCATTAATGGACTTAAATTTCAAAAAGGATCATACCAATAATCATTATGAAGAGAAATACTTATTATGGACTACTGATATTTTTAATACTATCACCCAAATATGAAATAAAGAAGGATATAATAACTAGTATAACACACAGTGTGTCCAATAGGGTACATGAAATGTAGGTCACCCAACCAAGGTTGGTCATGTACCTCAACAACCCTATCCATGTTACTATAAAGTAAATTATGTGTATAGTGGGGTACATGGTGTGTTTTCTACACGAGTAGGTCTAGTCATTCACTTCCATTGCCTAATTCTTGTCATGTATCAATATGAAAGGAATGTAACTTTAGTACATTGATTGTAGAGCTTCTCAAGATGGTCGACTTGTAATTTAGGTACATGTTGATTATCATTTCTAGTTTTACAAAATATCTCTATGGCATACATGACATTTAATAACTATAAAAACACTTGTCATGTATTATCAATAGACATCAATCCACATTTTAAAAATTAAAATATGTGTGTGATGTGGCACATGGAATGTGGTAGATATGCATTAAATTGGAATATACATAGATTATATGATGAGGCACTCATTATCAAGATACAGAGCATGTAGTACTATTTCCCAAAGTGTGTGTCATTTAAGATGATGATACATTAACACTAAAACTAATAAACTACATGGTGTGGAATCTATAGAATTATATAGTGTGTGGTGAAGAATTTCCAATCTCTAGCATATAAAACATTATAAAATGTATAACTTCCTTTGGGTATGGTCACAGATCCATTTCCCATCACTTTAATCCCCATGGGACCTTCATCTCACCTTACCAGAATTATTTTCATATATCCATCATTGTACGATACATTTCTAATCATATGTTCCTTAAATTATTCTTGAAACCCCTCGCACAATAATTTCTAATCAACTAAACCCTTAATTATCTTGTCACCTATCATTGTAGCATTATAATATCCTGATTGAAAATTAGTGGGTTGAAGAAAGGGATAATAATTAAGTAGTTAGGGGATAGTGGAATACCAGACCACCCATTAATGCCTATATGTTTGGGTTGGTTAAAGAGCACCGATATAGGTGAATATTAAATTCAATATCCATGATGGAAAATCTCTAAATGGGTTATGAAAAATTGGATAATTATTCTATTATCAAAGAAATATTTTATGAATGATAAATAAGAATATAATTGTTTGTTACCAATAAAAAACCTCATTAGATAAATAATCCAAGGATAGTTATTTGAAATAAAATTAATGATAATCATGGAGTCTTAATCCCCACATTCATCCTTGATGCAATTTAAATAATTAACTAATAAATCAATATTTCATTGTTACAAAAAATATAATAAAAATATCAAAATATTTCTCTTCATGTGTTAAGAAAAAAACTCAATTCAATATATTTTCAATCATTATTTTTTTATGTTATAAAAATTTAAAAATAACATGGAAATTTGTTTTAGATGGGATAATTATTTTCATTGCGCCCTCCTAGAGAAAAAAATAATAAATTATTCAAATAAAATCATTTTTTGAATATTTCAATATTATTTCATCTAAATTTATTCATTTTTGTTCTAATAAAACATTTTTTAAAAGAAAAAAATTTAATGTGAAGATTTATTTTCATTATTTCCATAAAAAATAATTTCCATGTAATTACATTAAACATATTGTCTAACTATTAAAATTACCAATAAATTTAATTTATTATAATTCTAAATTAAATTACCACCAATAAATTATTAATTATTCATATTTTTAATAATCCAAAATTTTAATCATTTTACATCTTATCAATTTATTTTATTCAATCATTATATTGAAAAATTTAAATTATGCATCATGATCAAGGTTTTATATTTAGAAAAGAGTCCTATATTTTTGGGGAGTAGTCATCACATGATGATCATGTAACATTCCTCTATTATCATCATAATGTGAAGAATGGTCCATATTGTCGGTAATATGTTGGATATTATCTTAAACTTTCCTCCAACAAAAGGAAGATAGGGAGAGTTGAGGGATCTGACACTACCAATGGAGATGAAATTTATTTAGATGATTAAGTCCTTTTCTCCTTTATGATTTTTTTATTTACACTTAATTAAATGTCAATTTTAACATTCTGTTATAACGGTACATTTAATTCCCCTCCTTAACACCTCTAACCATAATAAGTTAAATCCCTTAGAATATGTAATCTATAAATTCATTAATAATATACATCACCACCAGATTGTTATGCCAAATCTATTTTATCACCCCCACCAAAAAAATATCTTTATATGATAATTTGGTTTCGTTAGAAAAATTGATAATGGTTTATTTTAGAACTGATTCCTAACCACATAACTCATACCTCACAAAATAAAACACCCAATTTTAGACACACCCTTGGATTTATAATTTTTATAGAAGCTAAAATTTAATAGATATTAAATTCCAATATTATAGGGTAAATATTTATTCAATTTATAAATATAAATTATCCCTGGAAATCCCGCTATCTCATAATTCCACCAAAATTTATCCCATTGATAAATACCACATTTTGGGTTCAAAAAAACTAGAACCTTTTTTAATAAGGTCAAACTATATTTTAATTTTATAATTTTACTCTCTATAAGTGACCAAAAAATGACTCTAAAAAACTAAATTTGGTCGTATTTATTAAAAATTTTGGTCACTAAAAAGTTTACATGCTTCACCATTCCCTGTAAAAATTCATGTACAATAATAGTAAACTCAATTATATAAACTGAATTTTGTATTGATCGATAAATTCATCTATATAGTTTCTTATATGTTGTCATAACACAATATAAGTGATAAATATTAATATAAAAAAACCTAACTATTGGTAAATATCAACTTATTACCCACCAAATTCCCGAATACATTCTCTCAACATATCCTCCAAAAATTGAATCATCCTCCTAGTGGGGACATATATTTTTTTGATTGAATATGTTAATTCTAATAAATTAGGGTTTAAAATAACATTTTTATCCTATAATTATAGAATAAATAAATTGATCTACATGACCATATATTTATAGAACCATATTTAATTAAACTACTTCTTTTACATAATGTTTATAAAATTTAAAAAATTGAACATTTTCCCTTAATTGATAATAGTGAGGATATTTCATTAATCTATCAAAAAATACGTTAAAAGATCAAATAATCTAAAATCATGATCTATTATCGTCACAAAATCAAAAAAAAAATTCATTTCCATTAGAGTATACTCAATGGATATAGAATCCTAGATAATACTCGATGCTTTGACTTTACCTAATTAAAGGTAAAAACTATATCAAAATGTTCCAATATAAATTTCCTATTTATAAGAAATTAATAATATTTATGAATAACATAATATGTATTTAAAACTCAGTTGGGAAATTCTAGAGTTGAACTTTGAGACCCAAGAATTAATTTATCACACAAATTTGAGGAAGAAATGGACGTCCTTTTTAAGTATTTTTTTATTCCCCAATATCAGACCACCCATTTGATGGATAATCCCAAAAAATAAAATATCTCCATAACCTAGTCATATGGTCACCAATTTACTATTCTATCACATATTTCACCCATCATAAAATCACTATCATCTTGAAAATATATTATATTATAATAATATATTCATGATCTATGTGTGAATAATATATTAATTACATCAACTTATATTCATAACTTAACCATTAGGAAATATCACTAAATAAATCTCATCTCAAATAATAAAATACCATATTATAATTCATTAGGGGTACATGTGATCTCAAATCCATATTCTTGTAGAAAATACACCAATATTTTATGGAAAAATAAAATTCCTTAAGGAGAAAATATATTTTAATCTATTATGATATATATACACCATAATGAACTTTCTTGGAAAATAATATATCCAAAAATTATTTGAAAATATTTTTTATACATAGTCAAAATCATGGGTATCATAGTTACATTCAGGATTATATAATTTTCAAATCCTATATATAATAGATGCACCCTTCTATATCTTGGAATGTATCAAAAATATATTAGATATATCATAGTATATGTCATAATTAATTCCTATTTCTAATAATAAAAGAAACATATTACTCATAAAATTCTCAATTAAACCTTAAAAATCCATATGAAATTACTCTATCTTTGTTGAAGTAAGAAATTTGATAGTAAACAATGATAGTGGAGTCATAAAAAATGAAACTGTGGGTACAAAACTCAAATAATAGCCATAAAAGTATGAGAAATATCACAACCTCAAAAAAAATCTTTTAAGAGTTCTAAAAATAACCATTTTAATCATTGAAATATATACTAATACACTATGCCCTGAGATAACATAAATTAGAAAGTAAACTTAACATGTCAAAATTTGATACTATAGAATACTTCCACGTAACTAATTATTTGTCTGAATATCAAAACCAATATAGATATTCCCACATGATTCTCCTATATATTTTAACAAATAAGAAATACATAAATAAATCTGATAAATAATTCATCAAAATATTGTTGTAACACTATATTATTAATTCCCATTAATATATTTTCTGTTTTTTACTTCAAATTGTATCTTTTTAAATTTTAAATTTTTATAATGATATGAAAAATATATTTTAAGGGTTTAATTATCTTTACTACTCACTTAATAGTTAACATATCATAAATCTATCATTATGAAACATCTATATCATTTTAAATAATAAAATAATTTATATATCATTCTAAGAAGAATATAATTCTTTAGAATCACTTAATTTTACCTTTTATATAATATATATAAACTAAATAATACATCTACTATGTTAGAGAAAAACATAAGAGTTTCCCATAGTGATACTCTATTCTAAATGAAACATATTTTTTGCAATTCAACAATTTGAATCCTACAATCTCAAATCTTTAAAGGTTACTTATGATAATATCCTACAAAAATATATTAAATACCTGGATATAAATCTATCCTAAACTCCATCTCACTACTTAGAGGTAAAGTTATCACAACTTCAAGAAATACATCAAAAGTTTCACTTAAATCATTTTGAAATTTAATCACCTTTTATAAATTGAAAAATGCATTAAATATTCCATTTTAGAAGTAATGCCTTGTGGATAAATCTATTAATTTATCAAAGGGAATTATATATTCCAAAAAAACACATTATAATATTCTTTTAGGTTCTACTATATCACCCTTTTTTAATATAAGTCAACATAAGATTGTATAAAATATATCTAATACATCCAAGAATGACATCATATAGTTACATCTATAATAAGTATAGGATCTCTGAAAATCAACGTCGTCCCATTAATATCTCACAATCAAAACATACCTTAGACATCCATATTTTAATTCCCATTATAGTAGTTTACTCTGGTGGCCTCTAAATTTTATATGTTAGAATGTATAATCATTGAACTAGGGTAGGTATTCTAATTGAATGTGAAATAATATTTTCAAATAAAATATAATATTTTTTTTGGAGTCATTCATAGTATAATAAAAAAGAGATAGCAGATGAATAGTTACATTTCACGAGAGTGAACAATTATATTTGAATGGGGATTACACATTTAGGGTACCCCATTTATGTATACCTAGATTATTATTGATATAACCCATGAGATCAGTCTTTCATCTTATACTTAAAGTGGAATATCATCCTCACGTCTACCGTATAGTTGGTATAAAATGGATTGATATAGAAGAATAAAGATAATGGCCTCTTACAATAAAGAGTAGGTGATTAATATTGGGGTGAAGACCTACCCAATGTCTCATTGATTGTGGTTGTGAGGTTCTATAGGTTGAGAAACTAGAGAGGACTAATTAGATTAAGTGGAAAACATAGGATATGGGTATTTCCCTATGTATCATCATGGAAAATAATATTTTTTTATCAAGGTAATATAAGATAATGATTAATTTAGGGTTTCAATAGTTTTGGAGGAAAAATAGGCATTCATTTTATCAAGATAATGTATGATAAAAGGGTTTCATGCTAATGTTCATTCCCTGATCATATGGGGTTTTTTATTTTGAAGGAAGCTTCAAGAATTTTTTTAAGGGTTTTAACCACGGTAAAAGGAATACTTGAAGGTATTTAAAATTGGTTTGGTCTGAGAAGAGTTCGAGTGATATAGTAAGACTACCATAATGGGAGAACCAGCGTAACAAGGGGAGTTCTGTGAAATTACCTCACATGGTGGCCTTGAGGAATTTCCTTTTCTAGGTTAAACTCAAGAGTTTGGATCATGGGATTATCCTTGTTGTAATTTCTCATTGTATTGTACTTAAAAGATAATATTGTATGATTTTCTAAACAATCATTTCTTATAGGCTCAAATTTGTGATATTAACTCACAAGACTGTCCTCATGATCTTGGATTATGGGACTGGCCTTCATATCTTCAATCCCAGGCTCAGCCTCTTGATCTTATTATTTCTCAAGTTTCATTTTATTCATATAATAGGATTTTCCTAAAAACTATCTATTGATTCATAAGATAATATCAATAGAAATGGATGGCTCTAATCTCTATATCTTCCTTTATTCTCTATTCATATGTGTTTATATTCTTTTAATTGGAGGATTCAGGTATGTATATGTTTAAAAGTTAATTAGATTCAAAAAATATGGGTGGAAATTGTAGGTGTCAAATTTAAAAGGAAATATGTATTAATAACCACAAGTTCCTGTAAAGAATCCAACATCTACACTATGAGTTAAGGTTCTCAGGAATGTAAACTGGATGGTGAGGTGAATTCATGACCAAAGTACATGATGGGACCACCTCACATAGCATTAAAATTTCACCTTAACATAATATGTTTGGGGAATTCATGTGGTTGGGGCCTCTTCAGGGTTGTCACTTCGCAAGGTGATCCCATTAAAGGGACCATGCACTGTGAAAAAATTCACTACTTCAAGGTTGTATAGACAAGTGCTCTGTGTGGTTCGTGAAATTGGAAGGACTAGTGGTCTAAGAGGTTTACTTTTTTATTTATTAATTATTTCAAGTATTTTCAATTTTGATTGTGATGATTTTAACTTAAATAGTTTTTGTTTCTCTAATTTACGTGATTAAAAAATGACCTAGTCATAATTAAGGCCATTTAGGATTATAAGGAGATAATTTTATGGAAGCAAAAAATCCCAAATAGTTTCCTTTTGGTCCATTTAGTTTTTCCCCTGTTTATATATAACATTCCCTCTACCCATCATTTTTACTTTTTTTGTGCTATTGTGAGATGTCTTCCACAATTATCCTTAACTAAAATAGTAGGAAAATGAATTATAGATTTCTAAAAACTCAGTAAGTGTTCTATAAAGTCTCTCTCATGTGGTTAGCTTACAGTTTATAGAATAAACCTTACCAATTTTGAGATGAACTTATATATCATATCATTTTCACACGGGGATATTCCATTAAAGTAGTATATGATAGGCCATTCCTTCTACATGGTCCACTAAGAGGTCCATAATGGGAAATCTCATTTATGTGGTTAACCATATGGATTTCTTGGTGACCTTATAATAAATTGACTTACTACATTTATGATCTCTATTTTTATACATATTTTTCATGAATTATGAAAATTAATGTGATCATTCTTTATTATTGAGTTTATTAATTCTAGTCCTTCCCACCAGTCTTACATATATATTGTAGCTAAAATATAGGTTTCTATTACTATAAATGTTTAATCCAACCATACCTTCATCATTTATTTTGAGAAAAAATCTATAAAGGAATTTCTAACATTAAATATCTATAATTATCCCTTATCTGAATGATTTCCCATATGATAACTCCATATTAGAGATAATGTTTTGATTTCAGTACCTAACTATAATAGGCCCCTAACATGGGTCTCATCCTCTATAGAATATATCTTGGTGGAAATGTTAGTTGATGGAAAATTTATCCGAGAATATTGTAAAGGGTGTTCATACATCATGAAAAACTCTCTTCCAACCCATGATAATCAAGATCAGAATCAACATACTATTTCTCAAAATAAATCCTTGATTTTCACCACATCACTATATAAACCCCATAGAGAAGGAAGCCCATGTAGGATTTGAACCTAGGTATTAGATTCTACAATGAATGGGAATGTGCCTTCCGGGTTTATCTTTGTTACATAGAGTTCACCAAACAAGTATAGGTTGTTGATTTGTATGAGGAAATATGTGCCACCCAATTTAAAATGTTCTATCTAGATGAGGTTCTTCGTGAATTGTTCATCAGTTAATGTTTAATCACCAATATTTTCCATCAAAAAAAATAATTAAGTAGGAATCAGTAAATGGGATATCTAAAAATGATGAGGGATCTTGGTCCTCAATAGGATATATGATATGTTCATTTATGCAGTGAATCTCTAAGATGATACAGGGTAGACCCCTCCGGTGGTGAGTGATTTGTTGACCAAATAAGAGAGAATATGGGAAATGGGTCTTCATATCCATTCCATCATCTAGTTGAGAAAATGATTTCATGCCTTTATTCAACCTATCAGGCCAAAAACTGGGGTTAGCCTCTCATGGAATTTACTTTCTCAATAATATATGTAATTTGAATATTAATATAGGACAATTATATAAGTGTTATGGTACCCTTGTTGAGGATACATGGTCACGTTAAATGTAATCATTTCATTTCATTTCATTGAATTCTTATCCAAGTCTCTAAGTTGTTGGATCTTTTATACCGAGGATGCCCATTCAAGAATTAGGGTTGGTGCCCTAATGATTGAAATATTGTTAGTATATTGTAAAATAGTTAATATAATAGTTTTATTTGACACTTGGTTCAAATAAATAATAGGAGATATGAAATTCAAGGGACCCATACCAAGTTAGTGATTTGTTTTATTTTTTTATAGTTGGATGATAGATCAATTTTGTTGTAACTAATACCATTATACCCCAATAATTCTTCATTATTGATCCAATCCGAGGCTACTATATTATACTAGCATCCGACCAATGTCTCTAATCATTCATGATGTTTCCAACAAGCTGTGTGATCATTTTATTTTCAATTTCATGCATTTTGACTGACCATCATAGATGATCATAAATAATAAAAATGGGATGTCAGCAATGTGTTCTTATGTTGTATCTTTTTGAGATGTGGTCCTAGAATCTTGAGTTGATGAGTTAGTCATATATGACCATTTACACCTTATATATTTTATTTCCAAATAAGGATCTTGAAATTGGTATCCCTAATCACTTTTATCAGATTAAAAAGCGAGTTTCATCCTATTGTTATCTACCGGATTTTAATATTGTTGGTGTGAGAGGATGGAAATTGTATGATTATGCTACCACCTAGAGGCACCCCAACAAACTTATCATGGGATTATGCCGTGAAATTGTTAGAAAGATGTCCAAAAGGGGTTATAGGATAGTCTCTTCGGTCAGTGGCCAATCCATTAGCTATCCATATACTTCTTCCTGATGCTATATTGGGAAAGATTATTGAGCCACAAGTTACCATGTTGTTATTATACAAACATCATACATAGTCCGCATCTTTATTTTCTACTATGTTGAAATCCAATGATCTACTAGAGAATACAATATTTAGTAAACCAGATGATAAAACCATATAGGAGAGATGACTGATGACTCTTCTATAACTTTTTTGAGATCCATCACATACTTTATGTCAATAAATTTGGATTATTTATCCATGATGGTGTTTCATTTGTGTATAGATTTTGATCTTGTCATAGAATATTGGGTGGTGAGGTGATGTGATTTGAGGTAAGTCCTCACCATAATTATAGATACTCAATGAGAGGATATTATTGACAATGCATAGAAACTCTTCTAGATGTTCTACGGTTTAGGTGTAGGTGGGTTTGATTATAGAAACATATATTCACTTATTAAAAAATTCCTAAATACTCAAGAAAAACTTCTATCATAATAATAAAACCTCCTCCATTTTTTAATGCTAATTTTCAACTATAATATATGGAGGGTTCCATGAAAGGTCTGAATAATTTTTTTAATGATGCACCAAAACTTCATAATTGGATGGTCATGTAAACTATAGAACTAATGGAATTCATGGATCATGTGTAATGAGTGAAAACATAATGGCATAAAAATACCATTGATCTTAAGGCCTTGGATTTTTTCCCCGGAATTGGATGCTCATGTTGAGAAAACCCATCCATTATATATGACTTAAGAAACCAAAAGAGTTAATTATTACCAATCAATGAGTGATTACTATAAAGTATTATCTAATTTTTGATGCAATATTAATAATTTAATATTATGATAATTTTTATTAATTTCTGTTTCTAGGTAATTAAAATGAAAGATTCCAAATAATGGATGTTCCTCCTCCATTTTTTGATCAAAGAATGAAAAATTTATTATATCCACAATCACTTGTAGAATTTATTCTAATTCTATTTTTTCTTTTTTTACGCTCCATATTGACTTTGAAAATTTAAAAGGGTTATATTAAGATTACATAAATTAGTTTGAAAATTTATCTTGAATGAATAAAGTCATTCCTGGCTCTTAAACACTTGAGTTAGTAGAAATTTCTCATGGGATTGTCTTAAGAAAAGGTATAAGAAACAATTCAGTCACTATACGTAAGAGTTTAACCATTATGGATCCTAAATGTTGCTAATTAATTTTTATATACATAAATACCATTTCCATACACTAGATTTGTTCTATTTGAATATATAATGAGTTGACTGAATTCGATAAGGATCAGAAGGGGGGGGGGGATTTGGAATGAGAATTACAATGTTACAAAGTGTTTGAGTACCATGATGGTATGTATTTATTTTCATGAAATGGGTCCTTTAGAATTATACATAGGGTATATGATAATAGATGATTGTTCTAAATTCCCATAGTCAAGGAGAACTAATGATAACAACTTGACTTATATTGGGGGTCATATTATTGACCTACTAATACTTGAATCATTATTTTATAATCCTATGTTTTTTCTAAGCCTTATATTGGGGGAACATAGCTGGTAATTACATGTATTGTTATTCTATTTTCCATTTCATGTTTTAAACCTAACACTATTTTTACCTTTTCCAATTTTTGTATTTAAATTTCATATATCACACGAGATGAATTTCTAGAGAGTAAATACTATTTTTTCCAAGGAAACCCTTTTCAGGTATTTAACATGGTTAGTTATATTTCTATTTTTCTAGGTTGTTTAGTGTCATATATGTCATAACATTGTATCCAATACGTGTGGTCAGATAGCTTTGACATCATAGGTGTGGTAAAATGTGGTGTTAATGGAGATCCAATTTTCACCTATATAGGATGAATCGTAGGGATGGTGAGTGACAACCCATGTTTTCACAAATGTAAAAATAATTTTTTTGTTCAAATTCATTTTAAAGTTCCTCATATTGTTACCCAATAAATTCAAAGGGGCCATGAGGGTGTTCGGGGCTTATTCTGAGCTCGGAACCCCAAAAGTTTTGAAAATAAACTAGGACACACTGTTATTTAAAACTATGCCTTTTATCCCACAATGTCTCCACTAACCTTTTGCGGTGAAAAAATAGAGTATCAGGGGATACATGGTTTGTCTAAAACTTTGAAATAGAATTTTCATGGTTGTACGATACACCTATAGTTTTTTACAGTGGTTTTTTTAATGGTTGGCGCACGGTTTTGCCAAACCGTGTGGTGAAACCACACACACCTATTTTGAAGGTGAAATTACTTTTCCACTATTAATGAATCTTCAAAATTGTTTTTTAATTTTCCCCTCCACTTTAAATTTTATAGAACCCATACTTATCCTCTTTCAGCTCTCCCTCAAGCCAAATCAAGGCATTTAGATAACTTCTTGATCAAAAGTCCAAATCGAGCACCATTGTAAGAATTTGATCCATCTTGATAAGAACTATAATCCAACACTTCTTATTTTGGTTGGTATTCCAAAATGTTTCTATATTTTGTTGAAATATCATTTTCACTATTTTTTGGGTGTTGGACCGTTTCTTCAATTTCTACAAACCTACATAGAATCAGAAGCCACCATTGGATGAGGAGTCGTCAAAGACCCTATGGTAGGTTGTTTGATGGTTTTCCAAATGATTTTTAGTGTTTTCATAGATTTTCCATTTTACCACACAATGGAATTTTTCCCACATCACCATTTAATTGATTTCATCATATTAAATTGATTTAAAAACCTTGATATATGCCTTTTATCATTGTTCAGTAAAATTGATGATGCTGACATTGAACTCAGACACCCATTGGGTGTTCCGACTTGAATTAATATTATTATTTATTTTATTAAATACTCAAAGCACCTACTAGGTGTTTATATTGGGTTTTATGTCATTTATTCTATTATTTAATTTTTAAATGAACCTAACTACTTCTTATGTTCTTGGATTGTCTTATAAAGGGAATTTCCCATGTAGGTAATTTCCCCATTAATATTAGAACCTTATAAATGACTCTTTGAACCTTATAAATTGAATTTACATGAATTTTTTTAATTGAATTTGATATATTAAATTTAAATGATTGTTCATGATGGTTTTCCTTCCGTAAACAAATAAAATGCATTAAATGGAATGACTTATAAAATGTGGTAACACCACACTATTTGTTCATGATTTATTAAATGATCATTGTGGGCTGGAATTCCTTAATTTTAATTGGACTTAACTATTGGGAAACATGACATGTACTTACTCATGTATTTTATAATGATTATTTATTAAACCTTCTATATAGTATGTGGAATGATGGTAAGGGTTCAATTGGGATTGAAGATTCACTCTTTCTTACATCGGGCTTTGAGCATGGAATCTCACACCACTAACAATATTTGGATGGTGGGCATGACACACCATATACAACATTTCAAGTGTTGAAATTTTGGAAAACTCAGCATCCTGAGTACCATGCTTGAAATATCCCACTCACTATCATATTTAGGGATTGTACCCTTTTTCATGCGCTTATAGGCTATTTTAGACTAGTTATGGATGTCTATGTTACAACCCGATCCAGTCAGCACAAAGTATTATAGGTTTATGGCCACTTATATCCGTATGTACTTAGTTCATATAGTTGGATTAAATATATTAGAATATATATATATATATATATATATATGTGTGTGTGTGTGTGTGTGTGTGTGTGTCTAATATTACTATATATATAGTTACTAATCAGACTCTTATTCTGGACATGATCCAAAATGGGTAGATCCACCAGGCATCCATGAGGAACCTGAGTAATGTTGTTATTTATTTATCATTGTTTCTTATTATGATTATACCTAAACACTTTTTTCCTTTGACCACTGATTGGATTACTTTTAGACACAATTTGTGGTGGCCTAATGGGATTTTATCTCATACTGTACTCGGGAAGCCTTTGGTACCCGATAATATTATATTAATACAAGTATGGATAATGGAAATTTCCATGCTACAGAGACATGAAATGATTTACCTTTATATCAAGAATATATGCATAGGACTGAGCATATGCTCAAAATTATAGTGAAGAAACCATTTTTTTTCTTTTTTTTTCTTTTTTATAGCATGATTTTATATGCTTTTCCACCATTCTCCTTTTTGTATATCTGCATGTCATGAATCCATGTATATTACACTTTTTAGTGGCTTTGATTATTACTCAAATGTTCAATTATGATTTCTTCTGATTATGTTTTTATTATGTCTATTTATATCTTCTTCTTCTGCTTTATGTTTATGGTTATATCCTCTAGAGAACTCTGAGATAAGTGTACACTCTCCCCACTGTACAACCTTTACCCCCTCACTACTAGTCAGCAAGCTATGGAATTTGGGGAGGCATGCATGAGTCCATGTGACCCATCAGCTCGGGACACGAGTTAAGTGGATACTGGGTTGGGATGTTACGAAGTTGTATTAGAGAAGATTTTTCATTTTTCATACTATTTGGATATTATATAGGATACAATGAATTAATGGTATTTTGGAATGACAATGTTCCAAGATACTGGTAACTCATGTATAGGGGAAACCCAAAATATATGGGATGGGTAGTTGGTATTATTGATTATGCATATTATGGTTGATGAAACTTCATCATTGGCTGAAAATATTGTTTGTAGTGTTAATATTATTGGTATTATTGAAATTATGATTAATATTATTTAGGACTAATGAAATTATGGTGTTTCATTACATGAATCATTATAGGCACAATATGTCCAATATGATTTGAATTTTTCTATGTCACATCAAATTTCAACATTAATTCTCATGTTGAATAATATTGGCGCCTTGATTATTATATGGAATTGTGCGTACTAACCTTATAGAGAATGGAAAACATAATTGAAACATAAAGTGTCTACTTTAAACTATAAGTGTTTTCTGACATAGGTTAAAGTAGACACATTAAGTAGTTAATTATGTAATGTTGAGCCATGGGATATTGTTCACATGGGTGGGAACATGTTAGGATATGGGTTAAGTGGACTCCATATTTTGGTTCATAAGGAGTGTGTCCCATTATGGATTAAGAATGGTTATCTATCTTATTAAACCAATTAAATATATTTAATTATTTTAATTTTCACAAATCTTACATTAATATGAATTTTAATCTAATAATGTCCATATTATATATGTGAAACATATACCTAGACCCAAATCAGGATTTATTAGTGACTATTTGGGGTATATATTACAATATTTTGGCCATTGTGGTCTCTTCTACCACCTAGACATACTGTTTAAAGTAGGTAGAGTGGCATGATCATTTCTATTTGAAGGATAATAACCTATCCTAGTTTTCTATCTAATATCATTTCAACCATTAAAATATTATTTGAGGTGTGAATTGGGAATTTTATCATTATTTTTCCACACTGGACTCTATTCATACAACCTGAAGGCAGTGGTGACCATGCAGCTAGGGTGGTGGACTTTAAGGCACCAGCGATTCCTCTAAAAATTCCATTTCTGGCGCCTCTTCCTATTCTTGACATGGGAAATGACGCCCTATTCTAAAAGGGTTTCTACCTATTCTTTAGAATATGAAAGGTGTTATTGGACCTACCCTCAGTATAGATGAGTAGACTCATGAGTTCTAATAGCATGATCCGCCCTCCTTTTTTTGGGATGATAGACCTCACAATGCTGAATCATGGCTAGAATCTAGTTTTTATATATTTTAGAAACTGGAGATTCATCTAGAGAAGAGGGTCAAAATTACTGCATATATGTCGTGTGATTCTTCCAAGAAGTTGTGGGAAGTTATTACTGAGGAATATCAATATAGAGATATGGTTTAGGTAGACTTCGAGGCTATTTTATATGAATATTGGTTTCCCCATACTCTAAGGGAAGATAGATTTAGAGAATTATTGAACCCGTAGCAAGGAGATATGTCTATTATAAAATGATCTACTCACTTTACTAAGTTATAATGGTTCACTCAAACTCTAGTGGGTGATGATCTTATGAAAACCAGTAAATTTTAGGATGGGATGGTATCCTATATATAGTCATAAGTCAATGTATTTTGATTGACTAACATATCATAGATCTTCAACTAGTCCATTATTACAAATCTAAATTTGAGGTAAGCTGATGGTGTGAGGAAGGGTGGTTCCTAACCTAGATCTATCAGTGTTTCTTATTCTATGAAAAAGAGTTGTTTCGATGTTTCTCATGGAGGTAGAAACAGTTTGGATACTCATGTTGAGAAATTTTTGATATTTCACCAATGTGGGAAGTTGGGACACATAAAACCTTAGTGATTAAGAGATCCAATGGAATGCAGAGGCTATGGAAAGATGAGCCTTATAAAGTGTTTTTATATTACTTTATCATTATCACATAGTTAATGGGGATGGAATGGTTACTTTCCTATAAATACCATATTGAATGATATCATTTTAGGATGACATTTACATCAACACAGGGAATTAGGAATGAGCATAATGAATAATAGGATGTTAATGTGACACAAGATGGACCTAAGTAGATGAAGCTAGGTAATATGATAGATGAGATTGCTAGTCTTTTTTGTGATGTTCTAGGGTTATAATGCACTTTTTTCCATCCAGTAGTAGAGAATTCCAAGTACCTATTTCCTTATGAATTATCTTTTCTACCTTCCTAGTGAGAGGTATAATTTACCATTGATATTATGCCAGTAGTAGTACCAACAACTATTCTTCCTTATTGGATGAAACTTATAGTGATTCTAGAGTTCAATGAGGAATTAGAGGATCTAGAGGCTAAATGATTCAAACACCCCATCATTTATACTTGGGTTTCACTAGTCCTTTTTACTAAAAATAAAGATGATACCCTTATACATTTCATCAATCACCATTGACTAAAACATATCTTAGTAAAGAATCCATATCCACTACCTTCAATCAAGGACCAATTTTTTTAGCTATGTGGAGAGAGTGTCTTCAAATATAGATTTGTGGTCGGGCTATCTTCATGTTCATTTTATGACATTAGAAAAACCTTTAAAATATTTTAGGAGAATGTATGAAATATACGAATACCTGGTTATTCTATTTAGACTCACAAACACAACTATAATTTTCAATGATCATATAAATCAGGATTTCCATCAATATATAGATTCATTCATGGTAGCGTTTTTGATGAAATATTGGTTTATTCACATTCTAGAATCTCCCATGCCAAAGATCATGAGATCATGATAAATAAACTAATAGATCAATATATTTGTACTAATCTTAGTAAAATCTACTTTTGGATTGATAAATTACAATTCTGAGGTCATCTCTTCTCAGAGTCAAGAGTTTTAGTAGAACTGGAGAAAGTGAGAGCTATAGTTTCATGGGAGTAACCAGAGAATGTTTTTGACATTTTGAGTCTCTTGGAGCTAGATGGATATTACAGATTCTTCTTCCATTATATCTCACATATTATGGCACTTCTTACGGGATTGAAAAAGAATATTGTGAAATTTATATGGTTAGAAGCTTGTGAAGCAGCTTTTCAAAAGTTGAAGTGTTGATTGACTTCTACACCGATGCTAATTCTACCAAATCCATGAAAAAACTTTATAGTCTTCTACGATTCATAAAGTATGAGGTTTGGGGATAATGTAATGCATCATAAATAAGTCTTACCATATGGGCCTCATCAGTTTAGACATCATATGAGGAATTACCCAATGCATGACCTCAAGTTAGATACTACATTTCATGCCATACAATGTTGGAGAATCTATCTACATGGAGAGAATATTTTGGTATCCACTGATCACAAAATCCTAAAGTACATATTTACACAGTGAGATCTAAATCTCAAACAATATAGGTAATTTCAGTATGTACAATAATTTGATTTTGAAGATAAACTATGCCCCTGGAAATGGATATATAGTTTTCAATGCCTAGATCAAGAAGACTAAGACTCAAGTTGTTCATAAGGCTAGTGGTGAATGGAAACTCATGGCCATATTTTTAGATATGCACATTGAGGTTTATGAGGATCATGTCCAGACTACCCTCACTGCCTTAACAGTGACATATTCTATTCTAAAATGGGTAATAATGAGGCAACTATCTATTCTCGAGAACCTTGCCTCAGGGGAAAATGTCTCATATGATTATACATATTCTTCTTGGAATGGGGATTGGGTTAAAAATTTATTATTTCCTGTGCATATATGGATCCCAGTAGACATCAGAGTGAAGCTAATGCAAGAATTTCATGCCACATTATAGGTAGTTCATCCCTATTTCACTAACATGTAGCTGAATTTACAATGATAGTATTAGTGGCATGGTATGAAACATGATATTGTCAGATCTATAACTTGGTGTTCTATATATCCATAAGTGAAGGTGGAACATCAAAATATTTCAGTGATTTTATAGTTGATGTCCATTCCCATTTGGAAAGGGGATGATGTTTTTATGGAAATGATGACTGGTTTACCCGGATCACCTTAGAGAAATGATATGTTATGAGTTTTCATTTTTCATTTTATGAACATCACACACTTCTTACTTATTCAGGGGAACTTTTTTGGTAGCCAAGCTAGAGGGGATATACGTCAAAGAGGTCCTACATATTTATGGGGATCCCCATTCTATCAGTTATGACCAAGACACTCTCGTTATGTCATGGTTCTAATAGGGGTTGCAGAAGTCCATGGGTACATAGGTTCTTCTGATCACAACATATCACACACAGTCTGATGGATAGATAGAGTGTATGATTCAGGTGTTATAGGGAATTCCCTATGCATGTGTTATTGACATCTGTGATTATTGGGAGAAACACTTTACCTATATTGAGTTCATTTATAATAACATATTTTAGGATATTGTAGAAATGGATCCTTATAAAGACTTATATGGTAGGCCTTCATGTTCATCTATGTGCTAGATTGATGTAGGGAAAGCACCTATTCTTGGACCAAACATTATGCAGAAGACTACAGATCATGTCTAATAGATTATAATGTGCATTATGACAACTCATTTTAGATAGAAATTGTATCCCAATAGAAACTGATGACATCTTAAGTTCAAGGTTAGAGCCCGAGTTTTCTTATAAGTCTCTCCTTGGATGGGCCATAAATATATTTAGATTCCAGGTAAGCTCTAAACTAGGTCTTTTTGACCCTTTGAGGTTGTGAAATAGATCAGACCAATGGATTACAAGATTACATATCCTCAAGGATAATGGTCTATGCAGGATTTATTTCACTCATCACAGCATTACCGAAATTATCAAGACCCATCACATGAATTCAACCTGTTGTGATTGAGTGTCATGTGGATGCTTCCTATGAAGAGTATTCAGTTCATATTTTAGATCAAAGAACGAAGAAATTCTAATGTTTTTCAGTTCCTTTTGTATAAGTTTTATTGAAGCAAAACCAAGTATAGGATGAGACCTAGGAACTTGAAGGTGATATACATGCTCAGTGAATGGAACTCTTTGATGGAGATTCATCATACCCCCAGAAGTACAAACAGGGTAAGTGTTTCTTTAAAGAGGGTTGGCTATAAGGACCTATCTTTTCATTAATTATGGATCATTTTTAAGGTTTAAATTCCATTAAAATGCCATTATAGTGTTACCCAATGGTGTCACAGGGGCCACGAGGGTGTCTGAGGCTTGTTTGGAGCCTAAAACCCTAGAATATAAAAAAATAAATTGGGATGCATAGTTTGCAGAAAACATGATCCCCAACCCACATGGTCTCTAGTGACCATTTGGTGTGACATAGTGTAGCATTATGGGACACATAGTTTGTTTACCACCATACGAACCAAGGTGCACAACTGTGTGAGCCACCTAAAGTTTTTGACAATGGGTTTTTTCATAGTTGGATCACAGTTAGGGAAACTGTGTGCCTAAACCATGAGTTGTATTTCCTTGGTTTGTTAGAGAAGCATAATTTGTTCATGGTTTGGCTAAATCATGTAGAAAAAATAGTTTGGCCTCTATTTTGAAGGTGTAATGGAACTTTCTCCCTTAATGAATCATTAAAAATTATTTTTATTTTCCCCCTCCTCTTTCCAGCTGATAGTACCCATCCTACTCCTATCGTAGCTATCCCTTAATATAAATCTAGGCATTGAGATAACATATTTATTTGAATTCCAAATCAATCATCATTAGAAGCATCATATCCACATTGGTAAGACAAAAAATTATATCCCTTACTATTTTGGTTTATCACCAAATATGTTTCCCTATTTTAGTACAAGATATTTTCCTTATTTTTAGTGTGTTGGATCATTTATTTTATTTGTCCCAACCTACTTTGAATCTAAGGTACCCATCATACAATGAGTCTTCAATGATCTTAAGGAAGGTGGTCTCATTTCCCCCCAATATTTTTAGTGTTTTTGTCGATTTTTCTTTATGCTATACACCTAATTTTTCCATGTGTTTTTATATAATCGAGTTCTTCATATTAAATTGATTTAAAAAATTGATATATACCCATTTTTATGACCTAGAATTTTCTATTTAATTTGTTTTTAATTATTTTGAAATACTACGAGTCTACAAAAATTGACGGCGCATGATTCGGAGGCCCGATGTGCCCAAAATAAATTTCTGAACTTTTTTTAAGGAATGTTCATTAAACGCTCAAGAGAAATTTCCATCCTTTTGAACCGATGCCCGTATTAAAAATATGAGGGCACCATTGAACTCACAACGCCAAGATTGTCTTTAAGGATCCTTCACTTTAACCCCAGTCAGTTTATGGGAGGATCTAGTTTTGCAGGTTTTTGTGGATGATTAAAATAAAAAAAATGTTTTATTTTATTTAAACTCCTTCCATTATATTTAATTAATTGGAGGTGGGGAGCACACAAGGGTGGTAGATCATTTAATATTGGGCTTTAAATTCCTAGTTACACAAAGTGAGTAACCATGAAACCCCCCATTTAATGAATTCACATTAATGATAAGTTAATGAAACCATAAACTTAATTTAACGAGTAAGGATTCTCTACTTACTCTTGGTCATTCATTGGATAAGAATTGAATTTGGAGAAGAGTACATAGGAGAACTCATGGAAGAACAAATCCATGAAGCAAAGAATGGAGGATCGACGTTCGAGAAACTGTTGTAGATTGTTTCAAAACGAAGAACGCTGACTCGTCATCTTCAACTGCGAGCACTCTCCAACATTTCGAGGTAGGGAATTTTTCATATTTTATTTCATGATGAATTTTTGTTTTCAATCTATGAACCACCTACTATCGATCTAACGCAGAGGGTGCAGTCCAAATGAACACGCCTGATCCCTCCGTTATTCATTTTTTGATGTGTTATTCGTGGATGAAACTTTAGGTTAAGTGGAACTCGACGTTGATGGACTTGATGCGACAAAGAAGTCTCGAGAAGAACATTGATGATTTCCAAATGAAGAACAGGCCATCAGATCTCACCCGGTGACCCGCGGAAGCCTGCCGGTGAGATGACACCGGCAATCGGCACCGAAAACTGGTCCTGGAAGGGAACACGGTGGTGGCCCGCACACCGGCCAGCTGAGATGGTGGCGGTGGCACAACTGCACTGCGAAAAGAGGCCGCAACCCATTGGCCACAGCCCATTGGCCGTGGTGGAGGAGGGTGGTGGCTGACACGCCTGCCGGCCGTGTGGATGCCGGGATGGCAGGGGTCCACACCGCTGGAGTTGGAGGCCATGATTTTTGGGCCGCGCAGGTGCACCTGGAGGGCGGACGGCACCCGAACGACTGTGGAGATAGTAGCAGTGCACACTGGTGCCGTTGGAAAGGGAGCCATCCAGAACCCCAACTGGCCACATCACGCCAAGCAGGATCCGATCTGGCAGGTCCCGTCTTCCAGTAGGCATCTCCACATGGCACCACCTGGTTGGACAAAACTGAATGTTTCTACTGGACCGTTTGGGAATCCCGGGGGCGCCTCCCCTAGGGTGACGGCTTGGGCGGACCCCACCATGGAGGACCACACCCAGCTGTGGGCTGATCCCAATGGGCCGTGCTAAGTGGGTCACGCCCAGAAGGCCACCCTCAGCGGGCTGCCCACTTTGTGGGTCAGGCCAGACCGCAGCCAAGTAGGTTGGGCCTTCCGTGGTCTATCCCACCAGGGCCGGACCCAGATCAGGTCGGGTTGACCGGAACCGGGTTGGGTCGGGTTGGACCTGGGCCCATCTAGACCTAGATATGCCTTTTTTCCATATCTTGAGAACTGAGTGTCCGTTTGACGAACCGTCTATGGCACCAGAATCCTTGGATCGAGGTGTTCCTCTTGGTAGACACCAATTGAGTTTTGTATAAAGTTGGAGTATTGATGAGTTGTATCAAACCCGAATCCAACCAGGATTTCGGAATGGAAATTTTAATAACTTACAGACCGAGAATCTGATTGATACACCATTAGTTTCTTTGGGTCCCTTATGATGTGACATACATTAATGATAATTTTTTGTTGGAATTAGTGGTATTTTAAGTATCAACCATCGTCTTGAGGAGTGGATCCTCCGAGAATCAAGCATGCTTAGTGCAAGAACTATGTGGTAGGCTGTAATCAAAGAATATTTAGATCCTGTGTGGGTCATATTCAGATCCAATTTGGGTCATCTTCAGATCCTGTGTGGGTCATCTTCAGATCCTGTGTGGGTCATCTTCAGATCTTGTGTGGGTCAGCATCTATGGATCCCATTTGGGTCATATTCAGGTCCTGTGTGGGTCATCTTGAGATCCTGTGTGGGACATCTTCAGATGCAGTGTGGGTCATCATTGATCATGTGTGGGTTAACAACAGAGCTTCTCGATGATGTAAGATGATCTATCAATACACTTAATCATCTATACTTCCGGGCATAAGTTATACCTAGTGTGTGTTGTGTCTTTACCTTTGTGGTATTCTTCTATGTGGTGAAACCTATATGGTATTCTTTCCTTTGTGGAACAGTTGTTCTTTTGGATAAAGAGCTGGACTATGTGTTCCTCTTGAATGAGTTGGGTTACTTGATAACATAGGTATATGTATGGGCATATACCTAAGTAGGGTTGACTGTTGTTTTCATGCTTTGTGAATTTGGTATTGCTTTATGGTTTATCCTTTGTAGATTCTGAGAGACCTTCGGGGGTCTCGGGGTCCCTACTAAGTATTGTTATACTCCCCCCCTACACGGGCTATGCCCACACCTTGATGTGTCTTGTGTAGATGATGGAAAACATTGATCAAGTCTGAGGGTGCCAAGACTGGAGGCTTCTTGGAGGAAGACAATTAGAAGAGACATACCTTAGAGATGACCATTCGAGAGCTATACCTACCCTTCAGGTAGGATCCTTGGTGGGTGGTCACAAGAGTTGTTTCAGCTTTACCTGTACTTTCTAGTTGAGCATGTATTCTAGCCCCTTACTTACATTATTCAACCTATTTACTATATAGTTTACTTTGTTCTTGCATCTAGCTGTGTTCTTGGATTGTGTGAGTTTGCAGATTATAAGGGAAATGCCTTCCCAGTTTTGGGGATAAGCCTTTTCAGTGCTAGTCACCAGCCGCTGGCCATTGGAAGGTAGGTTTGGGGTTTCCATGACATGGGACCCAGTGGATGGGTCGTGACACCCATTGATCATTGTTTATTAAAATTGAGTATTCCTACCTAGAACACGAACACCCCTTATGTGTGGTGGCTGGAATTTACCTTTGTACTTAACTTTTTAAATACCTTGAACACATCTTAAGTGTTCGTCAAAGGTTTTAAAGTAATTTTAAATATTTTATATAAATTTTAAATGAAC
This sequence comes from Viscum album, assembly GCA_963277665.1. NCBI lineage: Eukaryota > Viridiplantae > Streptophyta > Magnoliopsida > Santalales > Viscaceae > Viscum > Viscum album. The sequence goes on along the minus strand of OY728160.1, from coordinate 81,314,082 downwards.
CCAAGAACCTTATATGTTATTGTCTTTTCTTATAAACGTAATTTCCAATGTAGGCAATTTTTCCATTGATATTGGAACATTCTAAATGACTCCACGAACCTTATAAGTTGAATTTCTGTGAATTTTTAATTGATTGGAGTGTAATAAATTAAAGGTATTGTTAATGATGGGTTTCCTTCCATATATAAATTAAATAGATTAAATGGAATGAATTATAAAGGGTAGTATGGCCTCACCATTTTTTTGTTCTTTTTTAATGCTAATTGTGGGTGGTCATGCCTTGTTTTTAATTGGGATTGACAATTGGGATACATGAGAGGGAAAACACAATGTATTTTTTTTAATAATTATAATTTTGATATTGGTTATGGAATGATTGTAATGGTTCTATTGGGAATAAAAATTCACGCTCCCTTACGTTGGGTGTTGAGCATGAAATCTCACACCACAAACACCATTTGGATGGTGGGCATGACACACTATGTCCCTCATTTCGAGTGTTGACATTATGGAACACTCACCACATCAAGTGACGAGAATGAATTATCCCACTCATTATGATATGTAGGTTATGTAAACTTTTTCTTGAGATTATAGGCTTGTTTAGACTAGTTATAGATATTTGAGTTTCAACCCCATCCAACAAACACCTAGTATACCAAGTATATGGAAACTTATGCCCGCACATACTTGGTTCATATATGTAGATGAAATATATGACCATAATATATATATGTTATTACTACATAAAAAGTTACTGATCAAACTCTCATTAAGACTATTAGTCGAATCATGTAGAGCTTCTAGTTGTCCTTGAGGAACATGAGTATGATGGTTATTTATTTAGCATTGTTTCTAATAATTATTATGCTATCACACTTTTTTAGATATGATCAGAGCTTGGATTAATTATAGATACTATTGGTGTGGGCCAACTGGGATTTTACCTCACACCTTACTCATGCTTCTGTTAGTACCTGAGAAGATTATATGAGCACATGTACAGATAGGGGAAAGGGACCTGAGGCAGATACTTGATATGCTTTACCTTTAGATGGAGCATAAGAGAAGAGGAGAGAGAATATACTCCATATTCAAGTGGAACAACCTTTTGTTATATTTTTAGTTTTTATATAGCATGATCATATATTCCTATCCCATATTCTACATTTTTTATATCATCATGCTTTTCATCAATGTATATGACACTTCTTAGTGGCGTTGATTATTATTCATTTGTTTAATTATATATTTTTCCATTGCTTATTTATTATATCGATTTATATATACATCTAATATTGTATGTTTATGGTTATATTAATTTTTCCACTTTTATATGAGGGTATATTCAACCTACCATATCACCTTTATACCTTCTCTACTAGTATGTAGACTTTGGAATATAAGAAGGTGTGATTGAGGCCATATGAACCACTGGAATGGGACATGGATTAAGTGGATTGAAGGATGGGACATTACAAGGTGAATATATATTATGTTATTAAATATTGCACAATAGGCTACTAATGTTTATAGGAATATAAACATCAACTAATTGTGTGGAACATTCCACTTAGAAAGGGAAAGACAAAACCTTCCATGAATGAAGGGCCTAATGGTAAGAATAACCAATACTATAAGAGGGTGTCAGAAATTGACTTTTCTTCATGGTAAAAATAGTTTTAAATTATTTCCAACTCATTTTTATCATAATGGACATACTCTATGTAGTACTGGAAGTTTTATGTAATTTTTGGAAGGTTTGGTGCTCTAAGTTTTGGTTTTTGGAAAAGTGTATGCATATCATATTTAGAGAATAGTTTATGAGAACAGTGAACCTCAACTGTGCGACCTAAAAAGGGAACTAACATGGTTTGGTAAATCATTAAAAGGTTCCTAAGAACTATTTGAACTATGTAATTTATTGTTGGTTTATATTGCATGCTTTTTGAAAATTGTTTCTAACCATGGGCATAGCCATGTGGGGAGTGAAATTCCTAAATAGTAGAGACAAATGATTTATAGATGGTTTAGTCAATCATGTTTCCAAACCATGAATGCTATTAAAAATTGGATAATTTATAAATTTTCTACTTTTTTACATTAAATCTAATTTTTCATCTCCCCCTTCTTAATTTGCGCACAAAAACCTTCCTAGTTTTCCCTTCTAATATCCTTGTCTTTTTAATGTATCTCACACACAAATTTTGATTCCTATAATTTCGTACACATTAGAACACCCTTAGTAAGGATAATAGTAAATTACCATATTTTCTTAGTTTTCCTCACGTTCATTAGTGTTATATCTGTGTAAGATAATATACCTTATTTATATATATATGTTTATGGTATACTAATTGATCTCATTCAAACCCAAATCTGAGGCCGATACTAGATATGGAGTCTTCAAGAAGGAATATGTAGTTAGTTTATTTATTTTACCTAAAAGTATAATTGTTTATAATTTTTAAAATTGTGCCACACACATAACCTTTAGAGTTTTTACTCTAAAATTTATATTCATTTAATTTTTTTTCCAAAACCTTGACCTAGACATTCTATGAGGAACCCAGTCATTATTAGAGGTAGGAAAACTCAACCAAATACACTCCGTAGGGTGTTTTTGGCATAACACCCATGTTAACCAAACATTAAATTTAACAAAAACACCCCTTATGGTGTGTTCAGTTTATAATTTTAGAACAAACTTTTCCTTTTTAACTAAACCGCCCCTTAGGGTGTTGTGTTTTGAAAAATACAAATGGAATTTCTTAATTAAATAAATTTCATTGTGAAACAACATAGGGAATTTACTTATCCATGTAATTAGTTACCTTTACAATTAAATTATCAAATGACATTGAGATTTGGATTATTAATAATAATAATTATCCATTGGTTATTGTTTATGTAATTTGGATACACCATTAATGATATGGAATGCCTCAAGTGATACTTGTATTCCCTTTATGAATTCCTTGAGAGGATTCATGTGGTTCCACCTATTTCATTTATGAATACACCTGGTTGTACACCCATCATGGATTTGGTTAATGTATTTCATTATTGAATGACCTTAAATGATTTTTTAGATTCATATATACATACAAAAAATTATTATTCTCGCAAAGATCTTCTTGGTTCATCACAATTTCTCCATACAAAGAATGTCTTGGGATTTCCCCTAAAATTCCAATCAAGACATACCCAAAATATAAGGAAAAATTTAATTAGATTAGTGAGAAGCCTTTATGGGTATAATTACATTGGTTTGTCCCTTTTATTCCACTAATAACCAATATACAAGCATCATTGGTTTATGACTGTGTGTGGGATCAACTTCCAAAAATCCAAAATTCTATGGGTATCCTCTGGTCTCAAACTCTGTGTGTTATACTGAATTCCTAGACTTGTTCTCTAGATTCCTTGGTGTTACTATTGAATTTAATCCTTGGAATTATACCTAGGTTGCTTTTCTTAATATATAAACCACATGCTCAGATACATCTAGATTAGGCTAAAGTAGGAAGGGTTGTCTAGGTATCTGATAAGGAGACAAAGTCTGATATGGTTTTTTTTTCATTTTACAGTTTATATCAATATAACTTCACACCATTAAATTTTTTTCACACATTCTATATTTTAATTATACTACATTGGTGGTGGTATACTATTTTTTACTCACACACTAATTTGGATATGGTTTAGTTGTTGGGAAGATTTTATAGGAGCAGTTAAGGATTAGCGAAAGCGCCTAACTATGGATTATTGATCCTTATTTAGGCTAGAATATTGGAAGTAGTGGGATAATACTATACTTAGGATTCTCATGGGGTATACAATTTTTTCATAATTGTAATCCTTTATCTATGAAACACTAATTATATTAGGGAAACCCCATTGAAAAAAAAGAGTGTAAAACTAGGGTGATCATTATTATCTATATATTATTATTCCCTTGATACTAAACTCAGATAAATTCCTCTTCATATTTTGGGGATGGTCAATATATTTTTATAAAAATATACATTGTATCCTCTATATATATCAATATACACCTCAAAATGTTCATTTCAAAAAAGTTATAACTCCCCATTTTTTCTCAATATTACTCCCCATTGGTGCTAATCATAAAATAATTCAAAGTAGGTATTACACCCCATGCCCAAGATACCGAAGTCTGCTCATATAAATGTTGCGTATTTTTTATAAAAGAAACTAAAATAAAAAGCACAATATCTATTACATAATAGAAAATATTACATGTCTAGGTTTTGTAGAATTAGATACAAACATTACTCCTTCAGTGTACAATAAAATAAAATAAAAGAGAATACCCCATGTGTGCTAACTCCTTAATCAAATAGAATGCGAAAATAAACTGCACTATATATAAAGACAATAATTTGATACATGGGGTGAGAATTAAATATTCTCAGTAAGGGGTTTAAAAAAAATTTGAAAATCATTTTGAAATTATATTTTTAAAATAATTTTGAAAATATATTTAAAAAAACCCTTTTGAAAAAACTATTTGAAATAGATTATGCTTTAAAAACACTATATTTATTTAGAAAATAATTACATTCGAAAATTAATTAAAAAATAATCCAGTGATAATTTTGAAAACAATATGGATGATTCTGAAAAATACACTATTATAAGGACAATTGAATCATTGAAAGCTATCTAGGGCATACCCACTTTTTGAAGGATGGGTTCACTCCCCAAATTCTCAACCATATTTACAACGTCCAAGTGTCAGATTTTTTGAAAGCATTTTAATCTTGTCTTATATATATATATATTCACTAAAGGTTTTAATTTTGAAAAATATTAAACTGAATTAAAATACACATTCAAACTTATATTTATATATAATTATGTACATATATAAATATATAAAATTTCATTACATATCACCTGTGAGTTTGGTTAAAACCAAAACTAATTCCATAATCCTTTGCATGAACTATCGATGCATTCAAACATTATTTTGTGTACTACCATAGATATATATACAAATTGTGGATCATAATTAATAAATATTTTTCTCATATAAAATTATAAATAAACACCTTAATAAAAAATTTCAATTCCTTGAATAAATTCATGTGATTAATAATCCTAGAAGTAAACCACAAAAATTCAATCTTAAAACATTATTTTATTAGGAGTGAAATGTATGTCGATGTTATGTATAATTCATGTCCCTGATTGTATTCATATGAAACATCATTAATATTAATATAAAATGATGACATGATTTTGGATTTTTTTTTGAAACATAGTGCTAAAATGATGGTAAACATTCCATCCTTATATACATATACATAATACACACATTTTCAAACTTCATTTACGAATATATATATATATATATATATATATATATATATATATATATTACGGAACTTGTATCATATATATGTATATATTTCACCCACTTACATCACTTTCAATCAATTAGTCATAAAGTTTAAAATTTAATACTTATATATATATATTTATGTATGATGAACAAAGGATGGATATTACATATAAAGTATTTATATATATTTCATGAATTTAAATTATAAAAATATAATTTTGGGAATTAATTATGTATGAAACATGGATTTGATATAAATATACATATATAAAACAAATTCCTCTAACAAAATTATAAATTCAGGAATTAAAGGTTTTAAAATAAAAGTAATCACATATATCTAAACATGGTAGTATAAAGTCCTTATGTGTTTGATAATCACATATTCAAATTCCACATATATCTATATGAATCGTAATTCAAAATAGTGGGGTATATAAACACACACACACACACATATATATCTTGTAAATTTTAATGAAAAATTGACCCTTAGAGAATACTAATTTAGCAATAAGAAACTAAAGGTAAATTTAATAACAAACTCTTAGAAATAAAATTTCAAATAATAGTTTGAAAAGATATATTTTTTCCATTATATGTTTTTAGTTTTGAAAAATAAAAAAATTTATACATACTTATGTATTATCAGTATATATATATACACACAATAATGAAAATAATTTTAAGAATAATAGAATTAAAATAAAATCAAGAACGAAGAGTAATTTTAATACACAATTACTTGATTAGCAGATCAGAAGATTCTAGGCTTCCGCTATACAGCACACACTCACACATCCTCTCCTAGACATAAACATTGAATTGAAAATTGTTTTATATAATGGGACAATGTCTTTTATAGGAATAATCCAACTGTATGTACCAAAACACACACAGATTGCTGAGCAAGCCATGGATGACTATTCAGAAAGAAAAATCACACAAAAAGGATCATTCCGAGAAAACCAGCACAATACTATTTACATAAATGATTTGATATTAGAAAGACATAGAGAATACAAATTATAATTATAATAATAAGAAATTGGATCCATATAATTCACCTACATGACATAGAAAAGACAATATAAATTTATAATAGGATAAAAAACATTTATAATTTAACATTACAGTGACAGAAGAAGTGGGCATCTATGGACCAAATGAAACAATTGCTATTCATAAAGAAAATAGGATAAATAAAATTAATTCAATGACAAACATGTAATCAAATCGACGAAGAAAACGACCCTACCAATTGGTGAACCAAAGAGATTTAGACATAAAATAGAGAAAAACTACCTTGAACTAGGTTTGAAATTCACATTTGATTAACAAATCTGGGTTCAAACCCTCATATTGGTACTATGACTGAAACCCTACCCTGCTCAGAACACCACGGCGTTAGTTGGAACCTCACTAGTGGCTAGGACATCTAGATGCAATTATATCCATGGTCGAACCTCACCAATCTACCCTACATAGATCAACTCACTCACGGTAGGTTAGTCTTCCTTTATCGTAGGACCTCACTAATCCCTTTCACCCCATATGAAACCCGCAGACCAAGAGCTTTTGCTCGAACCCGGGACCTGGTCTCCTGAGCGTGATCCCCTTGATCGATCTCATATCCCCCCAAAACCTTATGCATGGACCCCTATTTCCCCTAGCCTGATTTTACTCATTTAATGTTAATCATTTGTCATTTATTTAATATTATTTTCTTAAAAAAATGAACTAACAAAATAAATAAATTTATATTTTTTTAAAGACATTCATATTGAAATAGAGAATAAAAAATATCATAATCTTTAATTGAAAAAGAATATTTTTATATATACATATATATAATAAAATTTTATAAAAACTATTTAATTATTCTTTTATATTAATTATTCATTATTTATAAGAATAATATTTTATTTATTTAGAATATTTTGTTAAATAACCATCTGAAATAATAAAATTTATTATTCAATAATAATAATAATAATAATAATAAAATAATTATTTTAGAGAAAATAATAATATTATATAATATTTATTTAAAATGAATTTGAAAACTATAAATAAAAATTATAATTAATTGTAAGTATTATAATTAACTTATAATAAAATTAATTAATACACTTAATTTTAATTTTTTTAAAATCATATTATAAATATTATTAATTTGTTTTAAATATAAATTAATCTTTTGAATAAATTATATTTTTAATAAAATTACATTTAGAATTTATGGGTTGTTACATCATTCCCCTTTCAAAAAAACTACATCCTCACAATTCATTTCGTCAGACTGAAAAGAATTCCGAATTTCTGTCTTCAGAATTAAGAAACAGTAGGATCACTAAACTTCTAGTCTTGACAACATTTATTATTCAAAGTTGTCTAGATCATTTATCTAATAACAACTATAATGTCCCTAGCCCGAGCTACCAGACTCAGCCCATATAAATGCATTGTATTTATTTATAGAAGAAACTGAAATAAAATACACAACATTTATTACATACTAGAAAAATTTACTAGTCTTGGTTATGAAGGATTAAATACAATACAAAAAAATGACTATACAAAAAATAAAATAAATATGAAGACCCCATGTGCGCTAATTCATTAATTGAAGTAAACGCCACCAAAAAATCTACTATTCCTGTAGAAAATAATTTAATACAAGTAGTGAGCATTAAATTTTCTCAGTAATGGATTTTAAAATCTTTGATAAATCCTTTGAAATACTATTTTGAAAATAATTTTGAATATATATTTATAAATACCGTTTGGAAAACCTTATTTTACATTACTTATGCTCTCAAAAGCACTATATTCCTTCTGAAAGTACTTACATTCAAAAATTTCTAAAAAATAATCTAGTGATAATTTGGAAAAAATACACATGGTTCTGAAAAAAACTCTATATTGAGGTCACTTGAAGAATTTAAGGTTTTCTTGGGCCGACCCATTTTTTGAAGGATGGGTTGACTCCCCAATTCTCTTCTATATTTACAAAATTAATGTGCCGGATTTTTTAAAAACGTTTTAATCATGATATATATTTATATTTTTCTATTGGAGATTGTAATTTCAAAAAACATGATAACAAATTTAAATAAAGATTCACAGTTATATTTATATATAATTATATACATACATAAATATATTAACTTTCATTACATATCACTTGAAAGTTTGGTTACCACCAAAAGTCACACCATAATCCTTTGTATGAACTATCCTTTAATTCAAAATTTCTTTAATGAAATTCATTTTATGTACATAAAAATTGTGGATCATATTTGATAAATATATTTCTCACATAAAATTTCCAATAAACATATTAGATAAAAAATTTCAATTCATTGAATAAATTCATGTTCTTAATAATCACAGAAGTAAACCTAAAAATTCAATCTGAAAACAGGAGTATATTAGGAATTAACTGTGTGTTGATGTTATGCATAACTTATAGCCATGATAGTATACATATGATATATCCTCTATCTTAATATAAAAAAAATCAAATTCTATGCATAATGTTTTTAAAATATAGCGATAAAATGATGGTAAACATTTCATCCATATATACATACATATAGGACACCCATTTTCAAACATCATTTATGAAAATATAAATATAAATATATATATTATATAAGATGTATAATATAAATTCATATATTGTACCCACTTACAAAACTTCGAAGTAATTAGTCATAGTGTTTGAATATTAATATATATATATATATATATTTATGTATAATTAACAAAGACTTGATATTATATACATAATTATTTATATATATGTCAGGAATTTAAATACTAAAAATATATATTTGGGAGTCACTTTTGTAAAAAAACATGGAATTTGAGATATATATGTATATATAATAAATTCCTCTAATGAAATTATAAATTTATGAATTGATGGTTTTAAAATAAAAGTAACCACTTACTTAAAAAGATGATAGTATACAATCCTTGTGTGTTTGATAATCACATCATGAAATTCCATATATATTTATATAAATCACAGTTCAAAATTGTGGGGTATATAAACATATATATAAATATTTCCTTTAAATTTGAATGAAAAATTTTTCCATTGAGAATATGAAATCAATAATATAAAATTGAAAGTAATTTTAATAACAAAATTTTATAAATAAAAATTTAGATAATAGTTTGAAAATAAATAATTTTCCCTTGCATGATTCTAGTTCTAAAAAATAAAATATTTATACATATATATGTATAATAAATATTTATATATATATGAAAGAAAATAATTTTTTCACTTACAGAATTTAAAAAAATATAGAACTGAGAGTTGTTGAGCCAATAAGGGGTTCCTTATGACTTTTCCATTCCTTCTTATTTTGAAAATCACAAACACCTTATACTTAAGAAAATCTATATTTTACTTCTATAAGGAAAATTTCCTTTCCAAATGAATTTACACCTACCATGTTTTCATTGTTAATATCAATATTTTTCTTAAGTATAAAAATCAGATTCATATCTAAAACCTAGGAATTATATAATACCTAGACATGAAGCATTCTATTTTAGGATCCAAATTCTAGATACGAACTCTCATGAATTTCCACTCCGAATTCTGGATACGAACTCCCATGAAGTTGCACTCCGAATTCCAAGTACGAACTCTCATAAAGTTCCACTCTGAATTTTGGATACAAACTCTCAAGAAGTCTAACTCCAAATTATGGACTCTGAACTTATATGATTTCGACTCCGAACTTCTATGAGTTCGACTCCGAACTTCTATGAGTTCGACTTCGAACTTCTAGGAGTTCGACTCTGAACTTCTATGAGTTCGAATCCGAACTCCTACTAGTTTGACTCCGAACTTCTATGAGTTTGACTATGAACTTCTATGAGTTCGACTCCTAAATTCTATGAGTTAGACTCCAAAATCCTACTAGTTCGACTCCTAACTTCTACTAGTTCAACTCTGAAATTCTACGAGTTCGACTCCGAACTCTGTAAGTTCAGATTCTGAATTCTAGTGAAACCAGACTCTAAATTTCCTTAAAAATTCGGAGTCCAGATTTCTACAGAATCTAGGTTCTGAATTCCTACAAAACAGAATCGGAATATCTCTTTATTATAGACTCTTAATTCCATTTTGGTTAGACTCTGAAATTTTATTTTCTTATATTCCGAACTTCAGTTTTACTGATTCATACACTTGTTTCATTATAAAAAGATGTCATGTTTTCAGTTATTGACTAACTATTTGTTGAGTGACACGTGTACATGCCCCTCCAAAATTCAAGGAATAATATGACCGTTGGAGGAGGGAGCCGACCATCAGAGCTTATCCTATAAATATGAGCTCATTTGAAAGTGTTCAATACTTTTGGAATTTTGGTGCTCAGAACTTCCTGAAGTGATTTCTCGAGAGAGAGGCTCTTATCAACTCTCAAGCTTCATACAAAAAGTTTGAACAAATTGTTAAAACATTTACTTTTATAGACTTTCTTCATGCGACATTGATTGTTACTGATTACAATTTAGGGCTTCTGTGGATAGGAAGACAGAGGTTCCAATACCTTGAAGTTGAGGGCTTCCTTGCTGAGGAAGACATAGGTGCCGACTACCTGAGAGTTGAGGGCTTGCACGGATATCAAGAAATACTCCGATCTTCGTATCGAGGGATTAACCTGGTGTGGGTAAGATATAATTTCTTGAAAGTAAAAATCAAGGGACTTTTTATCCAGGGTTGTTGGATACCCTTATCTTTGGGTTAAAAGATTTATTGTTTGTTACTTGTAGTTTTACTACTTTGTTTTTCCGCTGCATTTTGTATTGTTAAGGAAAGTATAACTTTCATATAATTTCTTACTTTTACTCTAATTTAGTTATATTCTATACACTTTAAGGTATAATTTTAGCTGGTGTAAACTTTTTGAAAGTTTCATTTTCAGAATCACTCTGCCGGAATCAAGAAAGTCTTTAGAACTTAGAGGTGTTATGAATTTTTGTTATCCAAAATTTCCTAAGGGAATTTTTTAAAAGTATACAATTCACCCCCTCTTTTATTTGTATCTCATTGTACTTACTCGATCCTAAGTTTGGTGTTAAAGAGTATATCATACTCAGAGTCATACCATCCTAACAATTGTTATCATAGGATTTGGTTCAATCTGAATTAATCTCACGATTAGATTCAGAAGATTTTTTTATATAAATTTCGGAATTGAACATTCAGATTCATATTTCGGGATTCATAATTTTTGGAATCTATATTTCGGAATCATAGTTTGGATTCATTTTTTCTTAGAGATAAAATTTTTCATTCTTAGAATATTTTCTCTTGTTTACAGACTTATTCTTTGAACAAGTTTGTGTGCCAATGTTTTTCTTAAGGATGGAAGGTTTAAATGTTGGTTCTATCGACAACCTAAATCATACTAGACCACCTATCTTTGATGGTAATGATTATGAATATTAGAGATATCGTATGAAGACTTTCATTATCAATAATGGGGTGGATAACTTTTTCATTCTTACCAGAGGATAAAAATTTAATGATAAGGAAGTAAGTTATTTTATTAATCAAGAAAAGTATGAATACCAACTAAACTATAAGGTATGCAATACTTTACTTTGTTCAATGACTAGGAACATATATAGCCAAATTTCATCTTGTAAAACAGCTAACTGTATACGGAAGAAACATGAAGTTACACATTTTGGTACAACTAAAGTGATTAAGACAAGAAGAGCCATGCTCAGAGCTAAGTATCATGGTTTTAATTTTCCTTATGGAGAACCAATTTGTAAGGTGCAACAGAGATTCATGACTATCGTGAATAGCTTACAATCTATGGAAGTGAAAGGTTTATATGATGAATCTCTTGATGACAAGATTATTAACATCATTCCAAATGAGTGGGAATCAAATAGAACTGCTATCGATGAAAACAGAAAGGTTACTCAAATTTCTCTTCATGAACTACTTGGAACTCTTCTTCATCATGAGACTCGAATGAAGAGATATGCTGAAAACATAAAGAAGAAGAATGGAAATGGTAGTGTTTATTTTACTACAACTTCAAATAACATGAAATCTAAGACTCCTAAGAGAGTTACTAGATCCAAATCTAAGAAGGTTATTATCCAATCTGAATCTAGTGAGAGTGAAATCTCAGAAAATGAGTTAGCTAATGTTGCTCGAAGGATGAACAAGATAGCTGGACAAAGAAATTTCCAATCCAAATATAAGAAGAAGGAAATGAATGATAAGAAAGATTCAGAGGTCACATTCTTTGAATGCAAGAGATCTGGACACATAAGACCAGATTTCCCTATTCTCAGGAAGAAAGAAAGAAAAGAGAGGCATTATGAAAGGAATAGAAATAAGTATTACAAGTCCAAAGCTTAGAAAGTTCTGAAATCTAATGAAACGTGGAGTTCCAGTAGTGGTGACTCTTCAGAAAGTGAATCTTTAGAATACTATTCATCATCTCTGAAGAATTTGGGATACATTGCTACTACTTTTTTCCCGAATACATGCCTTATGGCCAAGGTAGACTCTGCCGAGGCTTTAAAAAGTTTATCTCTTGACAAGAACTACTATTCTAAAAATAATACTTCTAATGAAGATACTTCATCTTTAGAAAATGAAGAACCTTCATATGAATAAGTATCTAGATTTTCCAAGTTACTTGAAGCAAAAAACTGTAAAATTTCTAAGAAATTAGATAAGGAAAATACCAGGGAAGAAATTCTTACAAAAGAGATTTAAAATCTTTTTACAGATCTTAGAGATAAATAAGATATTTTAGAAGAACATTCTAAAGACCTTGAGAAAGAAAAATCTATTAAGGAATAACTTTATAATGATCTTAAGAATGATATTTTAGAGATGAAAATATTTTAGGAAAAATCTAACTCTATGGTAATGATTCCTGGGGATAGGAATTTAGTCATCAGACTGAAATCTGAAATATTTTCTCTTAAGAAGCTACTTGCAAAATTTACCTCTGGGAAGGAAAATTTTGACAAGATGTATTCTCAAATTAAACCTCAAGGAATCACTACTGGAGTATGTTATACTCACCAAAAACTAGTTTTCAGAAACAACTATTTTGTGCCTTATAATGCCCCTTTTTTCAATAAGTGTCAAATTGGTGGGCATTAGAAGAAAAATTTCTCCTTGAATAGAGTTCAATCTCTTGGGTTTCATAAAGCATATTTCTCTAAAAAAATGTGGATACCCAAAATTTTGTTGTCTAACAATTCTAGATCCAAGCAAGTATGGATTCCGAAAACCTAACTTTTTTTTACTATTTTCATGAAAATAGGGAAATTACCAATAAAAATACTTGGTACATGGATATTGGATGTTCCCGACATATGACTAGTAACAAAAACAAATTTGAAAAGACTATCAAGATGAAAGGAGGAAAAGTAACTTTCGGAGATAATGCTCAGGGAGAAATTATTGTTATAGGTAACATCATTCTTCTTGGAAAAACATTGATTTCAAATGTTTTATTTGTTAAGGGTCTTAAGAACAATCTTATCAGTATAAGTCAATTATGTGATGAAGGATACCTTGTAAATTTTAGGAATGATAAGTTCTTAGTACACAATTCCAAGGAAGAATTTATTCTTTCTACCAATAAGAAAGAGAATGATTACACACAAAACATAGAAGACCTTAGGAGACAAGACTTACTTACTTTAGTGCAATGGAAAATAATTCTTGGTTGTGGCATAGAAGGTTAGAAAACTGTAACCTTAAGAACTTATGAAAACTTTCTAAGAAAGGTTTAGGTAAGGATCTACCGGAGCTTAGATTTGATTCTTCAATAGTTTGTGACACTTGTAAAAATGGAAAGCAACATAAATCAAGTTTTAAATGAATTGGTGAATTCTCAAAAACTGATGAACTACAGTTGGTGCACATGGATCTTTTTGGTCCAACACAAACTGGAAGCATTGGGGGAAAGTATTATGTATTTGTCTTAGTTGATTATTACACTAAATTTACATGGGTCTATTTTCTTGCAAATAAGTCAGAATATTTTTCTTATTTCAACAGTTTTAAATCCTATGTTAAAAATGTGAAAGGCCTTCCATTGAAAACTATTCATAGTGATCATGGAGGAGAATTTCCAAATTCTGATTTTGAAACTTTTTGTAGTAGAAAAGTCATTACTCACAACTGTTCAGCACCCAGAACACCTCAACAAAATGGTGTTGTTGAAAGAATAAATTGACTTCTTCAAGAGATAACTAGAACCATGTTGAGTGAGTATTCTATAGCCAAACATTTTTGGGTTGAATCTGTAAGTAATGCTTGTTATACTATAAATCGAGTTTTGATTAGACCTTTTCTTAATAAAACTTCTTATAAGTTATGGAATGGTTGAAAACCTAGACTTTCATACTTTAATGTTTTTGGTTGCAAAGTATTCATTCTAAATACCAAAGATAACTTACACAAATTCGCACCAAAATCAGTTGAAAGAATTTTATTAGGATACTCCACAATCTCTAAGGCTTATAGAGTTTTCAACAAAAACACTTGTACTGTTGAAGAAATAGTACATGTCAAATTTGATGAAACTGATCCCTTTGTTCTCTAACAACCTCAAACTACATCCTCAGATATGTTTTCAAAAACTAATTATCAACCGTTGATAGAAAATCCTTCTGATAAGGAAAATGTTCAAGAATAGTCTTTTGAAACATTTACTCCAGAAGATTTCCTACCCTATGTTGATGAATAGGTTCTTCAAAACCCAAATCAGTCATATCTTAAGAATCATCCTAGTGATATCATCATTGGTGATGTCAATCAACCTGTAATGATTAAAGTTACTTTATAAATGAAGTAGAATACCTAGAATTCCTTTCCCAATTAGAACCAAAAAGCACTGATGAAGTTTTAGGTGATGATGATTGGATTAAAGCCATGCAAGATGAACTAAATTAATTTGAAAGGAATAGAGTATGGACCTTTGTTGAATGACCCAAGGAAACTTCTGTAATTGGAGTAAAATGGGTTTTCAGAAATAGGTGTAATGAAAATGGAATCATCATAAGAAAAAAAGCTATATTAGTTGTTAAAAGCTATAATCAACAAGAATGAATAGACTATGAAGAAACCTATTTTCCAATATCTAGACTTGAATATATTCATATTTTACATGACTTTGCAGCATTCTTCATTTTCAAGCTTTTTTAAATGGATGTAAAATGTTCTTTTCTTAATGGTTATGTTCAAGAGGAAGTTTCTGTTGAACAACCTGCTGGATTTTAAGATAAAAAACATCATAATCAAGTTTTTAGACTTACCAAAGCTTTGTGTGGCCTTAAACAAGCCCCACGAGCTTGGTATGATAGACTTACAAGATTTTTTCTTCAAAATAACTATGTTAATGGAAATGCAGATCCAACCCTTTTTATAAAGAAAGATAAGAAAAATGTTTTGATTGTTCAAAATTATGTTGATGACATTATATTTGGTTCAACTCAGCAATCTTTAACTGATTCCTTTGAGGATCTAATGAAATATGAGTTTGAAATGGGTATGATGGGTGAGTTAACATTTTTCATTGGTTTTCAAATATCTCAAAAATCAGAAGGAATCTACATATCCCAACATAAGTATATTAAATATCTTCTTAAAAAGTATGGGTATGACAACACTAAGAGTATAATTACTCCTATTGGTACCTCAAACACACTTGATCTTGATGAAGCTAGAAACAAGTAGACCAAACATCTTTTAGAGGTACGATATGATGTTTACATTACTTGACTGCTAGTCGACCAGACTTGATGTTTTCAGTACGTTAATGTGCAAGATATCAATCCAATCATAAGGAATCTCATTTAAAGGCAGTGGAAATAATTTTTCACTACTTAATGGGAACCATGTATCTAGTACTATTTTATACTTCTGGAAATGATTTTATCTTAAAATAGCTTTTCCGATGCTGACTTTGGTGGATATAGAATGGATAAAAAGAGTACATTCAGAAGTTTTCATTTCTGAGAAGATTCATTAGTTTCTTCGTCTTGAAAGAAGAAACATTCTGTAGCACTATCCACTGCTGAAGCTGAATATGTAGCAACTGGAAGTTATTGTACTCAAGTGTTGTGGATGTAACACACACTAACAGAATATGTCTAGAGTTTTACTAAGACTCAAATTTTGTGTGATAACATAAGTTCCATTTCCCTTAGTAAAAACCCCGCACATCACTCTCATGCAAAGCACATAGATATTAGGCATCACTTTCTTAGGGATCACACACTTAAAAGAGATTTCATTCTTCAGTTTATCGGAACACAAGATCGACTTGCTAACATTTTCACAAAATATTTACCTTCTGATAGTTTTGAATACATTAAACAAAAGTTAGGAATGATAACCGTAAGGTAATATTCCTTGATTAACTATTTGTTAAACCATTATCCTTATAGTAAAAAACTTCTTTTCATAGGGAGAGTATATTTTATTGTTATGTTTTTCAAAAAAAATTCGTAATGCGTTTTTCAAATTTTCTCGTAATGAGTTTTTCAAAAAAATTCATAATGAGTTTTTCAAAATTTTCTTAATAATGTATTAGTACTGAAATTTTCATAATGAAGTTTTCATAATGAAATTTTCGTAATGAAATTTTCATACTAAAATTTTTGCAATGAAGTTTTCGTACGAAAATTTTCGTAATGAAGTTTTCATACTAAAAATTTTCGTAATGAACTTTTCGTAATGGAAATTTTCGTAATGAGAATTTTCTTAATGAAAATTTTTGTAATAGAAATTTTTGTTCTCATACTTTTTGTACTAGATTTTTGGTACTCAATGTTTTTTCAATAAAATTTTTGACTTTATGTTTTTCGTAGTGTGTATTTCGTAGTTATATTTTTTTCAAGAAGAATATCACATATTACGAATAAACTTACTAGCCACTCTGAAAGGTATTATGTTCTTACGTAAGTTTTCGTAATCATATTTGTCATGCTATTATTTTCTTTTACGTTTTTCGGATTCATTTCTTCTTAAATACAAATGTTTTTGTTAAAAACTAAAAAGATCGGATTCGGGATTTCCATGCGGGCATGTTTTCAATCATCAGATCAGATCAGAGAGTTTTTCAACCATTAGATTGGTTTTGGAAGATGAAAGGTCACCTCCTATGCCTATAAAAATAGGACCCCCAATGGTATCCCACATCATTTTTAAAGACCTCGCGTGTCAAAGCTCTGCCTCAGTTCATAAAGCCCATTCTGAATCTTTCAGTGCTCCTCTATTCCGAATGTCTGTAGAAGCCACTTCACAATAAATATCTAATATCAAGCCAATCTCAAGTTGGTTAGTCTATAGAGAAAGGTTGGTCCATCTGAACTTTTTTAGTAAGTATAATTCTCTTTTTGCTAAGAATATCAAGCTAAATGGGTGGGAAGATTTCTACATGTCAAATACAAAGGATCAGGATGTTGTTTATACAGATTCTCTTATAGAATTTTATGAGTTTGTTTCCTTCTATGAAGAAGATGGTAGAGAAAAATTCTCCTTTAAGAGATATGGAAAGACTTACAAGCTTTCTTACACCAAGGATGAAAACTTGGTGGGCTTATCATATGATGGTGAAGCTGAATTTTGTTCACATAAGTTATCATATGTGAAAGGAAGTTTCATCAAAGTGAAGGAAATGGAATGACTTGGACTCAAAGATGACAAAACAATAGAGATTTCCCATCTCTACACCAACAACCGGATTTTTCAGTTGTGGGTTCAGGGGTTTTTTGTTCCGAGAAGAGGTGATAAGGATAACCTAAAGTAAAGTGATATTTACATCTTGGATTTCTTGGTAAATCTAAGAAAGATTAATTTGATGAGAAACATTTTTATTACAATTCAGAACATCAATAACGGGACTTTGAAAGCTCAAATTATTATGTATCCTACTCTTCTCTCCAAGATAATTATTCGGTATCTTGATTCTTTCAAGGTTGCTTGCACTTCCAAGGTGGGGAATTGTAAGGTGATGCTGATTAGTGATGACGCTTTAAAGAAGATGAATGTCAGTTTTTCAAAATAGTCAGGTGAGTTTTATGATCTGTCAGAGGAGGAGGCAGAAGTAGTTCCATAAAAATTAGAGAAAGCTGAACCATCTAAGAAGGCAAGGATGAAGAGGAAGCTGAAGATAGTGGTGGCTGAATACAAGAACCCTAAAGCTAAGGAAACCCAATCCGCACCTCCCAAGCCGAAGAAATAGAAATCATATCCAGATGATGTGGTTGCTAAATGGAGGGAAGATAAGAAGAAAAGGAAAGAAGAGGAACCTCAATTCGGATTGGACCCTGCTGAAGCTAAATCCTTAAGGGAGAAGACTGCTAAATACCTTGTGAAGGTATAAGAAGAGAATAAGATGAATAAGAATATGTCTAAATCTGATGTTATACAATCCCTTTTTAGAGACACAAAAGTAGTTTCTGAGAAGATTCCCGTTCTAGAAACTTTTATTGTTCAACCATTACCAGAGACCCCAAGAAAGAACTACCTCACTCTGAAAAAGTGTAAAGAGAATGATGATATTGAAATAGTAGAAGAAGAAAAGGAATTAAGATAAGAAGAAGAAGTATAAGAAGACAGTTGTGATCTAGATGACTTGATTAAAAAAGTTGAGGAATATCAAGAGAAGGAAAACCCATCAGAAAAACAACCACAACAAACTTCTGAGGCCGAGTCCTCAAAGCTTGTCACACTAGGAAAGGGAGATGAGAAATTTGGTAAGAGAGATGATGATAAGGAAGAAGATAAAGAAAATGAATTGTCTGAGGATGAAATATTTGAGAACTAGTTTCTTGAAGAATGAGCAGAGAAAGAGAAACTTGATGAAGACAAGATAGTTTAACTATCTGAAAGTGAGGAAGAATCTCCTGATGAGGAACCCATTCAGAAAGTTGATAAGGGTAAGCATGTGCTTATAGACACCCCAAAAAAAGATATCATAAGGAAGAAGGATATTGGTGGATCTTCAAGAAGAAAGTTGTTGTAAATTGAAGAAGAACAATCCCCGAGCAAGGTGTCTGATTCAGAATTATCAACACTAGGACATGATTTTGTTGTTGAATCTTTGAAGAACTTAGTGGATACAATTCCGATCTTTCCCACCATAGACTCCAGATGCCAGATGCTTCAACACATCCTAAATCAGAAATCATAATCTTTATCCACGGTGATAGATAACTGTGTGAATATTGAGGCTTATCATAGAAATTTTCTCATCAATTATGATGTTTATAGAAAATCATGCAGCAAAATGACTCTTTGGTGAAAGAAAATTGATGACGAAATGGAATATCTTTATCATTTTCATAATGATGTAAAAAAGGATTTTGACACTGAGGATGCAAAAAAAAATAATCATCAGGATAAGATGACCCTTGAGAAAACTTCTCAGAATCAACAGGCGAGGGATCTGAATGGGAAGCATAACTCGGTTGCTCAAAACTGGAAAGGGGAAAGAGATTTCCAGATTGAGATTGAACAGAAGCTTGTGAAGTAGGATGAAATTATTAAGGCATAGTCTAAGGCTATGAAGGCTCAAGATAAAAGGATTAAAGCCTTATAAAAACAAGCTATGGAGGACTGGAAATACTTGAATAAGATGAAAAATATGTTGAAGAAGTTAATCCCTAAGGAAAAAGAAGACAAATAGACCAATCCGTTTTGTTGTTGTAATGTATTTCCTTGTAAAACTTATTTCAATTATAATGAAATATCCGGTTATTTGTATCTTGTGATATTATGTACTAATGTTTTAGGTACTTTATTTCTTTTCCATTCACATAAATTCTTTTTGAAAATCACAAAGGAGGAGAAGGAAAAAGAACTACTCAAAAGGGGGAGAAGGAAAAATATAAAAGGGAGAAGAAAACTTTCTAAGTTAATAACTATCCTTAAGTAAGGGGGAGTTTTTCATTAAGAAGTTTTTCATTCCCATGATAATGAAAAATCAATTCCGGAAATCTAGAATACAATCCTTAGATTTCCTAAGCCTAAGGGGGAGTTATTTGTATTCACTATCATCTATGAACAAAGGGAGATAAGTTTTAACTAAAAATTCTAATGAAATTTTTTTAAGTCCTTATATTATTTTTTGAAAGGCTATTTGTGCTTTCCAAAAAGGGTGAGATTTTTGAGTCAATAAGGTCTTCCTTATGAATTTTACATTCCTTCTTGTTTTGAAAATCACAAGCACCTTATACTTAAGCCAATCTATATTTTACTTCTATAAGGAAAATTTCCTTCCCAAAGGAATCTACCCCTACCATGTTTTCATTTTTCATATCAATATTTTTCTTAAGTATAAAAATCAGAATCATATATAAAACCTCAGAATCATATAATACCTAGATATGAAGCATTCTGTTTTAGGATCCGAATTCTAGATACGAACACTCATGAAGTTCCACTCTGAATTCTGGATATGAACTCTCATGAAGTTCCACTCCGAATTCCGAGTACGAACTCTCATAAATCTCCACTCTGAATTTTGGATACGAACTCTCAAGAAGTTCAACTCTGAATTATGGACTCCGAACTTCTATGAGTTCGACTCCAAAATTAAATGAGTTTGACTCCGAAATCATAATAGTTCGACTCTGAACTTCTTTGATTTCGACTCCGAACTTATATGAGTTTGACTTCAAACTTCTATGATTTTGACTTCGAAATCCTACTAGTTCGACTCCGAACTTCTACTAGTTCGACTGCGAACATCTACGAGTTCGACTCTAAACTTTGTAAGTTCAGATTCTGAATTCTAGTGAAACCAGACTCCGAATTTTCTTAAAAATTCAGACTTCAGATTTCTACATAATTCAGGTTCTAAATTCCTACAAAACAGAATCCGAATATCTCTTTATTATAGACTCTAAATTCCATTTTGGTTAGACTCCAAAATTTTATTTGATTACATTCCAAACATCAGTTTTACTTATTCTTACACTTGTTTCATTACAAAACGATGTCATGTTTTTAGTTACTGACTAACCATTGGTTGAGTGACACATGTACAGGTCCTTCTAAAATTCAAGGAAAAATATGACTGTTGGAGGAGGGAGCCGACCATTGGAGCTTTTACTATATATAGGAGCTCATTTGAAAGTGTTCGAGACTTTTGAAATTTCAGTGCTCAGAAATTTATGAAGTGGTTTCTAGAGAGAGAGAGGCTCTTATCAAATCTCAAACTTCATGTAGAAAGTTTGAATAGCTTGTCTAAACATTTCCTTGTGCAGACTTGCTTCGTGTGACTCTGATTGTTGCTGATTACAATCGAGGGATTCCGTGGATAGGAAGACAAAGGTTCCAACACCTTGAAGTTGATGGATTCCTTGCTGAGGAAGACAGTGGTGCCGACTACCTGATAGTTGAGATCTTACAGGGATAACAAGAGAGACTCTGGTCTTCGTATCAAGGGCTTATCCTAGTGTGGGTAAGACCGAATTTCTTGAAAGTAAAAATCAAGGGACCTTTTATCTGGGGTTGTTGGATACTAATATTTTTGGGTTAAAAGAGTTATTGTTTGTTACTTGTAGTTTTACTACTTTGTTTTTCCGCTGAATTTTTTATTCTTAAGGAAAGTATAACTTTCTTATACTTCCATACTTGTACTCTGATTTAGTTAGATTCTATACGCTTTAAGGTAGAATCTTAGTTGGTGTAAACTTTTGTAAAGTTTCATTTCCAGAATCACTCTTCTGGAATCAAGAAAGTCTTTAGAACATAAAGGTGTTGTGAATTTTGGTTATCCAAAATTTCCTAATGGATTTTTTAAAAGTTTACAATTCACCCCCTCTTGTATTTGTATCTCATTGTACTTATTCGATCCTACGTTTGGTATTACAGAGTATATCATACTCAGAGTCATACCATCCTAACAAGAGTAGTTTTAATACACCCTTACCTAATCAATAGATCACAAGCTACAAGGCTTCTACTACTCATCACACACACACACACACACATCCTCTCCCAGAGAGACAAATTTAATTGACAATAATTTTACCCAATGGAACAATGTTTTTTATAGGTATAATCCTACTACATATATAAAAACACAGAAGACATTTTTGAGAAAGTAGAGGATTACCGTGAAAATAGAAAAATCACACAAATATTATCATTTTTAGAAAACCAATGAAACACAACTGACAGAAACTATTTGATATTAGAAAGATAGGGAAAATACAAATTATAATAATAAAAACATACAATCAGATCCATATCATCATCTACAAGACATATATTGGAAAATATAAATCATATGAGGACAAAAAAGATTGACAATTTTACATTACAATGATAAAATAAGGGAACATCAATGAACCAAACAAAATAATTGATGCTCATAAATCAATAAAGATGTAGGAAATTAATGCAACAACAAACAGTTAATAGAATTGATGATGAGAACGAACCTACCACATGATGAACCAAATAGATTTCAATGGAAAAAGAAGAAAACCTACCTCAAAAATGGTCTGAAATCTTAATTTGATTCATGGATCGATCTTTGGACCCTCATCTTGGCAATACAGTCAAAACCCTAACCCGCTCAAAATACCATGGCATTAGTAAGACACTCTCCAGTGGCCAGGACATCCAAACACCACTACACCCGTGGTCAAACCTCATATCTACTCCCGGCATGGATTTACTCCCTCATGGCGGCTTTTGATTCCTCCGACACATGATATCGCTCAGCCCTCTCTCCCTAGATGAAACCCGCAGACAGAGAGTTGCTACTCAAACCCGTGACCAGGTCTCTGGATCGTGATCACCTGGCTCAATATCCTCTCCCCTTGAAACCCTATTTGTGGACACATATTTACCATAAAACGACTTTCCTTATTAAATATATATCATTTGGAATTTATTTAATATATTGTTTTAAAAAAATGAATTAACAAAATTTATAAATTTAATTTTTTTTATAAAAGAATTCATATTGTTATAATCCATAAAAATTTCTCAATTATTTATTCAAACCTATTAATTATATATATATATATTATCAAATTTTATAAAAACTAATTAATTATATTAGTATATTAATTATTCATTATTTAAATGATTCATATTTTATTCATTTTGAATATTTTTTAAATAACTTTTTCATAGAATAAAATTTTTTATTCATTACAAATAACAACAACAATAATAATAATATAATATTTTTAAAGAAAATAATAATATAATATAGTGTTAATTTAAAATGAATTTGAAAAATACAAATAATAATTATAATTAATTGAATGTATTATAATTAACTTATAATCAAATTAATTGAAACACATAATTTTAGTTTAAAAAATGCCTTAAAAATATTATTATTCTTAATTTTAAAATAATCCATTTAACAAAATATATTTCTCATAAAACTAATTTTAGAATTTCTTGGCTATTATATTAGGTATATGAAAGTGATTTTCATAGATCATCTTCAAATTTGAGAAACCTGTTTAGAAGTTTTAAATCCATTGTGAAATTAATATTTAATAGCTTTTACGCATTTATGCTACCAGAAGGGTAATACTCATCTCCTTCAATTCCTTTTATGTAAGTAAAAGAAACATATATAAAAGGAAATAATGAGGTGACTATTTGATTCCTCATATGTAACACTTATGTAGACATATTTTTATCATCTAAGGCTTTTCTTTCTGTCCAACCTCAACAATTCCTTTCCATTTAGCAATCTTAATAGTTCTTATCCTAAACTGATTATTTGGGTAATGAAATATTCTTCACCTCTTCTTTTATTTTTTTGAGAAAACTCAATTTTTTAATTTATCCATTAGATCATAAAAAGCCTTAGGTACTACTATTTTATTCTTAAATAACTCTTATTTTTCTTGAAGAAATTTCATAAAATTATTAGATATACATTTTGACATCTTTCACCAAACAAAGAGACACTCAACAACATTCAAGATGTCATTGATTGACTATTTCTCTACATTTTAATATAGGATAATGATATCACTATTTTTCTTTTTCTTCAACTTAATGGTATATGATTCTGAAATAATTCAACTCTATTTTCACCTCAAGAAATAGTTATATACTTTATCTTTTGGTTTTTACTTTTGGTCAATACGCTTTCTACATTCTTTACTATTCCTCCCCATTATTTTTGTATTATATTATTTTCATTAATTTTCATTTAAAGAAAAAAAATTTGAAATCTATGTGACTGAACTTTTAGTAACACCAAAAATAGCCTATTAACATGATTCTATTCTATTATAGTGTTGTTTTCAAGATTTCATAAGTTATGTATTTTTCTATTTTTGATTGGAACTCCCACCTCTTTGGACTCTTCCTTGGTACAAATTATCTACACATTTCCTCACATCTACAAATGGTGATAAAGATTATTTTTTAGTATATTTAACCATTCATATTTTTCTAGAATCTAGCATGACACTTTCATGAAAATGTGATACATCACTGTTATATAGGTTAGTTTCTAGGTTAAATAATTATTTCCTTTTATAATATATTTCTATTTGATTAGATAATTATCACATGATGTTCTTGGATTCATGAGTCTCAAAGAATACATTTTTAGTAAAATGTAATTTTCTAGAAATATGGGATGTTTTAATTTGTTGTTATTCCTAATTATTCCATCTCACATAAAACTAAAAAGACTTATTTTTTAGGGATATCTTTTCATACTGAACATATCTCAATCTATCTTCCAAAACCTCCTTTATATTATTTATTTTTTCTTCCTTTACTTTTCATGATTCTTTTAATGAATTACCAAGTTATATAATTTTCTTTTCATTAAACATCAATTGAGAATTAATAATATAAATAGAGGTTTTGGAATTTTTTTTAAATGTGTAAATCTTCCAAAAAGTAATTTTTTAGAGACTTATTTCTCACAAAAAAACAACTTTGCAATTATTATTGATCAAGGATACATATTATCTTGCAATGTGATATTTATTAGTCTCTTTCTTCAAATAGGTAAATTGGAGAAATGAAATTTTTTAACTTCTAACTTATTATATTCTTTAACAAATAAATTTATTCTTCTCGATATGATTTATCAAAAATAATCCCCTTGATGGTAACAAAATACCATCTAACACTTCTTTAGGAACAATCTTCAGATGATCATTAAATTTATAATTAATATCACTTTGGGATAAATCCTCATCAAAACATGATCATGTTTCATTATAAGGATCATAATTATAATAATAATTACTACTTGTACCACTCTGATTAACTTTAATTAGTGGTTATTCTCCCTTTAATTTTGGATTCTTATTCAACATAGTGCCTCTCTTTTATTATGTTTTCTTGGTCGTGGGAAAAATATGTGACATTATATCATTATGAGTATATTCATTTTTTTCTATTTTATTTATATCAAAAACATATTAAAATATAAATTTCATTAAATCTATTAAAAGTAATGGTGAAGAGATTGAATCTTTAGAGGGATCCTTTCCTTTGATATCACTTAATGATCCCCAACATAGTGTCCACTCAATCGGGAGGGGTGGGTAATTATTGGTATTATTTTATTAATTATTATCTTTTAATTTAACTTTTTTAACATGTTATGGTTTTCAATCCAATAAATGTTATCTCATAGTCTCCCCTATTATAAGAAAATAATTAGACAGAACACACTACATGATATCTATAAGGTTCAGTATGAAGACACAATACTTGACATATATGTTAGATTCCACAACATATGTTATCTATTAAAATATTATAATCAATTATAATTTCTTTTAAATATTGGTTACACACCCTTGTAGTCAGTCCCTTAGTTGATCTTGGTTTAATAACCTAACCACCAACACTTCTGGCTTGGTAGGTTAGCCACCCAAACTTTATTCTTGTCTCATTGATTGGTTATACACCACAATCATAAGTCTATTTATTTTTTTATCTATCTATCTATATATATATAAACATATTTATTCATAGTTTCTATTGTAAAAACTAAATATGATATTACTCCATAACTGTATAATATATGTTTATATAATTTATAACCTCATGTGTGTATGTTAGGTCTACTTAGAAACCTAAACATGTAGAATGCTAAACTTTTTAGATCATCAAATGTTCCAAACAATCCCAAATCACTAAATAATCAGACATGGAATCTTGTCATAGAATGATATTTTAGATTAAGTCTCTATCTCTCCTCGATACTTTGGTGTATCATTTTTCATAGTGTTCTCCAATTCTGACAACTAATTTTTTTATGAAACCATTATTATTTCATAGACTTATCAGTTTCATGGTTTGTGAATCTTTTTTTAGTTATCTAATATATGTTTCTCATTTCGTGTGTGAAATTATTTACATGAACATCACATGTTCATCTTATAGAATATAATTATCATAACATACTATCTCTTCACTTACTAGGGGATTCACATAATGATGATTCACTAACAGATAGAAGTTAATTTAAACATTCTTAAAGTAATAATAGTTATGAAACATTGTATTCATGAAAAAATAGAACACTTTAATTCATATAGATCTTCAAGTACTAAATACATCCCCCCACACATGAAAACTATATAACACTTCACTCCTATAACACCTACACACAACATTCACTTCACAAAGGACTAATGATTTGATAAAGAATAGATGTTCTCAAACTAGATACTTTAGATATAATAACTCCTTATATGAAATACCACTACTCATTTTCATATTTCAGTATGCATGATCCTCCCCATTCTTCATATACTATAACATTTATTACATGGTATGTTTTTATTCACCTAGGAATTTCACAATTTGCTTAGGGTATCTTCTTCTTATCAAAGATTAATAGTCTTGTAGTGCTTGATTATTTTTTGTGTGAAAACAAGTGATCATTAAAATTAGGTCAAACCCAATAAATACCTAATTATTTATAGACGGTGATATAGACACCTTATCTCATTAAAAAATATTACGTTGAAGTGTATCTTTAAAACATTGATACTTGTAGAAATTCAAAACATAGGAGACACTAAGTTTTATGTCACAAATAAACCATGTATTATCAATCTTATTTCATGGTTAATTTATAAAGTTTATGTGATTAAAATCTCATTAAAATAAAAATAATAATATAAACATGGCCATTTATTTTGATGCATTATTACGTTATAATATCTTTATAATTTTCTAATAGAAGTAACCCTTTTATTAAAAAACGCAAGCATGCAAGGCATATATTTCATGCTTGGATGTTCAATGATTGATAATGACTTGTTCCCTTAGAATTATTATTACAGGTTTATAGATTGATGGATATTGAACATTGACATTGATCACTATTAAAAAACATCATTAGGATGTTGAAGTTGATGATATTATTGATTATATAGAATGTATTAAATTAATTGATTGAGTTCGGTTATTTAAAAAATTATTTAATGATCAAAACATTCCCTAAAAGACATCAATCCCACATCAGTATTCATAGTGGATGTAATATAATTAAAAAGTATGACTCAAAATTCCACCTTAATCCATGGCACCAAGGCTAGTTCCAAGGTTTACTCATACACCACACTTAGTGGTGCGTGTCGACTAACATGAACCCTACATCCCATATACACTCTATGCGTTCTTTATGGGCACCCATGATCATGTTTATTATGTATATTCCATATCCTAAATATCCAAATTATCTGTCTCACTATACACCTCCATGTTAGCAGGCCCAATTAGATATTGATTTTACATGGACTTACTTTAGATAACTAGCTTATCTTGGGCCACTTGGGATAGCTTTGACTTTTTTTTATAATATAACTCCACACAAAGAAAAATAAATAATAAGTATAAAATCTTCTTAAGATATGACCACTATATAAAATAAATTCTCAAAGTATATATTTATTCACCTCAACACTTTGTAACATAGGATAATTAAAAAATGATTGGTTTTCACAATACTTAACAGATCTTCATCAATGGACTTTCCAAACATAACTCTTTTTCTTATTATATAAAATGTTTTCCTTAAAAAGATAATATCACTTTTTTTAAAAATTATGAACAGCTTTATAATTTTTTGAATATAGTTTCCACTCAATTTTGATTATATCATATTGTGGTCTCCATGTTATATCCTAAAAACAAATGAACTTTAAAGAATTACCATGTATTAAATCGATTTTCCACTCATAAATCCAGAGAAAAACTCCTAGAAATATTCATCATCAACTTATTTAACAAAATACATATTGGAAAATTTATAAAAAATACAATTCATCATGTATACCCTTCACTATGTGTTGTAGTTTTACATATCATGACTACGATGTTTACTATGTAGTTTAATATCCCAAAACGATTATGTTGGGGAAATTATTTGTAGTTTATGGTATTATAACTCGAACTATGTCATTTAGTTTTACATATTGAGATAAGGAAAATGACCATGTATATTAACATCATACACTGTGGATGTTTGTAAATATATCTAAAACTTATATAAAGTAGATCTTCAGGTAACTTTCTTTTTTGGGAGGCATACCACACTCACCATCCATGGTGATTAGAGAATATGATCCATTGGAATAGGAATTAAGTATTGCATGAGTCCCTTTGTATATTGGTTCAAGCTTTAATATATTACTCTGAGGTATCATAAGACTTATAAAAACAAATACCCTCTCTCCTTGGAGGAATTAGTAGAGGTGAAATTTCGTATTGATGGTTTTCGAAATATGGTTTTGATGGAATTTTTGGTTGTGTGATTTACACATCATCATCTCATTATCCTACTATAAATAATTAATTATCACAGCGGAAATATTTTCTTTTAATAGCTATTCGTAAATAAAAATATGGGATTTCCTATGTGGTGGAATGTGTTTTGGTTTGGTAATCCCACAAGTTATGTTGTCGATTGGATGGAAAATAAATTTTATTCCTATCCATAATCTTTTGTAGGATATTTAAATCCTTTTTTTAATGAAACTATCTATCTATTTTCCAATTCAAGGTAATGGGATTATTTATTTGACTAAATGTTATTTTCATTATATTCCCTTTTCAACTTAAAATAATATAATGTTTTTTAGTTTTCCATCAATATCACATGAGGGAAACTAAATATAGTGATGATTTTAATATTAGTGAAGTTGATGACATTATTTATTATGAATTCTTTGGGTGGTGGTATAGACTCTACCCATTTGGAGAATAAATTTGTGGTAGTAAATATAAAACCTTAATTTCCTTACTATTTATGGGAGATATGTCTGAATGAAATTAATTTCCCAAACATAACAAACATTGAATTACTAGGGAAATGAAACAACTCTGGGGTTTGAGGGTTGAAGTTTTCATGTACTTGGAAAACATGACACATATTTTTGAACTCCATTAAATATTGAATTATTTTCAGCCAAAAATTACTATATTTATAGATTTTATAGAAGATCTTGGTCTGTTATCAATTAGTGACACAAGATACTACATGAAATTCCTACATAATAGTAAATATTTGTCTTCATTATATGAATTGAAGGAGGATCCCATAAAAACCTTATTTATAAAATAAATTCAACTCATTATGGTTATCATAAGTGATACATTTTTCTAACCAAAATCAAATGTGATCTTTCATGGAACGATCCTATGAGAGGATTCTATTTTGGAGGTAGTATATTATGGGGTTTTTCCATCCTATTTCGGTATCATTTGTTGATTTTATGGGGTCATAGATATTTTTAGTAGTTTTGAATCCATTGATATCATTTACGTCATTAATGGTGACTTGGGATACCACCCGGTAGTGAGAAATTCAAGAGAGTATCTTGTACAGTTTTCGATAGAAAAATTTTAAGAATACATTATACAATATATATACATTAGTATTCTTTAATAGTTGGATATGATTCAGTATTGGATCAAATGGGAATTATTCCATCTATCCCTTAATGTAACTATAGTGGGAACCAAATCATCTTTCTTGAAGACTTACTCATCATCAATCCAATTAATATTGATTTTTGTGTCTCTTTGGACATTAAAAAGTGTATCCTATAGCTAAAGTACTAACTCTAATCCTTTGATGATATCTTGGTACTCGGGCTCATTATTGGTACAGTGTTCAGGTATCAAGAAAGAGTAAGGTAGAAGTGAATTTACTTGGTAAAAAAGATAATCCTAATTTCAATGGTATTATTCTTTATTTGTTCTATTATTTTCATATTTGGGATTTTTTAGGAAATATAAAAGCACATCATCATGTTTTGGGAGTGTCATAGAGTGGGGGAATATCATTATCTAGGCACTTGGTTTTCATTAGTACACATTCTTAGCATGGTAGTGATTTATGAAAATTAGATATCCCATAAACAATTATTTCCATATATGAAATGAATTGAATGTCCAACTACTGTAAGATAACCACCCATCGATCCAAGAATCTAGTCAGCATTGAATGGTTATGGATATACATTATTATTTCAGTATGAAAGACCAAAAAAACATCATGGGGATTCAATTATTTCCTTAACTTATCTAATTTAAAAATAATTGGACAATAGTTTTTATTAGCATATAAATATCTAGTCTTGGTATATAGAATTATATTTCTATGATAATATATAATTTTTTTATTTACAATATCAATTTTCTATTACAGAAGGAAAATGAGAAAATGATCCACAATAGTCACATATATGAGGAGTGGATTCCATTATACTAGTGAAATCATGAATTTTGGGTGAAACATATATTTCTTGATATGTTTGAAGGATTCCTAATAGTATTTATCTAGTTTCTAGGTGAATATATTGTTTATTTTTTTCATGAAGGGGAGTAATTTACTGACCATAATGTGTATGGAGTGACTGATGTAGTTGTGATGTCCCTGAATCCTTCTTAACTATTTAAGGTTTCATGTTAGTGAAATTTCAATGATATCTCTAGTCATCCTATGGTTGAATTTTATTCCATGGTGTTATACAACAATTTTTATTTATTTTTATAAAATACCCTCTAAAAAATATTATGTGGTTCATATTCATGATATGCCTCCAATGTTCATTCAAAATGATCTTAATGTTTATATGATAATAAAAATATTTCATAGATTTGAAACCCAAATCATTTACATAATATTTTTTGATCCTTACTAGGAGGGGATTGAAGATGTGGTGTGTGATGAATTGATATGTGCCACTATAATTCTCAAAATAGGAGAGAATATAATGATAAAAAAAATAACTATTAGAGATCAAAAAGAAGTTGACAATTTATCCTTTAGGGATATTATAATCTGGTTGAATCCTGAGTACGCATCATTAAAGGAAATGTCATAGAACCCTAAAGTTACAGTGATCAAGAGTTCTATTATCAGTACTGGGAAATCATCTTTTAGGTAGTTCTCATGGGGATCCCAAAAATAAATAAAATATTTTAGATTCCCAATTTGTATTAACGATAATTTTAATGATCTATTTTGATAATTGAATTTATCAAATGAATTTTACATTAATAAAATTTTCAAATTTCACTTTAACCTTAGTGGTGTGGTATAGATTCAAACTATTTACCATCTTATTGAAACCACAATGATCATATTGATGGACCAAATGGTGGGAGGACACATAAAGAACTAGTCTAATCATTTATTTATAATATTATGTGAACACATCATGATGTTTCTTCAGTAATAAGATATAGATTTTCTAATATTTAATAGGAATAGAGATAATGATTATTGTGGGTTTTTGGTCCTCCTATATACCAAAACACAATTTTTTTATCTCATTGATCGTGGTAGAATCACCTTCTTCAAATGCTGGTGGAGGCATTTGTGAGTTCACATTCCACTAATTTTACAAAAATGGTGTCATTATAAGTAGGAGTTAAGGGGAAAATTTCATTTATTAATAGTTAATAAGATATATTTTTGGGTTCCTAAGAGGTATGTTCAAATACTTCATCCCCAAAGGAATCTTGAAAATTTCACCCTTAGCCTCACAGTCATCAGGTGTAGAAGTTGCAATAAAACCATGAGATAAAAATCTTATTCAATTGGCATAGATAATATCATAAGGTCTATGATAGATTGGGTTCCCTAGTATCTATCCATATTAGAAATGATTTCATTAACCTAAATGATGGGATTACATATTCCCAACCATTCTTATTCAATGGGTCTGTAAGATCTATTTCCAAACCATTAGTGATGGTAATCTGAACATAATTTAATTGGATAATTTCCAATCTTTTTGTAGAGTCCCATATATATATAATGGTATAAATAAGTTTTGAAGGAATAATTATCACTAGAAATTACTCATACTTGTTAATTGAATGAATACTTGAGGCACATATGATATGGGGAAAGAAATACCACGTAATAATGAACATATGGTATTTATTATGGATAATTGAAATCCATATCTGGGTTAATGAACATGAATTATATGTTTAAAATGAGGTAAAAAAATTAGGCTCTTAGCTTTATTTATCCAAGAGGTTTCTATTCTACCCTATCATATCCTTGGATGGTTAGATTGGAGGGAGTCAGGTCCACATCACCGTAAAAAAATATTAGAGGGTCCATAGTGGTATGAGGATGATCCCAAACCAATTATCACTAAGTTATAAATTGATTATAGTGTCCATAATATTATTAGTAATATACAAGGGTCTGAGAAATATCCATATAACAACCTCTCTATATTTATTTTTAAAGTACATAAGGACAAGAAAATCCATGGGATCTATTTTTACACAGTAAAACTAAGTTACAATTATATCAATCTTGAAATTTTAGGTCATAAGAGGGACTCAATGAGTTATTCCAGGATAACCTTTGAAAAGAGAAGGGTATTAAATTTTGGAATCCTAGATGGGATTACAGTGACATTCTTCAAGGTATCATATTTTTTTGTTCCAATTGACCTTGTTTTCTGCAAGAAGGATGTCCTCATGTTTGAAGTTCAAAATATTATTCAGTCTCTATTAGAGACCCCAAACCATGGTAAATATTTTAATATATGTCAATTTACAATTTATTTTACTTATTTTACATTTATACTTTATGTAAATGACTACATCGGGGTGAATCTACCAATCAGTCCTGTAATATAACAGGATTTCACTGGGCTTTTGATGAATTACGTGTGGATATATTCTTCAGTTGATCCTATTGGTGTGTCATTTTGTATGTTTTACAACATTTATAGATTCATAGGATACATGAATAGAATTAAATGATTTCAGTTGATATTCTAATTGACCCATTAATCCCTGGTCACCTTAGACTTAA
Organism: Viscum album; assembly: GCA_963277665.1. Classification (NCBI taxonomy): domain Eukaryota; kingdom Viridiplantae; phylum Streptophyta; class Magnoliopsida; order Santalales; family Viscaceae; genus Viscum; species Viscum album. The sequence continues at coordinate 81,280,356 of OY728160.1, read as the reverse complement.
TAGATTCATTCTCGCTATCCCTAATTTTTATGGGCATTTGGTTGTTATGTATGTTCTTTAGGATAAAATGGGTTTACTATTTTGAAGGAATATACCAATCCATATAAGTAATCGTCATTATATTAAGATTTTGTTTCTCGGGATGTTCCCATAATTGAAGAATTAGGGGCATAAATCCTTAGAGAGTTTATATCATCTTGTGCACTAGTATAATCTAATTATCATATGCCATTCCCAAATTTTATTTTCTATAAAAATTCATAGAATGATGTGACCTTTATGGTGATTTTTCAGCTATCACAGGGGGAATTATTTACATAACTAATTTGTTAATATGAGTCCAAAGGCTTACAATCATCCATTTGATTCATTTTGTGGTCATATAATCATCAAACATCTATGAATTCTTACACTGTACATTATACCATTATCTTTTATCATATGGTGATATGGTTGTTATATAATTCACATAAATTGGGGGATTATCCAAAATAACTTCCTTGGAATAAGACCACCTTTTTAGGATTTTTATTAATAAAAATATCCTCTAGATGTTATATCCCACTATTTTATACTGGGGGCCTTAGTATAGGATGTCAATTAGACTGATATTGTTGGGCTTTAAAAGCATTGAAAAATTGAGAAAATTATTTTCTAGTGCTATAATGAAGTATCATATAGCATTATCTTTTTGGAATGAATAAATATTTTTATTTTTTCTTGACAAGGTGGATTTTATTTTTACTTCCTCTCATACTGAAGTGGACATCAATATTGTCACTACCGTTTAGGGGGAGGTGTTTTATGATGTTGCATATGATTGGACATTAGATTATGTGTTAAAACTAGCTTAAATTTAAATGTTTTCATTTTTTTCCATTATCCTTTATCCTTCCTATCCCAGTCAATATTAATAATATTTGGAATCATGCATCAAATAGTATCCTCTATCCTTTGTAATACCATTATCATATCCCACAATACAAAGATAAATTTTAATGATATCCATGGTGTTTCAACTCATAACTCTGAGTGTCCACATAGATCCCCAGTAGTTGATCCTATGGGAGTTTCATATTTAGGGATTACACCAATCCTTTCCATAAATATATGATGTAATATACCCCTTAATTCTTAAACTATTTACAGTTTGAGAGGCTAATGAACATCATCTTTTTTATCATTGGTCTGAATTTTCAGAGGACCTATAGACTGAGGTATTCCAAATTTTTGATAGACCCAGTTGTATAACTACTATGTCATAAAAATTAATATGATTATGGAGGGTGAAAAATCATATAATGTTATCCACTTTATTTTTCTTGAGTGTTTTCATCATGGGACCACATTAGGACATGGAATGTGAGAGGTTTTGTTCTGGGTAACTAGTGTTGTTGAAAATTAAAATGGTTGAATTTATAAGATTTGGAAGAGGAGTTTCATCCACCCTTCTAAGATGTGGCTTCCTTTTAGATTTTATTGGTGATTGACATTATTATATTTAATCCAATCATGTAGTGAGATAGGTAATGGTGTCATGTAGTTATAGAGGAATGGCTGACTAACTAAATACTATAGTAATGGAAATATGAAGGGAATGATTCATTCAACCATCATTTGGAAATTTCTAATTCCAAGTATGATCTATTTTGTTGTAATTTACCCAACATGGTTTTTTTGTAATTAAAAATTTTGAAACTCTATTTAATTTCCCAAATCAAGGATTCTGTGAATTGGTTTCCATGATATTTCTAGATGGTTATGTTTTACTTCTATCGACTTGAAAAAATTGTCATGATAGCTATGTACCGAAGGGGGAAGATTTACCTCTATCCTAGAGATATACTAAGCAAAAATATTTCAACTATGCACTCATTTATTGATCTTCTAGATCTCTCAATCCTGACCACATATTTAGTGATCTTTTTAATATAATTGAGATCTACTGTCTTCACAGGCGGTGGTGTTAATCATTCCTTATATCATTTCTGGTAAATTTGGTATGTTGTGATTTATCCATGGTTGGGAGATAAATGGTTGAATATAGTTTTAAATTTATGGGGATACCACCATAAGAAGAACTTGGGGTGAAACTGATCTCCAAATCCTTCTTGGTGGGGTGATTATTTGTTCCCATCCCACTTGACCATGATTATAGTGGTTTGGTTAACTCTAAATTTGGTTCATATGAAGGATTATCATGGAGATAACAAATAGACCACAATGGGTTTCATGGAAAATTATATATTAGGGGTCGAGGATTTCCATGTTTTTAGGTTGAACTGGATGATATGATACTCTTCCTGGAATCTTTTTCCAAATGGCTCAAATTCTTTGGCCTCTATAGTAATATACTGGACAATGGATCAGTTTTTGATGATGATATCCTAGATGATTTTGTGAATATATATTTATTCCAATTTTCAAAGAAAGTGGGAATTGGTTATTCAGTCTTTCTGTTTGAAGGCCTCATCATAAGTGGCAGTCTATCATTGTTTTGTCCAACTAAGTATTTTGAGACATTCTGTAAGAAAAAAGTGTCAATGGTGGGGATAATTGTTACACCCCAACCTGTCACATATCTATTTTTTTTAATTTTGTGTATTTATTTATTTCACCTATACTAATTATGTTTTTCCTTTAAATTAGATGTTTTTGTGAACACAAAGCATGTGAATTGATTACGAAATGTGGTTTTCCAACCCGTTCATTAAATTTGGGACAACTTATGTACTTTTTGATAGATCCTAACACATGGTTGGTGCATGGTTTTTCCATCCATGTGTCTATACTATGTGGGGATATCTAGGATCCCTAAAAGGGATCATTATTAGAGCACAATTTTGTAGACCAAGGAATATAAATTGGGTATTGTATCCTATTAATAAATAATATAAAAAATAAAATAAATCAACAATAATAATACTATTAAACAAATTCTAATAACTACTTCACCATGATATCAGAAAAATCACCTCACCTCTATCATCTCAATGATCAAATATCCTTCAAGGATGCCTCCTTCACATGTGACCACTCCCCTTATTTCTCCTTATGATCATAATTTTTACTCTTGATTTTGGTGTGATCATCTTAGGTTATATTTTCATCCTCTTATCCTCCTCTCCTACTAATATTTAATGGGTTATTTCCCTCCATTTTGGTGTGTGAATTGGGGTAATAATATAACTAGCTTTTGGTGACTTTTTTGTTTTTTTTGGTTCTAAGGGTTTGTGAGGATCGAGTTGAGGCATGTTCTTATAGGGTTCATCAAAGGAAATGAATTGCAACTCATTGAATGAAACATAAAAACATATACACATGTAAGGTATATATATATAACTTATTTATATATATTCACTCATTTTAGTGTGAAAATGGACATTGGGACAAAGGAAAATTACATATATATGTATAGGTGCATAAATGTGTAAATGAAAGGGAGGGGGGTTTCCTTAGTTAAGAATTTTCTTTGTATACAATTATTATGTTGACCTCTTTGATATGGAGTTGAGGGAATATAATTAAAGGAAACATGTTTTCAGTTAGTATCCCTATATCCATGCCCTTAATTTAGAAACTATGATTGCTTTATTTTTTAATTAGGTGTTTCTATTATATTATGAAATAAATATAATATAGAAAATTGTTTTAGTGATTGGAATGGGAATCTTCCATGTTTTTCATATTTTCTTAAGTTTTCTCTTTGGATTCCCTTTACTGAAGTATGTTTCCAAGTTTTTTTTTAAAATTATAAGAATTTTGGATGTTGGATTTGTTTTCTAAATGGTTTTATGACTGTTAGTTTGAATTGAATGAAGTTGTTTGGTCCTAAAACAGATTTTTCATTAAGGAAACTAGAATGTTTGGTTTTTTAGATGTCAAGGTGAATATGTGTTTAGGAGATATGTATGGTTTTGGAAATTTGAAATATATGGGAAAAAGGGGCTTTCCAAATGATTAATGTTTATTTTAATTTCTACGGATATTTAAAACCTTGAAATATTTCATAGAAAATGGTTTCAAAATATCATAATGTTTTGGCCAAGTTAGAACCTTTGAAATGATTTTTGCCCTCTATGGATATCTTCCAACTAAGGTGGGTCTCTTCATGAATGGTGTGGGGATGAGGGAGAGGTGCTGAAATTGGCACCTGTGTTAGTTCCCAATATGTGATGACCTCCTCACTTCTCCATTATATGATTGTCATGGGATCCTAAGCGTCATCTATAAAGTAGAGAGATTGTTTCTATCTATATCATAATTAAATATTATAGACCCCCTTGGTAGTGATATACCTTATGAGATATGACATCAATGAGGCTATTGTAGAGATACTGGAATGGTTATAGAATTTAGATTGTCATTATATGATAATAAATGGATCTGAACTATGTAGGTCTAGGTTCTATCTTTGTATTTTTAGTACATGAAAACTATTAATATTATATGTGTTCTGGTATTATTCTATGGAACATTAGTTTCTTAATTTCAAAATCTTACTCATGATTCCCCTTTCTTATTTTGATTTATTCCTTGATATACCATGCTGTAGTGTCCTGTTTTATACCCTTTTTATGATTTTTACTAAAACTCTTAATTTATCATCTCATTCCTTTTTATAAATATTTATCATGGAAAATGTATCAAAACTTACTAATATTTTTTAAAGTAAACTGGGAAATGGTCATTATGACACACTAGGTTGCTAATTTTTTAAAAAACGAAAGGAAAAACTTATTTTTATATTTTTACTTTGAAACAAGAATGAAATTATTTTATCCTTAATGGTGAGATATAGGGAATGGTTTCCGTTTTAGCACACCTATTTTTAATTTCAATTCTCACACCTATACTCATTATCATTTTCAATTTTTCCATTTTTCATAGTTTTTGATCTTTACGAAATGATCATAAATATGTTGTTGGGGGTAACCCATGAGGTCACATAGAGGTATTTCTAGTGTATCTTTTTATCTGTTTAGTTTCTTATTTTATTTTATTTGTTTATAGTAATAGTTTGGGTTTATACTATTTTATTTATCTATCATTTATGAGATAATATTTTACGAACTGATTTAATTTTGATGCCTGGAACTAGTTGCCATCCTGGAAGGATCAAGAATGAATCTTTGACCTTATTGTGTGCAAGATTGGGTGATCGGTTTGAGGTGAATCAGGTTGGTTTATAATATTTGGTGTGGGTAATTTCCTGATTAGTAAATTCCATATCATGATCCTATCTTTCAATATCTAACTTCAATACATCCCAAGTGGAAATATGGATGAAATTTATGATGGTTTAATATTCCACATAATTATGTTTTTATAAAAATGATATGAAGTCCTATATTTATCAAAATATTTTTTCTAGGGTCAATATACAATTTTTATTTATCCTTTCTTTGTAAGGGTGACTTTTGTTTTCAAGAACTTTGTAACGATTTATTTTTCTAGTTGATTAATCCCGTTGAGGTTGTATAAAGATATTGATTATAAAATAGTCCCTATATATCCTTATTGGTCATTAACTAAAAGATATGGATGGTTCACATATTTAAATGAACTGGTTGGGAGGTACTTCTGATGATTCTTCTAGTATAGATGCAACAACCTGTGAGTTTATTATATGTTTTTCTTTGAAAAAAATAAATTTGTTTGATAGTTTTTGAAGGAAAAAATCATGAACAAATTTGAATAATTCTGATAAAATTTTAAAAATAAGAACGTTATATAGTATTTAAATGAAATATAATTTTTGGAAACAATTTCTAATTAACATAGGAAATATTATTGATCCAAAAGAATAATTTTTAAAAATTTGGTTAATGAGCATTGTTATTTTCATATATGATTTATTTGAGAGTATAAAATTTATAAAAAGGTATTATTTTCACATTTATAAAACGAATTAATTTGTTTTAAATTGGTTGGAAATGAAAATAAAAATAAAGAAATGTAAAAAGACATGTTTCTTCCAAAGAACGGTTTTTATGCACGTAATGTTTTTTTATCTTAATAAATTAATTCAATAAATATTTATTATTAAATTTAATTATTTTAATATATTATATTCCCTAAAATATATTAACATTCAATTAAAGGTTTCTACTAGGCCAGAAATAAGAATAAATTTCGTGTTATTCTTAAAAATTTATTTTTTTTTTGAAATGGGTTTCACTATGTTTTGCGTGTGAGTTTTAAAATGAATTTAGGCCACATATATAAATTTAATTTAGTAAAATTATATTAAAATTTTTAACTATGAGGTTCAAATTTTGAAATTTTATTCAATTTATTTTTTACTAATTTATAGTTACCATGGTAAAACATTATCACCACGATAATTGTTATAAGAATATATGGGGGGGGGGGGGGTTAAACAAAGATATATGACATAAAATATCTTCAAAACATGAATAAATTTGATTTTTAAGGTTAATTTAAAACCAAAATTTCATTTATTATAATTTTTTTCCATGGTTCCATTTTCACAAGAGTATGGATTTATTAAATTTTATTGTATTTGGTATTTAAAAGAGGGACACTCCCCTAATTTATAATAGGAGGTCCTATCTATCTATTTTATTTATATGTTTTGATCCATATAGTTCAGAAAATAGCTACCCAAATATCTTCCTAACACCCCTCCCAACTATATAGATATTTGTTTCTTACCCAAAGATCAACCTTTGAAGGATTAAGGTGTATTCCAAAGGAGGATTTCCAATGAAGAGGTAATTCTATTTAGTAATCTATTTCATATTTATTTCATCATTAACCTCCAATAAATCATCTATAACAACATTAAAATGATTAAATTAGTATCATTAATATAATAAAATTTATTTATTTCAATGGTACATCCATTTTATACCTTCTCTCCAACCTAAGAGAAACGAGAACATTTTTTGTGTTTACTTGTGGCCTACCACATCTATAAAGCAATGTGATTTATTTTTCATGATCACCATATATTTTTGACCATAAGGATATATTTAATGAATGTATATGATATATATGATATTATTATTATTTATTTTTTAATATATTAAACTCTATTTCTTTCCATTCATGGAAAATGAAAACATTACTGGTGCATACATATAAATTACCATCTCCATGAAGTTGTGTAATTAATTTTTAATCACCACCTTACATGAATAGTAATAAAAATGAATATAATAAATAAATATGATTTTTATAATTTTATTAATATTCTTTATATAATTAAACCATTAATTAGTTGCAATGATTGGAAGTATCCAACCAAAACATTCATGGGAAACATAAAAGTTAACACCCTACATATTTATTTTAATGAATAATTGTTAATAATTGGATAGTTATAAATTATAAGGTATTGTTAAATTTTAATATTATTATGAATTTTGTTTCTTAAAAATTTATAATAAATATAAATTTATTCTATCATATCTAACTGATGTATTAAAATAATGTTAGTGCCTAAGGTAAAAGTTAATGCTGCAATCTCATTTTTAATCAGCATTATTTATGATTGAATCTCTATTGAAGGAATTAAATTATTTTAATAGATTAAAACAAATATATATTATTATCTTATAGTTAATTATAGGTTTTATTTCATGTTTTCAATGAATTTTTTCAAACTATGGTGCTTAAAATAATCAAGAAAATGTTTTAAATAAAAGATAATGTTATTTATTCATTAGTATGCGAAATATATCTTCCATGTATATGATTTCTACAATTTGTTGGAAAATTTTATTTTATAATATTTAATGATTATTTAATTTTATTTTCAACCATATTTTTTTTAAATGGATAAAAATGTAGTTTTTACAATGTTTTCCAAACATGTTATTAATACATTTTTAAAAAAAGTTTGATAAGAATTTTTTATAACATTTAACACAAGAATAGTTTTCCCCAGATACTGATGGTTCAATTATTTAAATCTCATTTTATAATTTTCTATAGTTATTTCAAAATTAAATATATATTTTTCAATATTTTGGGAATTTTTTTAAGAATTTACAAAAATAAAAAAGAAATTTTATAATGTTTCAACGAATGGTTTGAATATTATTTTAAAGATAATTTTATTCTATATCAACATCCTTTAATGTTTCTTATTATTCACGTGGTATATGATCTTATGATACCTGCATTTATATTTATCTATATGGATTATTATTATGTGATGTTGAAATATTTATGATACCCATTTATTTTCCCTTAGTTATGATATACTATATTGAGGAATGTTTTTATGATCATATGATAGACACATAGATATGATTTTAATTATGCGATGAGTGGAATTTAAATCATATATTCCTCAAATTAATTTTTTAATAACGTATATATAATGATCTAATATGAAAGAGGGTAGGGATTTAATGAATTCCATAAATAAAAAATGGTTGGGAATTGGACCCCATCCATTGAGGGAATTTTTCAAATACGTGATAATGGTCTTGCTAGTGAGCCTGGGATAATGAAATTATTTTCCCTGATAATGTTTTCTTAAAAACTCCATTATAATGTTCTAATGATTACTATATTATCTCATGACTCATGATTGATTAATGATTATTCCTCATTTTCCAGACACATATATTTTGAAATAAAATGGTTTTAGGCCATGAATAATGATTTATGATCAATGAATTATTAGGTATAAACTTAATAAGGCATAATAATGAAATAATATATTAATTATTATCTTAGGATTTCATATGAACATTTATTTATATCTCCCATGTTTACCCTTACTGAGTATCTAAGATCACCCTTTCATTTAATTCCATTATCCCCAGGTTATAAATAAAGGTTTTAAGTAGGATTTATATAACATGGTTACTACGAGAGAATAAATTTATTATATATGTTGAATAAATATTATAGATTAATTTGATTATGATTATAGTATTAAAATAGACTAAATATTTGTGGCTATAGGGTGCGAATTTTTGTGTAATAAAGAATATTTTAATCTAAAATTATGAAATATGTATAAATTTTTTTATCAGGTCACCTTAGTTGGTATCAATGCATGATTTAGTTAATTTTAAAGATTATTTTATTAATATTATATTGATAGAATATAATAAAATTTATGATGAATTTAATATAATATAATGTAAATAAAATTGTGTTATAGGTTCATATACATTTTTTAAAATTTTAGACATCCCATGATTTTTCATGATTGTATGGTTACTCACTATGATTAGTGTAGATAAATGATTACACTATGTTTTTTTTGTTTTAGTCAAGGGATATAACTGGGATGAATATTGTTAAAAATTAATGTCGCTTAAAATTCATTATTTTACTCTTGAGAAATTGAATGACATGACAGTCAGAATTTAAAATGTTGTCACTATACTCAAGTAAATCTCTCTAGTAATGAAACATGCTGGGATTCTGAATTAGAAAATTAGGGAATAACATGCCATTGTGTCTTTTCTGAGGGAATATTCGCCTTATATTAGAGGCTCCAATGATCCAACTTTTCTTGATTAATGGATCTATTCAATGAAAATATTTTTTCCATTCTCTAGTGCTCAGATCCTGGAAGAGTTTTCCTGGTGGTATATCATTTGTAAAGATAGGGATATTGATTATTGATTCTTATTAATAATATGAGGAAAGAGGAATAAATTGAATAAATTGAATTTTATGAGTTTTAGATGATATTTTTAGTAATTATATTCCCTAAAATATTTACATTAAAATACGAATAGATTTAATTGAGATTAAATAAAAGGATGATGAATCAATTGGTACCAATGAGGTAAAAAAGTATAAGATTTATGAGCTATATTTTTTATTTTATTATCGAACATGAAAGAGAAATTAATAGGTTATTTAGTGGGTTAAATCCAAGACTCTAAAATAATTTTTCCAAGTAGGACTTCAGTAGCTATAAAGATATCACACGAGGTGTTCTAAAGGAGGGAATAATGAGTGCACATTCCCATTATTACCTTAATTATAATAACAAGAGAAATATATAATTTCAAGAAAATTAAAATATTAAAAACCATGGAGGAATGAAAATTAATCTTCATCCATGCCATTAGTATGGAAAAAGTATGGTGGAAATTCCCTCAATGGGACTGGTAAATTTTTCAAGTGTGGAATAGAAATACAGTATGAAAAGAAATAAGATGAAAATATAAAAATAGGAAATCCTTAGTAATAATAGGGAGAAATATCAACTAAATTAACCACCCACTCTCTAATTCTACATATACAAATAGTGTGTCCAGTATAAAAACTAGTGAATGAATCTAAGGGTCAATAATGAAAATCGACATAAAAAAATCTTAAGATAATAGATAAAAGAAAATAAAATGCGATGGCCATTTTTTAATTACATCATTATAATGATGTGGTAAAATTTACATATATTAAATACTATAAAATTTAAAATGAATTATTTGATTCTAGTTATACCCTTTATTTTTTATCTAAATAATTTTTGCATGGTATCAAATCACCCCTAAATATTTAGTTGTTTAATTATCAGTTAAAGCAATTAATGGTATGATGATCATAGATCATATATCTAGGTCAACAAAGATATTATTTTTTGGGAATTTTCTTCATGAAATATTTTTATTCTTCTTATGGTTGAATTTTATGTGAGTTTTAGGAATATATTGGTTTATTTATATATATCCAATATCAATTATCAAGGAAGGGAAGTAAAATTTCACATTACAAATAGAAAAAATAATTTTCAATTGGTGTGGGGATAAAAATTAACCTTTAATGGAAACTACATCTATTATATTGGTATTACAACCTATTCAGGAGGGGTATTTATTTGAATGTTTTCTGGAGAAACTCAACTTTTAATATATTAATATCATTAATAAATATAATGATGTGTATTATAAATAGTTTCCAAATCTTACCCTAAACAATGATTTTTTTTAATAGAACTCATACTTGGTGATAATTCTATTTTCATTGATTATAAAGAACTCAAAAATATTAATATCCAAAATATATGACCTCTAAATTGTATTTTGAATTTGTTTGATTTAATATATAGAGGTAAATACTTACCAATTATTGATATTTGATTAAGGTATCATCTATTGTGGGTCAAAAAATGGAGATATATCGATGAAATCCCCCAGTATGAGGTATATACACTGTGAATTTATAATGATTTAAATTGGACTTACCAATTCCTCAAATATATTAAAGTATATACTGAAAAGTGACTTTAGTTATTACCTTGATCATTTTTGTGGTAGTCCATATGGATGATATTATTATATATTCTAATTTTAAGGATGATAATATAGATCATTTGAGGACTTTATTTCATAACTTGAGAAAGGAGAAGCCTATTGGGCCTAGTGATTGCTTTTGTTGTCAATGATATTTACATATGTGTTTGTGATCTTCGATTAAGTAGTAATGCTTGAATAATTGTTGTTGATTCATGAAATATAATTGGATATCTTTCTTAAAAAAATATCAATGTGTAACTCTGACTATTGTGTATGCGATCATAAATGATTAAAAAATGTTGCTAAGGAGTTTTCACGTTTCTCTATGAAGTGAAGAAGAAGTAATAAAGGTTATTATATTATAATATTGTTTTATAATGATTTTAAGAGAATATGAAAAGGATACAATGAATATATATATATATATATTTCAAGAAGAATAATTTAGAAGGCCTTGAATTTTATTTATTATATACATTCCATTTTTTCTATTTTTTATTTGATCCTCATATATAAAATGTGGAAATCCCACTAAACTACCTAGGCTAAGCTCAACCAAAGGCACTATGGGACCCAAAGGTCTACCATTCCCAATGTGAGTATCCTATGTAATCCAAAGGATATTAATAGAGGTGTATGACCATTTATAAGGCCCGCATAGAAGATCAATACATGAAGAGTTCAAGGAAGGAGAATCAATGCCACCATGTAGTACAACACAATGGTATGGGGATTGAGATATCTGGAAGCTCATCAGAGTGGTAAATTGACATACAATGTCCTCGGACAATAAAAAATCCATTGTTTTACATTGACATAGCCACAATATTTACCCACCATTAATGTGATAGATAAAACACTAGTCATTCGTTTGAATTGGTCTGTATTGTCTGATCCGGATAGCATGTGTCTTCTTTACCCTTTGATTAATGGATCTTCTCAAGTTGGATTTTTTTGGATTGATGAGATACTGCATATTTTACCATTTCTAATGTGATTCATCAGAAGGCCATGCAAACCTTTAAAAATTCCCCATTCAAATCCTATGATCCTAGAAAGTATGAGATACATGTTGTACTCATTTTCAATGCATCGTCCATACATGAATTTAAATCACCACGTGGTAATTTCTCCTGATTATTCCATTAATTGGATGACTTAGAAGTATAGAGTTTTTCGTAAGTATGATTGAAAATTATCGCAGTTTCACTTTCATGAATCAAATGATGTAGATTAAATAATAATCCTGATTTTCTTGGGGGATATTCATTAGGCCGCGCGATGTTTAAATGTTGCATTATAATTTAGAGAACATCATTCTTTCGGGTATTCAAAGTGAAGAATAGAGAGCCCATGTCTTTTTTCATTTAAATGAGGTTCTCAATTTATTTACATCATGAAGAATATAGGACTTTAATCCATGGGTATTTAAAAGATATGTTGTATGTCCCATGTACATGAATCCACAAATATTGGGTGAAATTTGGGTATTTGTTATAACGTGAGAAGGAAAAGATATTGTTCATGAAAACTTCCTGAGCATGCATGGTAGATGAACCAAGGTTACTAAGACACATGATAAGATGAGAACCCATTGGTTTCTTGAAATGAGTTTCCTAAAAATGAATAACTAATAGTTTTTGGTCATTGAAAGAGTAAAAAGGGATACCCATAGTTTATAGGTATTAATGAGGAGTTAAATATTACCCACACTTATGGGTGTTAAATTTTGAGAAATAAAATTCCCACGATATTTCAGTTATTAATATTTTATTAATAAGGGAGAATAAATGTGTCTAAATTATTGGCACATTTAATTGAGGATTTAAATTAGAACTTAATTCATGTAATAATTGAGACCCCATGCACCATATTGTTTTTGTATAAATATTTACATGCGGGTGACATAAAATATATACAGAATTTTAAGATCATTTTGAGATTCCTTGAAACCATTTTACGAAACAAATTTGAGAGTGAACAAATGATGAGTAATTATAGAATGAAATTTCAAGCATCCGATCATTGGATGAATAGAATCTAGATTTCACCAAATCTGGAAGGGCTCATGAGACCCACACTGCTGAATTTCTTGAAGAAGTAAATGAGGATGTCCGATCCCTAAATATCTCAGAGGAAAATCAAATATCAACCTGTGGTTGATCAATTCATTAAACATAGGTGAATCCTTTTGGTTATTTATATGATTAGTGTAAGCCTTCTAGTTGTATAAAGGAGAAAATAGAGTTTTTTAGTTGGATCTATAGTAAAAAGACTTTGGGGTGGAGCCAAAATAAAGTAGTGTCTCTCGGTTGGATCAAGAGCATAAGTTTTTTAGTTGGAATTTGAAGTAATTCTACTAACATGTTTGATAGTAAAGAATCCATGTTGGGGTGTCTAACCAACAATTCTAGGAGCAATCCCTTCATTGCTAAACCATGTAAACACCATGTTCTTCCCTCTCCTATTTTATTACTACATGTGTAGTGAGTTTGAGATAAAATTATAGAGTGGATCAAGAAACATAACAAGTTCAATAGGTTGAATTTCAATGGATTAAAATTAATAAAATAAGGGTACCACTAATTTACCCCCTTTTTTTAGAATGTATAGGATTCTTGGGCTCTATGAGGATGTTTTAAAAAATTAGAATGTGTGAATTCTAGTTATAAAAAGTATCATTGTATGTTATGTAATAACATAATAGGGTATATTAGTGGACCCTTTAAAATTTTAAGATATTGAAAATTGTACCAAATCAACTAAAGTGACTGGAATTTTTAGTTTTCATTGGTTAGATAAATACTATCGACACATTATTAGAAATTTAATTTCATGGAACTGAAGAGAATGATAGACAGTACACATATTCTTAAAAAACCTATAGTGGAGAAGGGTTTGTTATTTTTAGTGATATATTAATGAAGGGAATGATATGTGTAATCATGAATAACAAAATGGTAGTTTCATATTACACATTCCAATTGAGGGTATATGAGAATAATTACCTTACTCATGATTTAGAAATGGAAGTAGTAATTTTTATTTTGAATACATGGATAAATTTTCTTTATGGTGAAAGGGATGAAATAAATAATGATAGTAAAATATTGAAGTATATATTAACAATGATATAGTTGAATATTTATCAAAGGATATGGTTGTAACTGATAAATTAATAGGACTACTCAATACATTTCCACCCTAGAAAAGTGAATAAGGTGAATGTTGATCTATTTTATAAAGACCAAACTAGTTTTTCTATTATCAGGATCGAAAAAAATCCAATACTTATGGATTTTTATAAGAAGGACTATGAAATAATATGTAAAGTATAAAGATCCTATTATTAAAAGGTGAATAGTAAACCATCAACTTATGTTAATATTATAGAGGTCAAAAAGGATGATTTGGAGTTACAAAATAAGGTAAGGATTATTCTTGAGTTCAACCATGAATGATTTGTTTCATGAACCTGGTATGTTTCCCATCAATACAATAACAAAAGTATATTTTTATAGAATCCCATAGTTATTATTCTCTATTAATATTAGAGATATTAAGAGCTATATATATGTCACCGAGAATTTATGGTGAGATAACATGAAGAGAGATTTTATGGATTTTGTATCTCGGTGCATGGTATGAAAGTAAATAATGGATGAGAAATATAATTATAAGAGTATTTTAAAACCATTTCCCACACCTGAGTGGAAATGGGAAACCACCACCTTGTATTTCATCAAGAAACTACTCATGAAATTTAAATAGAATATTACTTTTTGTGATGTAGTAGAACCCCGTATGAAATCCATACATTTAATTTCTATCAGATATTATTTTCATATTTATTAGATATCCATGATATAAATAAATCAAGTGGTATAGTGGTGTGGAGTACCACTCTCAATCATATTTGATTGAGATATGATGTTTAGATTAATGTTTTTGAATTGTATTCAGTATTAATTTATTGTGAATATGATCCTTAGCACTTCATATTACCCACAGATAGATGGTCAGTCTAAGATGAGCATTCAATCCCTAGAGGATATGTAAAAATCTTATTATGTGGATAACAAATGGGGTTTGGATCATCACCTACTTATGGTAAAATTTTCTTACAATAATATGTTTCACTAAAGAATTCAAATGTTTCATTATGAATCCCTTTATCAAAAGAAGTGAAAGACTCCAAAATTTTAGGATAAAGTCAGGGAACAAAGGCTATTGGGACCTGACCTAGATAAGGAAATGGTAGAGAAGGTTGGAGGCATTAAGAAACACATCAGGAAAGTTCAGATCTTAAGGAAGAGTTATTCCAATAACATTCATTGTTATTTTGAGTTCAATGTTGGTTATGAAGTGTTCCTTTTTAAATATCATTAAAAAAGGTTATGATATTTGGAAATAAATTGAAGTTAAGCCCCCAGTATTGAGATCCATAAGATATTATTGATTGTATTGGGATGGTATATTTTTGATTGGGGATTCCTCCCAACCTATCCCGTGATTATAACATGTTCCATGTACATATTTTTAGAAATTACTTAGCAAATACTTTATAGGAAATAAAATTATAACACCCCAAGATTCCATGGTACGTTTCCCTTTGAATAATGTAGTAGCTTGCATTATAAATAACTTGGAGTTTCAACACACCATGACAAATCAAACTAGCTGTTATGAATAGTAATACCCACTTTTTAAAATTTTAAAAAATTTATTTTTAAAAATGGAATTCATTTTTGAATTTGGAATATCTAAATTATCTTTGGGTGAATTTTTGGTATTTTTCTGAAAACTTTCATTTTTGATGAATAGTAAAAAACAGTACGTTATTGTTTAAAACCGAATTTTTATTTAAATAATTTGTTATGTTATATTAATTTATTTAAGTCATAAAAGATACATAATACCTATATATATTAAATTTAATTCATTGGAGTCATTTTATAATAAGTTTAGATATAAAATTTTTTATTGAAATTTTTACCATCTTTACCCAGCTTCTAGGAGCATTTTCAATTTTGCATAAACTTAATTTTACCCATTATGTGATTTGAATTTAAAATATTTGAGAGACACAATTGAAATCAATGGGTAAAATGTGGCTCAGTGAGATTAAAATAATTTTTGGTGAATTGTAACTTTTGACTTTTATTTACCACAGTTAAAAGTAAATTGTGTAATTAAGGGCAAAAATGATATTATAATTACCCTAACACCTCTACTAATTCTATTAGATAAGTTTAATTAGACCAAAAACAACCTTAGGATTAATATATGATCATTTTGGTCCACTTGGATTAGATTAGTAAATTTATTATTATTTTATTTAAAGAAGAGTTAAAAGAGTTAAATTCAAAGTTTAATAACTAAACTATTTTTAATATATGGTTAACCAAATATATAAATCAGGCTATAAATATTCATTATAAATATAAAATGATTTCCAACATAATGATATTTTATTTATAATTTTTAGACATTAGATAATTTAATTTATTTATGACACAATGATGAAGGTGTAATTACTTTAAAAATAAAATATTAAAATAAATGATATTATAAATATCAAAATAAATGTAAATTGAGACTTATGATGAATTACAATAATTTTATAGGTTAATATTACATGTTATGTTTGGTTAATAAATTTTATTCTAAGTGATAATGTTTTTATGGATTTCAAAAAAATCAAATACTAAATAGTGTCAAAATTGACATAATTGAGTTTTAAAAACAAATACAATATTATTAATTGATATAATATTCCTAAAAATATAAGGTGCAGAAAAATGACTTAGATAAGGTTATATATATTAATAATAAACCACATGGGATTATTATGGATTTTTATTGTAATTTTATTCACCATATAATATAAAAATACATAGAGACATGGTAAATATCAAGCTATTTAACTAAGAGTTAAATCTAAAAGATTAAGTTAATATGGTGACCTAAACCTATCCAAAACCTATTGGATGAGAGATTTTCGACCCATAACCACCTTATCCTTGAAATAAATTATTTATGAGCCATTAAAAACCGAAAAATATTTTATTATAAAAAAATATTTCATGCTTTTCCTAAAGTGACCATAACCTCTCTTATAAAATGGTATTTCCACTTGTTTTAATTTCAAACCTCCAAATACATTTGTATAGGCCAAACCCTACCCAAATATCCTACCAAATTTCCTACCTTAATCCTATATTCCTTCCTTTGGTCATAAATCCATCCTAAGGATCCCTTTTGATCAAATCAAAAGGAAGAACCCAAAGAAGTGGTAAATATTTTTTCACCTCTTTCAATTTCTTCTTCCACTTCCTATTTCTTTGTTGTTTCCATTATAAAATAATAAATCTAGTATAATATATATACTATGTTGTTATTATGAAAATGGTACAACCATATTCATTATTCTATCCATCATATTAATGGAAAAGTCACCATATGTGCGTACGCACAACTTACCATCTCCACGTTGTGGTGTAGTTTGTTATTCAAATACATCATTATTTTTATGGGTATAATAATGAGTGTAAATGATTTAAATAATAAATAAAACATTTAAATTATTCTTTATATATAATATAACATCCAATTACATATTATTTCACCACCAATATAATGATATTTTTCGCTCTTACGTACATACGGATTACCGTTTCCACAAACGCGATGAGATTCATTCCCCATCGTAATAATTCAAGAATAATTTTAATTTTATGATTAAAAATAATTTTTATTAACATAATATAATTATTTATATGAATAAAATAAATTCTATCCATAAAAAACATGAGTTATGTATCCAAGCATATAAAGAAAAACTAATCAGTTAACACCTGAAATGATGATACTACTAAAATATTATTAACAAAGCAATATTAGAAGATCATATATGATATCATATTTATGTATATGATTTTTGAATAATTTAATAACAATGATTTAACTATTAAACAAGAGGTTAACATACCCTCGACCAAGTAAAAGTACAAGGTAAGGGTTAATTCTACAATCTCTTTACTTATTTTAGGTTGTTAATACGTAAGTATCTACTAGGACCTCTTTATTATCCACATTAGTGTTTTCTTAAAAATGTAATTCAAAACAATTTTAATATTTACTAGACTATGTGTTAAAGTCATTTATACCATTATTTTACCACATATGTTTTGAAAGGAATCATTCTGTCATTTTCCAAATAAGGTACTTTATGACTTTTTCAAAAAAATTAAGGTAAGAATGTCTTTTTTGACTTAAATGGTGGGTGCAGCTATGTTTCACTGTTATAACACCGTTGAAGCTTCCCATAAAATATTATAATAATATTTTAAAAATAAATGTTTTATTTTAAAATTATATGACTTGTAAATGATTTCAAAATAGAAAGAGATATTTTTCTATAAAATGTTTGATCTCATCTATGTCAACATCCTTTGATGGATTTTAAGATTGTTTGATGATGATTTTTTTGATACCAATCTTCCATATTGTATTAATTTTTTTGTGATATGTTGACCGTGGATGTATTATTTTTACTCCATTCATGGTTTATGGATAATGTATTGCAATTTCATATGTTATTTTTAATACCAATATTTATGTTACGTTTAAACCTTTTAATATGAAGAATGCATTGGACTTAGTAAGTGACGGGTTAATCCGACTATAGATCCTTGATGAATCAGTAGGTCTCATTAAATAAACTAGTTTCTTGGGAAAAGGCCTTGACAAAATTTTATTTGTTTTCTTGCCACAAGGCCTTGACTATGTGGTTATGAAGTCTGGCATTATGCATTCCATCATTGTGAAAGTGGATATTAATATTACATGTGATTATTATACTAGTAGAATATCAATGTGAATAAGTAAATGTAATTATTTGAATTTATATTAACCATATTATGCTGAAGTTTAAGTATTAACGGATTTTTTTAGTATTATACTATTCCCTTAATGTTTAAGATTATTTATGAAAGTTTTCACTATATTGTTATCCTTATTGAGAAAATGATCTCACCCCTTTCTATGTGTTATTTTTTCAAGTATGTGAAGATATGTTTTTTGGTTGAACTGCAGGTATAGGCTAAGTAAATAAGTGTGGAAATGGGGACAAACTTTTATTGATGTTTTTATTTCATGACGTAATGTAAAACTTATGAATGTATATAGTACTTCCATGGACACTAAAATGATCGATCTTTCGGGACATGATTCCTTGAATCGTACCAATGTTATTTAATAATGCACCAACTTTGGGTAATTGGGGTTGGGGCATTACAGTTGGTATCATAGGATTTTTAGTACAAACATTGGAATCTATATATAGATAAACTCTGATTAGAGCACATTACCCTAAGATAGACTTTGAGGATTGGTATAGAAGAACTTACTATAATTTTGTTAATGTAGAGATTTTGTGTATTTTCCAAGAAATAAATCTATGTCTGGATACAAGACGGTAGAGGCGGCTCTGGTATAGATGTACCTAGGAGTGAAAACTCCAACAAGGAGTTTCAGGCTGGATCTGAGGTATCTTGGAACACAACAATGGTCCTTTCTTCACTCTTGGTTACGACACTCCTAGGGGACATGTTTACGATAATTCAGATTTTATTTACACACTATTATAAAGGATTTATGAGTATAAACCTCCTCAAATAAAACATTTTTTTATGATTATGGATTATATCTATAAATTATTCAATTTATGTTAAGTGTTTTACAAGTTTGGAATTATGTATTGCGATTCATAAACTAATCTAGTGTATGCCATTGTTTAGAAATGACGCAGAGTAAAAGGAATAGAAACCGTATGAACACACATAATCCACGTAGGTATTTATCTCATACTCAAGAAAATTATAGTGGAGCTGGTCATGCAGCTCATTTTAACCAGCTTATCAACATTCTGGGACAACTCACTCAGGTTATGAATAATAACCTTACCCATATAGAGCACCCAGATGCACAACGTAGTGGATCAATGTTAGACCTCTTCATGAGGTAACAACCACCAACATTAAATGGGAGTACAAATCCATTAGTAGCTGATAAATGGATACATTCCTTAGAGAAAATATTTCATGCCTTGGGGAGTAGTGAAAGGGAAAAAGTTTTCATGGAAGTTTATTGTCTCACGGGAGATGCAGATCAATAGTGGTCATTAATCAAAAACACAAAGAAAGATGAAGAAGTATCAAATATGGAATGGTGGGAGTTTAAAGATATTTTATTTGAAAAATAATTTCCTCGTGACCACTGAGCAGATATGGAAAGAAAATTTCTGAGTTTGAGGAAAATGGAGGATGAGAATGTCACAATGTATTAGGAAAACTTTACAAGGATAGAAAGGAATGCATCATATTATATACGTAACCCAAGGAGTAATATTGATCGATTATTTGATGGGTTAAAACAATTTCTCCATCAAGAATTAGTCTCACAATCCTTCTCATCATATAAAGATATTGTCTCATGCGCTATCAAGATAGAAATGTAATTCTATAAGTCTTATGACTTCAAAGAAAATAAAGAGAATAAGAGATATACTGATCACTATAGAAATGGAAATAAGGGGAAGAAAGGAAAAATTTAAAATCCATCCTGCGGTAAATGTTGGAAGAAACACCCCAATACTTGCCTGAAGGTAATGAGAGTCTATTACAAGTGTGTATGTAAAAGGCCACCAAGATCATGATTGAAAGGGAAAGTAAGAGGCTGTCAATGTTGAATGCTACAATTGTAGAGAAAAGGGACATTATTGAAATTATTTCCCTAATCTTCAAGTAAACATACCTAAAAAAGGCCAAGGGAGCAATGCCATATTTATCTTATCACTAATGCTGTGGTGTAATCTCTGAAATACGTGGTGGAAGGTAATTTAATGTTTTCCTCAAGTCTATCCAATGATTTATTTTATTTTGTATTATCTCATTGTTTCATATCTTCCCAGTTTTCTAAGAAAATTAGATATTTTCAAATTGACTTAACAATGGAGTTGTCAGTAAAAACTTTTAAGGGAAGAATCATCACATCAATGTTTTGTGAATCAGTTCCTATTAGGGTATATAAATATTCTTTATTTACTGATCTCATCATCATACCAATGATTTAAGTTTATATTATCCACGGAATGGATTGACTTTTAGGCCATGATGCAAAAATTTATTGTAAGAAGAAGGAGGTTACAATTTTGATAATTATAAGGTTTACCTTATCTTTATAGAAGAAAAGTCACCACCGGATTCTTATCTAGATCCACCCCAGTAGCTCTACTAAATTAAGTTTTTAGGGAGGAAGAGAATGAAATAATTATGGGTGAGGAAAAGAATTTTTGAATAAAGGACGTACCTATTGTGCAAGAATATGTTGATGTGTTTCCAGAGGATTTACCTGGACATCCTCCAGAATGAGAATTTGAGTTTTCCATTGATTTAATTACTGGTTCAAGGCCCATATCAAAGACCCCTTATAGAATGGACACTATGTAATTAATGAAACTATATAAAAAAATATAGGAATTGAGTAATATGTGATTTATTTTCCCTATTGTTTCTCTTTGGGGATCCCTTGTCCTTTTAGTTAAGTAAAAAAGACAGATCTATGAGGTTATTCATTAACTATAGAGAGATCGATGCTATTACAATAAAGAACAAGTATACCCTACCTCACATTGATTATTTATTTGACCAACATCATGGGGCTCAATAATTTTCAAAGATTGACCTTCAATATAGATATCATCAGTTGTGTGTGATGAATGAAGAAATTATGAAAACAGTATTTCAAACCATGTACGGGCGTTACAAATTTACAGTAATGCCTTTTGGATTGACTAATTCACCCTCTATCATCATGGATCTGTTGGATAGAGCTTTCAAGGAATATGTAGATGAATTTGTAGTTGTATTTATTGATGATATCTTAGTATACTAAAAAATCTACAAAGATCCTGAAAATCACTTGTGCACTATTCTGAAAACACTCAAAAGAAATGAATTTTATGGGATGTTTAGAAAGTGTGAATTCTTGCTTCAAAAGATTTAATTTCATGGCCATATTGTCTCTAAGGATGAAATATATGTTGATACTTCAAAGATCAAGGAAATACATGATTTTCCCGCACGAACGAGTATAACTGAGGTACACAATTTTACTGTTTTAGCAGGTTATTATCGACGTTTTGTCAAGAATTTTTCCAGGTTGGCTAACCCATTAACCAAGATCACACTTAATGGGGTTAAATTTTTTTTGGACTAAAAAGTGTGAAGAATGTTTTTAAGAACTAAAAATAAGATTAGTCAATGCACCTATCTTGATTCTACCATCAAGGAATGATGGGTTTGTTATTTATAGTGATGCTTCAATTAATGGAATTGGGTGTATCCTTATGCAAAATGACAGAGTTATTTACAATACATCAGGACAACTATAAATTAATGAGAAAAACTATCCCACTCATGATCTTGAGTTAGCATCCATAATATTAGATCTGAAGATATAGAGACACTATCTCTATGGTGAAAAAATGTGAGATTTATACTGATCATAAGAGTCTGACGTATATTTTCTCACACAAAGAACTCAATATGAGGAAAAGGAGATGGATTGAAATACTCAAGTATTATGATTTCACTGTACACTACCACCAGGGGAAGAAAAAAAAGGTGGCATATTATTTGAGTAGAAAAGATCATGTAGTTTTGAATAAGATGGGAGATGTAAGGGATTCAATTTTCATGGATCTAGTAAAGATGGATATAGGAATAACTATGGATGGTGGAACATCAATAATTTTTCAAATTGTTGACAAACCAACTTTACTAGAAAGGATAAAAAGTTCTCAGACTAATGCTGAGGAGTTAAGAAGATTAAAGTTGTGAATGGTGGGAGATTGAGTGACTTCAGATATAAAGATGGAATTTTGATATTTGGGAATGGAATTTGTGTTCCTAACATACTTTATCTAAAAAAAGAATTGTTGGATGATACCCATAGCTCCAATTTCTCTATACACCATGGGTGAACCAAGATGTACAGATATTTGACGGAAAATGTTTGGTGGGACAACAAGTAGAGGGAGATTACTGATTTTATGTCAAGATGTATGGTTTGTCAAAATGTGAAATCTGGAAGGAAATAGCCTGGAGGAGTTATGAAATCTCTTCCCATACCTGAGGGAAAATGGGATAATATTACCATTGACATTGTCATGGTGCTGCCAAAGTCACCTAGATGGAATGATGCAACATGGGTCATTGTTGATCGTCTTACTAAGTCAGCACATTTTCTTTCTATAAGAGAAGATTTACCACTTGAACATCTAGTAGGACTATATATTAATGAATTTGTAAGACTCCATGGTGTACCCCTATCAATTGTTTCTGTTCGTGATCCCCATTTTACATCATTACTTTTTAAATGTCTATAGAGGGCCTTAGATACTGAACTTCATTTGACCACTACTTACCACCCTCAAACCAATAAACAATCAGAATAGACTATTCAAACCTTAGAAGACATGTTGAGATCTTTCTCACATGACTTTCATGGTATGTGGGATCAATATTTACATATGGTAGAATTTTCATATAACAATAGATTCCATTCAAGTATTCATATGGCACCATATGAAGCATTATATGGAAAGAGATGTCGCACACCAACTTGTTGGGATGATGTTGGTGAAAGAAAACTCATAGGACCACAACCTATTGAGGAAAAAATGGAAAAGGTGAAGGTTATCCAAACCCACCTCAAAGTAGCTCAAAGTAGGAAAAAGATCTATCCCGATAATCGTAGGTAGGATTTGGAATTTCATGTAGGAGCACTACTAAAAATATGGATTTTATCAGCGCAAAAAATGACCATTAACAGCGCTAGAAAAATCGATATTAATGTCGGAGAAGATAAAGGGGGGGGGGGGACCCCTTTATCAGTTCTCCAAAAAGAGCTAATAAAGACCCCTTTTATCAGCACTAAAAAAACGCTGATAAAAATTTAAAAAAAAAAAATAAATAAAAATAAAAAAAAAATTCTGCAAATTTCGAGGGGGGGGGGATTTTTACAGTGCTTGAGTCCCCCTTTATTAGCGCTTTCCCACACCTCCAGTGCCCACCCGAACCGCCTACACCCTTTATCAATGCTAGATCTCTAAATCACCCTTGCACGTGCACCCATGCCTCCACCCGGATTTGATCTCGAGACCGCCCACCTGCGCACCTAAATCCTTTGCCACTCCCCTATATTTATTTGTTCTCTTCTTCATGATATATCTATTTATTTATATATATATTTAGTTATATTTATTCATAATTTAATATATATTTATATTAATATATATAGTTATATTAATATATATATAGTTTTATTAATGTATATATGTATAGTTATGTTAATATATATATATAGTTATATTAATATATATATATAGTTTTATTAATATATATATAGTTATATTAATATATAGTAGTTATATAAAAATTCATATATTGGTATTTTAAATAAAATGTATATTAGTTATTATTTAGATAAATCTAATATATTTTATATGTAAATATTTTTAATTATTTATTTTAAAATTTTAATTTTTAGGTGTGAATATAAAAAAAATATGTACATATAGTTATATATTTGATTATAAATAGCAGTGCATTATATAAAATGATAAAATTTCAAATAAATAATACCAATATGAATGTAATACCTTGGAATAAATTCCGTCCCCACCAAAAAAATCCAATAATACCCCCTAAAATGAGGACGAAAATCCACAAAATGTTAAAAAATTGGGGTACCCCGACTAAAAACCCAGTTTTGGAGTCCTTTTGGACCTTTTTTGGCCTTGAAAATCCATTTACCTAGTCCCCCACCAAATCATAGTGACGAAGAGCTCGTCGCAGGCTTCGATTTGATATGCGGTAGAGCTCAAACGGACACCCAGATCAAAAGTTATGGCCGTTTGAAGTTCGAGTTGCGTTTTCAACATATTTTGGATCTTTATTATTTTTTTATTTTTTTAGTCTTCAAATTGTTATTAAATGACTATTACTCCATAATAATTATCAAATTATTAATTAAAAATATTTTTTAAATTTTTTATAGGCCATTTTCACTAAATATCATATATATTAAGTATATTAAATGTACATGTATATTTATACTTATCTAAAATATATTTAAAAATTATATATTATATTTATATCAATATAACTATATTGATATATTTATATATTAATATATTATTTTTAATATTTTTTGGAGTCGAACCATTTATCAGTTCTTTTAAAAAAAGCACTGATAAAGGCCACCCTTTATTAGTGCAAATATAAAAGCGCTCGTAAAGGGGTACCCTTTAACATCGCTAAAAAAGCGCTGTTAAAGGGGGTCCCTTTATCAGCGCTGAAAAAAGAACTGATAAAGGGGTCCGTTTATCATCTATTTTTTAGCGCTGATAAAGGCACCCTTTATCAGCGCTTTTTTAGGGCTGATAATGTCACCCCTTTATCAGCGCTTTTTCGTTAGCGCTGATAAAGGGGTGGCGCTAGCCTTGCCCCGTTTTGTGGTAGTGGAGATCATGTTTTCTTGAAGGTATCTCCATAGAAGGGTGTTATACTATTCATTAAGAAGGGTAAACTAGTTCCTTGGTATATCAGACATTTCGGAATTCTAGAACAAATTGGAGCTGTAGATTACCGTTTGGTTATGTCGCCAAGTCTCTCCGAAGTTCATGATGTGTTCCACTTATCACTGTTGAGAAAATACATGCCTGACCCAACGCATGTACTCACCTATAAATAAATTGAAATAGAACCTGATCTATCTTATTGTGAAGATCCTGTGAAAATTATTAATACCATAGAACAAGTGCTGAAAAACCAGATGACATGTCTTGTTAATGTTCTATAAAGAAACCATAAGAAGGAAGAGGGAACGTGGGAACCCGAGGAACTTATGATGAAGAACCACCTGAATCTTTTTTATGCGGTGATATTCTATAAATTTCGAGGAAAAAAATATTTTAAGGATGGGATAATGTAACACCCAAAGCATCCACGGTACATTTCCCTTTGAATAATGCAGCAGCTTTCATTGTACACAACTTGGAGTTTTAACACACCACAACCAATCAAACCAGCCGTTATGAATATTAATACCCACTTTTTGAAATTTTATAAATTTTATTTTTCAAAATGGACTTCATTTTTGAATTCAGAATATCGAAATTAGCTTAGGGTGATTTATTGGTATTTTTCTAAAAACTTTGAATTTTTGATGAATAGTGAAAAACAATGCGTTATTGTTTAAAACCGAGATTTTATTTAAATAATTAGTTATGTTATTTTAATTTATTTTAAGTCAAAATATATACATAATACCTATATATGTTCAATATAATTCATTGGAGTCATTTTATAATAAGTTTAGATATATAAAATTTTATTGAAATTTTTACCATCTTTACCCATCTTCTAGCACTACAAAAAAAGTCAGCTTTACCAAAAGAAAATTACCAACAGATAATTTATCTGTTGGTAAAAATGATTAATTCCAATAGATATTAAATTATGTATATATTAACTATAGGTACCAACAATTATTTTTACCAATAAATATGTCTGTTTATATTAGTAGTTCAATACCAACAAATCTTTTACTAACACTTATATCTGTTGTCTTATCATAATAATATCAACAATTGATTTAATGATAAATGAATATGTTGTTATTAATTATTGTTACCAAAAAATATTTTACCTTTAATACAGTCTGTTAATAATAAATTATTCAATAATATCAAATATTTTACAAAAATTGAATATGTAGATAAATATATTACCCACTATAAGCCTATCATTTTCCTAATAAAAATATATAATTAATTTAAATATCTAAAATTTAGTAACATTTATTGGTGATATATATACATACTTAATCTTCATAAAATATAATTTTTTATATAAATTAATAAATTTTATCATTACATGTATATATATATATATATATATTTATGCAAAAAATAAAAAATAAAAAAATCCTAATGTGCCCAATACCCATTGCCATTCCCCGACCCCTCCCTCCCTTCTTCTACCACCGCCATCCCCTACCAACCCACAACCACTCCCGGGACCCTCCCGTCCCTTCTTCCACATCCA
The DNA here is from genome assembly GCA_963277665.1 of Viscum album. Taxonomy (NCBI): domain Eukaryota; kingdom Viridiplantae; phylum Streptophyta; class Magnoliopsida; order Santalales; family Viscaceae; genus Viscum; species Viscum album. The sequence continues at coordinate 81,252,941 of OY728160.1, read as the reverse complement.
ACATCTCCTCCCGCCCCACTTCCATTCCCAAACCCCTCCTATCCCTTCTCCCGCCACCACCATCGCCTCCCGCCACATTTCCATTCCCCAACCTCTCCTGTCCCTTCTTCCACTGTCACCCTCATGTCCCTTTCCATTATCCTCTACCCTAGGGTAATACCCACAAGTCCAGAGGCTTAGGAAACCAAATGTAAGGGGAATCAAGATGACACCTTCATCCATATTACTATGCTCAAAACCATAGCATGTACAACCACGACATCTCCCCCACCTTTCTCATTCCCTTGACTCGACTATCCTCTCCCCCTAACACTGCATCCCTGTCGTGTCATCTCCCAGGAATAGTCGTATTTTTCTCATGGTTTTGGTGATTCCACCTACCCACCTCGCCTCATGCTACCCATTCAAATCATTGAATCCCAATTTTATGAAATGTTTTGGCTGGACATATTAGAAGACCATCTAATAGGTATGATATATCATGTTGTCTTTTATATTAATTTCACATGCAGGTGTTTAAATAATTAAAAAGTCTCTAACAAGATCTTTCATCATTGGTGTGGAATTAACATCTGAAAAGTTTGAGAGTTATGAAGTTCAAGGGTCTTAATCATAGTGATTCAGAACTACCATAACATGTTACAGATTCTCTTAGATCAGTTCCTCTGGGTGATATTGAAAATAATTACCATCTGATTTGGGTTCTCCAAAATACCGAACCTAATGAGGGGGACATACTGGTGACTATGTTAAATTCCTTTATAGGCGATGTTTCATATATAGATATTTTCCTACACAGGAAGATTCTTCCTACTATTTTTTGGAATGAACATGCGGAACCATGGGCTTGATGTGTTGGATGCACTGGTGGAACTTATTACTTTCTTAGCTGTGTTAAATGGAATTTTTTTTGATGTATGAATGGAGATTTTTCTAAGAAATTTCAACTGATATAAGAAATTCCTATATATATTGTATCTTCCATGTGGTACTGCAAAGAATAATCATATTATTTATAGGGTGGATTCTTCCCTTACCTCCATTACTAACCTGGTGCCTCTTTCCCCATTGTTCTTGTTGTACATAGTTCCTCAATGAATGCAAAATGTTTTCATGAGAGATCCCAGGTATCCAATTGTGATATGTGTATAGAACATCTTATGGTTGGAGAGTAGGGAACATAGAGATTTTTTTTGGAGAATCATTCTTAAATAAATTATTGATTTGCTGTTAGATTTGGATGTAGAGATTTTTTGGGATGAAATTTTAAAAAACGACCCTAGAAAAGGAATTTTTTAGATGGGGATGAAGGAGATATATGAGACCTCTTTTGAAGCTAAGGATGATGAAGATGATGTTTATATTCACAAATAATGTTTAGTTAGAATAAGTTTATAGATAAAAATAGTTGTGGATAGATTAAACATATTAATGGTGGTGATGTTTCAGCATCTTCAGACATGTGTTGATAACAGTCGACTAATAGAGGTTTTTTGAAACTATTATTTTTTCATTCCAAAAAACTGTTCTACCAACAAAAATATCTAAATTTTCCCAGTTTTTGATTTTCTATGCTTCCACAATTGATCTTGAAAATTGTGGTGTCAGATTTTCCATTGTTCTTTTATACATTTTAACATGCATCTCACACCCCCTAAAAATAAGATGATCAGTATTTCATATTTATCCACTTGTATCATGAAATTTTTTCCCTAGCTTCTCTGATTATCACTATGTTGAAGAGGCTGGTTGATTGGTGTGTAGAGTATTTAGAAATCAGTATATTCAAATAATTCAAAAGACCCATAAAGTTTAATATTCTGGATGCGATGATATAATTTATGTGATATGCTTCTGGATATGGTTGATGATGGATGTTCCACTTCTCAGATCAAAGTTTCTTCTAATTCATATAAAGACAATTTTGATGCATTCACTAGATCCACTGAAGGTGTGTCTTCCATGCATAGTATAAGGGATTCTTTAGCAAGATATTGCTAATGGACTCTATATTGTTTTAGAGACATTTGTGATCTTTGCTGCATCAGTATAGGAATTCAAGCGGGTGATCATTGGTTTGGATTCAAGCCCTACAGGTGGACTAGATAGAGGATGGTTGTTATTGCATGGTTGGATCAAGGATGGTTGGTGTTTCTTGGTTTGGATTCAAGACCTGCAGATGGACCTAAAATTCCTTCAATCCCCATTCAAACCCCACTACCAGCCCAATTTCCCACAAGACTACTCCCTAAATAACCAGGCCCTCACTAACTGGAAACTATCCCTACAGCATACTTCTAGGATCCTCATCCTCTCCAAAATCCAAGCCAAACCAGGCCCACTTCACAATGCTAGAGATATCCCAACAACATAAAATTGAAGTCTAGTTGAAGGAGGATCATTCTCCCGCTGCCACCTAGATAAATGGGTACCAAATTCTCTCTCACCATCTTTTAAACTATTTACAACCCCAATATTGAATTTCATTTATATTTTGAAAATAAAAATGATATTTTTATGTGATTATAAACCAGTGGTGATTCATTTTAATGAATCATATTTTATTTTAGTATTTAAAATGAATTATAAAATGTGTTATTTGAATGTTATCTTGTTTGTTAAAGTTCAACTATGACTTCTTATAAACTTTTGAGTAATGTTACACTCATTCTCACTCAAAAAAAACATTAGTTTCTAATCAACTTGCATTATTTTCTTTGTAAATTTACACTGTTTCCTTTTTATTAATATTTTAGCAACATTACACTCTTTCTCACAAATCAGTTTCTACTCAAATTCAAGACTTCCTTGTGTCATTGATGTAAAAATTTCTATAGAGAAAATGGTAGGATAGATTTATTTCACTAGAGATGTGTTCAAGATGACTTACATGGAGGGTAGAACTCATTATCTCTCATAAAAAACATCATTTTTTACTCATTTTACATATTTTATAGGGTACTTGTCATCCTTATGTCATGTAAGTGGCTTTAAGTTTTTGGGTGTGCTCTATATATTTTTGGAAAACACAATGGCCAATATTTGGTATTCTTCTCGAGTAGCTCACATTTAAGGTCAATAAAAATTGAGCAGTGTTGGAATTATCTCCTTGTTTTTCTACTTGATTATTTTTAATTGTATTACTGGGTTAATTGATTGGACTGTGCATTGAAGATAGCATGGTGATCTGTAGGATCATTTTTGAAAATTCTTTGTTACCTTTTTATATGGACTTCACTATGACTGTTTTGATGTAGAGATGTTGTTCACATAAATACTTTCGGTTGTTAATATGTTTCTTCCTACTGCATGTCACATTGCTCTCTATTCTTGGGTACATAGAGTTTTAACTTTTTGGATTCCCTATGACTGGATTCCGCTTCATATATATTTTTTTGATCTTGAAGTTCTTCTGCATATTGAATAATGAAAGAGGGAAATAAAACTCAGGTGTACATTTGGTCAGTATTCTAAATATGAAATATATATTATAGGATATACATATTCTCAGCACGAAATATGACTTTTATTCTATATGTAAGTTACATATACATGATATACAATATGGAGTATGGAATATGTATACTTTGTACTATGAAATCCCGCTTCATCTATTACTCTATTACTGTATTTTTTCCTACAAAAAATAGGAAGGAAAATGATGATCCATAAAGGCTTCTAGTTTTTCACTGCCCTATTTGGCTAAAAAAAGACAAAAAATTATGTAGGGATAAATTTACAATTTTTGGTGTTGGAAACACTAAAGTTGTTTTTTAAGGAAAGTGACATGGCTACTTTCACCATTTGTATGGTGGATGATCCACACACACTTAATAAAGTGTTTTATTTGTGTCCCCCTGGTAATGTTTGTTCCATGAATGAGCTAGTTTATATTTGGGGGGTAATATTGGTAAGAAGGTTGAAAGGATTTACATACAAAATGTCAATCTTATCAAGGGAATAAAAAAATATTGTTCCTTGTGGTGTGCAGATACTCCATACCCAAACAACATGGAGATGGATTTTATATACTCTGTATTCGTGAAAGGTTACTATACATACTTCATCATCGATCCAGATTGTGGAATGGAAGGTACACAACTTTATCCCCATATGAAGTGCACCATAATAATTGAATATTTGGACAGACTCTTGTAATTATGCTATGTAGTTGGATTTTATATATTTATTCATGTTTTTAATTCTATTTATTCTTCTTAATGATATTTATTTTCATTACTTTCTCTGTAATAATTATCATAATAACATCTATTTTGTAATGTGTTTATATCCACTGTTATTTTTATATGATGTGTTTATGTCCCTTATTTGTTTCCAAGTGCTGTTAAGCATTCATTCTTGTGTACATGAAATTCTATATTTCAAAATGTGTATTATATTTAATGATTTAGATTGTTCTTGCAAGACACATCTAAGGTTTAGAGGATTTATGACAAGCATGGATTTTGTAAAGAAGCTTGAAGAGCCAATGAAATTATCCATGAGGAGTATCTTGAAGTGTTTGAAGATACCTATATATGTTGTTCTCATGAGTATGTATAGGCTGGCCAGTGGACTACCAAATCAGATTTGTATAGACTTGGTCTCATTTTCTTGGAGATAATTTCTAGATGACGGGTTATTGATATTTTTAGGCCCACTTACTAGTAAAATCTGATATCATGGGTAATTTTCATGTTATTGTTTAAATCCTAATGCTAAGTATATATTTTTTCTAAATAAAATATTGTCTTTGAATGTTTATTTCCTTGTTGTTCAGATAATACCTTTGTTGAAAGTCAAAATTAAGTTCAACACAAATTCAGGAAGGTCAACAAAAATGTTTATTTCTTGTTGTGTACATACTACCTTTATCCCAATGGTGTAAGTGTATTTTTGTCACTTTTTTGCGTACCTCCCTAAATTCTATATGGGATATTTTGTAATCTATTTACTCATCTGTTTGTGCATAGATTGGAGCTAGCATGGATGAGGCTGGAACTAGAGCTGGTATAGTCTGGAGCTGGCATGGATGGGCTGGAACTGGAGTTGGTATAGACTGGAGCAAGAATGGATGGGGCTGGATTTGAATGAGCTAGCATAGACTGAAGCAAGCATGGATAGGGTTGGAGATGGCATAGATGGGCTAGGGTTGGAGGTGACATGGATGGGATGGAGCTGTTGGTGCTAGAGTCGCTGGCAATAATGGGTTAGAACTGCTTTTGGGGGTGGTCATGGTTGTCGAGTGATAGAAATTTGGAATAGAATTGGGGGGGGGGGTGTTCTAGTGATAGAATTGTGGAACAATCCTAGTGGGGATCCAACAGGTTCTGTTTGTAATGAATTTCATTATTAATATAAATATTTACTATATTATTTTGAACATGTTTTGAAATAATCTTTGGTTTAATCATTAAAGAATATATATTATATATGATAAATTAAAAAATATATAAATTTTTAGTGGTAATGGAAATTTATAAATTTTATTTAATTATAATTTATGAAAAAATATTATATATTGAAAATATTATTACCAACCAAAAAATTTGTCATTATAACCTGTTGCTAAACATTATAACCAATATATATATTATCTGTTGGTATTATTATAATTGCAACAGAATGATTTTATCTGTCTTAAAAACATTTAGACGACAGAGTTTTTACCAAAAGTTTAGTGACAGGGACATATATGTTGGTAAAACATTTTACCAACAGAAAATACACTTTTACCGAAAGATATGATCCTGTTGGAAAAAGTGAAATATTTTGTAGTGTAGGAGAATTTACAAATTTTCATAAACTTAATTTTACTACTTCTGTGAGTTGAATTTCAAAAAATCAGAGAGACACGGTTGAAATCAATATGTAAAATGTGGTTCAATAAGATGAAAATAATTTTTGGTGAATAGTAACTTTTGACTTTTATTTTTGCACAGTTAAAAGAAAATTGGGTAATGAAGTGTAAAAATGATATTATAATTACCCTAAAACATGTCCTAATCCTACTGGATAAGTTTAATTTGACAAACAAAACCTCATTAATAAAATATGATTATTTTGTTCCACATGGAGTAGATATGGATAATTATTATTTTTTTATTTAAAGAATAGTTTAAAGAGATAAATTAAATGTTTAATAACTATAACATTTTTAATATTGGGTTAAAAATATATATAAATTAGACTATAAATATTAATTGGAATGATAAAATGATTTCTTACTTATTGATATTTTATTTATAATTTTTAGACCTTAAATAATTTAATTTATTTATGAAACAATGATGATACAGTAATTAACTTAATAATGAAATATTTAAATAATTGATATTATTAATATTGAAATATATGTAAATTGAGACTTATGACGAATTAAAATAATTTAATAGGTTAATGTGACATGTTATGGTCGATTAAATAAATTTTATTTGAAGTGATAAAGTTTTTATGGATTTCAAAAAAATCAAATACTAAATAGTGTCAAAATTGACATAATTGAGTTTTTAATACAAATACTATATTATTAAAAGATATAATATTACGAAAAATATAAGGATCAGACATAGGACTTAGATAATGTTATATATATTAATAATAATCCACATGGGGTTCACATGGCTTGTTAAAGTAATTTTATTAACTATATAATATAAAAATACAAAGAGACATCGTAAATATCAAACTATTTAACTTAGAGTAAAATCTAAAAGATAAGGTCAATATGGTCACCTAAACCAGTAAAAACCTATTGGTTGAGAGGTTTACAACCCATCCCCACCATAGCCTTTAAATAAATTATTTTGGAGCCATTATAAACCGAAAATGATTTTATTGTAAAATAATATTTCAAGATTTTCCAAAAGTGGCCCTCACCTCTCTTATAAAAGGGTACTTTTCATTCTATTAATTTCAAACCTCCAAAGAAATTTGTCTCAGTCTAACCCTACCCAAATATCCTACCAAATTTCCACCCTACATCCTAGAGGCCTTAATTTGTTTATAAACCCAACATAAGGAGCCCTTTTGATCAAATCCAAAGCAAGAACTCGAAGAAGAGGTAAATATTTCATCACTTATTTCAAGTTCTTTTCTTCTTCCACATACTCTTTCTTTGTTGTTTCCATTATAAAATAATAACTCTAGTATATTCTATATACTGTGATGTTATTATAAAAATGGTATGACCATATTCAATATTTTATCCATCATATTAATGACAATGTCCCCATTCATGCGTACGTACGGCTTACCGTCTGCACGTTGTGGTGTAGATTATTATTCAAACACTTCATTATTTGGATGGGTATAATAATGAGTATAAATGATGTAAATTATAAATATAACATGTTAATGATTATTTATATAGAATATAACATCCAATTAAAAACGATTTCACCATCAGTATAATGATATTGTCGCTCATACGTAAGTACGGATTACCGTCTCCACGAACGTGATGAGATTCATTTCCCATTACAATAATTCAAGAATAATTTTCATTTTATAATTAAAATTAATGTTTATGAACATAATATCATTTTGTATATGAATCAAATATATACTATCCATAATAAACATGACTTTCATATCCAATCATATAAAGGAAAATGAATCAGTTAACACCAAAAATGATGATACTACTAAAATATTATTAACAAAGAAATATTGAAAGATCATATATGATTCTATATTTATGTATATGATTCTTTTATAATTTAATAAAAATTATTTAACTATTATACCTGAGGTTAATGTACCCTTGACCAAGGAAAAGTACAAGGTAAGGGTTAATTCTATAATCTCTTTGACTATATGAGGTTATTAATACGTAAGTATCTATTAGGACTTCATTATCATCCACTTCTGTGTTTTCATAAAGATGTAATTCCAAACATTTTTACTATTTACTAGAATATGGGTTAAAATCATTTATACCCTTATTTTACCACATATGTTTTGAAAGGAACCTTTCCATTGTTTTCTAAACAAGGTGCATTATGAATTTCATGACAAAATTAAGGTAAGAATGACTTTTTTAACATATACGGTGGGTGCGGCTATTTTTTCCGTTATAACATAATCAAATCTTCCCATACAAGTTTATAAGAATCTTTTCAAAATAAAATTTTCCTTTTATAATTATATGACTTATAAATGATTTCAAAATAGAAAGAGATATTTCTCTCCAAAAAATTTTGATTTCATCTATGTCAACATCCTTTGATGGATTTTATGTTTGTTTGAAGTTGATTTATTATGATACAAAAATTCCATATTGTATTGAAGGTTTTGTGATATGTTAACTATGGATGTGTTATTTTTACACCATTCATGGTTTATGGATAATGTAATGAAATTTCTTATGATAGTTTTAATACGAATGTTTATGTTATGTTTATAGATTTTCATATGAGGAATGCATTGGACTAAATAAGTGACAGGTGGTGCCCGATATATCTCCTCAATGCATCAATAGGTCTCATTAGAGAAACTAGTGTATTTGCACAAGGCCTTGAAAAAATTTTATTTGTAGTCTTGGCACAAGGCCATGACTATGTGGTTATGAAGTCCGACATTATGCATTCCATCATTATAATTGTGGCCATTGATATTGCATGTGATTATTCTACTAGTATCATATCTATGTGAATAAGTAAATGGAATCATTTGATTTTATCTTATCCATATTATGCTGATGATTAAGTCTAAAAGGATTTTGTTTTAATCTTATACATTTCCTTAAATGTTTATGCTTATTTATGAAAGTTTCCGCTATATTGTTATCCTTACTGAGCATCTAAGCTCACCCCTTTCTATGTTTTATTTTTCTAAGGATGTGGAGAAATGTTTTATGGTTTAATTGAAAGGATAGGATGAGGATATAAGTTTTTTCAATGGGGAAAAATTATTGTTGATGTTTGTATTTGATGATGTAATGTAAAAATTATGAATGTATCTAGTACTTCTAAGGATACTAAACTGATCGGTATTTCAGGACATGATTCCTTGTATCATGACAATGGTATTTAACAACGCACTGACTCTGGGTAATTGGGGTTTGGTAATTACAGTTTGTATCATAAGAAGTTTAGTACATGACTTGGAAACTATATTTAAATGAACTCTGATTAGAGCACATTACCCTAAGATAGTCTTTGAGGATTGGTATAGAAGAACTTACTAGAATCTTGGTGATGTAGAGATTCTCTATATTTTTAAAGAAATATATCCTTGTCTGGATATGAGCAGGTTGAGGTGGATTTGGAAAAAATGTACCAAGGAGTGAAAACTCCAACACGGAGTTTCCGGATTGATCTGGCGTATCTAGGTACACGAAAATGGGTATTACTGCACTCTTGGTTACGACAATCCAGAGGGATATGCTTAAGATAATTCACATTTTATTTATAAACCATTATGAAGGATTTTTTAGTATATACATCCTCAAATAAAACATTTTTTTTATGATTATGGATTATATCCATAAATTTTTCAATTTATATTAAGTGTTTTACAAGTTTGGAATTATGTATTGCAATTCATAAACTAATCTAGTGTATGACATTGTTTATAAATAGAACATAGTGGAAGGAATAGAAACTATATCAACCCACATAATCCATGTAGGTATTTCCCTCCTACTCATGATAATTATAGTAGAGCTGGTGATGCAACTTTTTCTGATCTTCTTATCACCATACTGAGACAACTCACTCAGGTTATGAGTAATAACCTTACCTATATCGAGAACCCTGATCCACAATGTGGAGGTTCAATGTTAGACATATTCATGAGGGAACAACCACCAACATTCAATGGGAGTACAAATCCATTAGTAGCTTAGAAATGGATAAATTCCTTAGAGAAAATATTTCATGCTTTGGGGAGTAGCGAAAGGGAAAAATTTGTCATGGTAGTTTATCGTCTCACAAGAGATGCAGATCAATGGTGTTCATTAATCTAAAACATAAAGGAAGATGAAGAAGTATCAAATGGGTAATGGAGGGATTTTAAAGAGATTCTATTACAAAAATACTTTCCTCATGACCATCGATCGGATATTGAAAGAAAATTTCTTAGTCTGAGGAAAAAAGGAGGATGCAAATGCCTCAAAGATTGAGGCTAACTTTACAATGTTAGAATGGCATGCAACAGATTATATACATTACCCAAGAAGTAAGATTGATCGATTATTTGATGTGTTAATACAATTTTTCCATTGAGATTTAGTCACACAATCCTTCTCATCGTATGAAGATATTGTATCATGCGATATCAACATAGAAAAAGAATTATCTAAGTCTTATGACTTAGAAGAAATTCAAGAGAAGAAGAGATCTTCTCGTCACTCTTGAAATGAAAATAAGTGGAAGAAGGGAAATGTTAAATATCCATGCTATTGTAAATGTGGAAAGAAACACCCCAATACTTGCCTAAAGGTAATGGGAGTCTATTACAATTATGTTGAAAAAGGCCACAAAGCTTATGATTACAAGGGAAATAAAGAGGACGTCAATGTAGAAATCTGAAATTGTAGAGAAATGTTACATTAGGAAGATGAATTTTCTAAGCACCATGGGAACTTACCTCAAAAAAGGTCAACAGAGCAAGGCCATGCTTATGTGATCACAACTACAGAGGTTGAATATCTAAAATACATGGTGGAAGGTAATTTAATGGTTTATTAAATTTTAGACAATGCTTTATTTTATTCTAGATCATCACATTGTTTCATATCTTCCCAATTTTCTATGAAAATTAGATATTTTCAATTTAATTTAACAAGGAATTTTTTAGTCAAAACTCCTAAGGGAAGTATCATCACAATAATGTTTTGTGAATCAGTTCCCATTAGGGCATATAAATGTTATTTATCTCATGATCTCGTCATAATACACATGATTGAATTTGATATAATCCTCGAAATGGATTGGCTTTTGGACAACGATGCAAAAATTTATTTTAAGAAGAAGGAGGTTACAATTTTCGATGATGATAAGAAGTACCTTATCTTTAGAGTAGAAACATCACCACCTAATTATTATCTAGATCCACCACCGGTAGCTCTACTAAATTCAATTATTGGGGAGTAAGAGAATGAAATAATTATGGGTGTGGAAAAGAATGTTCTAATAGAGGATGTACCTGTTGTGCAAGAATATGCCGATGTGTTTCCATAGGATTTACCTAGACATCCTCTAGAATGAGGAATTTAGTTTTCCATTGATTTAATCCCTGGTTCAAGGCCCTTATCAAAGTCCCATTATAGAATGGACACTATGGAATTAGTGGAACTACAGAAAAAACTTGAGAAATTGAGTAATAAATTATTTATTCTCCCAAGTGTTTCTCTATGGGTAGCCCCTATCCTTTTTGTTAAGAAAAAAAGACTTATTTTTGAGGTTGTGCATTGACTACAGGGAGAACAATGCTATAACAATAAATATCAAGTATCAATTACCTCACATTGATGATTTATTCTACCAACTTCATAGACCTCAATATTTTTCAAGGATTGACAGTCGATATGGATATCATTAGTTGTGGTTGAAGAAGGAAGACATTCCAAAAATAGCATTTCGAACCAGGTATGGGCATTATGAGTTTACTTTAACGCCTTTTTTATTGACTAATGCTCCCTTTATCTTCATGGATCTAATGAATAGAGATTTCAAGGAATATCTTGATGACTTTGTAATGGTATTTATTGATGATATCATGGTATACTAAAAAATATACAAAGATAATGAAAATCACTTGCGCATTATTCCGAAAACCCTTAAAAGAAATGAATTTTATGGGATGTTTATAAAGTGTGAATTCTGGCTTCAAGAGATTTATTTTCCTGTCCATATTGTCTCTAATGATGAAATCTTTGTTGATCCATCAAATACCTAGGCAATCTAAGAATGGTCAGCACCGACGAGTATAACTGAGGTACACAGTATTATTGGTTTAGCAGGTTATTATCAACATTCTATCTAGAATTTCTATTGGTTGGCTAACCCATTTACCAAGCTCACAATTAATGGGGTTAAATTTGTTTGGACTAAAGAGCGTGAAGAATGTTTTGAAGAACTGAATATAAGATTAGTCAATGCTCCTATATTGACACTACCATCAGGGAACGATGAGTTTGTTATTCATACTGATGCTTCAATTAAAGGACTTGGTTGTGTCCTTATGCAGAATGAAAAAGTTATTGCCTATACATCATGAAATCTATAAATTCATGAGAAAAACTATCCCACTCATGATCTTGAGTTAGAAGCTATAATATCTGATATGAAGATATAGAGACATTATCACTATAGGGAAAAATGTTTGAGTTATATTGATCATAAGTGTTTGAAGTATATTTTCTCCTAGAAAGATCCAAAAATGTGGCAAAGTAGATGGCTTGAACTATTCAAGGATTATGTTTTCACTATGCACTACCACCCGGGGAAGGTAAATAAGGTATTAGATGCTTTGAGTAGAAATGATCATAGATTTTTGAACAAGATGAGAGTATAAAGGGATTCTATTATCATGGATCTAGTAAAGCTTGATATGGGAATTACCATGGAATGTGAAACATCAATTCTTTTTCAAATGGTTTCCAAATCATCTTTACTAGAAAAGATAAAGTGTTCTCATACTAATGATGAGGAGTTTCAAAAGAAGATTAAAGCTGTGAATGGTGGGTGATTGAGTAACTTGATATATGAATATGGAATTTTAAAATTTGGGAAGAGACGTTGTGTTACTTACATACCTGATCTAAAAAGGGAATTGTTGGATGATACTCATAGGTCCAATTTGTCTATACCCTCTGGGGGGACCAAGATGTATAGAGATTTGAAGGAACATTTCTTGTGGGACAAAATGTAGAGGGATATTTCTAATTTTGTGTCAAGATTTATGGTTTATGAACAAGTTAATGCTGGAAAGAAACAGCCCGTGGAGTCATGCAGCCTTTTCTCATACCTAAGGGGAAATGGGATAATATTACGTTGGATATTATCATGGGGATATAAAATACTTCTAGAAGGAATGATGCAATATGGGTCATTGTTGATCGTCTTACTAAGTCAGCACATTTTCTTTCTATAAGAGAAGATTTATCACTTGAACATTTAGAAGGACTATACTTATGAAGTTTTAAGACTCCATGGTGTACCCCTATCGATTTTGTTTGACCTCAAGCCCCGTTTTACATCATGATTTTGAAAAATTATTCAGAAGGCCTTGGATACTGAACTTCTTTTGAGTACTTCCTACCAACCTCAAACTGATAAACAGTCGGAACAGACTATTCAAACCTTAGAAGGCATGTTGAGATCTTTCTCACATGACTTTCAAGGTATGTGGGATCAATATTTACATTTGGTAGAATTTTCTTATAACAATTGCTGCCATTCAAATATTCATATGGAACCATATGAAGTGTTATCTAGAAAGATATGTTGCACACCAACTTGTTGGGGTGACGTTAGTGAAAGAAAACTCGTAGGCCCAACACTTGTTGAGGAAATAATGGAAAAGGTGAAGGTTATCCAAACCCACATAAAAGCAACTCAAAGTGGGAAAAAGATCTATACTGATAATCAGAGTAAGGATTTGGAATTTCAAGTAGGAGATTATGTTTTCTTGAAGGTATCTCCATGGAACGGTGTTATACAATTCATTAAAAAGGGTAAATTAATTCCCAGTTACATCCGACCATTCAAAATTCTAGAACTAATTGGGGCTGTAGCTTACCATTTGGCAATGCCGCCAAGTCTCCCTAAAGTTCATGATGTGTTCCACGTATCACTATTGTGAAAAAACATGCCTGACCCAACTCATGTACTCGCCTTTAAAAAAATTTAACTGGAACCTAATCTGTCTTATTGTGAAGATCCTGTCAAAATTCTTGATACCATAGAACAAGTTCTGAGAAACCGGATGACTCGTCTGGTAAAAGTTCTTTGGAGAAACCATAAGAAGGAAGAGGTAATGTGGGAACCTGAGGAACATATGATGAAGAACCACCCGAATCTTTTTATGCAGTGATATTCTAGAAATTTCGAGGATGAAATTATTTTAAGGAGGGGATAATGTAATACCCCAAGCCTCCACGATACGTTTCCCTTTGAATAATGTAGTAGCTTTCATTTTACGTAACTTGAAGTTTTAACACACCACAGCCAATCAAACCAGCTGTTATGAATAGTAATACCCAATTTTTGAAATTTTATAAATTTTATTTTTCAAAATGGACTTCAATTTTTATTCTAAATATTGAAATTCGCTTAGGGTAAATTTTTGGTACTTTTCTGAAAACATTCAATTTTTGATGAATAGGGAAAACACTATGTTATTATTTAAAACCAAATTTTTATTTAAATAATTAGTTATGTTATTTTAATTTATTTTAGGTCAAAATAGATACATAATACCTATATATGTTCAATTTAATTCATTGGAGTCATTTTATAATAATTTTAGATATATAATTTTTTTTGATCTTTTTACCGTCTTTTACCCACATTCATGGAGAATTTACAAATCTGCATAATACATAATTTTACCTCTTCTATGAGTTGAATTTAAAAAATATAAGAGACACTATTGACATCAGTAAGTAAAACTTTGTTCAATAAGATGAAAATAATTTTTGGTTAATAGTAACTTTTGACTTTTATTTTCCACGGTTAAAAGTAAATTGGGTAATTAAGGGTAAAAATGAAATTATAATTACCTTAAAACGTGCCCTAATTCTATTGGATAAGTTTAAGTGGACCATTAAAAACCTTAGGAATAAAATATTATCCTTTTGGTCCACTAGGATTATATTAGGACATTTATTATTATTTTATTTATATAAGAGTTAAAATAGTTAAATTCAAGGTTTAATAACTAAACCATTTTTTATATAGGTTTACACACAATATAAATTTAACTATAAATATTAATTAGAAATATAAAAATATTTACTACATAATGATATTTTATTTATAATTTTTAGACATTAAATAATTTAATTTATTTATGACACAATGATGATACAATTATTACATTAATAATAAAATATGAAATAAATTGATATTACAAATATCCAAATAAATATAAATTGAGAATTATGATGAATTAAACTAATTTTCTATGTTAATATGACAATTTAGGTTCGATTAAATAAATTATATTTTAAGTGAGCATGTTTTTATGGCTTTCAAAAAAATCAAATACTAAATAGTGCCAAAATTGACATAATTGAGTTATTAAAACAAATACTATATTATTAATTGATATAATGTTTATAAAAATATATGGTTATTCCAAAGGACTTATATTAGGTTATATATATTAATAACGAACCACATTGGGTTATCTTGTCTTGTTATAGTATGTTTATTAACCATATCATATAAAAATACAAAGAGACCGGGTAAATATCAAACTATTTAACTAAGAGTTAAATATAAAGATAAGGTTAATATGGTGACCTAGACCTGTAAAAAACCTATTGGTTGATATGTTTTTGATCCCTTCCCAACTTATCCTTGAAATAAATCATTTTAGATCCATTATAAACTGAAAATGACTCTATTATAAACTAATATTTTATGCTTTTCCTAAAGTGACCATCACCTCTCTCATAAAAGGGTACTTCCCCTTATCTTAATTTCATACCTTCAAAGCCATTTGGCTTGGGAAAAACCTTTCCAAATATCCTCTAAATATTCCTAACTTAGTCCTAGAGGCCTTTCTTTGGTCATAAATCCATCCTAATGATCCCTTTTGATGAAATCAAAAGGAAGAACTCGAAGAAGAGGTAAATATTTCATCACCTCTTTCAAGTTCTTTTCTTCATACACTTCTTCTTTCTTTGTTGTTACATTCTAAAATAATAACTCTAGTATATTTTATATACTATGATGTTATTATAAAAATGGTACAATCGTATTAATTATTCTATCCATCATATGAATGAAAAAGTCACCATACATGCGTACGTACGGCTTACCGTCTCCATATCGTGGTGTAGTTTGTTTTTCAAACACGTCATAATTTGGATGGGTATAATAATGAGTATAAATGATGTAAATAATAAATATAACATGTTAATGATTCTGTATATATGATATACCAGCCAATTACATTCTATTTCACCATCAATATAATGATATTGTCGCTAGTGCATACGTACGGATTACCGTCTCCACGAACGTTATGAGGTTAATTTTCCATCATAATGAATAATTTTCATTTTATGATTAAAAATAAATTTTATGAACATAATATCATTCTTTATATGAGTCAAATACATCCTATCCTTAACAAACATGACTTACTTAACCAATAATATAATGGAAAACAAATTAGTTATCACCCAAAACAATGATACTAATAAAATATTATTAACAAAGCAATATTGAAAGATCATATATGATATCATATTTATGTATATGATTCATTTATAATTTAATAACTTTTATTTAAGTATAACAAATGAATTTAACATACCCTCGACCAATGAAATGTACAAGGTAAGCGTTAAATCTACAATCTCTTTACTTATCTGAGGTTGTTAATACCTAAGTATCTACTATAACCTCATTATCATCCACATCCGTGTTTTCATAAAAATGAAATTCAAAACATTTTTAATATTTACTAGATAATGGGTTAATTTAATTTATACCCTTATTTGAGCAAGTATGTTTTGAAAGGAATCTTTCCATCAATTTTCAAACAAGCTACTTTATGAACTTCTAAACAAAATTAAGGTAAGAATATATTTTTAACTTATATGGTGGGTGCAGATATTTTCTGCCATTATAACATCGTCAAAGCTTCCCATACAGTATTATAATAATAATTTCAAAATAAATTTTTTCTTTTATAATTATATGAATTTTAATTTATTTCAAAATAGAAAGAGATATTTCTCTAAAAAAAATTTGATTTCATCTATGTGAACATCCTTTGATTTATTTTAAGCTTGTTTAAAGTTGATTTATTATGATACAAATATTTCATATTGTATTGATGGATTTGTGTTATGCTGACTGTGGATGTGTTATTTTTACACCATTCATGGTTTATGGATAAAGTTTTGACATTTCATATGATAGTTTTAATACGAATGTTTATGTTATATTTAAACCTTTTCATAAGAGGAATGAATTGGACTTAGTAAGTGAAAAGTGGATCCCGCTATAACACCTCGATGTGTTGGTAGGTCGCATGAGACAAAATAGTGTCTTGTAACATGTCTTTGACAAAATTTTGTTTGTATTCTTGGCACAAGGCCTTGACAATGTGCTTATGAAGTCCGACATTATGAATTCTATCATTATGAAAGTGTCTATTGATATTGAATGTGATTATTCGACTAGTAGAATATCCATGTTAATAATTAAATGAAATTATTTGATTTTACCTTATTCATATTATGCGGAAGTTTATGTTTAAAAGGATTTTGTTTTAGTCTTATTCATTGCCTTAAATGTTTATTCTTATTTATGAATGTTTCTTCTATATTGTTATCCTTACTGAGAATTTGAGCTCACCCCTTTATATGTATTATTTTTCCCAAGATGTAAAGAAATATTTTATGGAAGACCTTCTCGTATAGGATAAGGATATAAGTGTGGTCAATGGGGACAAAATGTTGTTGATTTTTTTTATTTCATGATGTAATGTAAAACTTATGAATGTATCTAGTATGTCTAAGGCTACTAAACTGATCGTTATTTCGATACATGATTCCTTTTATCATGCCAAAGTTATGTAATAATGCACTGAATTTGGGTAACTGGGGTCCGGGAATTACAAAACTCATAGGTTATACCATTGGAGAATGATATATATTATGAAAAGAAACAAGTAGAAATATTGGATTATAGTGATAAGGTACTATGGAATAAGTCTACTCACTAGATTAATGTTCTCTAGATGAATAAAAAAAATTAGGAATCCACTTGGGAACCCAAATTTGTGATGAGGGAAATCTATCCTCTATAGTTTGTATTCTGAGAGAGAAATTATCATAAGGGTTAGAATGTAACACCCAGAGTTTTTAGAAAAGAAAATTATTTAATAAATTTGACGTGTTTGATATATTATAAAAAATAGAACCATGAAAATATGTGAATTGTTATTGTAAATAATTTAATTAATCAAATTATATGGTATTTAAATAAAATATAATTTGCAAAAATAATTACTAATATACTTAGAAAATATTATTGTTATAGAAGAACTATTTAGAAGAATTTTTCTATGAGAATATTTTTTCAAATATGTTTATTTTAGATTATAAAAAATATGAAAAACTATCTTTTACAAATTATAAAAAAATATTATTTTGTTATGAATTAGTTATAAATGAAATTAAAATCATTCGAAGGTAAAAAGAGAAGTTTTTTTGAATAAATTATTTTATTCATGATATATATTTTTAAGTTAACAAATTAAATTAATAAATATTGATGAATGATTTTAATGTAATTAATAGATAATAAAATAATTAAAAAAATATTAACATTCATTTAATAGTATTTAAAAGGTAGGTAATATGAATAAATTTAGTGTTATGTTTAAAATTTCCTTTTTTCTAAAAAAGAGCTTTATTTTATTTTGCAAAATTACTTTAAGATCAGTTTATACCACATATATAAATTTTATATGGTATATATTTTTTTAATATTTATAAACATGATTTTATTATTTATTAATGTGATGGTTATCATTTTTTTTCATAATATATGGTTACCATGGGAAATTTTGTTACCACGGTAAGGATTAATAGGATTAATGGGGGGGGTGTTAAAGTTAGAGATAAGAAATAAATATCTCTAAAACATGAATAAATGTGATTGGTTAAATGGATTTATACCCACACATAAATTATAATTTAATTTGGTTCTCTCTGATTATACTTTAACTACAGTATGGCATTCTTATATTTGAATGTTTTAAGTATTAAAAGACTACCACTCCTCCCATTTATAAAATGTGTTCCCCTCCCCCCAGACTCTTTCACAATTTTTTAGCCATTTAGAATTGTTAATAACTAATAATATATCTTCCAAATATTTCTAACCATGTACTATATCTTTTTTATTATTAAAATACTAACCTTTGAAGGTGTAAGGGTTAAGACAAAGGAGGTTTCTTAGAGAGGAATTAATTTCCCTTACTGATATTTTTTGATTTTGTTTCCTGCTTAACCACCTAAAAATATTATATAACCATATAAACAAGATTAAATTAGAATAATTAATATATTTAATTGTTTTTATTTTAATGGTTCAATAATTTTCTACCTTCTTTACATCCTACGAGAAATGATAATGTTATTCATTCGTATGTGTGGACTACCACCTCCATGAAGTAATGTTATTCATTTTTCATGTATTAAATAAACAGATGAAAATATGGATAGATTTGATCTATATATATATATATATATGATATTTAAGATCAAATAATTATTCTTAAAATAATGGTCAATATTTACCTTAGATATTTCAATTACTTGTAAAATGAAAACATTACTCATCCATATATAGGGACTACAGTCTCCACAAATTGATGCGATTAATTTTTTCTTCACAAAATCATATTAATGGTTATAAAAGAGTATATAATGAATAAATATTATAATTATAACATAATTAATATTATTTTGGTGAAAAAACCATGAACCATGTGTAAGGATGAGAACTATCAAATCAAAACATGCAATGAAAATGGAACAATTAACACCTAGAATGTTAATTAAAAGGAAGAATTGATAATAAATGGGTAATTAGAAATTATAAAAGAATTTTATATTTTAATAAAAGTAATAATATGGTTCTATTAAATATTTTAAATATATCTAAATTATTATATATGAACTTAAGAATACAGATAAATAAATTTCGGACCTCGTAAATGTGTTTATGTTACAATATCATTTTTAATTATGATTGTTTATACATAGATATTTTTTTGGTAATTATATGATATATATATCTTCAAACCCAACTATTTTATTATCCTCAATATTTTTATGTGTTTTTTAGGTTTTCCTATTTTCCATTTTTTTGTTACTTAAAATGATCAAGAAAATTATTTTAAGAAAAACTAACCTTATTTACTATTTTATTGGTGAAATTATGTTTTAATGTCAATAAAAATTAAAATGATTAAAAGAATGTTATTTTCTCTAATGAAATTATTATTTAATTTTATTTTGATCCATGTTTTAATTTCTTTATAAAGGGATGAAAATCATTTTTTAAAATACTTTCTGAACAGTTTATTTATGAATTTTTATAAATACTATGAAATAAATATTTATTTTAACATTTGTCCCAAAAATTAAATTTTATAAATTCAGGACCATTCATTTATTTGATGATTTAACTAAAATTTTAAATGGTTATTTTCAAATAAAATTTATTTCCAGTATTCGAGGAATATTTATTAATGATGTTATTTAAAGAAATAGATATTCTCTTCATGTTTTGAATGAATGGTTTGAATATTACTTTAAAAGTCATTTTTTTCAATTTCAACCTCATATAATGTTTCTTACTATTCCCTAAGGGTGTTATCTAATGACATAAACAATTATTGTTTTATATAGAGATTATTATTATTATTATTTAAATCTTTTTGAAACCTGTTTCTATTCAATGAGTTATACTCTGGTGAATAGATGAATGTTTTTATAATATTGTGAAAAACATATGTATAGTTGATGTTATGTAATGGCTAATAATGAAATTACACCTCCCTCTAATGAAATGGGAAATGAATTATATATCATGAGATAATGTGAAATAACATAGGGAGTAAACCCATTACAATAATGAAAAGTGGTTGGAAATTGAACCCAATCCATTATGGTACATTGTGCACTATGTAACGGTGGACTTGGAAGTGAGATTGGGATAATGAAATATTTTTATATTCTTTTTATTGTGAAATAATTATTATGATATTTTCTTTTAGTTATGATATTCTCTCATGGTTCATGATCGATTAATGATGATTTTTCACTATTATAGCTAATACATATTTTTAAATGTTGTGGATTTATGATATGAATCATGATTTAGTATATATGAATGATTAGGTATAAATTTTATAAGTTGATAACATTATCTCAAACCCCAATTCTTATCTTTTTCTCGAATATTATCATTGGTTTATATATTTCAGGTTTACCATTACTGAGTACATGGGATCACCCTTCTAAATGTTTCCATTTCCAAGGTTATGAAAAAATGCTTTATGTAGGAAATATCTAAGAAGTGTACTATAAGGGAAAGAATTTATGTGATACTTTCAATATATTTTATGGTATAAGTTTATTATCTAGATACTCTTCATCGACACTATTTTTCTTATTCTTGGGTGTGAATTATTAAGAAATATATTATGTTTTCATCTAAAATAATGAAATATATATATGTATGATTTTCTTAGATATCCTCAATACATTTGACCAAAAATTATTATAGAGTAGGGGTGATGATATAAATTCACCCCGGAATACGTGATGGGGTTTCCTTGATTTTTCTGATACTATGTCTTGAATTAATTTTTTTTTTCATATCCCCAAGGGAAAAATAGGTGGTAAAATTAATTAAAATTCCCCTAAGATTGAGGTATGGATATGTATTTCCCTAAAAGTAGCTATTTTATCTTTATGTATATTCATTAAATTTTTTTAGAAGAATTAACTTGTTTTAAGGATCATTATGGGTATGAGATACTACAAACTAACTATTTCTAAATGGCTGGATCATTATCCATCCTCTGATGTAAAAATTTATCAATTTTTTTTGATTATTTGTGTATAAACTTCTTGATTTTATACTCATGTAGATTACACTATCATTAAGATATAGAAATTCTGTCATTCTATTGAATAGACAAGTTAATATATACAAAACTCATACCTATAACTTATCCTGAGATGAGGACTTTACGTGACACCCCTTTATGAGTAATCTTCTAGCCAATGAAAAGAGTGAAATTTAATTATTCATAATCACGCAACCCTATAATACATAATCTATAATGGAATTCAGTGCCTATCCAGAATAAATATTTCAAGTTAGTAAGGTAGACATGATGGAGGCATTTAATTATCTCACAAACTTCATGTTATGCACAACTGATAAGGAATCCAATTTAATCTGATAGAACAGTTATCATAATGTATTTATATGGTTAGTGTACTCTTTATTATAAATATATATCACCTTAAAATGGTTATAAGTCATACATATATTCATGAGATAACAATATAAGCATTATTATTTTAGAACATCAAGATTTTCATTCCCTACTGTGGATATGATCCAGAACATTTTATGTTAGGAATTTGAGGTGAGAAATTGTGCATATTTTATTTCATAGATAAGATTGTTCTAAGATGAATTATATGTTTCTTTTAGAAAATGATCACAAGAATATTTATATAGATAATTGATATGAGCATACCCTTCTCTGGACACTAGAATATTCTAGTTACTTTTTTGTGTGGTAAGGGGTGTAGGAATGCGTATTGAATATCATGAGAATATTCCAATTTCTTGAATTTGATCAAGGGGGAGAAGTAATATCACCCCAACCGTAAGAAAATTAAAGAATATGAAAATTATTTGAAGTAGTGATTGTAGGAAAATGTTCCTTCTTTTAAGTGGTCTCCAAAATGTGATAAAAAACACCCATTTGAATTATAATATAAGTCCATTCTTGATATTTGTTCTTTATATAAATATTCCAGCAATCCTCCTAAATAAAATGGGGATATGATCCCTCTCTGGGGTTTCCACTAAAATTTGCTGATGGGTTTCTTCAACATTAGATTGTTGATGAATATTATTATATTCCCTATTTTCCACCAAAATAGACAAACATGAGTCAGAACCTATTGTTTATACTACTAGAATCTTGGGGAAATTATGAATTTTGTTAGAATGAATAGGGTCCTACCCCTCCATTTCTTCCCAAATATTCTAATGAGATTCTGTAATAGGAATAAGGATATAATCCCTTTAATTTATCTGTGTATGGATAAATTCCCATGAAAATCCATCATTATTTACCAAGTTATGTCTACAATCATCATGGGAGAGGTAAGGAATATGAGCCTTTCCTTAGATTGATGATGGGATATGCTGAATTATTCGCTTAGATAATTCCAATATATGCTAGAAATATTATTGTGGCTAAGGAAGGATATCCTCCTCCTCCTCAGTTTCTTCGATAATGTATCAATAAACATTTTATATGGGACCGGGGACATATTCTAATTCGAACATCTGGTTGGTCACCATACTTGTAGATATCTATTGGGATCCTTTTCTTTGCCGACTGAAGTCAAGAGATCTAGGTTTCAAGACACGAGGGGTTGCCGAGGAGCCTGATTCATGTGACATTAAAAGAGAAGGAAATCAACAAGATACATGTTAGGAAGATTATATATGTTAGATAAGTTCTAAATAAATTTCTCCTCCACCTCTATTAGATATGGTTTTTTGGCCTTGTCTCCCTCTAGAGATAAGCTCCTGATGTTTTTCAGGTAGTCAAAGGAATCCATGATTTGTTCATGGTATTCTTATGTTGGGTAGGTGACATATGAGGATTGATGTTTTTGAGACTCTCACATAGCCTCGAGGTTGTAGATCATACCATTTAGCTTGTACTCCCTCACATGATCATTTATGACTTATTGGGTGAGACTATCCCTGGGGCAGGGAGTCCCCTTGGGATTAGGTTCTATACATTCATAAGTAGTTATAACACCCAAATTTTTTTCGATGGTTCCATTAATTTTGAATGAAAGGGTCTCCATTTTGAAAGGCCATATTAATAATAATAAAAATTTACAAGAACACGCATTAGTGAGATTTCACATATAAGAGCATGTTTGATTGATTTATTTTATGGTTAAATGATTCACATCACGTTTATCATTTTTTTCCTGAGACTTGAAAAATAAAATCACCCAAAATGTGGGAGTCTTGATTTTGATTTGATTATTAATGGATTATCATATAGTTCACCATATTTGTTTTGATAGGTTCTTTATGTTATTTGTTTATTATGTTTCAAAAATTCAATAGATCAGATATCTATGACTATAACTATCACTCCACACCATGCTTCCAATGGCACACCATCACTCAAGTTACTTACCAGTGATACTTATGTATATAAATTAGTCTATGGTATGGGAGGTCGGGCTCATATCACCTAGTAATTTCAAATTATTTATCACATTGATACTCTCTTTTATATTTAGGTTATATTCATGGATCCTTACAAAATACTTTTCATAGTACCTATTACCTCAATTCTAGTAATTTATCAAAATCATGCAAAGATGTTAACATTTATATGTATTACAGCTTCAATATATTTGATTTTCTTATTAGTGATCCTTAATTTTGGATGATACTGTTTAAAGTCACACAAATGGACACTCTACATTTTATCACCATCTACAGTATAATGCAGCAAATAAAATTCAAGAAAAAATACCAAAAAAATACACAATTTTATTAAAATAAAATTTAATACAAAAATAAAATAAAGATGCTATATTATTGATATTTCAAACATTTTTTAGTACAATTACATGAGTAAGTACAAATTATCACTAACATTCATAAACATAAATGTTCATTTGTCTCTTTCCCTTGACCACTAGTCATGATGCTTGATCTTGAAAAACCACCCCAACTCAAGAAAATAATGAAACTCAATAAAAAACAATTATTATGTTAGTGATACTATAAATAAATAAATTAAACACAAAATTAAAATTTTAAACTAAAAACATCTACTTTTAGTACTACCAAGCACATCATGAATCAGATTGAGTCATAGTTCATTCCTAAATGTTTCACTATTTCTTATTATTCTCAAAATTAAGTCATTCTAAATTATATATCATCGTTGTTGATAAAAATTTGGTAAATATGGGAGCCAAATTAAAAGGATTTTCTTTTTTGAGAACAATCATTCAAATGTCACACCCTTTCTTGTTAATCTTCAATAATTATCTCTATGGAAATTAACTAAATAAGTATCAAATAAAATTAACAAGAAAATTAATGAACTAAAATTAAAAAAAATGTTGATAAAAAATATGATATCTTCTGGTTTGTTTTAGTGATGTGATGTGTGTTTTAAAAAAATGGAACTTATATATTGAAAATACACACATTGAGTTATGCCGACCACATCATGCGTCATATCGATGTGTGGCCAATTTATTTATGTCAAAAAATGAATTATAAATCATTTTTCAAAGTTTTTGAAACCAAAAAGAGTTAATTTTATTGGTTGGGCCCAGTGATATTTGTTTTAAATTAAAATGACACCTTAATAATAGAAACACACACTTTGAGTCATATCAGTCACATTGTCTATTAGATTAATGCATAGTTGAATCTTACATGCAACAAATTAATTATGGTTCATTCTCCAAAAATATTGGAAATAGTGTGAGATCTTTTTCTTGGGTTTAGCTATTTGAGGTGTGTTTTAAACAAATATAGAAAGTTTGTATTGAAAATAAAAACATTGAGTCATATCAACGACATCATGAATGAGATTCATGTGTAGTCAATTTCTACATAAAAAAATGAACTATATATAATCTTACCAAATTTTAAAAGAAATATAATATTTTTTGTTAGTTTTGGATAATGACATGAATTTTAGACTAAAGTGAAATATTTCTATTGAAAAAATAATAATTTAGTCATATCCATCATATTATGTGTCAAATTGATGTGATTTAGATTCTTATAAACAAAAATTAATTCTGGACCATTTTACTAAGGTTTGATATCAATATTAGCTTGTTTTATCTGTTTGGATCTTTGATGTGTGTTTTAAGCTAAATGACACTTGTATATTGAAAAAAACACTTTGAGCCATACCAATCACATTGAGTGTCATATTGATGTGTGGTTGATTCCTATAAATGATAAATGAATTACGGACCATTTTACTAGTGTTTCAAAACAATCTAATCTCGTTTTCTTGGTTTTGGGTATTTGATTTTTTTTCAAGTAAAATGATTGTTTTATATTAAAAGCACATACTTTAAGTCATATCAACCACATCATGTGTTGTATTGGTGTGTGGTAAATTCCCACACATGAAGAAATGAATTATGGATTTTTTTTATATTTTTTTAAAATAATATGAGATTTCTTGGTTGGTTTTGGTGATGTGACACATGTTTAAACTAAAATGGAATCTTTCTATTGAATACACAATCTTTGATTCATGTTGATCACATCATGAGTTATATTGATGTGGGATAAATTATGACATGTCAAAAATAAATTATTGAAATTTTTCCTAAACTTTTAAACTAATATGATCTCATTTGACCAGTTTTGGATATTTGATGTGTGTTTTAAACTAAAATGGCACTTTTTTTATTAATAACACACACTCTAATTCATACCGACCTCATTAACAATCATATTTTCTTATACCAATTCCTATAAGCGATAAATAAATTATCGATAGTTTAATTTTTTTTAAAACAATGTTAGATCATTTATTCAGTTTTGGTGGTGAGATATGAGTTTTAAACTAAAGTATAACCTTTTTATTCAAAACACTCAATTTGAGGTATAATGGTAACATAATGTGTTATATTTATGTGTGGTATATTCTTACAAATAAAAAAGGAATTATATATTGTTTTACTAATGTTTGAAAATAATAAAAAATCTCTTTATTGGTTTTGGTGATTTATGCTTGTTTTAAACAAAAATATTACTTTTTTATTGAAAAAACAATTTTAGTCATACCAACCACATCTAGAATAATATTGATGTGTGGTCAAATCCTATAGGTAAATAATGAATTATGGACCTTTTTCATTATGTTTCAGAAAATCCGTGACCATTTTCTTGACTTTAGATATGTGATGCATTTAAAAAAATGAATGTTTTCATTTAAAAACACACACATTGAGTCATATTGACCACACCATGGGTTAAATTTGTGTATGGTGGGTTCCTTCACATGGAAAATAAATTAATTATTTCTTTCCTAATGTTTCAAAACAATATAAGATGTTTTGGTTGGTTTTTGTAAATATGACATGTGTTTTAAACAAAAACGGAACCATTTTATTGAAAACATGAACTTTGAGTCATATGAGTCTCCTTGTGTTTTGGATTGATGTGTGTTAAATTATTCCATTTAAAAAATAAATTATAGACCATTTTCCATAATATTTAAAACAATCTGAATTTTTTTCTCAGTTCTGTATATTATATGATTATTTTAAAATAAATTTACACTTTTGTACTAAAAACGGGCACTTCAAGTCATACTGAACACATCATATTTCAGATTCATATGTGGTTAATTATTATAGGTCAAAAATAAATTATATACCATTTTCCTAAAGTTTAAAAAAAAAATCTTGTTTTCCTAGTTTTGGCTATGTGCCATGCGTTTTAATATAAAATAGCACTTTTATATTGAAAATAATTAATTCGAGTCATACATACCAAATCATGTGTTGGATTGAAGTTAATTTGATTCATAGTCATAATAAATGAATTATCAATCATTTTCATAATGTTTTAAAATAATCCAATCTCATTTTCCAATTTTTGGTTATTTATGTGTGTTTTAAACTAAAATGAAGCTTTTATATTAAAATCTCACAATTTGAGTCATAAAAGCCATATTGTGTGTCAGATTGGTGTGAGTTTTACTATTACACATAAGAAATTACTTGTGGATAACTATAATAAAGTATCAAAATTATATGAATTTGTTTTCTTGGTTTTGAGCATGAGACATGTGTTTTGAACTAATATGTAAATTTTCAAAAAGAAGTATCAGATAATACTGATTGAGAATGTAACTAAAATATTAGAAAAATTTGTATCAAAATTAACTTAAAAATTAATAAGATGTACCCTATTTATGATGTCTATAGAAATTCAAACACCATGTATTCTGCCTATTCGAATAAAAAAAACTGATTTCCTCCATTATAATTCTACCGGTTAATTGATCAAAAATAATTTATAATCTTTCTGATAATAATTATTCTCATTCCAAAATATGTTTCTTATATCATAGTCCATACAATATCACAAAAATAATAGTTAATCAAAAAGATTTGATGTCAGAAATAAGTCTGACGCCATGTACTCTGCCAACTAATCTGTAAACAAATTTACTTCTTCTTTTGAGTAGTAATATTGTTGGAATTACTAGTAGTGCTGGGAAAATAGTGACAAAAAATGATTAATAATTTTATAATGAAATTCTAATTACCTTGGGAAGTTACTTGTATGGGGATTATTGTCTTTGGATTGTATTTGATATCATTCATAAATTTTCATACATAATATCAAAAATCATTGATGCTAGATTTTATTAAAAACTGAATAAACATTAAACAAAATATGTAATTTTTTGAAATATATTTTGATAGATACTATTTCTATATTTACATTAATCTATTTACAATTTAATAAATCCATTAGATTCTTATTTTCATTGACTGACCTTATACCATGATTTGGACTATATTTATAAATCACTATATCATAACAAAATTCACTTTAAAACCAAATATGAAACATATAATTCTATATTTATCTATAAAATATTTATTTAGGTGAACTATAAATTCAAAATACAGATATCATGTGGTTTTTTATGGAAATCCACAAATTGTATCCAAAAAATAAATATTAAGGGTATCCAAAGTTATTGTGATTGGTATCCAGTGCTTCATAAAACATTATAATGAATGAAATGAAAATATATTTTATATTATTAGATAAAAGAGTTTTACCCTTGAATTGAAGGCATTAACAAGAGTCTGTTATCTATTATTTCCTTCTCAATCTCAAGGGTTAGTCATATTTTTTCTTTTTAATTTCATCCAACCGCAAATAAAAATTTCTATTCAAATGATATATGGATTAATGATTCCAAATCATTATTTTTATAATTTTCCAATTATATATTATTAATTTAAATTCATGTAGAAAATATAAATAATTGTTAACTATAATGAACATATTAGATCATTTTTTGGTGAGACAGATTGTGAAAATATACCTTATTTATGAATTCACAACTGAGACTCCTAGAAATTTAAATGCGGGAATATATTTTATACTCATGATATTACCTACATCTATAGTGACATATCTAAATATTTCTAATTCACATTGAATCTAGTTAAAATTTTCATCATTGAATATAGTGCATAAATGAACTTGTAATATTAATATATGCTGTCATGGAACTAGTGGGGAGAATGTACTCCATAAGGGTCCTTTTGTTTTCTTGGTTAATTCACTGGGTTATCTTGATCTAAAATTAAATTTCCCCATGGTTTTTTCTATATATTATACCATACCACACTTTATACCTTTTTTCGTAAACTGTTACAAGTTTTTAATTTGAAAATAATTGATAAGGACATTCCCCATGTATCTTTATAAGATTATACAAGCATTCAATGGAATTTCCAATAGCATAATTGATAATATTAATATATGTATCGTCAAGTGGGATAGTCAATTAAGTTCTTGTCTCTAGAGATACTTCAACCCCCAATCTCATGTGATATTTTGGGTGTTTTTATTGGGCAGATTGTCTCTAAGGAGATTTTACATCATTACCCTTAAAACAAGGCGATGCATGTGTTTTTAGAGATATAAATCACATATAACTTCACTCAAAGTAATTTTTTTAATAAAAAGTTAAAAGAAGTTGTTTGATTAATATTTAGAAGAATGAGTAATGAGAAAATTGATTTCCTTGTGTAAGGTATGTGGTTGTGGCGAATGACTAGTCTCAAAGCCAGTGGGGTTATTTGGTTATTTATGTGATGATATTGTTTCTACTACTAGTTCAAATTGATAATTTCACATAAATTTGACTACCAAAGAAAAATAGATAATAATTTCATCTAAATAATCTATTTTTTCTAATAAGACTTTAATCATAATATATGTATATTATTGTGATTTTTTCTTCTAAAGATATGTTTATGATACACTATAAAACCTAAAATGCTAATGTGACCATATTGTTCTGATAGATTCAGAGATACTGAAAGTAGTTTTTTGGGTATGGTCACTATTGATTCTTATCTCTATACTATAAAACACCAACTCTTTATTACAAAATTAGGATAATTTGTTACATAAAACCTTCACATGATACAACATATAAGATCAAGAGGTCTAGTGTCTTTGGGGATTAGGAACATTATATAACAACTTAATGCATAGAAAACAAAATATTATTGAAAAATTCATTTTCATGACCACCACATTCCCTCATACTTAGCATTGCATAGGATAACGTGAGGACATGCATAAGAAAGGGGTGAGATATAAATCCCAGTAAGGTAATAAACATGAAATAAATTGAGGAATATAATACATGTTAGACAATATAAATATCAATGGAGAACAGAAGAAACGTGAACCTAAAGGATTGATAAATCTTGATAATCACTACATGGATATGGGGTAACAACACTTAAAATGGTATTAACATGAGCCATGGATCATTGAACATGGATCATGAGTAAACCCTCATTGCACATGAAGCATGCGTAAACCATAACTTCACTTAAATTAGAATGAGTCAACACCCATTTCACATGACGTATCGTGATACTATAATTTACCCAATGCATTGGAGCACTATCCAGGCGGACCCTTCTTAATCATTTCATTTCATGCGTCAATGTGCCACATGGATCATAAAACATGGATTCATTAAATATACTACTTTATTCCATGATAAAGGAGATTGAAATTCATATATGAAAATATTTAAACAATATTTAAATGTTCATAAAGGTGAATACCCTTAATAGAGAAATGAGCATGGTATTCACTACACAATGACTTTGTCTTAGAAAATCACGGTGCGATTTCGGTAGTATAACGAGATGACATATAACTCATAAAAATGGTTGATGAGAGAGAAAGGGGAGTATCATCATATTTGAATTAAATTTAAAATAATGGGGGTCATATATATATACATGTACCAACAATTGTGATGGAATTTAGATTCATGATACAAAATAATTACTTGAATGAAAATGAGGAGAGAGAAATTCCTTACGGAATTTCAGCATAGTAACAGGTGTACGTGGGAGGCATTTAATGAGAGAGAAAGGGGATCTTGTAATTTAGTCATTAGTAGGGATGTATGGGAGAGGTGATAAATCATACCCCAACATTTATAATTAAAAATAAAATTGAATAACAATATTAAGAAACATGGATAAAAAGAGAAAGGTAGGAATCCCTTACTTTGAAGTGTGATCCTAAAGGCACATGAGAGGCTTGAGAGATTCTTCTTGGGTACTTGGGGAACCTTGGGGGGATTCTAGAGAGATGAGGGAAGAGTTTTGATGAAATAAAAAGTATTTGAGTGAAGAGGAAGTAGGATCTTGGGTGTGTTTATATAGGAAAGGAGAGGGAATTCTTTATTATTTAGGTTTGGGACACCACACATTAAACTAATCAAAACCACTAACCAGAACATGTTTTTTGACCATGGTTTTTTCCAAAGGGGAGTGGAAAACAATTTTTTTATTAGGAAAATGGCCGAAATTCTTAAAATAATAGGGTATCTTATGTGGAGGTGATTCACACTCTCAAGGAAAATAATTTTAAAAGACAAAATGTTTTATAAGCCTTGAATGGTCCACTAAAGCTTTGTAAAATAAATAAAAAACTCCAAAATCACATTATTTTAATGTTAAAACTTATATTATCCTAAAATTATGTTTATAGTATTTTATTACATCACTATTGGGTCCTTATGATTCCATAAAATACATTTTATATTTAAAGAGTATTTAATTTTTATCCAAAAAATTGAATGTCTCAAAAATTTATGAAAAAGTGGCCGTTGGATAATTTCGATATCTTGATTCCAAAAATAATATTCATTTTATCGAAATAATTTTCTAAATGTGTCAATTTTTACATTTAAAATAATAACTGACATTTATAATAAAATTCATGGGTTTTGACAAAAATAGCATTCAAACCTTAATAAAAAATAAAATTGCATAAATAAAATTATACAATCATTTATATCTAATAAAAAGTAATTTAATAATAATAATATTTTATTATAATATTATTTAATTCAAAAATCAATTAATTCATCAAAATAGATTTCTTAGTTGAATATTAACTAAAAATACTATTTGTGGTTTAAAAACTATTTACAGAGTTACAACAATAATTAAATGAATGTATATTATTTTTTATATACAAAAATAATGCACATAATCATAGTATTAGAGTCTTTTTACAAAACCCCTTATAACACCATCATAAGACTGGAGGGTAAGGTGTGCGATGGTATCATACTCTTGAGGAGGCTCAGATAACATTGCTTGAGTGGTAATATCTATCAACTTACACTTATCTCGTAGGTGAATCCACTTGAGATTAACGTATTTAAGATTGTCTTGGGATTTGTGAAGAGAGAAGACCAATGAGGCTACCACCTTTCTGAGCTCTGAAAAATGGGCTTCGAACAAGAAAAATCTACTGGATGAGATCATTGCTTCCTTTGTCTGAGTAAATTGGATTTGTTAAAGCTCTATATTTATACTAATCAGGTGATCACTTTTCAACAGATATATTAGCAATAGTAACAATTCATAACAGTATTTTAAAAATAAAAACATAGAACCAAATATGTGCATATGTTTTACAAAACCATAAGAATGCATTTAAATAGACCAAGATGAATTTTCATTATTTAATTTTTAGTTTATAACAACATTACCCCCTTAAGAATTTTTTCCCTCAAAATTTCATTTTCCCAAACTAAAATAGTTGTGGGTAACTCCACTTCATCACTTCTTTAAATTCCCAAGTTGCTTCTTCAGACATGTAGTTTTTTCATAACACCTTGAATAGGGGCATCATCTTATTTTGTAGAACGTTTTCTCTATGATCTAAGATATTCACTAGTTGCTTATCGTATGAAATATAATCCTATAGATATATTACCTCTTAAGATAGTATATGTTAAGGGTTTGTTATGTACTTCCATAAGAGGGATACATGAAATACATCATGTAATTTGGCCATATTAGGTGGAAGTTTTTGACTATAGGCACATCCTTGACAGGATCAAGAATCTCTAAGGGGCCAATGTGTCTAATACTTAACATCACCTTCTTTCCAAAACATATGACCTTCTTCCATGGAGATATGCATAGAAACACCTTTTATCCAACATTCAACTCAAGGTATCATCTGAGGTTATCTATATAACTCTTCTATAGACTTTGGGATGCTTTGATATGCTGCTAAATTCTATTCACCTTCTCTACCATTTCATCAACACTTTCAGGTCCTAGTAGCTTACGCTCACCAACTTCATCCCAACGTTTCGGGGTTTTTCGCCCTTTTAAATAAAGGTCTTTATCAGGATCCATTAGAATTATTAAGTGGAAACTATTATTGTATGAGAACTCAACAAGAGGAAGAAGTTGGTCACATACTCCTTTGAAGTCCCTTGATCGTGCTCTCAACATTTCCTCATGTGTTTAGATAGTCCACTCAGATTGGCCATCATATTGAGGATGATAGGTTATACTGAAGTTCATCTCAGTATCTAGAGCTTGTAAAAGACTATTCCAAAACTTTGAGTTGAATCTTGGATCTCGATCAAATAAAATAGATAGTGATTGTCCATGAATCCTTACCAATTCTATGATATATATCCATGCTAGTTGATCCAATGATAAATACTCCAAAATCGTGATAAAGAGTGCTATATTCATAAGACAATACACAATGACCCATATAGCATTGTTTCCTCTGGATGTCCTTGGAAGTCCAATGAAAAATTCCATGGTAATGTTGTCCCATTTCCATGCTGGTATGGAAAATGGATGCATCATCCCCTTAGACTTTTGTCTCTCTTCCTTCACTTGCTGACACACCCGAAACATTGATTTATACTTAGCGATTTCCTTCTTCATATTATCCCACCAATATTTCTCTCAGAGATCTCGATACATATTTTTGTTTCCAGGGTGAATAGAGAAATTTGAACTATGCACATCATAAAAAATTTCCTTCTTTAGCTCCAGATATGATAAAACACATAATATTTTCCAAAATCTCACAATTCCTTATTCATTAACATTGATCTATGAGGATCTCCATTTTTTGATAGCTTCCACTTTATTCTGAATTCCCAAATCATCCTTTTGAGCATCCTTTATCCTTTCTAAAAGATATGGTTGAGAAATCATTTGTGAAAGGATTGATTATGGTCCCTTCATTATGATTCCCATGCCCATCTTCATCAAATCTAAGAAGATAGGATCCTTATCAATTCTCATAAATGATAGAATCACTGGGTCCTTTCTACTTAAAGAATCTGCCACCTTGTTCACATTAGTAAGGTTAAAATGGATTGAGCATTCATAATCTTTGATCAGATCTAACCACCTTTATTGGAGCATGTTCAAATCTTTCTATGTGAATATATACTTGAGGATTTTATGGTGTATATATATTTCACACTTCTCTGCAAAGAGATAATGATGCTAACATTTTAAATAGAAGATCACCACAACCAACTCCAGATCATGTATTGGATAATTCTTGTCATTAACTTTAAATTTCCTTGAAGAATATACAATGACTCTTTTCATTTTGAATCAACACACAACCCATTCCCTTCATCAAATCATCACTGAATTCCACAAACAGTTCTCCACTTGTGGGTATAGTGATAATGGGCACAATGATAAGCCTCCTTTTCAACTCCTTGATGATTTTTCGCATTCATCACTCCATTAAAAATTTACCCCTTTCCGAATTATCTTGGTAAGAGGGTTGGACAATTGTGAGAAATTTCTCACAAATCATCAATAATATCCAGCTAACACCAAAAATATATGGATATCCATTACTAATGTGAGCCTCAACAATCCCAATATTGCTGCTGTCATGGAGGTATCCATAGATATACCATTGATTGTGATGATATGGCCCAATAATGCGACCTCTTTTAACTAGAACTCTCACTTTCTATACTTTTCATAGAGCTTCTTCTTTCGTAAGGTCTCTAGTAAAGTTCTTAGATGCCCATTATGTTCCTCATTGATTTTGGCATATATTATAATATCATCTATAAAGACTACCACATATTTGTTGAGGTAATCTCGAATGATTATATTCATCAAGTCCATGATGGTTTTTGGAGAATTAGTGAGTCAAAAGGCATTACTATGAATTCACAGTGCCTGTATCTTGTATGAAAAGTAGTCTTGGGGATATCTTCCATTTTCACCGTTACATGATAATATCCCGACCATAAATCTTACCTGGAGAAGATTTGTGCTTCACACAGCTGATCAAACAAGTCAAAAATTCATGGGAGAGGATACTTGTTCTATATTAGGATTTTTAAGCTCACGATAATCAATGAAAAGTCATGTTGAACCATCCTTCTTCTTGATGAAGAGGACTGGTTCACCACACGGTGAAGAACTTGGGCATATAAACCCTTTATCTAGAATCTTCTGTAGCTGTTTCTTCAGCTCCTCAAGCTCCACAATAGCCATTCTATATGGAGTCTTGGATATTGGAAACTCCCCATGTATATGATCAATTGAGAATTAAACATCTCTTATAGGGGGAAGACCGTGCAATTCCTCAGGAAACACTACAGTGAATCCCCTCACAAGAGGCTTGTCTCCAAGGATGGTTTCTTCCTTAGACTCAATCATCTGAGATAGATACGCATTCCCATAGGGAAATAATATCCAGGCTTGAGATGATAGAGCTAAAGAAGATTCATCTTCCTCCTTGCACTTGTATAGATTCGGGGGTTGATTCTCCACATGGAGAGTGATTTCCCTCTCCCGACAATTTATGTTGGCTCTATATAGGGAAATCCAATCGATGCCAAGAATTTCATCAAATTCAACCAGAGGGAGTATGATGAGGTTCAACAAGAAGTTCAATCCACTAATTATAATAGGGGAGGAGTTATATTCATGGGATAAAATGATTTCTGCATTTTCCATACTCACCAGCATGTTTACATCCATGGTTTGTGGTGGTGTTGGTATTGTTCTACTTAACATTCAAGATATAAAAGAATGCGTATAACCTAAAACAAAAAGAGTCTTTTTTATTCTTGAATTAATAACTAGTGTACCTATCACCACTTCATTGTTGGGGTTCACTTTAGTGGTAGTGATGGAAAAATCTCTCCCTTGATGTCTTGGAGGTTGTTAGTTTCTTCCAAAAACCCTTGGCTTAGGACACTGATTTTCAAGATTCCCAGGTTCTTGGCATTTAAAGCAATGAAGAACACATTAAGATTTGCACAGAGCATTACTCTCCTTGATTGTAGCCGTGGGTTTTTTCTTATCATCATTTAATAACTAGGTGTCCTTCTCTTCCAAAACTAGTGAATTTTCTCATCCCCTTCAAGAAATTTCCGAGTTTCTTCTTTCCACACCTTTGGAAAGTGGGGTGATGGATCTTCTAATCGTCGTTGGATTTATCCATCAGACCACCAGAATTGAAATCCTCTTTACAATTCTTATCCCCATGACACCCCAGTAATTTCTAGATCTCCATTTCGACCTTGGGGTCATATCAGTCAATTTCCTCATAGTTGTAGAAGTCACAGATCACTAGGGATTTCTGCAGGCTAATTTTAAGCCCACTAAAGAAGTGGTCAACCTTGCATTCAGGGGTAATGAAAAATCCAGAGGTGTATCATGAAATCCCTATGATTTTTTCCTCATACCATCTAATAGATTCACCATATTTTTGTTTGAGGGAAAATAATTCCCTTTCAATCTTATGTCGGAGGGTGAGTGGAAAATATTTATCAAAAAACATATTTCAGAAATCCTTCCATTCCAATGCCTTGATCTCCTCCCTAGGCTTTATATTTTGGATCAATGTCTACATTTGATTAGCTTCACCCTACATAAAATAAGAATACCTGAGAACCTTGTCTTATTCGTAACATTAAAGGATGGAGATGATCATTTCAATGGAGTTAATCCATTTTTCGGCAATTGAGGGATCAGATGATCAATTAAAAGTTGGAGGCCTTTGTCTCTTGAATAGTTTGATAAAGACTTGTTATTTATTGAGGGGGGGGGGGTTGAATGTTCCTCTTGAAAAATGATTCTATTCAATTATTTAGTTAACTAAGAGAGTATCATTACAATTTTTTCGATTCCTGCTCCCATCAGATTGGGCATCTCAGTAGAACAATCATCACATTGGTCTTTGCATCAGTTGTTAGCCCAAGTCATCCTATTACCAGCCATTGGATAGAATAAAAGGAAAGAAATGGGTAACACATAAAGGTTAATCCAAGGAAAAAATAAATAACTTATAAATAGTTTTTATTTCCTTAACATACGAATCTAAATGCTTCAATCTATGTTATCCATGATCTA
Organism: Viscum album; assembly: GCA_963277665.1. NCBI lineage: Eukaryota > Viridiplantae > Streptophyta > Magnoliopsida > Santalales > Viscaceae > Viscum > Viscum album. The sequence goes on along the minus strand of OY728160.1, from coordinate 81,215,437 downwards.
ATTTCTAACATATATTCTTAGGGTATTTTTTTATTCCTGTACTAATGGTTCATTCTATGCTAATGAATTTACCAATGTATATCCCCTGGGGTGTCACAACCAAGAGTGCAGCAAGGCCCGTTTTCGTGTACAAAGATACCCCGAGTCAAGCCCAAAACTCCTTGTTTGGGTTTTTACCCCTAGGAACATCTTTTCCAGAGCCGCCTCTTCCTTCTCGTATCCAGACATGGATGTATTTTCTTGATAAACCACTTACCCAATACACACCAAATCATAAGGATGTTTTTATTATACTTAGTCTTGTCTCTAAGGATTTACTAGGGTTTCCTAATTCTAATCCCAAAAATAAATAAACTTATCCTCTGATACAAACTATAACAACCCTACTCTTTATTACACACTTAACATAATTTGTTACATAAAACCTTCACTTGATACAACATAGAAGATTGATTTGTTCTGTGTATTTGTGGGTTAAGAACGTTACATAAAAACTTAAATCATAGAAAACAACATCTTATTGAATAATTCATTTACATGACCACTACATTCCCTCATACTTAGCATTGCATATGATAACCTGAGGACATGAATAAGAAAAGGGTGATCTATAAAGCCCATTAAGGGAATAAACATGGAATAAAATGAGAAATATAATACATGTTAGACAATAATAATATCATTGGAGAAGAAGAGATAGATGAAAAAAATTAATGATAATGTATGATAACCAAAACATGGAGATGTGGGAACAACATTTAACATGGAATTAGCATGAGCCAAGTCTCAATACACATGGAGCCCGAGTAAACCCTCATTTCACATGAAGCATGAGTAAAACCTCATTTCACTTGAATTATCATGATTTAACACCCATTTCATATGACATATCAAGATACTATACTTTACCAAATGCATTGGAGTGCTATTAGGGTACACCCTTCTTAATCATTTCATTTCAGGCATAAGTGTGCCACAAGGATCATAAAACTTGGATACATTAAACATCATCATTTATTCCATGATAAAGGAGCGTGGAATTCATACATTAATATATTTAAACAATAATTAAATGTTTATAAGGGTGAATACCATTGATATAGAAATGGGCATGGTTTTCACTACATAATGACTTTGGCTTGGAAAATCACGGTGCGATTTCATCAGCATAATATCGTGACATTAGAACTCATAAAAATGGTTTATGAGAGAAAAATGGGTGTCTCATAATATTTAAATGAAATGGAAATTATGGGGTCATATAGATACATGTATTAACAATTTTAATGGAATTTAGATTCATGATACCAAAGAATTACTTCAATGTAAATGAGAAGAGAGAAATTCCTTAAGGAATTTCGTCATGGTAACAGGTGTACATGGGAGGAATTTAATGATAGATAAAGGGATATATTACAATTCATACATAAAGAGGTAAGTATATGAAGGTTCTAAATAATACCGCAACATTTATAATTGAATATAAAAGTGCATAACAATATTAAGAAACATGGATAAAAAGAGAAAGGTTGGAATCCCTTACTTGGAAGTGTGATGAAAAGGCTTGGGAGAGGCTTGGTAGAGTCTTCTTGGGAGATTGAGGAACCTTAGGAGGATTCAAGATAAATTAGGGAATATTATGGACTAACTCAAAATGCTTTTAGTGAAGAGGAAGTGGGAGCATTGGTGGGTTTATATAAGAAATGAGAGGGAATTATTTATTATTTTGGTTTGGGACACCACACATTAAATTAATCAGAACCACAAACTATCCCATGGTTTTTCCCATTGTTTTTTAAAGGAGAGTAGAAAAAAATATTTTTTAGGCCAATTAATGAACTTCTTAAAATAATAGGGTTCCTTATGTGGAGGTGAGTCACACTCTCAAGGAAAACAATTTAAAAAGACAAAATATTTTATAAGTATTGAAGGGTCCACAAAAGATTTGTAAAATAAATAAAACAAACCCAAAAATAACATTATTTTAATGTAAAATTATATATTTTTCGAACATAATGTTTATAGTATTTTATTACATTACTATAGGGTCGTTATGATGTCATAAAACACATTATATATTTAAACAGTATTTAATTTTTAATCAAAAATTTAACTGTCTCAGAAAATTATAATAAATTTACCATTGGATAATTTTTATGTATTGATTTAAAAACTATTATTAATTTTATCTAAATAATTTTCTAAATATTTCAATTTTTTCATTTAAAATAAAAACTAACATTTGTAAAAAAATCATCGTTTTTGACCAAAATAGCTTTCAAACCATAATAAAAATTACAATTGCATTCATAAAATTATATGATCAGTTGTATTTAATAAAAATTAAATTTAATAATAATAATATTTTATTAAAGTATTATTTAATTAAAAAATCCATTAATTCATAAAAATAGATTTCTTAGTTGAATATTAAATAAAAAATAGTATTTTTTATTAAAAAATATTTACACAGTTATGACAATAATAAAATGAATGTATATTTTTTATTATATAAAAAAATCATTCAGATAATTGTAGTACTAGGGTCTTGTTACATAACCCCTTATAAATCCATCATAAGACTGAAGGGTAAGGTGTGCGATGGTTATAGACTCTTAGGGTGGATCAGATAACATCGCTCGAGTGGTAATCTCTATCAACTTCCACTTATCCTGAAGGTGGTTACACTTGAGCTTAATATATTTAATCTCTGATTGGGAATGGTTAAGAGAGAATTCCAATGATGCCCCCTCCTTTCCGAGCTCCAAAAAATGGGATTAGTATGGGGCAAGTCTACTGGATGAGGCCATCACTTCCTTTGTCTGAGTAAATTGGATTTGTTAAAGCCCTATATTTATACTATTCCTATGATCACTGTTCAACGACTAAATTATCAAGGGTCAAAATTCTTAATGGTATTTTATAAACCAAAACATAGATCCAAATAAGTGGAAACATTTTACATAACAATTAAAATAAATTTAAATAGATAAATAGGAATTTTCATTAATGAATTTTTGGGTCGTTAGATAAACTCTATAGGAAAACCTATTAACACAAATAGATATTTAAATGTAACACTATTATAAATCATAAAAAATTACTATTATTTCACACTTGCACATTTCCCCCATACTTCCTTTGTGTTTTCATTAATTATTTTACCCTCTTTATTTATGTGAGACTCCTTCCATAGAACAGGACATGAGACAAAAGTGTCTTGTGATTTTGATTCTTAAATATTCATATAAACAAAAAATATAAGTTGTTTCATATCACATAAAACATTTTTTATAGATTTAAAATGCATACTATATTCTTACCTTGTGAATAATTCCCCTAACTTTTAAGTAGGGGTATATTGGTTTTGATGCACGATGCTTATTTTGAGAACTCCTTTTGTATTTCATAAATTTACCATTTTGAATTAAATTGGAAAATATAAATAATTTTAAATAATATATTATCATCCAAAATGAACCTAAAATGATTTATCATGGAAAAAACTAATGAAATCATCACATTTTTACTAAGTAACAGTTTGGTGGGGATTTACTTTCCCATCGACATCCCTAAGTTGAAACTCGATAAGGTGTGTTAAAGCCTCTATGGGATTTTCCGGTGGCCATTATGAAATATTTCTTATAGAAATAATATAAAAAATAAAAACTCTATACATGAAAATGAAATGTAAATAATTATTTCATTGTATTTGTTTCAGTAAAATAGAGAAAGTATATCGTATCATTGTCTTAATATCTTCTCATAGAGTTTCCTTGGTTACAGGATGAACATCGAGACAAGTGTACATATCAATTAGAACACTCCTTTTCATTATTTCCCCAATATAAATGATGAGAAATTACTTTTTGGGGTAAATTGGTTAGCCATGTGGATTACATCTAACCTAAAATTTTATTCCCTTTCTTCTTTCCTAGACAATTTTAGTCAACACTGGGATGCTACATCACTAATTTTTTCTTCAACATGTTGTTGATCCCATGATAATTATATAGTATTTGCATCAACTATCTATTCATCCTTGATATTTGTAACATAATCATATAAAGAAGTAATTGTCTGCATGTGTAGTCAATCATTAATTTTATATTTTGTTAATGTAGTAGAGAACAATTAATATTATAAGGAAAATCCTGGTATATTTTTTCTAAACATTTCATTAGACTCTCTTTATTTTATTTACAATTTGAAGGGATTTGGTTCATCTCTTAGGTATCAAAATTCCCTCTTTGTGGTCCCATATAACATAAAAGACATTGTCTACATTGAGACCACTAGGAAATGATTGTGATCTATCAAGTAAAGGGCCATCATTGATTGAATTTTTATCAAACCCTATAATTATTTGTTATTTAGTTGGACAGTTGACCAATTCTTATTTACTAGATCTGAGACATAAAATATATACACTGTATGTTAATCCATTACGAATGAGTCATCCTTTTCCCCTTCTACACTAAAATTCACCTTCATAAAACCCATTTCATCAACCATAAATTCACTATAATTTTCAACCCATTTTCAATTGAAAATTGGTACTTTAACTGTTTTATAATAAAAATAATATAATTGTTTGAATATTCCAAAATATGCATTTTCTCATAAATTGTATTTCGATCATTGGAACCAAATATGTGTGTTTCTTTCACCAAAAAACCTAAATACACTATTTTCACCATACCATGGTATTAATGTTTTTATCTATGGAAGGTATAACCATTAATTACAAAACCAGTGTAAGATGTATCATTTTAATTCTCTCCCCTGAATACCATCAAAGTCATTCAAAAATTGAATTAAAATTTTCATATATTTCATTAAAAATATGATCAGATAACTATCTTTTAAACTTTTTATTATGTGTATTTGATATCCATCCACTATTCTTTTATGGATTAAAATTTCTAAGAATTTCATTGTGGGAATAAATGTATAGATCAAAGTATTTACTATTATATATATATATATATTAAATTTGATCATTATCTCTATCTATTATTGTAATTAAAAAACATATATTATAAAAATCCTTCACCCATAAGGAGTCATATATGGATAGACTTTGGGAGAATTATTCAACCAACATATGATAAGTAATATGTATATAATTATATAAATTCTATAAAAATACATCATTTTTCAATAATTACTTATATATGACATTGATTATTGATGAACCATTTCAAACTTTTCAAATACCATTAAATAATGTTGATTCATATGTTACATAAGGGACCACATAGTTTAACCTCTCAAACCAAGTGAACAATCAGGTGGACCGTTATATCAAATAATTATACTGGGAATAAAATATCTAATTCACATAATATGATTTCACCATCATATTCATTATTTTAGACATCACTAGGAATATAACATTCCTGCATATAGATTGGAACAATAAGAAGATTCTATTTAATATATGCCATAAATTTTTAGACAAAATTAAATTTATCATTAAAAACATTAATTACTACATCAAAACCTGATTGTTGTGTTATTTTAGTCCCTATGACTTCAAATAACACATTAAAATGAAATTCTTGATATTTTATGAGTACCACTTTGTAACTATTACACCATTAAAAAAAAGAAAAATTGTAATTTTTTCTTATATGGATAGAGTCTAATATGTTGGAGGATGAAAAGTTTGAATTTTAACTCTTATCAATTCCAACTCTTCCCTTATCCCCTTTTTAATCATGTCCAACATAGCCTTGATTCCATCATTTGTTTTTCTGAATAATATTTATTAATGTTCCAATAACACTATAAAATAATTTTTTTCTATATACATGACCCATAAAATCTATATTGTACAAACTATTCAAGTGCAGTAATTAAAAGAAAATTGAAAAATATTTCCAACTAGATTTTATAAGGATTTTCTAAAATTTCATACCAAAAATAGTGTAAATAGCCTTTTCTTTATAAAATATTTTACCACCCACTAGTCGAGATAGCATGGAAACTTATTTAATATTCACATCAAATCATTTCATCAAGGATCGATACATCTACCATTGAGGTGGAAATGTCTAATGTACTATAAAAAATTATTTATGGAAATTTTCATCTTAACTATGTTGGTGCATTCTTCATAAATGGGACACCATGATATTTCATTAATTCCATAGTCTGATTTTTTTTGAAAAATAGTAATGTCATTTATGATCTCATAAAACATGGACCTCAATGTGAAATCTTAACTCTTATGAGAATCATATGTTTTAACACTTTTATCCCACATCAATTTCAGATCTTTGATCAATGAATCCAAATAGACAAAAATATCATTAATTATTTGTTTTCATCCCGATATAAGTAGAGACAATTTAATGTATTTTCACTTAATGAATAATAATAAAGGAAATTTAATATTTTCCAAAATAACTGTACATGTAATGTGAGTACAAATATATACACCAAATGTGTTTACTCCATGTACATATTACATAATATAGAAGTTTCTAAACTCATTTCCAAATTTAGTATACTCATAATAAATTTTTTCCCCTATGGAGAGTCTGATTGTTGTCGTAGTTTACCATATCTAATTATTGTATCTGTGTACTATTTCAATTCTATCACGGGTTGATGACATGGATATATTTGTCTAAATCCTATAATTATATGACATTAACATAAATTTTTTGAAGTATTTGATTCATATTTTTTTAATAGACTCACACCACACTTAGCTAATTTGATGAGTGATTCATGTTCCTTTTGAATAAATATGAAATAATTTTGACAATCCTATATTTTTTAGAGATAATATTTTTGAACATAACTTTCATTTGTCTCCACATGTTCAATAAGGAAGTTTGTTTTCTTTGAGTACCTAATCATTCAGAATACCATGAAATTCTATAAATCTTGCGTTTCTCCATCCAATACAAACATTCGAATTAAATTACTCCAATATAGCTGATTGTGTAGTATATTTAGTTAAACTTTTATACAGCGGTCTCTTAGAATTTCTATTTAAAATCTCAAACCTCATTAGAAAATCCAAAAGTTCATATTGAATTACAATTTTTATTTCTTCCATACGATCTCCATCTTAATATACACTAATTTTCATATCAAATGATCCATAAACTTTAATATCATCCCTGTGGGTGTAAAAATTAATTTTTCCCATGCTTCATCTACCATTTATAGCTCTGATCTATTCCCTAAAAAATAAAATGTTATTATAACTATTCTAGACAGATTTTTATTAAATAAAAAAATATAGACATGGGATTTTTTTGAGAGGGGTCATATTCATGCTCTATTGGAAACATTTTAACTATTTAACTCCATATTCAAGCACTTTTATCTTATGATTATCATGCATCCATTTGGGATACAAATTGGTCCAATTATGTTCATAGAATATTCATTTAGTATAAAAATAAAATAAATAATCATAAGATATTCATAATTAAAGGATAAAGTTATGGGAAATTATAATAAGTGGGGCCAAAAATTTGAATATTATTGGTTATGATTCTGGAAATGTGATTATTTTACATAAGGATGGCATGATAAGAAAAAAAACTAGTATAAACATGTGGTAATTTGTACAGGTTTTTTACTTTATGTTGTGCGGGTGAAAATCATGTTAATAATTTTTTTTACAAAATTATTTATTATTTGAGGTCATAATTCCCTCATAAATTCATATTATTTATTTGAATTTAATTGTGACCTAGATTACAATTTTTTTTAAATATATATTTCATCGTAACATACAAGGACTTGTGTACATCAGACTTTGAAATAAGTTCAAATATATTGGAATTTAATGAAATGAATTGATGATACTATAATTGACAATTGAAGTGAAGTTGGACTCCTTGTTACTCTATTTTTCTATAGATTATTTTAGACCATTTATTATAGAAATAAAAAAAATAATATTTGTACTATAACACCCTAAAGAACCCATATTTTAAAAAATAAAATATTTTTCAATCTTAGATATATTGAAAATATCCTACAACAACAAAATCCTATATTCAATTTCCTTAAAAACACAAAAAATACTTTCCATTAATAAACATTCCAAAAAATCCAATAAGAATGTATTTCAAACATTGAGATGAAAAAAATTATTATTCCACATCTAAAAATTACCTAGATCAATATAAGATATCTCTAACATCAGGTTGTCAAAAAATTCTAAAGTATATTCAAAAGAGTATACTCATTTTAAATTAAATCCATACCACATGTACGGTTATGGGAGATTAAAATAAAAATTTTAAAATTCTTCAACTATCATCTAATCTAATATGTGCCCCAGATAAATGCATTTTAAATTATAAGTTTTCATAGGTGATTCTCAAACAATTCCTAATGATAGATAACAGATCATAATAATAATAATATTATGTACATTTATTAATAAAAAATAATTAATTTTACAAATAAGGACATGAAACCTATAAATACCCACAAACCAAAAACCATCAATAAAATTTTCCTCATACACCCCTCATAATAATGCTGACTACATAAGAAAATGAATCTGAAAGATAATTTTCTAAACATCTATATTGACTAAGGAAAACCCACAACACCTTCAGTATTAAACAAGTAGTTAGTGACCATTTTTCATTATTATTAAATTAAACTCTCCAGATACATTTTAAACACAAAAAAATCATCTATATGTGGGTTGTAGTTTTTAAAAAGTAGTTTTAATGAGTTTCACTCATTCGACAACACATTTCTTTAAAAATATTATTAACTGTCATGTTTATTCAATAACTCAATATTTAATTTTCACAAATTTCATTCGAAATCAATTAAAACAACACAAAATATACATATTTATTCATATTACTTAGTGGACATGCCGGTAAATAATTTTTTTAATCTACATGATCACTACATAATAATCAAGAATAATATAAAATTTTTAAATTAAATAATTCCACATTATTTTACTCAGAAAATAACATACCAATTATAAATTCAAACAAAAAATTGAAATCAATAATAAAAAAATTCCAAAATGAATGAAATCATCATTAAAACCCTTTTAAATTGATGAGTACGAACTAAAAAACAATATCAACCAAACTAAAGAAATATTTAAACTTAAACCATTAGTTTTTCTTAAATAGACACAAAATCAAACAATCAATAAGACCTCTAATAATTTCAGGAGAAACCATATAATAATTCATAAAAAATACAATATATTAGTGTTCAGAGAATAACCCAATCCCAATTTATCAATAAAAAATGTTTTATAATAAAGTGAAATATTATGTACTATAACCACCTTTTCTAAAAAAACAAAAAACAAATTTTTTTATTTATTTCAATTAGAAAGAAAAAAAATTCAAATTATCTTAAAAATAAAAAAATTATTCAAAACCACATCTTATTGATACAGGACCCTACCAAAATTACTCAAAATGTATTAAAATTCATTTAAATTTATCTTTTTTAAAATAATACAAATTAATTATATAAATCCTTCCAAAAAGCAACCTTTGCAATCCTTATTATTTAATACTGTATTATTTTATATTATTATTAATCAATAAACTCGAACTAATATACACTGATATCCCCAAATTTTGGGAGTTTAAAATATTTTATTTTACTTTATAAACCACTCTATGACCATACACATGTTACAATACTATCTTTACTACTAGCTAAATTATATTTAAATGATCACTACACAATGGAATAAGTTTTTTCTATAAAATTATAAATAAATAAACAAAACTATGTTTAAAAATATAATATATAATCATAAACTTACCAATCCACTTAGAAAATTTAAAAGTAGTAAATCAATGAAAAATTAATCAAATATTTCCTTAATTGTTAGTTATAGATTCATAAATATTCAAATATGTTAAAATTATTCTCACACATGAATAAGAATTTATGATAATTCTAATACCCTCTAATTAATATCATTACCCATTCATAAAATAATTCATAAATCTAATATATAATTAAAATACATTGCTTTCCATAATTTAAATCAGATCATATACTATTTTATGGACTATTACATTTGAAAAATGGTAATTTTCATGGAATATAAAAATTGTTTAATACCACAAAATGAATTTTATACTTTAAATTTGTTATACCATAAAAGAATAAATATAAAAGAAATATTCAAATGATTTTTCCATTACTCATATGAATGTATATTTAAATAAAACACATTAAATATGATTTCACAAAAGAAGTTCACAAACCATAAATTTTACTAAAAAACTTTTACCATTTATGTAACCATAATATCAAATTATTTAGCCTCTTTCATGTATTTTTAAATGATTTTTAAATTAGTTTTGATTCATTCCCTTTTATGGTTACATAATAATTGGGAATAAACCTTAAAAAACACCCCTTAAAAAAATAAAAAATAAACAACCATTACAACTCACATAAAATCATCTTAAACAAAACACCATATGTATAAATTAATTCAAATATATAAAATCATATACTCACATTCAAAGAATTAAATAAATTAATTAAATTTTTTTTTAATTTATTGAATTTAAAAACCCTTGTTTTCCACCCTATAATAAGAAATATTTTCATCATGTGAAAAAAATAGTCAATTTACTTCAACATAAAATTACCAACTGGAAAAAATTTTAGGATGAGAAAATATGGGCCATTAGAAATCATATAAAGGAAGAAAAGTAGAAAATAATGTAAAAGTGATTCTATAATAAATTAGTTTTAGGGAGGATAATTAAGAAGCAAGAGGACCACTTGGTGGTGGAGGTACTGGACATGAGGAATGATGTGGGGTGGCACTAGCAATGATCACCCACCCTAAGTGTTATCATGATAGAGATAGAAAGTGGAATCCATGATACTCATGAAGTCCAGTTCACATCATGAGTGATTTTACAGTACGAAGAGAGAAGATTAGTGACAAAAATAAATAAGATAATAGTATAAAAAATGACATACATTAGATTTGAGAGTTTATTCCTCTAAGAGAAGATCAAGGGGGAGCTACAGTAGTGATGAACTTCTGTAGGATCTTGAATGTCATGATGTAAATCTATTCAGTTATGGTTCTATCTAAGATATTGGGAAGGTTTTATTAGTTCTCCCAAAAATGCATTGATAAAGATGGATTTTAGCAAGGCTAAAATAATATCACTCATAAAATCCACCTTTATCCCTACAAAAAATGCAGAAAAAGACCACTATAATAAATTTTAATAATATGATTTACATTTTTTAAAAAATTGAATTTATATAATTATAAATAAATTAATAAATATCAATGTATATAATTATACATATGTTAATATAATTGTAAATAAGTATTTTAAAATTTAATTATATATATATATATATAATTTTAAAATAAACACATTTAAAAATATCTTTATATAATTACCTATGTTTATAGAATTATATATAGATATATATTTGTTAAATAAATATAAATTTGAAGATAAATATAAATATAATTACATTAAATGTATGAGTTATTTTAATATAATAATTACAAATTTATAGTTATTTGAAAATATAATTATTTATTTATAATTATATAAATAATTTTTTAAAAAATTATATTCATTTATTTATAATTAATAATATATATTTTTATAAATATAGTAAATATACATCTATAAATATATTTATTTATAAATATTTATTTGAAAATCTATATTTAAAATTATTAATGAATATTTAATCCTAAATTCATTAATGTTTGAAATGAGTGAAAATGAATAATTGAAAATGAGCACACATTAAAAATATTGAAAAAATGGGAAAAAATTATTAAATAAAAAAATTATCATAAAATAAAATAAGAATATATATTGAAATGAATATGAATAAAAATTAAAAATATGAAAACATAATAAATAAATATGTAAAAATAAAATATTTGAAAATGATTAATTTACAAAAAATATTAAAAATGAATAAATTATACTAACTGAAATAATATTAAAATAAAATATATAAAATTTATCGACCAAAAAAGTAGTATATTATTTATATTAAATATTTTATGTAACTAAATGAAATTATAAAATAAATATTAAAATTTGTATAAATTAAATAAATATTATGTGTTTATGTTTTATATAAGATTTTATTAATTACGTTAATATTTGTTTGTGTGAAATTAATTTATTTATTTATACACACAAGTTTAATATATGTTAGATTTAAAAATATAATTTTATAACATGTAGTGGCTTTTAATGAAATAAATAATTATAATAACGAATAAATTTAAAAAATGAACAACTCTTTTCACGACTGTGGAATCAGTGTGAGCGTGGGTGGAGTTGCATTGTGGTTGGAATGACATTCCATGGATGATATGGGACGATCAGTTATAATACATGGTCCTTCATAGGGTCAAATATGTAAGGGTGTGCCGGGACTGTATAATCAAGGCTGAATAGATTCGGTTATCCATTAGGAGAGGGATATGACTTTCCCATTTGGCCTCCTCATGTGAGGTGTGTGTGTGTGTTCGGTTGTAATTTTACCGCAAAATACAATATATATATATATATATATATTATTTTTGTAATGCATTAATGATTATTAAAAAATAAATAAATTATTTATTAAGATATTTCAATATAGATATATATATATATATATATCAACATTTAATATATATCAACAAGTTTTTTTATATATGAAATAAAAATTTAATTAAAAAATGAATAAATTTTAAAAAATATTAAAAACGAATAAATTTCAAATAATATTAATAATAAAATAAAAGCAAAATAATTATATATATATATATACATATACATATATATATATATATATTTATATATGAAATGAAAATTTTGTATAATATTTATTATTTAAATAATTAATATACTATTTAATAATTTAATAATCAGTATACTACTTACTAATATATGTCAATATATATATATTTTAATAAATATCTATATCTAATATATATCTATAAATTTTTAAATATTTTATTTTCTATATTTATATGAAATAAGAATTTAATTATAAAAATGAATAAATATAAATAAATATTCAAAAGGAATACATTTTAACACTATTAAATAAATAAAAATTTCAAAAAAAAAATAATATATATATATATATATATTAATATTTAATTTATTTATATATATCAATATATATTTTTATATATGAAATCACAATTAAATTATAAAAAAATTATTATGTCAGTTTGCCTTTAACATGAAGGGCCATCCCTTTAGGTAGCCCAATTGGGAAGGCCTACTGAACAGAGGGTGGGTCAAAGGCGACAACGAGCACTTGGTGGGAAAAGGCCCACCAGAGACAATGCATGTAGACACTGGACCATATAATTTTTGAAGAGTATATGTGGGAGCCCATCCCCAGAACTGTATTCTAGAATTGGGATGTAGTGTAACCATATAAAAACAAGTGGATAATACAACACCCCACCTTTTTATTACATAACTTTTCATTAAATTTTACAAACAGAGGATCTTTAAAGTCTAGTGTCTTGGACATCAGGAACATAAAACAAGAGAACAATATAAAACATTCTTCTAAACCACTTATAAGGCTTCATCATTGGTTCATCCTATGTACATTTATTACATATCATATCTTGGAGACAAACATCAAAGGAAAGGGTGAGCAGAAGGCGCAGTAAGGGTAAACAAGGGAATCAATGTACTTATGATATCAATAAGAACATAAAAATACATAAAGAAATGAGCAATGGAAGAATAGACATATCATAAAGAAAAGAACATGGAACATAATCTTCAATATATAGTTAAAACATTTCATTTAGACATTCATGAACATATCACCAAGGTCCATCCTCAAGGTGTCATAAAAATTATCAAGGTTATTCACAAAGGTATCATAAAACTTGTCATATCTAGAGATTAATTGTTTACCCAATGTATTGGAGCGCTATCATGTCACTCCCTTAATATGACTATACATTCATGTGATCCACATAGATCATAATATGTAAGAACCTGGTTCTTATTATTGAGGTACGAGTATCTTCTTTTCTCCTTTCCTAAAGTGTTTTTGAGAAATTAAGGAAAATTGGAAAAAAATCCCAAATTTTGGAATTACAAGCCGTGTACTTTTCCACACGCCGTGTACTTCTGTCCGTGTGGAATGAGTACACAGGGCATGTGGCCATGTCAGTGATGAAGGGTGTAGGAACCGACTACATGCCGTCTAGTGGTCCTTTACATGCCGTGTAGTCAGTCGGCAGGCGAATAGCAAGGCGGTGGCCAGCTGTGCGACAACACACGCCGTGTACTCATGAAGATACGCCGTGTAGTCATGTCGGCAGGTGAACAGTGCCACAATGGCGGGAATCCGCCATGTGAATAGATTAAAAATGGAAATTACACACTGTGTACTTGATATTACACGCCGTGTAGTTTGTTTTTTCATCTTAAAACAGGCAGTAGCCTCCTCATTTGGAAGAGGAGGCATTTGAGCCATTTTGAAGCTGAAGGATGAAGCTGGAGCTTCGAAGATCCACCGAGAGCACATCGGGAATCCGTTTCCACCTCGGACGATTCCGTTGGAACCGAACGGGTAAGAACTTCCTTCTCCTTGTGTGTCTCTTGCCAATTTATCCCCTAATGGGAGTTATTTAGGTTTGAATGAGTTTTCTTCTAACTCAAATATACAGTGTTCTTGGACGTTTTAGAAGGCGTCGTTAGCGTATACCATTCAGGGGCGTATAAGATAGGTGTCTTGGTGTTTATTTTTCCAACTTCTGTGCGTTTTTAGTTTTTTGAGCTATGAACCCTTGTTAGGGTGTCGTAAGGCTAAGTCCATGGCTAATTTAACAACCTAGAACTGTATAGGTACTTAAATAAAGTTGTAAAAATGCTATTTGGGATCGCTGCTCGGATCCCGCACCATCCCGAGGGGTGCGTTCCTCTGTTTAGCCGTTTGGCTAGGATACCCAAGGGTATGACATGTTTAATTATGCATTACATTTTCCTTGAGAGGAATTGTATTTAAATTGCGTGTTTATCTGTTGGGAACGACCCAGTTACTTGTTCCTGAGGGAAGTGTTTTACTATAGCCTGATGGTGTGACTGTGTTTGCCTAAGGGAAACATACTATTTCTCTTGAGGGCATCCTTTCATGCCTGAGGGCGTGACTTTTGTGCTTGAGGGCGACACTTCGTATGACTGGGGGAAATTTCTATTACGCATGAGGGAGAGATTCTCATTACCTAAGGGTAAGGTTTTTCATGTCTGAGGACTCTGACTGGTTAATTAGAAATTCACTTCAGTGATTTCTTAATGTTAAATGGATTAAATAAATAATTAAATGGCAATATAACTGGTAAGTTAGTTACTTTTCAGTAATTCTTAGTTTATTGCTTTTATTTTTTCACACTGTTGCTTCATGTTTACGCATAGTTGAGAATAGGACTTTGGTGGGTGCCTATTGGGATTTATTTTTCACACCCTATTTGGGTCATGATTTTTTTCACAAAAAAATTACATTTCTGCAGGTGTAGATAAGGGAAAGGTTCCTTATATAGGTACTTGATTTTTGCTGGGGTGTAGGAGAGCATGCAACCGAGCATTGGCTCATGATGCCGCTAGCTGTTCTGCTTTTCTTTTCTGTACTTGTACTTTAGTTGTATTGTATTGCAGTGTAACGTGTTCTGGTTGTTTTATAGAATAGTGACATGGTGCATCTTCATATATATATATATGACTTCTGGTTTTCCCTTTTGTTATCAGTTATCCATTTCAGTTATATATACCGTTTTTTCTTCCGCTGTTGTCATATGTTTATTTTATTCTGTTGCGCTACACTTTGACAGATGAGGGCATAGTTTCCCCACTATTAGACATGGGCCCTCGTTGCTAGTCGACAGCCTCTGGAATTTGGGGAAATGCGCTTGGGGTCACGTGGCGAACCGGGTTCGGGGCACCCGTTGAGTGGCACCCAGGTCCGGGACGTTACATAATCAAACATTTCATACATAAACCAAATTGAATCAAATAAATGGGTTTCATGTCAAAATTGTGACGTTTAAGAAGTGCTTAAAAATAAGATCATTATGTCATTTATAACCCATGGAAAGGGAGTGAGGGTTATATGTATGTCAATTAGTGAATAAAATATATCATATTTATATATTTATGAACACCCATGGAAACTAAATAAGTCTGTGTCTTCACCTAAATAAACAGTAGAATTTCTTGAGAGAAAGAGATAGAAATTTTGAGACGAAATTTCCACAGCATAACGGCTATTAAACATGGTTTTAGAAAACATTGAAAAGAGAGATGAAAAGGGTCACCCACTAATAAATAACTCGTAATAAAGTATGAGTACTAAATAAGATCATGGTGTGGATATTTTAATGACATACCACATGAAAAGGAAACATGAAAGAAAAGAGAAGATGTGATTTCTCTTATGAAAAATTCAACACCCTTACAACGTCACATAAAAATTTAGAAAATAAATTGATAATAGCGGAAAGGGTCTCTCAACAATTTTACATTAAATGGAAAGATATAAGAACATATAATAACATACCCTAAATATAAATATATGTAAATTAGAAGACCCAACATAAAGGAAGTCGTGACTAAAAAGATGTGGGTGAAAGGATCCCTTACCTTGAAGAGTAACTTCGAAAGCTTGAAGGTCGGGACCTTGGGAAGCATGAGGGAACCTTAGGAGGACTCCTAGGGAGGTAAAGAGACCAGAACATTGTTGGGGAGGATTTTAAATGAAATGAATGAGGGAAAGGCTTGGTATTTATAGGATATGTGAGGGGGCAAAGCGTTAATTACCAAGGGACACCTCATCAGAGGTATTGGAAAAACCATGGGCTTGCCCATGGTATTTTCCCATGGTATTGTCCACTTGGGACACCAAATACCTTATCTTACTATTTATAAGTTGACTAGAATTATTTTACAATTACTACATCCTTAATGATGTCATTAAACACCCGAAACTCAAAAACTGTATTTTCACTATTCACTGAAAATTCAACTTTCTCAGAAAAATCCAAAAATTTCACCTTAACCAAATATCGATGCTCTGATTTCAAAAAAATGAACTCCATTTTATTAAAATAATTTTCTAAATATTTTTAATTTAATTTTTAAATGAAAACACTACTCACTGAAAATTCAACTGTTTCAGAAAAATCCCAAAAATTCACCTTAACCAAATATCGATGCTCTGATTTCAAAACAATGACCTCCATTTTATGAAAATAATTTTCTAAATATTTTTAATTTAATTTTTAAATAAAAACACTATTCACTCGAAAAAACTAATAGTTGACCAATAATTTTTGAAACAGTTATTTACATATTTTATTGAATCACATTACTTAATCAAGGTGCCTAAATTATATTAATACTTTCTAAAGTGAAGTTACTTAATGCATTTGGTCACATTACTAATCATAAGTATAAGATCACTATTCATAATTTACTATTCACCAAAAATTAAGTTGATCTTATTAGACTCCAAATTTCATACTGAACAAAGCTGCAGAAGACCATTTTTTGAAAATCATTACACATTATTAATTATTTAAGGTTCACATAAATATTTTAAAATATGCTTTTTCTAGAATTCATCAATAATATTCATACTATATTTATTCGAACATTTGAAAATTCACAAACTTCACCATAAGAAGACATTACAATTTTTATATAAATCAAAGGATTACTCAAGTTAGTTACAGTCTCGTTACATTGACCTTATAACACCAGCACAGGGCCTAAGTATATGGTGTGTTAGGGTGATTGAATCTTGGGGCGGCTTGACCAAAATTTCCCGAGTAGTGATTTTTATCATGTTGTACTTCTCGCAAAGGTGATTCCATTCCAGCTTTACATGATGAAGTTTGGCTTGGGTTTGGTCCAGAGCAATGAAAAAAGGTGCTACCTCCTTCCCTAGTTCCGTCAGATGGGCTTCGATCATCCTGAGACTACTAGATAGGGCCATCAAATCTTCTTTCTATATTAATTAATCAAGATCACTTGTATTTATAGACAATAATCGCAACATTTAGTTTCCAACGGTCATATTGACCACCAATCATATAACAGTAAAAACCCAACAGTCTTATTTTAATTATACTCATTTTATTAAATGAAATATTTTGGTTGAGTATAAAATAAAATAACACACATTGTTAGGAAACAAAATTTATTCAAAATTTCGGGTCGTTACAATCTCCCCCCTTAAGAAATTGCATCCTCGCAATTTTAAAACTGGGCATGGAAAGTTCATTGAAATACCCACATCAGAAAAAGAGTCTGTAAAACTATTAATTTAAATGAAAGAAAGGGAAGTAAAAAGGTCACCCGAGTTAACCCATACAAGGATTCCATGTAGGAAAACATGGATATGGAAGAGAAAAAAAGGGTCAAGTTCTGATGGAGAGTGATAGAAAACCTGATTAGGATAAAATTAACCACAAGAAGATCACAAACTTAAGATGTGTTAAACGGTCTTTGATTACCCAGTAGAAAACTTAAACCAACAACATTTTTGTTTTACTTCCATTTTTATAATTTTTAGGAATTCATTTACTACATTGAACAAAAACAAAAGGAAATATACTTACCTTCAAGTAGAGTTTCATCCCTCAATAAGTTTCCACCAAGACTAATCTTTTCTCTAAATAACGAGTATTCAAAAAGGCTTGGTCTCATCAAAAGCACAAGAATCAACTTCTAGAGAATCACATAATCCAAAAAATAATAACTATATTTCCCCTTGTCTTTAGTCATCAAAAATAACTAAAATGGTTAGTACGAGATCATATAATCCCCCAAAAAATAATCCTTTATAAAATAATATGACTATTAATCTCCAAAATTGAACAAAAATACCCAAACTTCTAGAAAGACCATTCAATACACAATCATCCTTAAATTTCTTCAGAATAATCCAATCTAATATTGGAACCCAAAACTCAGAAGGATTTAATCACATAGTCTTCCCCAATAAATCTTAACATTTATCTCCAAATAACATAGACTACTATTAAAGTATCATACTAAAGTGTAATTAACCTATTCACATATTCTATATGCTAGGTTCAACATTTCACAGAAATAACCCAAATCACCATATGCCCACAATAAATACATAAATTATTACAAAAAAAATTCAACCATGCCTCCTGAAATTAAATCTTGTAGTATTTTATTTCCCTTAGGCATATAGTATTCCAAAAGATAAAACATCTTCCAAAATAACCATTATCATTTAATCACCAAATTATTTTCCTATACAAAGGACATTCATTTGATAAAACCTAAGTTTTCCAAAATCAACTTATTCTTGATCAATAAAAATAGCAGGTGCATTAGTCTGTCCGAAGGGAATAACAAATAACTCATAATTCCCATATCTTAATTGGAAGGAAGTTTTTGGAATATCATCATTCTTCACCCTCAATTGATGATAACCGGAATGAAGATCAATGTTAGAGAATAATTGAGCCCCATGAATATGGTCAAATAAGTCATCAATTATTGGAAGAGAGTATTTGTTCTTCACTGTGATCCCATTTAGTTCTCTATAATCAATGCATAGCTGCATCGATCCATCCTTCTTTACAAAGAGAACTAGTGCTCCCCAAGGAGATCCATGTGCGTGTTCAATGGAGATCTCTACCTCTCTTTCTGGGGAAGGTGTGAGTAACTCCTTAGGAAATACATCAACGTATTACTAGATGATGGGGAAATTTTCTAAAAGAATAAATCCTTCGTGAGAAACTTATTTCATATAGGAATATTTTTACTAAAAAAGATTTTATGTATTAAAACATCATGCTTAGACAATTACATTTTTCTATAATTCCTTCATAATGATTCATAAAAAGCTTGAGATTAACCAAACATATCCCCCGTGAGTGTCGTAACCAATAGTGAAGTAAGGCTTGTTGTCGTGTACTAGTTACCGTTTGAGTCTAGCTCTAAGCGGTGTTTTCGGGTTTTACCCCTATGTACATCTGTGCCAGAGCCACCTCTACCTACTCGTATCTAGACAGGGATGTATTGCCTTGATAAACCACTAACTCAATACTCACCAAAATACCAGGAAGATTTCTTATATTTAAACTTTTATATATTGTTCCTCCTAAATTATTCATATCCTAATTTCCATAAATTAATAAACTATACTTTGATACCAACTATAGCATCTCACCTTTTTATTACATAACTTTTCATTACATTTTACAAATAGAGCATCTTTGAAGTCTTGTGTCTTGGAAATCAGGAACATAAAACATGATAACAACATAAAAAGTTATTCTAAACCACTTGTAAGGCTTCATCATAGGTTCATCCTTTGTACATTTACTACATATCATATCCTGGAGACAAACATCAAAGGAAAGGGAGAGCAGAAGGCCTTGTAAGGGTAAACAAGGGAATCAATGTACTTGTGATATCAATAAGAACATGAATAAAAACATAAAGACATGAGAAATGGTAGAATATTAATTTCATAATGAAAAGAACAAGGAACATAATCTTGAATATGTGGCTAAAACATTTCATTTAGACATTCATGAACATATCACCAATGTCCATCCCCAAGGTGTCATAATAATTACTAAGGTTATCCACCAAGGTATCGTAAAACTTGTCATCTCTTGAGATTAATTCTTTTCCTAATGCATTAGAGCGCTATCAGGTCCCACGCTTAATATGTATTTAATTTCATGTGAGCCACATATACCATCATAAAACATTTCATAAATAAGTCAAATGGAATCAAAGAAATGGGTTTCATGTCAAAATCATGACATTTAAAAAGAGCTTAAAAATAAGATCATTACGTCATTTATAACCCTTGGAAAGGGAGTGAGGGTTATATGTATGTAAATTACAGAATCAAATACATAATATTTATATATTTATGGACAACCATGGAAATGAAATAATTCTGGGTATTCACATAAATAAACATTAGAATTTCTTGAGATAAAGAGATAGAAATTTTGAGATGAAATTTCTGCAGCATAACAGCTATATAACATGGTTTTAAAAAACCTTGAAAAGAGAGGGGACAAGGGTCACCCACTAATAAATAAGTCATAATATATTATGAATACAGAATAATATCATTGTATGGATATTTTAATGACATACCACATGAAAAGGAATCATGAAATAAAAGAGATGATGTGATTTGTATTATGAAAAATTCGGCGGCGTAACCACATCACATAAAATTCATAAAATAAATTTATGAGAGAGGAAAGGGTATCTCATCAATTAGACATGAAGTGGATAGAAATGAGAACATATAATAACATACCCTCAACAAAAATATATGTAAATTAGAAGACATGACATAAATGAAGTCGTGACTTAAAAGAGGAGGGTAAAAGGATCTCTTACCCTGAAGAGTAACTTCGAAGGCTTGATGTTAGAGACATTGGGAGGCTTGAGGGCACCTTGGGAGGACTTATTGGGAGGTAAAGAGGCCAGAACATAGTTGGTGAGGATTTGGAAATGAAATTAATTAGGGAAAGTCTTTGTATTTATAGGAGAAGTGAGGGGCAAAGCATTAATTGCCAAGGGACACCTCTTTAGTGGTATTGGTAAAACCATGGGCTTTCCCATGGTATTGGCCACTTCATACCACTCATACCTTATCTTACTATTCATATGTCGAAGATAATTATTGCATAATTATTACATCCTTAATGATGTCATTAAACACCAAAAACTCAAAAACTGTATTTTCACTTTTCACTGAAAAATCATCTTTTTCAGAAAAATCCCAAAATTTCACCGTAACCAAATATCGATGCTCTGATTTCAAAAAATGAACTCCATTTTATGAAAATAATTTTCTAAATATTTTTAATTTAATTTTTAAATAAAAACACTATTTACTGAAAATTTAACTATTTTTGAAAAATCCCAAAAATTCACCTTAACAAAATATCGATTCTTTGATTTCAAAAAAATGAACTCCATTTTATAAAAATAATTTTCTAAATATTTTTAATTTATTTTTTAAATAAAAAAAATATTCAGCCAAAAAAACTAATACTTAACCAATAATTTTTGAAACAGTTATTTACCTATTTTATTGAATCACATTACGTAATCAAGGTGCCTAAATTATATTAATACTTTCTTAAGGGAAGTTACTTAATCCATTTGGTCACATTACTAATCATAAGATTGAAATCACTATTTACAGTTTACTTTTCACCAAAAATTAAGATGCTCGTATTAGAATCAAAATTTCATACTGAACACATCTGTAGAAGACCGTTTTTTGAAAATCATTACACATTATTAATTATTTAAGGTTTACATAAATATTTTAAAATATCATTATTCTAGATTTCATCAATAATATGCATACTATATTTATCTAGACACTTGAAAATTCAAAAACTTCACCATAAGTAGACATCACAATTTTTATTTAAACAAAAGGATTACAAAGTCAGTTACAGTCTCGTTACATAGCCCCTTATAACAGCAGCATAGGACATAAGATTAAGGTGTGCTAGGGTGATAGAATCTTGGGGCGGCTCAGCCAACATTGCCCAAGTAGTGATTTCTATCAGCTTGAACTTCTCCCGAAGGCGATTCCATTCCAGCTTCACACGATGAAGTTTGGATTGGGTTTGGTCCAGAGCAAAGCCCAAAGGTGCTACCTCCTTGTCGAGTTCCATCAGATGGGATTCAATCGGCCTGAGACTTCTGGATGGGGCCATCAAATCTTCTTTCTATATTAATTAATCGAGATCACTTGTATTTATAGACAATAATTGCAACATTTAGTTTCCAATGGTCATATTGAACAACAATCATATAACAGTCGAAACCCAATGGTCTTATTTTAATTATACTCATTTTATTAAATAAAATAGTTTTGTTGAGTATAAAATAAAACAACACACTAAGTTAGGAAACAAAATTTATTCAAAATTTAGGGTCGTTATAAATAAACATCCACAATTTCAATGTGGGACTCACACACACTATCATGACATTATCAGAGATAGAAAATTCTCTGATAAATGATACCCTTTATCATTTTCATAAAAACATGTACTGATAATGGAATCCATTATCAGGGAAAAAACAAAGCATAGATATATAGAACACTTTTTAGTATAAAAGGTGCTGATAAAGGGTTTTCTTTATCAACAATTTTTTATCACTGATAAAATTTACCCTTTATTAGAACTAATAACGATATCCTTTATCAATGTTTTTCTTTAGCGTTGATAAAATTTAGCACTGTATAATTTCAAAACTGTACTAGTGCAATTATGGGAATAAAATATCATGATTTCTTGGGGGTTTCAGAAGTATTGAAGTGAATCCTATGGTATGCCTTTTATCCAGGGAATAAACGGTCAAATAGGTTCACACTAATGCATATTCACTGACTTCACAGGGTTGATGGTGTCATAGGATGCTTTAAGTAGAAATTTTTTGGCATTGTAACCTTGGAAAAATGAAACCATGATGGTATTTTGAATTGGCTCAACTTGAGGAAATCTAGGAGAAAGAGTTAGAAATATTGAATTGGAGACCCTATGAAAATGGGGTATGTCCTTGAATTGGAACTCATGATGTGGTCTCACGGACTGTCCTTGGTGAGGTCAACCACATTGTGTTGGATTTATGGGCTTGGCTCATAAGCTTGGACTTGTGAGATTGGCTCGATCACATGGCCTCATGAGATTGGCTTTTGGGTTCTGTCTTGTAAGATAATTATTTTTATATATTTCCTATTTTTTTCTTTGCAAAATTTTACTCTATACTATATTTGGATTCATGAAATTTAATTTCCAGAAGTAGAAATATGTCTTCTATGTGTCCTCCTTTTTTTCCTCGTATGCATGTTTTGTTATCCTTTTTGGAGGATGAATGAGGTATTTATAAGAATGATCAGTAAGTTTATTATTAGAATAGGGATACATGTTGATGTTACATGTTTCAAAGGAAATATGTGGAAGGAACCACATATTCATATGAATAATTATGATATGACTCTGCAAGGTAGTGTTCTCCATTTGGTCAACTACATAGTGATGTGATCCTACAACTAGAGTATACAGTTGGATAACCTAGTAGAGCATTAAAAATGGGTCCTTGTTCAATGGGGTTGGGTAATTCATGATTACATGGAATACATAGGATTTATAATTCATTAGGTGTGCCCGTGGAAGGGATCATATAGTGTGGTATAATTCTCTATTCTCATGCCTCATGATTGGGTGATCCCCGTGGTTGGAAACCTCATGGTGGCTGGTAGCCTGCGAGATTATATTTTTCCAAAACAAATCCTTCAATGCATTTTTCATCCCATTATGATGATTTTGACATAAAATATAGTTTTTTCTCGGATTCAAAGGCCTTAAGACATGCAAATACTCTCCGTAAAAGCTTATAGGATGATAATTAGCATCATAAATATAATCACACAAATAGAAGAAGTTAAACTTTAAGAATATATATATAGCACTGTAATATATATAGAAATGTATTAAATAATAAATAATTAATATATAATATAAATTCAATTTTTGGAATAATATAAAACAACACAAATCATAATTTAAAATAAATTTAAAAACATGTAACCTAAATCTTTGGTATAAAAATAAAAAGTAAGTCTTAAACACCAGGTAACACCAATTTACATTCTATGGTCACCTAAATCCAACTACACCTATATCTTATAATTTTGAAAAATAATAAGTGAAGGAGATAAAATAAATATATATAGAAGTTTTAATCCTTAAAATCTCATGTGTGAAATTGAAAAATTAATTTTAACATATCTATAAATATAGTAATTATGATAGGATAACTTTCCAACCATCCAATGGTATGTCCTCAATAGTATTTTCTCCATATCTTATAGTAAAAACACTCTTAAAATTAAAAAATATATATAATGACAGAATACATCAAAACAAATATATCAATAGGTTCCCTATAGACCTTTTATTGTGTTTTTTGTCACAAGCCCTAATAACAAACATCTTATCTATCAATAATAATCAAGCTATATCAATCGCATGACCACATTATATTGATTACAAAATCATCCTCATTATCATATCGTCCTCATATACTATGAAAACCTATATATTTGTATCCTTATCAATTAGTTTTTAATCGATTTCGAACCCCACAATCCACTTGATCATTGGTAATATCTGCATATGAAATATAGAACATAATCCACAGGCATATGATAAGACTTTATAAATATATCACTATACTCCACATAAGTTGTGACATTTCGATTTAATAGAATCATTAATATTCCTAAAATACCAAGAATCACCATTTAAAAAGATTTACATTCTTATCACTATCCATAAAAATATAAGAAATAAAATCTTAATGGACACTCTCAATTAAAATCTACATATATCCTCTCATACCCATTTCTAATAATGTAACATTGTAAGGAACTTTACATTCGAAGTAATATTTTTCTCTTTAATTAATATGTGTTAGATTATGTGGTAATGTATTATACACATACAATAGATTGGAAAATAAAAAACACCTTATTTTATTATTGGAGGTCATTACGTTAGTTCACCATTAAACCCATAGAAATTACAAAATTAAATGTGAAAAAATAGGAAATAAGATAAGTATAATGGGAAAATTTGCATCTTTCCATTATTCTAGAGTCATCACCGCCACAAACAAAACTACAGAAAAGAAACATAATATTAGTAAACAAATAAAAATTATAGATGATGAAAATGTATAACCTTCAGAGTAATTGAGTTTAATGTTGAATTAAGGAATGATGTGGAATTTTAACACTAGAACCATAATGTGACCATTGGAAGAGTAACCTGACCACTAGGAATAGTGACCCGACTACAGGTAATAACAACCTCACTATTGGAATTATAGTTATACTTCAACATAATAAATTTCAATATAAATAATATTTAGAAAATTTAATTTATTAAAACATAAATATTATAATTTTATAATATAAATATCAATATTAACAATTCCAATAAAATATTGGCATGTTTTTAACAAATTTTTTTTAATATACTCATTAAAAATCATAATTTTTTTATAATAAAAAATAAATTTGCACGTATTTGAAATTTATGTTAATAAAATACATTTTATTTTTAATATCACTCGTTTAGAATTATATTAGAGTCAATTTTTGGGTTATTTTTTGAAATATTTTAATTTTTAGTAAAATAGTAAAAATAATATTTTTTTTCATAACCGATGTATTTTAAATTATATCATTAATGATGTAATTATAAAAGAAAAAATTATCAAAATTTAAGATTGATTGAAAACATGTTTAATTTGTTAAAAGAGTCATCTAAATTCAATAAATATGTTCTCAAAATCTAAAAATTATTTTCCAAATTCTAAAGTATAAAGTATTCCATTAAAATAATATTTTTTCGTTTTTTCACCATTCCATTTGATTAAACGAAAATATATTTATTATAATGTGTTTTAAAGTAAAAACCCATGTTATTTAATTAAAATATATATCATTATTTCAAAAATATTTATATTGAAATGCTTTCCATAGGTATAATAATTTTTTCAATGTGTTATCATTAAAATTCCCCTCTCCTTAAGTATAAATAACCCCTCATCCCTCACTTGGAAAACCACAACCCCTCACTTACCAATGAAAAATATTTAAACAAATTCAATCACTTAAGACCCTTATATAACTATAGATGTTCTGTATCAACTAAACTCTTTGAACTCAATAAGTTTAGTGTAGTAGTAAAGAAGAAACATTGGGAAATGCGTAAGTTTTCTTCCACTTCTATCTTCACTTTCCCCTTCTCTTCCTTTTTTATCCTTTCCTTTAAATCCTAAATACTATAATATTAATTGATAATTATTTTAACATATTATTTATTATTTTATCTAAAATTAATAATTATATATATTATGCATTTATATTTCATGATTATCTTTATTCTTCTTTGTAGAATGTCTCATTAAAGGTTAGTTAACTGCCAATGATTTATTTTCCAACTACGTTATTATCACCAACTATCTGTTTAGTTATTATTAATTATTTTTTTAATATATATATTTATTTACAATAATTTTCTATAATTAATTCACATATGTATATATATTATTCAATACAAATATATAAATACAAACAAAATGAATTATTTATAAAACAATATGATATCAAATCATTTCACTATTATCAAGGGGAATTAAGGAATACAATCCAATGATTATAATTGATCAAGAGTGAAAAAATAAAACAATTAACTCCTAGTTCCATGTTTTACTAAACCTATGGTCATTACTAAGGAGGTATAAAAGTAAAAATACAAAGTGGGATTCATGGTTAGTTGAATCTTGATCCGCGATCCTTATTTTTGGGTTACCTCATATTTCAAATTAATTTCAATATTAATGTCCTAATAATGACCTCAAAATTTCGTTTCATTATACTTTCCCATTTTTTTCAAGGGTATACATTTTTCTACCCATTATAAATGCTTTATAATCCATTTAGAAATCATTTTTTAAAAGGCATTAATTTCCAAAAAACAACACGTTGAATCATATTTATTTATTTATTTTCTACCCAATAATTATGAAGTGTTATGAAAAAATAGGATTTACCTTATTCTTTAAGGAATTTTAGTGGTTATTTCCGAAATAATGCCTTTAAAGAACAAACATAAAACCAATTCCTTTCTAGGAGTTTACATCATGAGTATTATTGTTATACATTACCTTTCCATGTGGCATACATGATTATGAGAATTTTATGATGTAACTTGTGGGACTAAAATTATATATTCCTCCAATTTATTGGGTTATGTGTTATATATCATAATACCATGCGTATTAAGAAAAAACAAAAATATATTTTTGTTCAATATTGTTGATGTTATGATTTATGAACATATGTTATGCATGAAAAAGATGATATATGTTTTCACAAATATATCTATTATCTAACCAAAAGGTTTGTATGTTTCATTATTATGAATATTTCACAATCCAACCCTTATCAAAACATACCCTCATGCTTATGATTAGGATACCTTGCCGAAGATTAGATGATGTTGATAATGCACACCCATGTAATTTTGATTCATGTATCTTTCCTTATATGTTTTTCCTCCGCTTAATGTGCTTTAAGGTCACCACTTAATTTTTTCTATATCCTCATGAAATTTAATTTACCAAAGATAAAATGTTATATTTTTCAATGATAATTATGATGGATTTAAATAATGTTTATGTTTTATTATATAACATTTATTTTTGAGCTGATTTTTCGAAAGATAATAAATCTTTTGACTCTTGATCATATTACTGTTATGTTATTTCCCTTAAAAATGATGTAATAGTAACATAAAAAAATGTTGTATCTCTATAGTTGGTATAAGAGGTACAATTTAGTAAACATGGGAAATAGGATTAGATACTTTTGTTGGAAGTCCAATGGAAAACTATAACTACAGGTAAACATCATTTCTTTTGGTAAAGTGTTATAGCATGTGGTATTTTTAGTAATCAAATACTTTTATAGATATGATAAGTTTATGTTGATTTGAGATATATATACCTAGGGGTAATAACCTATAAAAGGGTATATTGTGTATTAACTTTCACTTCACATGGTGTATGAAAAATATGACTTGCTTTACACTTGGTTTGACACTCTTGGGGGATATATTTTGATTAATCATATAATTTATACATATAATTCTAAATGATATATAATTATGGCTATTATTTACTTTAATGTTAGAAAATAATTAAAGTACATGTTCTTAGAAGAATCATTTGAGAAAAATTCTAAGTAAATGGATTCAAAAATATATGAATTTATATATAATTTTCATAAATAAAAAATTATTTATTTACTATTTTTTATTTAGGTTTTGGTCAATTTTTTTTATATAATCGTGGGTACCTGAAGAAACTAAACCAACAAACCATGTGAGGGATAATGCAATGATTATATGAATGAAATATCTAATGAAAGTGGATGTGGAGTTCCAAAACACATGGTGATTCTTACCTAGTTGTCTTAGGATGTAAATAACAACGTGAACCATTTTAAATGTATTTATTCACCTAAGAAGGATAAATCGGTGATTGATTACTTTTTGCGACAATTACCATTGATGTTTAATTGATATTCTAGTTTACTTTTGAACAAAAGTTGGCTGACTCAATAGGGAGGATATTTTCGATGGACTACTGTTTTGAGAAAGAGAAAGTTATCTTGACTGTTAATAATATCTATGTTTATGATAATCAATGTTGAGTACTAATAAAGATTAAAATGATAAAGGATGATATAGAAGAAATGGTGTGGGAAGAATTTAGTAAATTATTTTTGGACACATATTTTTATCTAACTCAACAAACAAATATGGACAGATAATTCAAGGACCATATAAAAAGGAATGGTGAATATTTCATGACAAATTATGAATATTTTAATAGAACTTCAAGATATGAGTGAGGATTTTCTTCAAAAAAAGGAAAGTAAATAGATTCATTAGCTATTTAAAACTACACCTCGGAAAGGATTATTCTATCCAGAATTTTGGAGTTATGAATAAGTGGATTGATATGATCTCAATGTAAAGATATGGTTTCATTAATTTCCCCCTGGACATGGAGATAAATAGATAATAATGAAATTTGATTCTGTTGGATCAAATGATAACATTATATAGAAGATCCAAATACTCACATGTCAAAAACATTGGTAGAAGAATCATGAAAATTACCTATAATGGATAGAGAAAT
Organism: Viscum album; assembly: GCA_963277665.1. Classification (NCBI taxonomy): domain Eukaryota; kingdom Viridiplantae; phylum Streptophyta; class Magnoliopsida; order Santalales; family Viscaceae; genus Viscum; species Viscum album. The sequence goes on along the minus strand of OY728160.1, from coordinate 81,185,603 downwards.
TCTTTAAGTATGGGAGAGTAGTCCACCAAGATTATGCACATTTAAGAGATATGATGAGACTATATATTGTGACAGATAAATGTAAGGAATCTCCTAATATAATCTAACATGAATAAAACTCTTTCTCTCAATACAACACCATAGTTCAATTATTCAACTATAGGAAGCATGTGTATTATTCACATTAGACTCTTATCCTATTAGTGAATTTCAGAGGATTATTCTTGTAAATATCATAATACTTCCCATTATGTAATTTGATAATATAATTGTCATGGAGTGGATCTCATTATATAGAGTTAAAATTAAATGTTAATAAATGGAAATGTATTTCTATATTTTGTTCCATCCATTTCTCCTATACTAATTTATATATAATCATGAACCTCCTTTGAAAAATTTATCATTGGTGAGGTTGTTCACACCCAATGAATAAGCATACATTTCCCAAATAATCAAGTCAATGGAAAGTATGAACCATTTGGAAATACCCATTTTAATGGATTGTGAATATGTATTTATGTAATAGTTATAAGGCCTTCCCCTAAATCATGATGTAGAGTAATCAATAGTTCTTATACCCAGTGCAAGTCCTATCTAAAAATTTCCCTATTGGATGGCCCAATCTAACTAGAGTATTTAAATAATTATCTATAATAAAATATAGAAAAAGGGTTAATATTACATAATGCATCATCATGAGGTGTTCTCATCCTCTATTTTAATAAAGACGATAGATAAATTTGACAATGTATTGATTAATTAGAGCTCACTAAATCACCATGAATAATAATTATCCCTTGATAAGGATTGGGGACTTGTTTCATAAAATTCAAAGTGATATATATTTCTCAATGTTATATTTTCGTTCAAGATATCATAAACTGACGGTAAATGAGGATGATATTTATAATAAAACCTTATGTATAAGGTATTGACATAATGAGTCCATAGTGATTCCCATAAGAATAACGAATTCCCCCATAATATTCATGTATATTATGAATATAGTCTTTAGATAATACCATGAAATTTTTTGAGGGAATATTTATTTAAGATATTATCTATTAATCATTATAGAAATAGAAAAATAAGGAAAATATACAAATATTTATGGTGGCTTTAAAAAAGGGTAAAATGTAGACTGTATTCAAAAATTGAGACTTTAGGATGAATGAAGTAAAGTTATTATGATATGTGATCACAAGTAAGGGAGTTTATGTAGACCCCTTAATGAAAAAGAAAATCATGCAGTGGGATAAACCCATAAGTGTTATATATATACATTGTTTTCTTATCTTAGTGTGGAACAACCAATATTTTTATGAAATGCCTTTTGACTGCCAAGATTACTAGCTAAGTTGACTTGGATATGGGTAAAGTCTATATGTACATAAGAATGTGAGGAAGTATTTAAGGAGAAAAATTAGTGGATAATAAATACATCTATACATATACTATCGATATGCAAAGAATTTTTTTATATAAAATTATTCTTAAAAATGTTTTGGTAAATATAATTAGGTAGAATTATAAATTTCTAGCCTATGCCTCATGATAGTTGATGATCCAAGAGTAAAACTACACCAAAAAATATCTGGATTTCGAATCTATGATCTTTGTCTTGAATATTTGATGAAAATAACTATGTGATGAGAATTGTGACATATATACAGATTCCAAGAGTATAAAGTATATATCCTGATAATAGGAGCTCAACATGTGTCATTAAATATGGTTAGAGTTGATCAAGAGGTACAATTTTTCTATTAACTGCCAAACTAGAAATGTGAAAAATGTAGAATATTATCTTATAAAAAACCCTACGTCTCTATACATAATAAGGATTGAGAAAGACCCTATATTCATGGATATGTAAAATATAGATATTTAAACCATAATAAAAATGTATTAAAATTAAAATTTTCAAATTATTTATTAACTAAATATCCATGATAAGATCAAAGTGGAAAAAATGTAGATATAGAGCATCAAATGAAGGTGGAAGTAGTAAAGGAGTGGAATCTCCATGAATTACTCACTATTAAAGATGGTTTCATTTATATTAGAATTAGATTTTTTGTAACTAAATATTTTGAGTTAAATAATTTGGTGTTTTATAATTCAAAAATCTCATCTTTATCCATCCATATTGGGAGTACTAAGAAGTACTTTGATATTTGCAAGTAATTTTGGTGGGACAACATGAAGAATGATACCACTGAGTACACCTCAAAGTTCTTGGTATGACAAAAAGCTAAAGTAGAGTAATAGATCTTAAAAAGGGATGATGCATCCATTTACCATACCCAAATTATAATGGGATACATCCCTATGGACTTGATCACTAGTCACCCAATGGAATCCAAAGTAAGTAATATGATATGGTTTGTGGTGGATTGACTCACCATGACAATCTGATTCATTTCTATTTTATATTATTTACCTCTTTAAAAATATGCAATGATATACATAATGGAAGAGGTGAGGCTTCATGAGGTACCTCATTCAATCACCTTTGATCAAGTTCTAACTTTCACTTCTAAATTATGGATATGTCTTCAACATTCTTTGAACAATTAATTCAATTTCAGCATGGATTATCACCCCAAAAATGATGAAAAATATGAAAGTTACATTTATAAAATTGATAAAATTATAAGATACATATCGATGGAAGATTAAGGTGGATTGGATAATCTTGTCCCATTAGTTGAGTTAATAGTCAATAATTTATTCCACTCGAGTATTCTTATGGCTCCATATGAAACTTTGTATGGAAAGAAATGTTGAATGCCTAAATATTGGTATAAAGTCAGTGAAAAAAATATTCTTTAACCTGATTTGGAGAAATAGATGTTAGAAAAGTTTCAATAAGTTTGAAAGTATATTAAAGATTCCCAAAGTTGGTAAAAGATCTATGTTCACAACAATCTAAGGGTGTTACAGTTTGAAGATGAAGACAACATTTTCCATCAAATATAACCATGGAATACAATCAAGCATTATATAAAGAAATATAACCTTATCTATATTTACACTGTCCACTTTGATATCCATGATCATATGAGATAAGTGTTTTATAGACAGGAACTTCAAAATAAATTGTTCAAGTTAATGATGTAAGCTATCTATCTCTCGTAAATAAGTATATACTTGAACCCTCATATATACTAAATCTAGAGGTGGTACAACTATTGCATGATATGTATTATTAGGAGTAGGTAGTGAATATATTGCCCATTGTGAAAAAATTATATTAAATATAATAACACTCCTTTTCAACGTGTTGTGGTGGAACTATAGAAATGAAGAGGTAACACATGAACCCAAGGTAACAATGACATGAAAGATCCCACATCTATTTTGAACTGATATTATGAGTAGAAATAATGAGGATTAAATTTCTAAAGGTGATACTAATGTAATGACCCATATTTTATAAATAATATTTTCTTTTTGAATAAATGTGTGTTATATTATATGTTATTTAATTATACATGAAAAACAAATAAGAAAATGAAAAAGACATTATTTCATTAATGGAGTTCATTATATTTTTATAAAATAAACTCATGAAATTTCAATTTTTTTTCATAAAATAGAAATTATTGAAAGCAGAATAGAAAAATTTGGATCTCTCTATTCATCTAGAATCATCGTCCCCAAAAACAACAATATTGAAAAGAAATAGAATATTAGTAAACCAAAAGACATTTTCTAAAAAGGATATATAAAACCGTGTGATTAATTGAGATGAATACTAAATTAAGTAATGATGTGGTATTTATAAGAGATAATGTGACCATTATAATAATAACATAACAATTATAAATAGTAACATGACTATTTGAAACAAAAAACCAGACAAATGGAATGGTAATTTGACCTCAAAATATTAAAATTCCATATAAGTTATATTTATCATATACAATTTAAGAAAATGTAAATATTATAATTCTATAAAATAAATATCATGATTCAAAACTCAATGAAAATATAATTACAACTATATTTTAATGTATTCCATAAAAATTATAATATTTTATATTCAAAATTAAAATTACCCAGTTTTGAAAAACTATTTTGTTAAAGTGAATGTTATTTTTATAATCAACATGTCAAAATTGTCTAATGGTTATTTTTTGGATTTTTTTAAATTCATTAATTTTTAGTTGAGTAGTAACAATATCATTTTTTTAAGAACAATGTATTTAAAATTTAAAATATCAACATGTAATAATGACCTAATCAATACTTAAAACAAATTATGAGAATAAAACATATTTAATTTAATAAATTAATCATTTAAAATTTAGAATTTTTTTCCAAACAAAATACTTATTTTCCAAAGTCTAAAGTCCAAAGTGTTTCGTTAAAATAATATATATTTTCTATTTTCAAACAATTTTATTTTTATTAATATAATAAATTAAAATTATTTTTTAAAGTATTAAAATCATTTTATTGAATTGAAATATATCTTATAATATGGAAAATATTACTATTGAAAAATTTTCCTCAGAAAAAATTATTTTTTCAATATTTTATATGTAACATGTCCCTCTACTCAAGTATAAATAACCAATCACACCTCCCTTAGAAAAAACAAATATCCCTCACTTAAAAAAGCTAAATATATACCCAAATTACCTCACTTAATTCCCTTTTAATTCCTAGGGGTGTTAAAAAGCCACTAAAAAGCAAGAACTCAAAAATATTAGTGTCTTAATAAATAAGAAACATTGAGAAAAGAGTAAGTTTTCATCACCTTCATTTATCACTTTCCACTTCTCTCGCTTTTATTTCAAAATTTATTTAAAAACCATATATTAAATATAAATTGAGTTTTATGTTATCACTAAATTAATTATGTAAACATATATTAATACTTGTATTTATGATCTATTTATATTTTCATAATTTTTTTGTCTTCTTTGGACAATGTTATGTTAACGGTCGGCTGACCACTAAAGAGGATGACATCGAAACCTTTCTTCTCACCACCATTATGGATGATTACAAGTGGTTATTTATAATATATAAATATGTAAATATATATTAATATTTGTATTAATCATATGGAATTATTTTTACTTATATATAAATTTCCTTAAACCAAAATAGATAAACCAAAACAAAACATGATATTTTTAATGAAATATGATATCAAAACATTTAAAATTTAATAGTGGGAGTTAATAAATAGAATTAAATGATTATAAATAATCATGATAGAAAAAACATAACACAATTAACTTTTGCTTCCATATATTTATAAACCAATATTTATTATTGAGGATGTGGACAAGTGTTAAAATAGAATAAGATTTAAGGTAATTGTAATCTCGGACTGAAATACTTATTTTTGGGTTACATAAAATTTCAAATTATTTTATATATTAATTTTCTTCAAATATAAGTAAAATTTCCTTCTAAATTTATTTCTATTTTATTATGGATAAATAAATTTCTACAATTTTGGTATGTTTTTTCATCTATTTACAAATAATTTTTAAAAAGACTATAATTTCCAAAAAAACAACATAGAATCAAATAAAGTTATTTCTCTTCCAGTAAAAAACGATTAAGTTTTATGAAAAAATATGATTTCCCTTATTCAATTTAAGAATCCTAAAGGTAATTCAAGAGATTATTATTTATGAAACCATTATAAAACCCTTTCCTTAATATTAATTTATTTTTTGACTATGATTATAATAGGTTATCATTCTATGTAGTATGTATGGTCAAAATAATTTTCTGATATGAAGGGTGGGACTGAAATTATATGGCCCTCTAATAAATTTTTCAATGTGATATATCTCCTGATATTATTATTATTATGCATGAACATGATGATTTATATGTCTACACTTATTATGTCACAATTTATTCACATATGTAATGTGTGATCATGATGATATATATTTTCACAAATATTTGTGTTATTTGAACACTATATTATGATGTTTCACTATTATGAATATTCCACATTCAAAAAATTTATCATATTATTCCCTCATTCTTATGATGACGATACCATGATTATGATATGATGATTCTGATTATAATCACCCATGTACTATTTATTCGGATCTCTTATTCCATCTTTGTTATGCCTCCTTTCACTAGGGTTTAGCTCAACCCTTTTATTGATGATTATCCTTAGGTGATTAATTTTACAAAGGGGAATGTGAGAAATTTTACAAGATAAAATTGGTATACTTAAATAATGTTTATGTTATATTATTTACAAGTGAGGTATGAGCCTAAAATTTCCTTGATACCAAAACTTTTGATCCTTGACTGTATTACTATTATGTTGTTTTGTTAAAAATTATGTAATTGTTACATAGGAAAATATGGGGCCAATATAAAAATAATTATTTTATAGATTTATCATATATTTTTAGAACTTTTTATATATCGTCACTTATATAGGCACACCCGCAAGTAAAAAAATATACACTCATGATATACAGGGAAAAGACGAAGAAATGTAACGAGTTTCATGAAACCCATGCGATTTTGGCATCGTTCAATACCAATTAAAAATAGGAAAAATGAGTAGAATGTGTTCCCCAGGTAAACTATTGGATGAAGGTATATCTTCATTTATATGTGAGATGGACCCCATCTAATTTGGAATCACCCCCCTGTTAGCTTATATCTCAAAATACAAAATTGAAATTTATATCAAGGGTTATTCCAAAATGATTCTCAATCCCCATTCGATTTGGAATAATCACATGGAATTTATCATATCCCCTTGATAGAAGATAAAAAACCATGATTAATACCCCTTAGGGAAAAATGAAATTTATCATTAAACTGTACTTAAAACTACAACCTTTAGAGTTAAATTTAATTTTTATTACCCCAATATTTCAAATTTCAACTACTAATTTCATTATAAAAAATATCATTATTTACCTCAAGATATACATAAATTCAACAATTAAATAAATTTATATGAATTCAATAATATCCTAAAATAAAATATATAAAATAAATAATTTTCACATATCTATAACACACACACACAAACAGACTTACCATATTTCATAATTATATTAAAACATATTTAGTTTTTTTATTAAATCAACAACATTATATATAATATTTTTTTTGTAAAGCCCATGTTTTAATGTTTAGTTAATGAAGTGGATTTTAATTTCAATTTATTTATGGAATTAAAATTTAAGTCAGAATGTGATAATAAATTTAATATTTTAAACAAATATAATTTTCTATTATTATATGGGTTAGATTAAGACCTAAATAAATAATTTTTTTGGATAAATTAAATAGATTATATATTTTCATGATGTATTTGTTTTGCTATGATTCTTAATATTTGAATTAAAATGAATTAATTTCAGAAAATATAATTAACATGTTATGTGTATATTTTCATTAGTTTATGATATTAAAATATTGATTAAAAATAATTCAAATCAATTAATTTTTTTGGGAATTTATTATGTTTAATGTGTTGAATGTCATAAAATTTTATTTTGTATAAAATAATATCACCTATAAATAATGGTGTATATGAAGGAAATGGAGATTAAAATTGCAGAATTTAAATATATTGAATTTATATTAGAAATTGATATAGAAAATGGTATTTAAATAGAGAGATATTATCAATCATTAAATGATATTTTTATTTTATTAAGGTGAACTTGTGGTGATGGTTGAAAAAATTTATATATATTGAGGTGTGGCTCGACACAATCCTCTCTTTAAGATCTTCTATATTCTCTTGAAATGAAAGTGGAATTTTGATGGTGGAATTATTGATAAGGGAATGAATCTTTTTAATTTGTTTTTCTAGAATTAATACATATAGAATATTTTGTTCTATAAAATTTATTAGATTCATTTAAAATAATTGAATATGTTTCTATCACCTCAAACTCATATTTTTTATATTCTATTGAGTGAGATATATAAATGGAGTTTTATGAATTTGTAATGGGTCAAGATAAATTGGAGTGGAACCCATGCCACACACTAATTTATTTGTCAACTAAAATTATTCCTTCTGGAGTTTATCCCCAATTATTTTCATTGATTTTTCCCATTGCTATGAGAGCCATGAAAATTTATTGGGGATAAGATATCTTGGATGGAGAGTTTCATTAGGCCACACTAATATAATATGGTATAGTTAAAAAATATATTATTAAGTGTCGTGTCCTTTTGTTCAAGAATTGAGATTTATGGATGATGGTAATTGTAATAATTGGTGGTTTACTTGGAAAGGATCATCAATTTGATAATTTATAGAGAATTTAGAAAATATTTTCTAGTTAGTGTCTTAGATACATTTTATAATAATATTTAATATATTTTTTTTGTTTGAATGTCTATAATAATTGATTAATTTATCTGTATAGGTTTTCAGAAAACCCAAGTTATTTTTTAAAATATGAAATTTTTATATAATTATCTTCATGAAATTCAATAGGGAAATTATTGTTTGGAGATTAAAATAAAATTAATTTATCATATTTTCCTGGTGTGAGTGCTTGTGGGAATAACTTCCAATTACTCACCTTATAATTATTATACTATTTTAGTCTTTAGTGTGTATTTATTTTTTTGGAAAACAACAATTTTTTAATAACTTCTAGAAACATAGATTTCTTAGCGGGGTCGAGAAAAAAATATTCTCCTTTGACTATAATAAAATATTATTTCTTAGGGTATTAAATAAAATCATATTTTTATGTCTATTACATAAAAACAATTTTGTGGTTATTTTTAAGAATATTAATTTTCTAGTGTTCTTAGAAACAATATTGGTTTTTATTAAAATAAATAATTGTGACATTTATTCAATAAGATATTTTAAAATAGAAAAAAAATTGGAACATAATTAAAATAAAGATTCTATTTTATAGTCTCAATCTTATAATGTGTAATTTTTTAGAAAAATGGATTTACTATTATGGATTTGGCAATCTACATTTTTTTTGTAAATCAATGTTTTGGATAAAATTATTTTGATTTAACATTATTGTACAATATTATTTTTTTCATATTTTTTCATCTACGGTTATTTTTTATGGTAATTAGGGGAAAATATTCAATGTTTATAATTACCTTAATATTTTATGTTCGGTGGAAATTTTGAAATTATTATTTATGACCAGGAAAGGGAAAAGTACCCCACTTTGTTATTGGTGTGTCATAGATACCTTAAAGGTAATTAGTTGAAGGACTGTAATCTTGATTCATGGATATGTGTTAATTTTGTTTATTCTTTGTTATAATTTTTTGTTTCACCCTGTATTTGGTTATTTTTAAAACTTTTTTTGTTTGTAATATAAATTTTATTGGTTTTAAAAGAAATAGTTTTTATGTATCATATCAATCATTATTCAATTTTGGTTTATGTATTGAAGGAAAATTCTTCCTCTATTGTTTATTTTATCACTCCACATCTTTTTACATCCATTGATGGTAAATGGATCCAAATTAATGCAATATGAAGATTTAGTTTGGGTTTAGGATTCACGTTATTGAGTTGAGGTTTTATAATATGGTATCAAAGCAAGGTTTTAAAAATTATTCCTAGGATTTCTAGTCATCCAGGAAAATCAGATTTTTGTAATTTCAATTTTACCTATAAAAAGATGAAATTAAATAATTAAAGGTTATCTATGAGTTACTGGGAAGTACTAATCAATGAAAGGTTTCCAATGAACTTGTATAATGTGGTAATTTGTTCCATCTTCAACCCATTAAGGGAAAAAATTTGAATACATTTCAATATAATGATATACGTCGTATAAATTAGCATCATAGAACAATGGTTTTAAAATATGGGTATTTTTTGATAGTATAGGTGGATTTTCTATGAGTCAAAGTCTTTTGGACATTAAAAAGTGGTTTTGAAATGAATTATTATTAAATATTCTTTATTATTGTGATAAAACAATAAGAAATTGGGTTAACTAAAATGAAGGGATAATAATCCACCTATAAATAGTGTGGAATAAAATGATTATAATAAAAATTACTTTGTAAGATATGGGATTTTTATCAACTATTATATGTTATATAAATATGTAAATTTGTTAGATTCTAATTATATGTGAGTTATTATTGGAAGAGAATTATCCAAAGGATCAATAGCTAGTTAATGTGTTAATTTAATCTATTAAAGGGACTGGTTGGGATTATAATTAAGATAAGATGTGAGAGTTAGGTAGGGCCTTCGAGTTTATTTTTTAATATGTAATTTCCTTTGTATGTGATTTTGGGCAAGAGAAATATGATGTGTGATATGGAAGATACATCATTCCATGTCATTATAGTGAACAACCGATACATTTATAGTCTAGTATGGGTTTCACATGTTGAAGTGACCAACTAAGAAATAGTTTGAATCTATCAAGGGAGTAGGAAAATATAATTATAGACTAGAAAGGTTCGAGAAAAATATTTAATGATTAATATTTCCAAAATTAAATTATTTTTTATAGAGATTCATATTTTTTTTGTTTTTAAGGTAGGAGTTTTTTTGTTATATAGTATTCATGTAAATTTACTAAGATAAGGAATTGTGTACCAGATCTTGTGATAATTGAGAATCTTAAGGATTAGTTGTTCCATATTTGGTTGTGACTATAAATATAACCAAGTATTTTTTTTCTTAAATCATTTATTTATATGATTTTTAGTGAATTTTTTTTATCAAAGTTGGATATTTAGAATATGTGAAAGGTGAGTAAATTTTTTCCTTGAGTGGGTGGAGGAAATAGTTTATTATTAAACAAAAAACAATTGGAAAATAAATCCTTAATATGTCATATGAAGAATTGTTTTATGTTTCACAGGGAATGATCTCATCAGACCTTGTTAAGTGGAATGATGACATGGATCGACCCACATAGATACCGACTGAATGATAATGTTAATATGTGTGATAACTTATTTCATGTTGCATTTATTTCATTATAGAATAAGTGAATCTAAAACATGGCTTTTTTGAGAGATGGAATATTATTCTAGAATAATGAAAAATCAAATCATTATCTAGATATTCATATTCTAGAAACATGTAAAAGATGGCCTTTTCTGGATGATGAGAGTGTAGAATAATTCCTTTCATATATTTAACTCTATTTCATATAGTATAATAGTTATAGGTTTTTAAATTTAATGTACGAATATTTATAGAAATTTATTATGAAAGATTATACTATTCACTAGAAGACAGTGGTTAGGGTGGTGGAATATATATATTGATAAAGGTGACCATGATCAATGGTGGTCTCTTCATGAATCTTGGAAGTTAGTGGAACTTATAAAACTGTATGAGATAGACTATAATTTGTTTGGGGTTGGGGGAATTTTTAAAGGTAATTTGGATTGTGATGAATTAGTAAAGGTAGTAGTTTATAGTCAATTTTTATAAAGTAATTAGTGTTTTTCTCTAATAGATTAGGAATAAAGTCTAAACCATATTATTTTTTATTTTCATTACTTTATTTTTTTCTTGGGTGATTGTTACCGTGAGTAGCGAGTGTCTAGAGTGTGGAGATTTTTGTTGTGGGGGATGGGGTACATATTCATCTCTATTATAATGCGTCAATTAATTTTTTTTTCTATTGTTAAATTATTTTTAATTTTATTCACGCTTGTAGTGATAGTGTGTTTCATTCGGTTATGAGGGTCCTGAAAGAAAAAAGTGGCCTCATAGCTTATTGTTCAATAAATCTCTGTGAAATCAACTTCTTTATCTTCAATAATTCAGTTGTCATCACACTTTTTCAATTCAATTGGAGATCACATTTATGGGAGGAATTATGTTAGAAGAATAAAAGGTACAATTTGAATCGTTTCATGGGTCATACATGGATTGTAGAGAATTTTGTTGGAAGAATACCTCTTCAAGATGGAATTTTGTATTTTATTTAAAGTTTCTAAAAAAATAGATAAAGTTAAATGATAAAGTCTTTAAAGGAAATAAATTTGAGTTATATTTATTTCATCGATAATGAATTTTTCTTATAACAAATATAAGACTATTATAGAATTGAAATCTCTAACTAATATGTTTGAGAATGAATCGATAATGACATAAGTGTTCATGATGTCACAGTTATTCAATATGAAACTATTTATGGGAATACCGAATAATAATCATTTCAAAGAATTCAATAAGATATAGAGTATGTTTCAATTAGTATGATCAATGTTTTTAGTTCTAGTGTGGGTTTTGTTAGAGATTTCAACACTCTTGGAATATTTGGTTTCACGGTTACCAAGATCAACAATTCTGGTAGTATGAATGTTATTTTCTTGAATGATTTTAATCCAATTTGGAATGATATAATTATAAAGATGGAATTCTAAGAGCCATCCTAAATCAGGTTTAATCTGTAATTTAGTGGGAGTTATATTCAATGTCATGATTATAATAATACCAAATATAATATAAAAATAAGTCTATGTAATTTGAGTAGCACCAGACCCATAGTTGACATTATGAGATTAAAGATAAACCGATGAAAGTTTTAATATAATTATGGTTTAATTCTTGATAAGAATATTATATAATTTAATAAAACACTATATTTTATGAAAATTTAAGTTTACTACTAAGTATAGAATCTATATTGGAATCATGTATTATTTATTTCAAAAAACCATTTAATCTTATATATGATTGGGATATAATGGAAAAAATGTTTATTAGAATATTTTAAAATATTATTCATGTAGGTGAAAAGACTCTTGACATCATAGGGAAATGTGATAACAATGTTCAGATCTAAAATAGAAGTTCTTTTGTGTTTTATTTTGTTATTCACAAACGCAGTTTATAAAAGAATTTAATTTCAATTGAACAACTAGATGGAGAGGGAATTTTTATAATGTTTTCATATGTAGCATGTAATATCACTCAAAGAAACATGGTAGTACCAAAAAGTGTTAGTGATGTAACATTATAACAAACACATGGGTATAATAGAGAAACATTCCTATAATGAAAACTTCCAAAAACCTAATTTTGTAGAATGTTTATCTTGGGAACATGAGTGAGATGAACCTGTGATTCTTAGTAGCTAAAGGGACATAGAATCCTGATAACATGGAATTCAAAACATGTGGGAGTTTTATTAATAAAAAACATAGAAATACTTTAATTCTTCTAAAATTTATAGGGATCTAATTATTATATGTTAGATCTTGTGCATACATATGTTTATAGTCTTTATCTAGTCCAATCTTGAGATGGGACATTGTATAAAGTTACCTTTATTGATGATTCAACATTGATGGTATGTTTTCAATTTTTAATAAAAAATCCATATTTTTAGTATGTTTATTCAATAGAGATACATTCTGAAAAAATAGGCTGGAATTAAGGTTGTGTGATTAAGGGTAGAATATATAAGTGAATATAGTTACAAATAACTATTAATGTTTTTCAAGAGAAATGGAATTTGGTTTGAAAATATTTTACCTAATTAACTTTAAAAGAAATGGAGGGATAGAGTTTATAAATTAGATGTTAACAAAGAAAATGAATCATGGTGTTTTATGTTGTGCTTCTGAAGTAATTTTGGAATGAACATATAAATCATGCCACTTATCTTATAAAAAAGAGTATTTCACCTATAAGGAAGAAGGTTCTAAAATAGTTTTCACCGTTAATAAATTTTGATATATATCATATAATGGTTTTTATAGGTCCTTCATATATACTTGTTGATGATAGGGATTGGTATAATATATAATTAAATTTCCAATAATTTTTCATTATTATGTATTATGACATAAAATTTGGGTTTCAACTCTGGAAAAATTACAAACAAAATTAAATTGGAATTTGAAATGTACACCTTAATGAGAAGGTTTTTTTGAAATATAGAATCAAAGTAAAAAATATTTGAAATAAAGAATCAACTACGCATATCCAATTTGATCTGAATAGAGGATCAATATTTTGTATTTTTTTGATAAAATAGTATAGAAGAACATAGAAGGGTATAAATATAATAATGTCCAATGATTTAAAAATCTCAAGACAAAGTTAAAAAAGGTAAATTTTTAGAAAATATTTTTCTAGAATGGGAATATTTTTATGATTTTTTATAGAGGTCTATAAGTATCATATAATTTTTTCATAGGTTTAAGTGTATTCTAGATATATTTATTCTTACGGGTAGAGGAGTACTTTAGATCCTTGAAAAAGTGAGAAATTTTAGTGATTCAAGAATGTGGGAGATAGTTATGTTAAAATGAATCGATTTATTGCATTAAAATATAATATAAGAGCTATTGGAATTACCACTTGGAAATAAATTATTTCCATTAAAACCATTATACTAGTTGAAGTAGGATGATGATTTTAGAAATAAATATATTCTTAATTTAGGTATAAAATATTTCCAAAAAAACAATATTATATATTTCCCCAAAACATTTAATTCTTTTGTCAATCATAAAATTAGTCAAAAAAAATTGAATCTAGTATTTTCAAAAGGATTAAATACTCAATAGTTTTATATAAAAATATATTTACTTAATGGTGATTTTGAAGAAGATATCTTCAATAATAAATTATAGGGTTTCATTGAAAAACAAAATAATGTATTGGTTTGAAATATTAAAAGCATCATGTATGATTAGAAGCAATAAAAAAGGGGGTGGAATTAAAAATTTGAGGATTTTATGGGTGATAAGAAATTTATCTAGATAAATTATAGTCATTTCTCTTTCCAAAAGGTGTTTATTATTGAATTTATTTAATTATAAAATTGTGTGTATCAACCACATCACACACTCCCATATCCTATGTAAAAATATATATTTATATTTCTATGTTTCATAAAAATAAACATTATCCAAACATAATTATATGAAAATTGGAAATGTAAAAAATATATTTTGGATCACTTATATCCAAATACTCATTTTCGGTTTAGAGTTTAACATAATTAGACAATATTTCAAAAAAAAAGTATCCATGTATTTATGTGAGACTTTTCTACAACAACACATTTTTATTTTTTATATATTATGTCTTCATAATATCCTATTAGAAACCTTTATAAACCTATATTTCCTAATTCTTTATATTTAACATGGGGAAAATAAACATAAAAGGTTGAGATAAAATGTTCAGTAAGGATAAAAATTGGAATTAATAATTTCATACTTTTAGTGAGTATAATATGAGCATAAGGGTATGAAAACATATTCAAAGTGCATGATCATAGTATAATAGAAATCATGGAAATAAAAACCTATATCATAAATCTAAATACATATAATATAAACATCCATAAAGAGATGAGTCACATGAGTTAACAATCATGACTTTGTTAAAATAATCTTTGATCTAGGGAAACATTAGAACCCATTATAAGAATTGAAAAAAAATTAGGTAACTTGGAACAGAAAAAATTTAACCTAAAATTATGTAACTACATAATCCACATATCTCTTTAGAGTGACATATAATCATTAAATTCTTCAATCACATAGGATTATCTTATAATCAGTTAACTCTATCACTTTACCCAAGACATTATATGGATAAAGGGGATCAACCAATCCATTTTTTAAAATGTGAACAAACATACTTAGTTTAGAATAGAACAAACCATAAATCATCCATACATAAGTCTGTGTTCGATTGAATAAGATAACAGTTAGCATCAATAACTTTTCAATAAAACACCCTTGAAAAAACTATCATTTTTTAGCTTGATTAACCCATGGGAAAAATGTTTTCTATAAAATATCATTAAAATAATAATAATCCATCCAATAAAATAATAACAATGATATAATTCGAAAACCCCACCATTTTAGTGTAATACAACAATAAAGGATATTGATATATAAGAAAAATCGATTTTTAAAAAGATTTAATACATTTATTTATAGACATGGAAAATATTTATTTGTTCTTATATCATTTTAAATAAAAATTCAAATAACATTGAGTAAATTTATTCCACATAAAATCAATTAATTAATTTTAAATGAAAAATTTAATGAAAATGATAGTAATGATGGACAAAAAATCATTTCCTTTGGTAAATGTTAAAATAATGGTTTAATTCACACTTCTGTTAAAAACACAAAGTATCCTAATGGGAAAAAGAAACAAAATTACTTTTAAATATTTGTAAATAAAATAAAATAAAGTTTAAAATAAATTTAAAAAGAACATTTCTTCATAAAATATAAAATTCTATAAATCATTTTAATGATCATAAATATATAAGATAAAATATTCCCAACCTAAAAGAAAAATTAGGCCGGGTTACCCTTAAATATTTTTTTTATATTTTCTTAATAAAAAAATTGAGGTAAATTAAATGGAATCATGTAAAATAGATAACAATAATAACATATAGTTTTCTAAAGAAATTTAGATCATATAATATTCATTAAAATAACCTTGAATATAAACAACCCTAAAAATAAATGATATTGTAATAAAAATAGTTTACCACTTTTGTAAAACTAGTATAAATATTAATTTAAAGAAAGAAAATTATATGGTTATACATATCCCATGAATTACATTAATTAATATTTTAAAATTAATTAATAGGTTTGTGAATACACTATAGAATGAAATCATAGTGCATGACATTAAATATGTCTCAATAAAATGAGAATGAGGAAAAGAAAACCCTTGAAATGATCGTAACATTTGAAGTGATAATTAATTCATGGAGTCATTATCTAATATAATTTAAATACATATAAAACATTTATCCATAAAAAATTATCCTATTTAGAGATAAATTCACACATATTAAAGGAATAATAATTTCAATGAAGAATTATTATTACTCAATGAATGTAAATTGAGTTAAGAAACCGATACCTTGAGTCCCAAATTTCAATAAATGTACATTAACTCATATATAATAAATGTATATTAATTATTTAATTATTTATGAAAATTTTATTGGTTTATTCACATATAATTAAACCATTCATTTCATTTATTTCAATGAATTATTTAGTTACATAATCGGTTAAGTAATGATGGGTTATTTTGAGGATGTTCAGTTCATAATTGAAAAATGACTATGGTCGGCTGACCCAGGTCAAATGATTAATCATTTTGACATATCTAGAATAATAATCAAGAAATAATTATCATATTTATAAATTTAATATAACTCTTTATCCAAATATTAAAATATTTCACACGAAATTAAATGAATTGTTTTTGGGAGGTGGTAGTCCTCACATACACAGGAAATGTTTCCATTTTTCATAAAATAGAAAATAAATAATATAAAATATTAAATATATTTTAAACCTTATAATTTTATCATTAATATAATATTTTTACTTTAAATCCACCATTATAATTTTCTTTGAGAGTTGGTGGTGAAAAAACAATTAACATTTTGCGAGTAAATAGTTTTCACCTACACAAAAGAAATGAATTTTTACTTTTCATTGGATAGTAAATAAGGAAGAAGTATATATTATCTAAAATTTAATAATGATATTTTTGTAATATATATCATATTATTTAATTTATATAAATCATTATTAGTATCCACAAATTTTGAAATAGAAAAATTAAATATGTTGTGATGTGAAGGTGGTAGACAATACAGACACACATTCTATGTTTCTATTTCTCAATAGAAGAAATGGTAAAAAGATAAATTATATATTAAATTTAAAAAACTATAATTATTTTTTGGATATATAATATATAAATTAAATCCATCATTATAACTATCAATGAAATTTGGTGAGGGAAAATGAATTAATTTAGATTGCATGGTAGTATTCCACACATATGCAAGATTGATAGTTTCATTCACCATAAAATGAAAAAAGAGTTAAAAAGTTTGATATATATATAATTAAATATCAATATATGGAAGTAACCGATTTTATTATATTAGAATCATTATGATATAATTGAAGGAGGTAGAAAAAAAAATTAAAAAAATGATTTAGAGTTATACCTCATGTTTAAGAAGACAACCATTAAATAACAAAATAGGACATCTTGGTCTATATTTTGGGGATACAAGGAACTCTTGAAGGTGAGGAGTTATGTGGGGTAGATTTTTGGTCTCGAATTAACTGAACTATATAGAAAAAAAGGTGTGGGTAATAAAGGAAGAGTTTTGTTATTTTATAGGTAAGGAGAGGGGAACATTCAGAATTGTTTATAGTATTAAATTAATAAATTTAAATTTTCATTTTAAATCAAAACAAATTAACATTTTCAGAATATATCATAATTATTAGAATAAAAAAAATCATACAAAAAATGACTATAAAGAAAAAGAGACTAATAAATAGATAATGGTTAATATTCTAAAATATATCCAGTTAAAATATCCAGGGGTAATGTTTTAATGGATCTATGATAATTTAATGAAATATTATTTTACATAAGATAATGTTAGTCATTTTTCAGATTATTCACATAGTTTGAGTTTTAAGACATGAATATAGTCATATCATTAGAGTATAAAATTTTTCAGAATCACTAAAAAATTATATGTATCTAAAAATGTTTTTTGACGTCATAAATCATCCAAAAAATATTCATTTATAATATTTTAAAATAAATTACATTATTTTTATCCTTTTTGCACAAACACAATGTTAATGATGTATATTCATTTAAGGAAATTATTTAATCATTAAAATTGAAAATAAATTTGAATAATTTTTTTGTATTCATATTAAAAATAACATTTTATAACCACTTATAAATTGTTTATTTCTTTAAAACATAATATCATCGATATTTAAATCCCATAAGAGACATTTTGTATTTTTTATTTATTTAAAATAATATAAAAATATTTATCAAATATTAAAAAAATGAAATATTTTATAATATATGAAGGGGATGGTAAAATTAATCTGATAAAATTATATATATTCAATTTCATGGTTGATTATGTAGCCTTATTTTAGAGTTTTAACCTTATTCTATCTATTTTACCCTTATTGTGTGGACCACATTTTTAACAAGGTTACTATTCATTATGACAAAAAGAAGTTATCCTATATAAAAAAATTGAACATTTCTATTATAAATATTTAATAAATTATATAAAATTAAATTCGTAACAATGGTAGAAATTTATTTTAAAATAAACCTACAAAAACAACGGAAAAATGATTTTCCAAAAAAATGAAATTTTAACTGTAAAAATATTTTCATATAACAAATAAAAAAATGTTCTCTATATGGAAATTAATTGAATTAATTTTAATAAAAATAATCTAATGAAATTATATAACCAATAAAAAAAATTACTTTTTGAAATCTTGGAAGTAAATGAAAGTTGTCTTTAAAATCAGTATTTTTCATTATTCGCAAAAATATAAATCGTTTCAGAAAATTCCCAAAATTTCACCATATGATTATTTTATATAATAATTTAAAAAATGATTTATTTTTTTGAAATAAAATTTCTAAACTTTTAAAAATTAATTATAATATTTTATCAAAAAAATAATTAAAACCATTTTTGAAGAAAACAAAATTTTCAAGAATAGAAGAACTTTACAAAAAGCAATTGAGTTCTTATTCTCTATAAAATAATACATAAATTTTATTAATTAGGAAATTTAATGATACATTTAATAATATAGTTATTACTATTTATAAACACTGATTAAATGGAAAGGTTATAATAATTATATTTAAATAATAATATTTCATAGTCGTAAAAGCCTGTAGTTGTGTGTCTTTTATGCTATCAAATATAGTCTTATATTAAAATATTAGGGTTTTATAGTCTATACCCCCTTAAATTAATCACTCTCACAAAAATATATTTAGATATTGGTAATTGGAGGGATTTATATTTTAAAATTACTTCTTTCAAAACACACATCCTTAAAATGGTTAATAAAACATCATTTTGAAAAGAGGGAAAGGGAAATATATAGGTAATTTGGAATAACACCTAACTAGGTTTCCCAATAATAGATAATTAGTGGTAATAAAAATATAGAAATGGAGGAGAAAACTAATTTATAAATAATTATGTGGAGTGATAGAGAATTAAATCTTGAGAATGTTAATAACCACAAAAAGAAGAATTAATAAGAGCTATATACGACCATCAATTCATCATATTTTCTTGTAAAATGATATGTTTTTAATTATGATAAATTATCTTTCTTTACTAACAACATTGTAAAATATATTTAATTGATTTTCCTCAATTCCCAAAAATGGAATTTCGTCCTTTCATTTCATTTTTATCATGTTTTAAAATCTTTCTCATACCATATTCCACACGATGACTATCCACGATGAATCCATATTATGACTAAAGTATAAAAATATAATATATCATTAGATCTAGAAAATGATAAAAAGATAATACTATAGTATTTAATAATTTTAAAATAGTTTTAAATATTCAATATTATACCCAAGATGAATAAACCTCTAAATAAATAAATAATATATTTAACTCCAAAATATCAACAATATCAAAAAAAGGTTGAACATAAATCATTCCATAAATAATTAAACCTATATCCCAATTATCTTTAAAAACGATAACAGTGAATAATGTTTTAACCTAAAAGCTTGTATCATACCTTTAAACTTTTATCCAAAAAATTAACAATATTCTTCCAAAATAATCCCTTATATTAAATCGAAGGGATGCATATACCTCAACCTTATAAAGAAACTCTTTATATATCATTAACCACCTTAAAATTATATCAATTGAAACTTAAAAATGGTTAAGTATTCTATTGAAAATATTATCATACATAAACTTATTACATTATTATTATGTATGTAACAATTTTTTATGGTCACTTGAAAAAAGACTAATCTCCAAAACTATCTGATCTGTTCAATAATACCAACTATTATAACCACGAACCCATGCACCAAGATCCAATGATAAATAATAATCATGAAATTTATAGATTTGATACCAATTAACACAACATAAAATTGAATATAAAAAAATACTATAATAGTAATAAAAAACATCAGATCACTTAGATAGCCAAGGAAATTTAGGTTTATATATTTAAATAATTTGGACAAACCCTTGCATGACGTTAACCATGTATTAAACTAATAATTTATGTTTAATATATATAACTTTTATTTTTTCCACATTTAGTATTAATCATCATACAAATGAAATCATTATTGGAATATGTTGACCTCACCTGTTTTGATAATCTCAATCATGTATTCATATGTGTTGAAAATCCCAATTATGTTTTCATTCTCTATGATATATTTAAAATTCATTGATCTATACTTTAATTCTTTCAAGTCTGTGATCAAACCAATAATAATTTTTAAAATAGTCTTTGGAATATGTTAATCCTCATTTATCCATGTTCATACAAGTTATAAATTAATTCTAACACAATCGGATGTGTTCTGCATAAAACATATAAGTAATCTGCCTATAGCTACTGATAAAGAGCTACCGGTACCCAGTCTACTGATAGACTTAGTCTACCGACAGACAGAGTCACCGATATACTTAACACAGAGCTACCGATGTGCTTATAAATGTAAGCTACTGACTTACAGACAGCTACCGATACAAACATAGAGCTACCGGTGGAAGTATAAATAGCTACCGATGGAATAAGAGTCACTGATGGACAAAGCTACTGACAGACTCACAGCGACCGATACCGACGCATGGAGCTACCGACGCATGGAGCTACCAACGCATGAAGCTACCGACGCATGGAGCTACCGACGCATGGAGATACCGACGCATGGAGCTACCGATAAACAAAGTCACCGATACAAGCATATACAAACCGACACATAGAGCCACTGATAGAGTCAAAGCAACTAATGAAATTGAGCTACTGATGTCCAAGCTACCGATGCTGATTACCTACCGATCACTCAACTCACTGTTTGAAATTTCTTTATTTCCTATCTTTATTTAATCTATCCAACGGTCATATCATGTACATTTTAATGATTTGTCAAATATCTGATAAAGGTTGTCGGATTTCAGGAAACCGTACCTCGTACCTGCAGAAAGGAAATCTTTTCTATCCCCTGTTGCCCGTGTGATAAATACGAGAAGACTACGCTTCCCAACAAGAAGAGAGGGTGGTGGATGAAATATACCAGAAACACAAGAACAAGAAAAATCAAGAGCAAAACCAGTTCCATCAAGAACACAGAGAAGCTTATAGACAATCAAGCATACTTGAGAAGTGTTCTGTGCATATAAGAAGAACACTGAAGAACTTCAACCACTACATTTTCACTTTCTGTGAACCTAGAGTATACGACACACTTTTTCTCAAAAAGAAATGAGAAGAGGACTCAGACTCACTTCTGATCGAATCCAAAGGAGTTCAGAGCTACACTGAAATCACCAGAACCATCTCTAAACTCTACATCTCTTGTTCTGTGATTTATCATTATTCTTTTCGAGCAGTGTGTGTTATCTGCTGTATCTAACACATACACTGTCTCCTGTACTTAACTGGAGGATTTGTAAATCCTTACCAAATTCTTGCATTCTATTCTTTCCCACGAATAACAGTGGTAGAGGTCGTGTGTGACCTGGACAGCCAGTTGCTGTTGTACTGTTTCCCACGAATAACAGTGGTAGAGGTCTTGGACCTGGACAGTTGTAAACTGTTGAACCCCGATCCAGGGTGTGGATCATTTTTATATAAACTTTTGAGAGGACTAAGTCTCGGCTTGGGACTAAACCTCTTGGTTACATTTGTTGTTCCATCTCTTTCAAAGTTTTATTCCGCTGCTAATCACTTTAAAACTAATATTGTTTTTAAAGTTACATTGATAATTAAATTAGCAAGTGTTTATGTTAAGTGTAGATTAGTAAGTTAGTTTCAAAAGATAATCACACACTCTTGTATTGATTAACTAGGAATTAATCAATCCCTTGAGAATCTAACAGAACCTCTACTTTAATATAAATTCACTACAGTTTAATTTATTATTTTATTTGGGGGTCTTTAAGACAGTGTTTTTAAATACAGAAATTTTAATTGGTACTCAATTCACCCCCCCCCCTCTTGAGTAAACCACTCCGACCAACACTTGGTATCAGAGGATTGAAAATACTCTCTAAAAGTACTCTTCTTTTGAACTGTGATTTTAGTTGTATTTTAAAGGTCTTAAAATTTCTGTTATATCTAAATATTTATCTCTTTAAAATTTTCTCATCATGGACAATAGACATGAGGGTTCTGCTACTAACCGGCCACCTTTCTTCAATGGAAGTAATTATGCTCAGTGGAAACTGAAAATGAAAATTCACCTAGAAAGCATAGGTTTTGATATTTGGACTGCTATTGAATCAGAATACAAAATTCCCACTACTGCTAGATCTACTTGGGATGAACCTATAAAGAATACTTACAATAACAACTGTAAAGCTATGAATGCCTTGTACTGTGCTCTAGGAGATGAAGAGTTTAATAGAATTTCTTCTTGTAAAACTGCATATGAAATTTGGGATACCTTAGCTGTTTCTCATGAAGGAACAATGAATGTTAAAGAAATGAGATTGAACACTTATACTATCAAGTATGATAATTTTAAAATGAAGCCTGACGAACCCATTTCTGACATGTATCTCAGGTTCAATGAAATTTTCAATACAATGATCTCGCTGGGAAAGGATGTCTCATCGAAGGAACAAATTATGAGAATTTTGAGATGTCTACCTGATAGATGGAGGGGCACATCTGTCTCAATCAGAGAATCATGTGACATTGCTGCTCTACCTGTCAAGGAACTAATTGGAAAGCTGATGATGTATGAAGAAGAGCTTAAAGTGAATAAAGATGAAGAAAATGAACCTCCAAGAAAGTCTGTCGCTTTCAAATCATCAACTTCAAAGAATAAGGACAAAGAAAAGCTTCAAGCTATAGTTGAAAGTTCAAGCTGTGAAGACAGTGAAAGTGATTCTGACAGTGATGCTGAGATGGCTCACATTGCTAGAAGATTTAAGAAATTTTATAGGAAAAAGAAGTTCTTCAAAAAAACAAATTATAAGGGTAATCACCAAGGTAAATGGAAAAAGGATTGGAAGAAGAATGACAAATCATATGATGTTGTCTATTATGAGTGCAAGAGAAAAGGACACATTAAAGCCGACTGTCCAAAGATGATGTATAAAAAAAATATGAATATAAGGACAATATGTTTAAGAAAGCCATGAAGGCTAATTGGAGTGCTTCTGAGGATAGCTCTACTGAATCTGAAAGCTCTGAAACTGAACACAAAAATAAGGAAAATATGTTCTTTATGACAAACACTTCTCAGGTAACTGCTGAAACTCCTGATTTAAATTATTACTCTGGAGATAATGCAGAATCCGATTCTGATTCTGGAACAATGTCTAAAAATGAATTGTTTGAGTACTGTGATATGCTGGAAGAGACATGTAATGAACTTAAGGATAAATACAAGTCATTAAAGAAACAACATGCTCTCACCACTACAGTTAAAACCGAACTCACTATTGAAAAAGAGAAAAATGCTCAACTGTTAAAAGAAAACACTGAACTGAAACTATCTAATGAGCAACTCAAGAAAGATTTAGAGAAGTTCACCAATGGAAAAAATACACTAACATAGATTCTAGGAAAGCAAATAGCACCTAAATATACTACTGGTATAGGATACCAACCTGGACAAAGGAAAATTGCCAAAACTAGATTCATTTCTAAATCTGGATAGAATGAAGGTAATTCTGGAACTTCATATTCTTCAACTAGTTATATACATAGCAATGGATCTAATAAAGTTTATCTTTCAATGCATGTAAATTCTACATATTATATGAGACCCATTAGACAAATATGGGTACCTAAAGTGTTATTGGCTAAACTGTCTGGACCCAAGAAAATATGGGTACCAAAATCATCTCCCATCTGAATCTGTTTTGTAGGGAACTTTCTTAAAGAGCTCCTGTAAAGAGACCTGGTATTTGGATAATGGATGTTCAAGACATATGTCAGGAGACTTCTCTTGTTTTAAGAGTTTAATAAAAGTTGATGGAGGCTTTGTCACCTTTGGGGATAATTCAAGTGGAAAAATCATCGGCCTAGGCCAGATTGGTAACACTGATTCAATTTTGATTTCTAAAGTTTTATTTCTTGATGGCCTTAAATACAATTTATTAAGTATTTCTCAATTATGTGATGATGGTTTTCATGTTAAATTTGAAAATGATTCCTACAAAGTTTTTAATTCTAAGAATGTTTTGGTATTTTCTGCCTAAAGAAATGAAAATGTTTATGCTGTTAATCTGAATTCTTTAGCTAAGCAGAATATTACTTGTTTGAATGCTTTTCATAAAGAATCTTGGCTATGGCACAGAAGATTGGGACATTGCAACATTCACTCACTTAGAAAACTCTCTAGAAAAAACCTAGTTAGAGACCTACCTAAATTAGAATTCCCAAATGATAGAGTGTGTAACCCCTGTCAAAAGGGAAAACAACACAAAGTTTCTTTTAAATCAAAGAAAGAAGTTTCGACTTCTCAACCACTGGAATTGGTTCACATGGATTTTTTTGGACCATCAAGAGTTTCTAGTTTAAATGGGAAGAACTATGTTTATGTTCTTGTAGATGATTTTTCTAGATATACTTGGGTATATTTTCTAGCTCACAAAAGTGAAAGCTTGTTCTTCTTTTGTTAAATACTCTGAATCTGTAGAGAACCTTAGTGGACTTAAGATTAAAACTTTGAGAAGTGATCATGGTCGTGAGTTTGAAAATCAAGATTTTGAATCTTATTGCTCACACAATGGCTATACTCATAACATTTCTGCCCCTAGAACACCCCAACAGAATGGTGTAGTAGAAAGAAGAAACCGAACCCTTCAAGAAATTGCTAGAACCATGCTCAATGAATATGACCTGCCTATTTATTTTTGGGCTGAAGCTGTAAATACAGCTTGTTATGTCATTAATAGAGTCCTAATTAGACCTGTTCTTAAGAAAACCCCTTATGAATTGTGGAACAATAGAAAGCCTAAGGTTAATTACTTTAAAGTTTTTGGTTGCAAAGTATTTATTCTGAATACTAAAGATAATCTGGACAAGTTTGCTTCCAAAAGTGATGAAGGAATTTTTCTGGGTTACTCTATTTCAAGTAAAGCCTATAGAGTATTCAATAAGAAAACTAAATGTGTGGAAGAATCTATTCACATCAAGTTTGATGAAACTGATCCACATGAGTCTAAAACCTCTCTTGAAAATATTGAAGAAGACTTATCTGTTCTAGACATTAAGGATAAATCTAAAGAACCTGTTATCAAAACATCCAGTTCTGTACTTTTTCCAGAATCTGCTTCTGTTGAACCCGAACCTATAGATGAACCTGAAATTTCTAGTCCAACCTTTACCAGATCAACGAGGATTCTAAAGAATCATCCTTTAGAAGATGTTGTTGGTAATCTTGATAGAGGAACACAAACTAGAGCTTCTCTAAGAAACCAGGTTGAACATCAAGCTTTTCTTTCACAGCTAGAACCCAAAAATATCAATGATGCTATCAATGATGAATTCTGGGTAATGGCTATGCAGGAAGAATTAAATCAGTTTGAAAGAAACAAAGTCTGGGAATTAGTTGACAGACCTAAGGACACCTTGACAATAGGCACAAAATGGGTTTTTAGAAATAAAGTAGATGAATCTGGAAATATAGTTAGAAACAAAGCTAGACTAGTTGCACAAGGATATAGTCAAGAAGAAGGTATAGACTATGAGGAAGCTTTTGCACCTGTAGCTAGACTAGAAGCCATTAGGATCTTACTTGCATATGCTGCACATCTGGATTTCAAGTTATATCAAATGGATGTGAAAAGTGCATTTCTAAATGGTTTTATAATTGAAGATGTTTTTGTAGAACAACCACCTGGATTTACTAACCCCCATTTTATAAATCAAGTTTTTAAACTTTCTAAAGCATTGTATGGTTTAAAACAAGCTCCAAGATCATGGTATGATAGACTTAGCAATTTCCTTATTTCAAAAGGTTTTACTAAAGGGATTGCTGATCCAACTCTTTTCATTAAAATAATTTCTAAAGATGTTTTAGTTGTAAAAATATATGTTGATGATATTATTTTTGGATCTTCTAAACACTCTTTATGTACTAATTTTTCAAAAAGTATGAAAAATGAATTTGGAATGAGCTTAATGGGAGAGCTTAAGTACTTTCTTGGATTTCAAGTATTTCAAAATGAAAATGGTATTATTTTGAATCAAAGTAAATATACAAAGGATCTTTTAAAACGTTTTGGTCTCGATAGTATCAAGGAAAGTGAAACTCCTATGAGTACTACCTATAAATTGGACGCAGATGAAACTGGGAAACCAGTTGATCAAACAAATTACAGAGGTATGATTGGTAGTTTACTTTATCTTACTACTAGTCGACCTGATATTATGTTTAGTGTGTGTATGTGTGCTAGATTTCAAGCTAATCCAAAAGAATCTCATTTGCTTGCTGTTAAAAGAATTTTCAAATATCTCAAACACACGGTTAACTTAGGTTTGTTTTACCCAAAAGGACAATCCTTTGAGTTAATGAGTTATTCAGATGCTGACTTTGCTGGTTGTAAGTTAGATAGAAAAAGCACATCAGGAACATGTCATTTGCTTGGAAAATCCTTATTTTCTTGGTGTAGAAAGAAACAGAACTCAGTTGCATTATCTACTGCCGAAGCAGAATATATAGCTGCTGGTAGTTGTTGTGCACAAATTCTGTGGATGAAACACACTCTTTTGGACTATGGATATGTTTTTAAACATGTTTCAATCAACTGTTATAACACCAGTGCAATAAACATCTCTAAGAATCCTGTATCTCACTCTAGAACCAAACACATAGATGTAAGACCCCATTTCCTAAGAGATCACTATAAAAAAGGTGATATTTCTCTTTAATTTATTGGCACTAAACATCAATTGGCTGATATTTTCACTAAACCTTTAAGTTCGGATAGGCTAAGTTACATAAGACACGAATTGGGAATGTTTAATCACAACCGATGTGAAAATCCTCACTGATGTGAAATTCTCACCGATGTGAAAATCCTCACTGATGTGAAATTCTCACCGATGTGAAAATCCTCACTGATGTGAAGTTCTCACCGATGTGAAAATCCTCACCGATGTACAATTCTCAGTGATTTTTTTTTCTATCTCACCGATGATTAACTTACACCGATGCAGTGTTTTACATCTGTCTGCCGCCAAGAATATGAATCGTTTTATTTTATTTTATCTTACTCTATTTTAGTCGTTTATTTCGAATTCCTAAATGATAAAACTAAGTCTAAGCCACTTCTTACCTCACCGAGCTCAAAATCTCTAACCTTCGAACCTTAGCTCCCAAATCGGCCAAGAACCCTAAACCCGCGATGGAAAAAACTAAGCTTCCTACCGTCAGAGATGAAAGTGTAGAACCAAAAGCTAAGAAGAAGAAGACACAGAATAAAGCCAGTGTTAGTGAAGTCAGAACTAGATCGGGAAGGCGACTAGTGAATCCTCACTTGCAGAATAGAGACATAGTAATCGAGAAGGAACTGTGCGTGGAATGGATACTACCTAGCAAATCGTTAGTACTCGAGATTCTGGAGGACCAGAAATGGGTGGATTGTTTCTCGAATAACAATGGCCCATACTACCCGAAGTTGGTAAAACAGTTTTACGAGTTTGTAACCTTCGAGAAGTCTGAAAATGAGAATCGGGTAAGCTCTTTTTTAAATGTAAAAGAGATGTCTTTTTCTTCAATAGAGTGGGCTGAGTGTTTAAAAGTACCACATGAAGGTGTCTCTGGGTATGTATCAAGAGCAATGCCACCTAGCAGTGACATCTTTGATTATGAAACTGCCTTAAAAGAGATGACCGGTAATGGGAATCAAAGGCAAGTGGTTGCTGCTGAAATGGATGGAGAGAATCGACTGATCTTCAAGTTTGTTCAGCATGTGTTGATACCAAGGCGAGGAGATTTTGCAAATCTGAGATATCAAGATATCTATCTTCTTCATCTGCTAATACATGGTATGAAAATCAATCTGTGCAGATTGGTAATGCTTCAAATGGAAGATATGATTAGACCAAAGTCAAAGACTAATGCTTTATTCTTTGCCAAGATGATTTCAGTAATGATAAAAGTGAAAGGAATAGCTGAGTCTCAGGATGAGACAGTTTTAGTCAGGAATAATTTCTGCATCACCTCGACTGTTTGTAAGTACATGAAAATTAACTGGAACCCATGGAAGGGAGAATGGGTCAGTGATGATCAGAAGATATATGATAGGTTTAATCCTGTGGATCATCCCTCAAGACCAAAGGATATGAGAGATCCGAGTCTGAGACCTGATGAAGAGGAACCTATTTATAGTAATGAAACAGAAGAAGAAAGAGAAGAAGAAGAAGAAACTCCCATGGATGTTAGAGGAGATCCAGACTTTCCCCCAAGTCCTGTTGCAGAATTGGTTTATTCTAGGAAAGGAAAGGTAGAGGAAATTTTGTCTATTTATGAGGAAGACCAGTCTGTACCTCACCAAGAAGAAGAGGAAAAGGAGAATGTATCTGAATCGTCTGCTTCTGGTAGTTTAAGTATGAGTCCTTTGATTGGAAACTCAGCTATGCCGACTGCTGAAGTAGAAAGAGATACAGAAGAAGCTGTATCTGTATCAGAAGATCTTCTAGATGCTGCACCGATGGAACTTGTAGTAGAAGATTCTGATGAAGAGAATCCAGCACTGAATGCTGTTGTGATACATGAGAATGCACCCATTGAGGGGGAGCATCAATCTGTTCTTGGAAATGTTACAGTAGCTGTTGAGTTTGGAGACTGGGTAGAAGACCCAGGGTTTATAGTCTGTGGATTGGATTATCTGGATTCAGATAATGAGATGTCTGTGAATAGACCAAAGACCAATTTTGATCTTGCTTCTGAGTTGTTGCCCGATAATGTGGTCAGATTTCATGATCTGAATAAGCTGAAAGAGGACCTCAAAACCAGTTTTGTTGAAGAAGTGAAGTTAATGGAAACCTCCCTTGCATCCTCAATTCATTCAATAATGACTGATTCTGTAGTTATTTTGGCCTCAGCAAGGGGATCTGTTGTAGTTGTCCCTAATGATTTTGTCTCTAAATCTGATCTTGAATCCATGAAGAATGAGCTGAAAGAATCATTCAGTGTATCAGTTGCTGAGATGAAGCAAAGATTTAATGAAGAAATGAAAATGTTAGAGAGATCCTTCGAGCTATCTCTGGCTTGTAATTTATCTTCTTTTGTGTCTGAGCTTATGGAAGAAGTGAAAGAGTACCAGACTCAGTCTTCTAGAATCGAAGCAGATCTTGAAGCTCTCAAGACATCAGTTGCTGCTTTGGATTCTTATATGAGCTCCATGTCTCAAGCTGACAAGGACCTAGCTTATGTGAAGAGTGTAGTAAGCCAGTTTGTCTCGGTGTTTGAAAGTTTCAAAACCTCAGTGAAGGATCACGTTCAATTACAGGACTCTCAAGTTCAAAGCCTAATCAGTGGTTTGTCTAAGAGTTTCAATGAAACTGTTTCCTTCTCTCTTGGCCCTCTCACATCCAAACTATTAGTTGAACTGAATCTAGTTCGAGCAATGTTGAAGGAGGAGATTGGTTCTATTTCAACCAGTGGCTCTGTGGAATCATCAGAGTTGAGCCGAGTGGTGCTTTCTACAAGAGATTCTGCTAGAGAAATAATGAAGATTGTTCAAGATTATATGAGAGAAGACTCTGCCTCTCAGGAATCCATAAAGAGAAAAGTGGACTACTACTTCACCAGAATTTTCACCAAGCATCAACTCGATCACCACTTCAAGCTGATGTTGGAAAACATGAAGCTACCTCCAGTAACTCAAGCTTTTAGAGAACAAGTGAGAAAACTAAGACAATTGACTCCTGCCTTGGAGAAATTCATGGAGAACAAAGATGATTTCATCTCTGCTATGGAAAGAGGAGGAGGAATTATTATGGATTTTAGAAATTTGTTGCTGCCCTTCTTGCATGTTGATGCCAGACCAGTCATCGTACCTCCTGCTTTGCCTGCTTCTGCCTCAGCTGCTTCCATAGTCCAGCTGACTCCTGATCAAGCTATTTGAAGCCTCACACCAATGATCTCCCAAAGATCTTCAACCTACAGGCCTGACTCTGTGTCAGTAGCTCAGCCTCCTTTGATCATTTCTGGCATTCCAAAACCTTCACCTGCATCCTCACCACCCGAACCTTCTTCTGATCCCAAAGGAAAATCTCACGTGGAAGATGTGGATTGATCTAGTGGCCAGGATATTTGATAGGAATTCATTTGTATTCTGTTTCCGTACTTTCTGACTGCTCTAATACAGAGGAACTCTTTTTACTTCTCATGTTTTATTTGTCTCCTATATATGCTTTCCCACTTTTTGATTATCACAAAGGGGGAGAACAAAATGAGAGAATGAGAAATATTTTCAATGGAGAAAAATAACATTCTTTTCAATTTTATCTCTGATATTATTATGTTTCTTTTTACTTTCGGTACCTTATGATTGTTACCTCTGATAACTTATGTCTATATCATACTATTTCTATTATCTCTGATGCTGTTTTCTCTGAGAAAATTGAATTCAATATTATACTCTTTACTATTATAGTTTCACTATGTTAAATGTCCATATCATAAATTGTGATTATCAAAAAGGGGGAGATTGTTGACCTCACCTGTTTTGATAATCTCAATCATGTATTCATATGTGTTGAAAATCCCAATTATGTTTTCATTCTCTATGATATTTTTAAGTATCATTGATCTATACTTTAATTCTTTCAAGTCTGTGATCAAACCAATAATAATTTTTAAAATAGTATTTGGAATATGTTAATCCTCATTTATCCATGTTCATACAAGTTATAAATTAATTCTAACATAATCGGATGTGTTCTGCATAAAACAGATAAGTAATCTGCCTATAGCTACTGATAAAGAGCTACTGGTACCCAGTCTACCGATAGACTTAGTCTACCGACAGATAGAGTCACCGATATACTTAACACAGAGCTACCGATGTGCTTATAAATGTAAGCTACTGACTTACAGATAGCTACCGATAAAAACATAGAGCTACCGGTGTAAGTATAAATATCTACCGATGGAATAAGAGTCACCAATGGACGAAGCTACTGACAGACTCACAGCTACCGATACCGACGCATGGAGATACCGACGCATGGAGATACCGACGCATGAAGCTACCGACGCATGGAGCTACCGACGGATGGAGCTACTGATGCATGGAGCTACCGATAAACAAAGTCACCGATACAAGCATATACCAACCGACGCATAGTGCCACTGATAGAGTCAAAGCAACTAATGAAATTGAGCTACCGATGTCCAAGCTACTGATGCTGATTACCTACCGATCACTCAACTCACTGTTTGAAATTTATTTATTTCCTATATTTATTTAATCTATCCAACGGTCATATCATGTACATTTTAATGATTTGTCAAATATCTGATAAAGGTTGTCGGATGTCAGGAACCCGTACCTCGTACCTGCAGAAAGGAAATCTTTTCTGTCCCATGTTTCCCGTGAGATAAATACGAGAAGACTACGCTGGCCAACAAGAGGAGAGGGTGGTGGATGAAATATACCAGAAACACAAGAACAAGAAGAATCAAGAGCAAAACCAGTTCCATCAAGAACACAGAGAAGCTCATAGACAATCAAGCATACTCGAGAAGTGTTCTGTGCACATAATAAGAACACTGAAGAACTTCAACCACTACATTTTCACTGTCTGTGAACCTGGAGTATACGACACTCTGTTTCTCAAATAGAAATAAGAAGAGGACTCAGACTCACTTCTGATCGAATCCAAAGGAGTTCAGAGCTACACTAAAATCACCAGAACCATCTCTAAACTCTACATCTCTTGTTCTGTGATTTATCATTATTCTTTTCGAGCAGTGTGTGTTATCTGCTGTATCTAACACATACACTGTCTCCTTTACTTAAATTGGAGGATTTTTAAATCCTTACCAAATTATTGCATTCTATTCTTTCCCACGAATAACAGTGGTAGAGGTCGTGTGTGACCTGGACAGCTGGTTGCTGTTGTACTGTTTCCCACGAATAACAGTGGTAGAGGTCTTGGACCTGGACAGTTGTAAACTGTTGAACCCCGATCCAGGGTGTGGATCATTTTTATATAAACTTTTGAGAGGACTAAGTCTCGGCTTGAGACTAAACCTCTTGGTTACATTTGTTGTGCCATCTCTTTCAATGTTTTATTTCACTGCTAATCACTTTAAAACTAATACTGTTTTTAAAGTTACTTTGATAATTAAATTAGCAAGTGTTTATGTTAAGTGTAGATTAGAATAAGGGTTTTAAAGAATATATAAAGTGAATGAGAATATATAGTATAATTCACACCCATCAAAACAAGAATCATAAATCTAAATGTGTTTTATAAAAAAATTAACAAATACAAGATGAATTTGAGTTAATAATCATACGCCATAAAAAATAGCCCATGATCAAATGAAACATAAAAATACATTTAAAGAAATGAAAAAAATGTTGGTATATTGGAACAACAAACAACAAGCATATAATTACATAATCATATAATTCCCATACCTATTAGGAGTAAACCTTAACTGGTAAACTTCATCATATCTTAAGAGTAAATTATTATCAGTTTACTCCATCACTTTACCCGAGGCGTTGGAAGGCTATAATAAACCCACCCATCCACTTTTTTTAACATAACCACCCATAAATGGGTTAAAACAGATCCACCCATAGATAATATATATATATATATCAATGTACCATATAATATGAAAACATTTAGTGATTTTACTTTTCAATTTAACGCCGTTGAAAATAACCATTACTCTTTTTTAGCTTGATTAACTTGTAGAAAATAAAAGAGTTCCAGGATAATCTATTTACAATATTCATAAGTGATAAATAGAAATATTAAGGGTTTATTTATTGGAACATATCATCATTTTCAGATAAAAAAACAATAAAGTCTAGTTCCATAAATGAAAAATTCATTTAAAAGAACATTCAAGGCATTTTTTGGATAACATGTAAAGTTTCATTTTCATTTGATAATGATTTAAATTAATATTACTAGAATATTAAGAGAAATATTTTCTTTGAAAGTAAAAATTGAAATTATTATAGAAATTTTCATAGAAAATAATAGTTATGATAGTAAGAAAGGATATTGAATTGGTAAATTTAGGAACAAAATCCCATTTAAACTTCTCATAGAAACAAAATCTACACTTCTGGGAAAATAATAAAAATATTCTGTTTTAATATTTGTAATGAAATTAAAATATCACTTAAAATGAATTTAATAAATAATTTCATCATAGAAAATAAAATTCAAGCAATCATTTTAGTGAGAATTTATTTTGAATAGAAAATATTCCTGACTAAAAAGGGAAATAAGGTTAGTTTTTCATTTAAATTGATATTTTGATCAATTTAAATAACAAAGAGAGGAAAATGAAAGGAAATAATATAAACCATAACATAATATTATAGATTTTTTTCAATAATTTTATACCATATATATAGTTTCCCATGTTTTAACAATCATATATATTACAACATTTGTTAGGAATGTTAATTACATTACAAAAACACACGCCTGAGGGCCAAAATAGTTTAGTGAATTTGGAAACAAGGAAGGATATATTCAAATTTGGACAATGATCTTAAATGGATCCCACAAATATTTTCCCATTTAGTACTCTTTATATAAATACCCTACATTAATTCAATCTTTTTAACATGGGGAAATGGTACATAAGAACGGTTGATCTTAGATTCTTAGTAAGGTTAAAAGGGAGATAAATAAACCTAATAAGAGAACAAGGTTATGATAACATGAAAATAAAATTTTAAAATCATAAATTTTATATTAAGTAACACAATATTGAATCATGTAATAAATATTTGTAGTTTATAATAAATTAATCAAAAATAAATTAAAGAACATGATCCATGAGAAGATAAAATTG
Source organism: Viscum album (assembly GCA_963277665.1). NCBI lineage: Eukaryota > Viridiplantae > Streptophyta > Magnoliopsida > Santalales > Viscaceae > Viscum > Viscum album. Next base: position 81,150,514 of record OY728160.1, on the reverse strand, counting down.
GACTATGTAATTAAATTTGTGGAATACACTTAATAATGGAAAATAATTAACATATTGGTGATGGATCATTATGAAGGAAATAATAGTGAATAATGTACTTTAATTTATCGAGTTCACTCCTTGTTCAAGTCTCATCTTATTATTCTGGGCTTACTCCATGTTCCAACCAAGTCTTACGATACCGAGTTCACTCCACATTCAAGCTATATATATATATACCATATTACTCTCCATTTAATCAGTTTCTATCTTAGTATATATATAAATTTTACCTTATTCAATGTAGGGATATATGGTCCCACCCATCACATAATGAAAACCATATTTATCTATTCCATAAGATCATAAACATTAATCATATCCAAACACAAGAAATGTAATTTTTATTTTAAATATTTCATCATAAAACAAAATTTCTAAAAGATATTTAATTCTTAATAATTTCATCATAGAGCTATCCAATAAAATAAGTGGATTTTAGAATCATTTTATCATGGTATCATTTATGGATGTGAAACAAGTTTTATTAAAAAAATGTGATCATAAAAATAAACCATTCATAGAATGAATAAGAAAAGTAAAAATAGATCATATCTTAGTAGAGAATAGGTAACATAATCATATAATAAATTAGTTGGAAAATAATTTTTAAAATGATTTAAGATATTTCTTGGGGAAAATATCATATTTTCTTTAAAAAATGAATTTAATAACAAAAAAAATTCAGAAAACTATTCCTTTGAAAATACCCATAAAAAATTATAAATGTATATTTTATAATCATTTAAAATAGATTTTAAAACATAAAACATTTTACAAATAAATTTTCATGAAAATTAAACTAAAATTTCATTTAAAACATTATTAAAAAACATGGTTTTGGAATAAAATAGTTTCTCCCCCAAAGAGATATTTAATGTCATATTTTCATAAAATAGTTGATTAATTATCTTAAGTAAGAAATGGGGGGAAAATTGTACCATTAATTGAATATACCCTTAATAAATTGAGTAGAATGAATTTCATGATAAATAATGAGAGGTATATGATGATGTATAAAATTGGATACTTAATCAAAACAAATCCCAATAAATTCTATGATTGTAACATAAATTCATTATAAAATGGGTAACATTGAATCATAACACCCATGATGGAATAATATAAAATAAAACATAAAATAACACAAGTATTAATAATTTCTTGATATTAAATATCAAAGGGTCTATATATACACCTCATGTAAGAATATAGGTTCATAACATAAAGCACATCTCAAAGAAGGAAAATGGAAGCAAAAATACCTTACCGATTTGTAACTTTTGAACCGTATACCACAAGAAAGTGTTATAATAAAATTCATAGGTAAATAAAAATAATTATAAGTATAATTATTTTAAAATAAATCCATGGTTAATATATAAACCACACAAAAAAACATTTTCTAAATAAGGAATTTGTCTCACAAAAATTAATAGTGAGACAAATATCATTTACCTTAAGACTTGAATTCCATAATACTCTTTCAAACCTCCATTATATTAAAAATATGTTTTTAATAAATCTCTTTTAGAACCATATTAATTTCTATAATACCGTATATAATTTTTATGACAATTATTAACTGTTTATTAGTGATTTCATGTTAAATTTATGTCTTGGGTAATAATTACCTTGTTTTTATTATAGGTTTTGATTTTTTATTTTTGGTTCTATTACTTAGATCATTATTTAATCATATCTAAAAGGATTAAAATTATACAAATATCATTTATATTAAGTATATATGTATTTATTTTAATACATAACATTTTCTGATAGGAAATGAAATACACCATTCGTGGAGACTGTAGGATGTATGTACAAATCAACATTATTTCCATTTTATTATCGTATTGAAAAAAATACAAGTATTATATATAAATATATATATATATTATCATTAAAATATCATTTTTATCTAATATATATGAGATATGTTTATTAAACCCATCCTTAATACATTCAATGTACAGTGTGAATGAATCACATCACTACACAAGGTGGTGGTTTTCCGTACACACGAAAGATGTTATCATATTCCCATGAAATGGAATGAATGAAAGAATGTGTGATTTAATAATTTCACAATCATTATAAGGTCACAAATATCATGTTTATAATATATAAAATATAAATTCATCATTATTCCCAACCTTTAATGGAAATAATAGAAAAATGAATGACATCAGTTAGCGAGGTGGTAGTCCACCATACACCCAAAAAATGATTTCATAACTAATTTTATTAGAGAGTTTGTGGTTATAGGTCATAATATTAACATAACAACATCAAAGTGTATGCAAGATACTTAATTTACTATTTAATCTGGGTATAATGTAAATTTAATGGGGAAGAGAATGAAATAAAATCAAAACTCTCCTTGATGAACCTTATCACTTCTTCATGTATACTTATTTTGTTTGCACTAATGATTTTAATGGATGGATTTACTTCAAAAGTAAGGATTATAGGATGAAATTCTTATATTTACCCAAGAGTATTCACTATTGGAAGCTATACTTTTCCTAATGTTCCAAAATGCCAATCAATATTGTAGGTGTGGGTTTCTTTGGAAGATAAAAACATCCACAACAAAAAAAATAACTTATTTATATCATTTTATTCATTTTAATTAAGTTTGCTCAATTTTACCCTTCTGGTTTTTACTACAGTAACATGTTTTTCTACCCTTAGTAATTTATAAAATAAGAATAAATTAATTTTAGTTATGTTTAAGAATTTATACCCACCTATTCTAAATATGATGTAAAATATATCAATTGAAAATATTATGTTTGTTGAATATTAGTTTTAACACAAGTTCATGTAACGTCTGAAAACATCATTCTAAACATAATCTCACCAACTGATTTTTTACTATTTACTAATATATATAGTAATTATTATAGAATAATTTCTACATTAATGGAATATATTTTATATTAATTAAATTTTGAAAATTATTTGGAAGTAGATATGATTTTTTACATATTTAAAATATTTTAATAAATTATCATTTATTATAAAATCACGAAAATTTAAATTTTGACATTATTCATTTCATTTTATGTTACAAAAAAATAAAATGAAAAAATTAAAATATATTATACTAAAAAATGTTAATAAATATATAAAATCTAAAAATTTATGGTAATATAATAAATCATTCATTTTACTTCACTTTTAATATTTTTCATTTAATTTAATTTATTTTATTTATAATTAAATAATTCTTGTGTTGGCATTTCTTAAGCGTTTAAAGTAATTATTTCATCTATAAAAAAATTAAAAAATTTTATCATGATAAAAAACTAATTTTTACTTGAAGATAAAATTTATAAGTGAACATATGATGTTTCCCCTATCACAAATCATTGTAGATATTAAAGTCAAGGATGTTTCCTTTTTTTCTTTACATAACATATTATATAGCTCACTTTAATGGATATGAATCTAGAAAACATATATAAATTAATCACAAATATTTAAGGGTAGATATATTTCTAAAAAATGGGTTTTGGACAAGTTTTTAGTAATTTTACACCTTATCTATTATGTTTTACGGTCAGTAAACTTTTTTTTACCTTAATCACGGAAATTAATCTTAAATGTTTTCACCGATAATTATGGAAAAAAATTTAGTTAAAATTATTTTATAATAAACATTATTCTTATTATAAATATGAAATATATTTTATAAAATTCAAATTACATAAGTGGTATAATATAATTTAAAATTAGTATAGCTGACTCAATGAAAAATTAAGTTTTTAAAGTGAAAATGATCGATAATTTAAAAGGTTATTATATAAAATTTTAAAATTAAATGGATTGTAATGATTGAAATTAGATTAATTTTTATATAATTGAAATAAAATTACTTTAAAACAGATTTAAAATATAATTTATCATTATGAAATAATTTATAATAAAACAATTGTTTTATTAAAATTCATCATTTTCTTAGTATTTATTTAAAAATGAATCTTTTTATAAAAATCCCCAGAAGATCAACCTGAGAGAATGATATATATTTTTATTTTAAAACATATTTTTTATTTTATAAAATTAATTTTCTTAAAAAGGAATAAAATTTAAAATAAGTGCATTGTAAACAAACCCCTAATACTGATGCAGAGTGAGAGAACGTGGTCCACAGAATGTTAACGATCACAAAGACATAATCCTGAGAGGCATGAAAATTTTCTTTGATATCATGAAAAATGGTGAAAACATGAAAATATTTAATTTCAATACCCATTTCTTAAAAGTGGACAATTTTTATGAGAAGATATACTTAGATTATTTAATTTGATTTCATAAGCATAATCTCACCCTCTAATTATGCCTTGATTAATTTCAATTTCATCTCGTACTCCAAGAAATGAAGGTGAAATTCTTATTCCTAAAGCATTAATGAATTATACGTCCCATATATATAAAGTTTCATTAGGCCGTTTATATTTTGTTAGCATTAAAAAAATCATTAGCACAAGTTATCTAGTATTCATAAATATTTATAAGCTGAAATAATCCATTAATTTCTTAAACCTCATTCAATGTTCAACAAAAACTATTTCATAAATTGTTATCCTTTTAATCATTACTAAAGATTAAAATCTAAATCATTTTAAATATGTTCACAAAATCATCCTAACATTGATCCCCCGTATATCATAAAGTATCTCTCTATTGTCACATACAAAACATGTGTATACCTTCATCATGTTTTCTCTTGAAACATGGTAATAACATAAATAAACAAAATTCATTTTTGAAAACATAAATAATTATTCAATCCATATAGATAAAAAATATATTGGTTATATTCCTTAAACAAAAAAATTATATTAACTCCATTCATTTAAGAATAAACCTCCTTTTCAACAAATCATTAATTTGTTCCAACGTAATCAGTACTATCCAATTTACATTATTCTTATCCAACATCTCTTTATCCAATCTAAGCACCACTTTATCAACATGAGGAACACATTAAGGGTTATCATCTCTTTATTGAAATATTACCATGTTATTATATCACTTTTCAAGTCCATCGGTACCATTTAACATACTTTTGAAAATCCGTAATTTAATTATACTATTGAAAATTCCATTATTTTTTGTGGTTATAATAACCAAAATACCACAAATAAATATATACTTATTTTAATTTTAATACATAAATACATCCATAGTTCCACTTTATTTATACACCATAATTATAATTCTTCATCTTATTCCTTAACAGTTATATTTTTCATAATCCATTTGTAGTCTCCACAACATTGGAAGTATAACCCCTACTCATAAATTTTTTGTTATTTTATTAACGAGATTTCCATTTAGGAAAAACAATTTATATAATTCCCATGATTTTGATGTTTAAAGAATTCAACAGTTGATTATATATGTGGGAGACCACTATTTATATCCATTGTATCTACTGAACATTTCATTTCCCCTTTGTATTTACTTTCTTTGATCCCTTATTTTCCAAATTCAAAAAATATTCCCATTAATCTAAGACATTTACTTGGGTGTTTCTTCCAACATTCATGACACATGAGAAACTAAATATTATTTCTTCCATTATCTCCACTGTGTGAAATCTCACTAAAATCCATCCTTCTCTTCTTTGGTGATTCTGAACGTTAGTTAAGGTGCACATTATTAATGATGTTCAACATTAACCAATAGGTATGATCACAATGTCATTTAATCTTACATCATCTCATTAATATTTAAATCAACAAGTTTTCCATCACACTAAGTGTCAACATGATTATTTTTGGTTCCATTCATTTACTAAAATAAGAATGTATAGTGTGACTAACACCTATCATACCCTAAAACCCCATAAACATGAAAAATAACTTAGAGGATGTCTAAATAATGACCCATTATTTTAAATCAATAAAACCTTATGATTATCCAAGTCCATAAATTATCATCATACATTTAAATATATCCTGATGATTTATAAAGAGTTTGCTAAATTTTCAAGTAATAACCCCTGAGAGTGTCAAAAAGTTTGTGCGACAAAGCATGTTATCGAGCAAGTATTCCCAACCGATTCTAGATTAGTAAATTATTATAGGGTTGTTACCCCTAGGTAAAACTGTTCTAGATCCACCTCCACTTATAGTATATAGTGATAGATGTAATTTCATTGAAACCACTCACTCTATCCATTACTAAATTATCTGGGCATTTTCCTATACATTATATTTTCTTTATACTTATCCTTTGAGATATCCCTAGATATATCCTTTGAAATATCGCTAGAGATCTCACTAAATATTTCCCATTATTGTTTCCAAAGGTTGAATAAACCTTTCCTTTGATACATACTATATTGACCTGAGGCATATAATTCAGGGATATCAAATCATTTTTGATAAATATTCCTTACATTACATCAAACACAACTAAGGACCATTATAGTTTAGGGACATCAAAATATGGGAATATAATATTCTATATTAGTGAATGATCATAAATACTATACAGAAAGATCTTCCCATTTATAACTCCTAATTGAAATACCCTACATAAAAACTTTCTTCATAACTTGGGGAAAATAAATATAAGAAATGGAGAGTTTAGTTTCTTAGTAAGGGTAACAAAGGGAGATACATTAGGATAACATATACATAAGGGCATGAGAACATGATTATAAAATTTTAAAATCAGTACCATTATATAAAATATCAAAATCTTGAATCATGACATAAAAATTGGATGTTAATGAAATATGAATCATAAAGAAATCAATGAACATGATCCATGAAACCATAACATTGGAATAATGAATTAAATTTGTTGGATACACATAAACATATAAAATATTTTCATATAGTTCAAGGATTATTCCCATGTACATCAAGTAGAGAAGGTGCATTACTTTATTGATTTCACTCTTTGTACGAGCCCAATGTTACAGTACTGAGTTCCATCCCGATTCCAGTCATGTATTACAGAACAGGTTACACTCCCCGGTCAAGCTTTGTATATCTATACGAGTGTCACTCCTAATTCAAAAAATTTATATGTAATAAGATATATTAATCTTTACCAAATTCCTATAAGGGAGATATAGGTACCACCTATCACATAATGAAATCCATATTTATGTATTCCATAAGATTATAAAAATTTATCATATCATAAACTATAAAATGAAATTTAATTATAAAAATATTATCATATGCAAAAATATGTAAAATGCATAGATTTCATAATCATTTAATCATTGAATAATCCATGAAATTAAGTGGGTTTTGTAATCATTTTATCCTAGTATAACCTATGGAAGAGAAATGGGTATCATAAAAAATGTTTCAATATAAACATAAACCATTCAAATAAAGTAAAAGAATATTATCCTTGGATTATATCCACTTTAAGGCTTATGTATCATAAAAAGATGAAAAATTAGATGGAAATTTTTTTAAATATCATTTCAAACTTTTCCTAGAGAAAATATCAATTTCTTTTTAGAAAAATTCAATTTAAAACATAAAACAATTTTATACATTCTCCATTGAAAATAAAATTGGAAACTTATAAATTAAAATTTGAAAATAATTTCAAAAACCTTTTAAAAAATGAAAAAATTTCAAAAATAATTTTATTTTAATATTATCCTACAAAATAATTTCATATCATTTTTGAAATCATTTTTATAAAATATGTTTTTAGAATAAAATAGATTTCTGGAAAGAGAGAGAAATATTTTAAAATTTTATTAAAAATATTTTCTAAATTATATAAAGTGCTAAATAGTTTAAAAATGGTTACATTATTTGAATATATCATGAATAAAAAGTGGATAAAAAATTCATGATATTTTTTAGAGTTAGATAATTATATTTCAACAATTGATACCTAATTATAACAAACCTCGACAAATGATGAGATTATAAAAAAACACATTATAAATTTGGTAACATTGATTCATAGGACCGATGATGGAATAAAAATAATAATAAACTTAATATATCATGAGTATAAATAAATTAAAGATAATAAATTTGATAGGGTCTGAATATACACATAATTGACAGATATAGGTGCATAACATAATGTACGTCTCAAAGAAGGAAAATTGATACGACACTCCTTTAACAGTTTGGAAAATGTTAAACTATAAAACGAATTAAATAGGGAACCTAAAATGGATATTTAAATAAAAATAAAAATAATTATAATCATCATAAAATACATTCATGGTTTTTGTATACACCACATAAAAGGAGCTTTTGGTGGAAATGGAATTTGTCTCATAGAAAGTAAAATTGAGATGAAACCCCTCAACTCAAGTCTTGAATTTTCTAATATTCATTCAAACACTTGTATAATATATATAATTTTATAATAAATCTAATAAATAAACATATTATTATCTAGTATACCGTGTATTATTTTCTTGTGGCCTTTTATTATCCACTAATTTACTATTTCATGTTAAAGTAATGTCTTAGGTAATAACTTATTTTTTTTCATATATGTTTTGATTTTTTATTTTCGGTTATATTAATTTGATCATGATTTAATCTTCTCTATAATGATAAATATTATTTAAGAATAAATATATTTAGTATATATGTATATAAAGTAGTCAATAATAATAATTGATAGATAATGAAATATATCGTGCATGGAGACAGTAGGACGTATGTATGCATGAATACTTTTTCCATTTGCATATCGTATTGAAATAATAAAATGTAAATGTTATATATATTTATTATCATTAAATTATAATTTTTTTCATATATGTCACATTTTTTTATTATACCCTTCATTAATACATTCCTCGTAAACTGTGAATGAATCATATATCTTTTTGAGGTTGTTGTGCACCATACGCACCAATTTCATTATCATATTACCACAAAATAGAAAACATGATGGTATATGTGATATAATAAATAAATAATAATAAGAACATAATAAATAAAATTAATATAATATGTAAAATATAAATCCACTATTATTCCCAACCATGAATACTTGTAATGGAAAAATGAAAGTCATTGATTCGCTAGGCGATATTCTACCACACACATGGATGATGATATTTTAACCCATTTAATGGAAGTGTGTGGGAATTTACGTAATAAAACTAAAACCAAAAAATCTTATTAAACAAAATATAATTAATTTATTATATAACCATGGCATGAAAATAATTTAATGAGGTGGTGGAATACATTAAACCAAAACCCTCATTGATAAAATTTACATGCTATTTGACAATCGTCCATATATTTTCACAAAATTTTAGTGTAGTTTAATTTTTGTCTAAAATAAGGATTATTTGAGGAGTTGAATGAGGTTTGGAATTTATTTTTTTGGGGGTTGTGAGATCCAAATATCTTGATAGGTTTGAATAATGGGGGAGAGTGAGTGATCTTTTATAATCCAATAGGTTTTACTTTCTTGTAAATACCCAATAGTTTTCATTATTGGGAGGTATAGGATACCTCATGTACCTTTAAAATTGGACAAAAATTTAGGATAGGGTTTATTTGGTATGTGAAAAAGTCCACCATAAAAAAGGAATTCATTTTTATCAAGTAATTACTTAGTTTTCATGTTTACTCAATTTTTCTTTTTTTTTATTTTTACCACAGTAACTTGTTTTTCTACAATAAGTAATTTAAAAATCAATATAAAATTAAAGTGATACTAATTAGATAATTTATAACAAATGATTGTAAATAGGAAATCATATTTATCTTTTGAAAATCTTATGTTTATTGAAATTTATATTTAACCAAAGAACATGTAACATACAAAAACACTATTTCAACCTTAACGATGCTAATAGAGTGTATACTATTTATCTATCAATATAAGCATTATAACAGTGAAATTGGTCTATTAATGATACATATTTGATATTAATTAAAATTTAAAATACTATTGGAAGAAGATATTAATTTTTAGAACATTTAAATCATTTAATAAATTGTCATTTATTATAAAATTACATTTATGTCAAGATTAACATCATTCATTTAATTTGAATAAATAAATAAATACATAAGTTTATGAAATTTAAATATATTATTTTCAAACATATTAAAAATGAAAAAAATAATATAAAAAATTATTTTATTACAATAATTCATTCAATATAATTCACTTTTAATATTTAAGTATGATATATTTTAGTTACTCATAATTAAATAATTCATGTTTTCAAGTTTCATAAGAGATTAATGTAATTATATCACACATATTTAAATTAAACTAATTTTTCCGGGAAAAAAACTCATTTATCTCTCAAAATAAAATTTATTACCGGACATAGTAATTTTTCTCTATCTTAAATCTTTATAGATACTAATGGTAAGGAAAGTTCCTTTTTTTCTTTTTATTTACTTAACATATTATATAGGTAAGTTTTGAGATTAAGTGTCCCAAAAACATATATAAATTGGTCATAAGGTGGTAAGGGTTGAAATATGTCCATAAAATTGGTGTCTTTATAGTATTTAGGTCATTTTATGCCTTATCTATTAAATTTAACAAAGGATAAACATTTCTTTTAACTTAATCACAATAATTAATTTTAACTCTTTTTGATAAACGTTTTGGTAAAAAATTAATTTTACCATATTAGATAATAATGATTATATTTTTCAAAATTGTGAGTCAATTTTTAAAATTAAAATTAATTCAATTGGTATATTTTAGTTTAAAATTAATCATGTAGATGGGATAATAAAGCTTGTTTTAAGGTGAAGATGATAAAAATTTTAAAAAGTTTTTATATCAAATTTCAAAAATAAATTCAATAAATTTAAGTAAAGTAGATTAATTAATATATAATTTTAGTAATTTTTCATTAACACTAAGTTAAAATATAATTTATCATTATAAAATTATAGGTGAAAAGCAATTTTTCTGTTAAAATATACAATTTTTCAGTATTCATCAAAAAATGAATCACTTGAGAAAACATCCAAAACATTACCTTAATAAATTTTTATATTATTATTTTAAATATTATTTTTTATTTATTAAATTAATTTTATAAAAGAATATTTTTTTAAAATAAGTGTGTCATAAGAAGGAAGCTAAGCTTATTTTTAGAAAGAAAAAAATTTTGATTAAAATTGGATTTTTTTCTTAACGTTTGTATATAAACCATATAAGATGAATTTTGAACATTTTATTTAATATATAATAAATAAATTCCATTAAAATTTTCACAAAAAGTGACTAGGTTAATTTATAGTTATAAAACATACTTCTGTGGAAAAAATGTTTTTTCAAAGAAAGAATTAATTTTTATCAAAATAGGTTTATTTTTATTTCTTATTAATTAGTTAGAAAAGAATTAACTTTATGTACATGTGTAATCCATATTTTCATAATTTATATAATACTATTCATATTTTCCATTCCAATATCTAACTGATAAATATCATATTAAATAATAATATTTTAATAGTTTGACATGTATTGTTAAAACTCGACGTTTCATGTAATGCAAGATAAATTAGGTATTTTTTATAATAGAAGTAAAAAACAATTATTGTGTGTGCCACAAGATAAAATTGGTAATATGTGTTTCAGAAGATTAACGTGTTATATCATGTAACACAAACCATTAATTAATTTCAATTAATTTGAAACAAATTAATTCAAAAAACTTGGAATATTAAAATACAATTCCCCCCATTGGAACCTTGAACATAAATAATCTAGAAAATAAATGATATTCCAACATAACGACTTTACCACTTTGGCATCCTTCAAATAAAAAGTCATTAAAATATAGAATATTACATGCCTATATAAATCCAATGAATTACATGAATTAATATTTCAAAATTCATTCATGGGGTAATAAGTACAACATACTATGAAATCATATACCATTATATGAAACAAATCTTAATAAAATTAGATTATGACAAATAAAAACAAAAAATATATTATATCATTTTAATTGATAAATATTCCATGAACTTATCATTTTCTCGAATTTAAATCCACATATAAAAAAGTTGACATAGAACATAAAACACTTTAGAGAGAAATTCAATCAAAATCATTACATAACAATGAAAATGAATAAAACACCCTAAGATTTTACGGTATGTATCTTCATAAATAAATTCAATTGATTCGATTGTTTACCTTCCACAAATAAACCATTATATACTAATAAATATTAAATTGACAATTTGAATAGTAGTGTAGCCATTAAGAATTGCAATATGGTCATTAGAATAATAACATCACCTATGAATGTATAAATAAAATTTAGGTATCTCATAAATTAAAATATGATATATTTATATCATGTAATAAGTAAATAATTGCTTTAAAATGATAAGTTATGTGTTGGTATTTTTTTAAGACATAAAGTTTTATTTAAAATGTTATAAGTAGTATAATTATTTAATTTAAAATTTATTATCATAAAATAGATTCATAAATTAAAATTTTGGTTCATTACTATTATAAGAAAATTTTATGCGCCCTCAATTAATTTATCAAAGAGTTACAAAATATTTTATAATATTAAAATTCAGTAGTTTTTTAAATAAATGATGATTTTAATTTGAAATTAATTTTGTTATTCGAAAAATTTATTTTCATAAAATGGAGTCTATTTTTGAAATCTAAATGTCAGAAAATGGTTAGGATGATTTTTTAGGATTTTTCAATAACAGTTGACCTTTTGGTTAATAGTTAAATACAATATTTTTTTTTGTATTTAACATTACACATAAATAAATAAATTATTGATTCATGGATGATGTATGGATGAGGTAAGAAAACATTATTTATAAATAACACGAACTTTTTATTATAAATAGCCATAATATTCAACACTATTAACTATCTCAAGACAAAATAATAGACTAGTGAATAAAATATTCAAACAACCCCCTCTCCCGCACTATAAATACCAAAACTCACCAATCCTTATACACACAACTTCTAATCCTTGAATATTTTCTAAATTATACCCAAATACCATACCATTACTCTTATCCATGTCTTAGACCATTTGGTCTTACCAAAATACAAAATCCAAGTGTCTTAAAGAGGTTCCTAAGGAGACAATATTCGAGGGGTAAAATAATCATTTTTTCTCTTTTTATTTACTTTATTTTATTATTATCCCCTAAACTACCCCATACACTATTCCATGGTAACTAAATTATTATTTTTATACTAGAATATTTTTTTAATATAATATCCATCATCCAATCTATTTTCTTCTCCTTTTTATTCTAAAAATGAAAACATCGTCTACGAAGTGTCGATTCATCATCTTCATGGATGATGATTTTTCATGTTTCATTACCGCCATCATGACTCCTCAACAAACCATTTTATTGTTAATCCATATTATAATATGTTTATTATAACTTCTTTAATTTTCTACAACCAATATATAAAAATAATATTAAATAAAATGAGACTTGTTCATGAAGTCTGAAAAAACAACTAAAATAATCAAATAAATTTTCATTAATGTATTATCTAATGAATCATCCTCATGTAAAAAAAATGATATGTGTTATTATTTTAATTTATTGAAGTATAATTTCACTTTTGAAAAATTGTTCTAATTTTATAAGAACTTCCATAATTATACACAGGCAAACCGACCATAAAACCAAGAAATAAATAGTCCCAAAAAAGGAAATTAAACCTTATAACTCTTTAGCAAGACCATAAGTGAACTTAATAAAATTATAATATTTAAAATATATTTTTAATATGTTCTTTATTAAGTAAATAATGAATTAAATTTTATTATCAAGGATATTAGGTATAATTTCAGAAAGCCTTCGAACATAAGATAAGGAGTTTCTAATATCATTTTTATTTCTATGAGATTTGACTTATTAAACAATTATTCCTTGTTTGTTACCATTTGATATATCATATAATTAATCTATTTTTATTCATTATATTCCAAATTTTGTTTTATGATGATTAATTTTATTGAGAAAATGATTTGATTGATTACAAGTGGTCATGGTTTTTCCCATCTCTCTTTTTTACATCTTTGACATATATGGAATATTCAGAACTAAATAATTATTTTTGGTGTATATACTACCATTTTATATATCATATTGTAAATATCATTATCTTTTTGGTCTTAAATACTTCATTTGATAGTTATTGCTTTTATTTTGAATACTATTTGATTGATTAAAATGTGGCAGGAGACTTTATCTCAATCTCTATTTAATTGAGACATACAAGGTATTGTGAACCCAATAATTTTCATGTGGTGTATATAATACTCCTTTTAGATCAATTTTATTTTGAAATTAAGTTCCTATTAAATATCCATATTATTTTTATCACTAATATAAGTATTTCTAAAAAAATATTCTATTTTTACATTCGATGTTTACATTTAATGATATTTTATTATCTATGAAAATACTGATAAATCCATATTCTCTACTCAATACATATGTTATAATAAATCTTATTTTTCAATAATTAATATATATATATATATATATGAATATTTTTTTTTAATTTTAGTGACTGGTGGTTCCCAACATTGTATACCACCTCGATGCATCAACATGTATCAAGAGATAATATAGTTGGGGAAAAAACCTTTGTGTTTATTTCCTATAAGTTTTATATGAGTGTATACCCAGAGAATTAAACCATATTAAGAAAGCTATTGATGGAAGTGTGTCATATTCCAGATATATAACATCTAATAATTATTCATTTCCTTTATTCATAATATTGTTATTAATAACCATGATATTTTTACTATGAAAAAACCTATGGTTGTTTGTTTCTTCTCATTTTGTTAATTAAATGGAATTTTTTTTGAGTTTTTTAACATTCCATATTGATTAGAGTTATTGATTATGATTCACTTATTATTGATTCATGTTTTATAGTATGTAACCCTTACTGAGCATTTGAGCTCAACTGTTACGCGTTCTCCTTTCCGGAGTTATGAAGATGAAATCATTGAATAATTTACAAGGAAGTGGTTTACTTTCCCATGCAATTTTTTATATTTAATTACTAATTTAATAAGGGAAAAAATATGTATCTCGTTATTCAATAATGCTAAATTGACCAATTCTTTTGGATTTGAATCATGTAACAATTCTATTATAATAAAATAACCACCGGCTTTGGGTTATTTGGTTCAGGGTGCTTACCATTGGTATTAGAGCATGTTTAGTGGGAACCGTGGGATCTAGATGTTAAATAGACACTAGGATTATAATAATTAATTATTTTGGATTTTTTGATCAATAATCTTGATGATTATGATCCAACTCATTGGGTTTAATTATTTAGTTATGGATCATAATTAATGAAAGGGAATCAAAACTCAAAGAAAATTTAGGGATTGCCCCACTAAGAGTGTCAAGATAGTTTGTGTTAGAATAGATTCGATCATGGATATATTAGGATAGATTACATATGTTTTGACACATAAACATGATTTATTTTCTAAAATTATCATTGTATCTATGGTTGACATTGACATAATCCTCATTATGCACTATATTTCAATATATAATGAAAAAATTTATTATTAGAAGAAGAAAATTATGATTTGTGAGGAATATGTAGAATTCCTTATCTTTAGAGAAAAAAATGTATTCTATGATTCTTATCTAGAACCACCTCCAGTAGCTTTAATAAATGAAATTATAATAGAAAAAGAGAAGACATCATCTAAAGATAAGGACAATAATCTTCAAATTAAGGATGTTCTAATTGTATGTGGATACACTGATTTATTTCCTGATGTGTTACTTGGACACCCCTCAGAGCACGAAGTTTAGTTTTCCATTCATTTAATACTTGATGAAAGACCAATAACAAAGAATCCTTATAGGATTTCCACGGTGAAATTATCGGATACAATGAAACCACTAGAGGAGTTGAGTTATAAATGATTTATTCACCCTAGAATCTCTCAGTGGGGAGACCCTGTTCTATTTGTTAATAAGAAAGATGGACCCATATGGTTGTTTATTGATTATAGACAAATCAATGGAATTATGATAAATAACATGTATCCGCTACCTCACACTAATGTTTTATTTGATCAAAATCCAGGGCCTAAAATATTTTTTGAAGATTGAGTTTCATTATGGATATCATCAATTAGAAGTAATAAAGGAATAAATTCCACGTAAAACATCTTGGATGAGGTTTTTATAGTAAGAGTTTATAGTACCACCAATTGGATTGAATAATGCACCCACGGTTTTTATGGTTATGATGAACCGAATTTTAACTGAATATCTTGATGATTTTTTGTGGTATTCATTGATAATATACTAGTATATTCTAAAGAATATTAAGAACATTATAATCACTTATGGATCATTCTTGGGACTCTCAAAATGAAATATTTATATGGTAAATTTAGCAATGGTAAATTCTGGCTTCAAGAAATTTCTTTTCGTAGCAACATTGTCTCTATGTATGGAATCTTAGCTGATCCTATAAAGAAAAAGGAAATATTGGAATGGCCTATACTAGTGAATATAACCGAGGTATGTAGTTTGATTAATTTGGTAGGTTATTATTGAAATTTCATTCATAATGTTCCTCTATAGGATAACTCGTTAAACAAGATCACACTTAAATGGGTTATGATTGTATAATAAAATAATGTGTAGAATATTTTGAAGAATTGAAGAGAATATTAGTCAATGATCTAATTTTGAATCTACTATCATGAAATTATGGGTTTTTGATATACAAATATTCATTAGATAAATGACTGGGTTCTGTTATTATAAAAAATGATAATGTTTTTTATTATATAACGATGCATTTGATGATTCCTAAAACAAATTATCTAACTCTAGATATTGAGTTAGTAGACATAATATTTTCACTAAATATATGAACACACTATCTATATAGTGATGTATGTGAAATATATATGGACAAAAAGAGTTTGAGATGCACTTTACATAGGAATAACTCAAGATGAGGCAAAGAAGATGGCTCGATTTACTTAAAGATTTTTATTTATCAATACAATACCACCATAGAAAATAAAATAAGGTTGCACATGAATTATGAAAGAAAGATCATAGATATTTGACACTAATGAGGATGAATAAATATCCCATGTTCTTGGATTTAGTAAATATGGATATGGAAATTTTTAAGGAATGGAAAACATCACTACTTTTTCAAATGATTTTGAAACTATCTTTATTAGAAATGATAAAAATATCATAATTTGATGATGATAATTTTCAAAAGAAAATTAAAGGTGTTAAGGATAGAAGATTGGAAGTCGTCATGTATAAGGATGTAATAATGAAATTTGGAAATAGGTTATGTGTACCATTAATGCCTCATCTTAAAATAGAACTATTTAATGATAATATTATCTCAAATTTATCTGTACACAATGGAAGTACAAAGATGTATAGAGATCTAAAGGAACATTTTTGGTGGGATAATATGAAGTAGAAAATTTATAACTATTTGTCAAGGCGTCTAGTTTTTCAACAAGTTTAGGCTGAGATACAGAATCCTAGGGAAGAAATGAAACCTATACCTATTCTAATGTGTAATTGGATGACATTACAATGATATTTATCACTAGACTACTAAGGAAACCTAGAATTAATGATGTGATATGGGTTATTATTGACAGTATTAAAAAATTTATTTTTTTCTCAATATAAGATAGATTTACTTCTTCAGGTACTAGGGAGAATCTATATTAATTAAGTTGAAAGACATCATGGTAAATATATATAGATTGTGTCTGATTGATGACCCCATTTTACATCAAAATTATAGAAGAGCCATCATAAGAATCTAGATACTATGAGGTATTTGAGTATTACTTGTCACCCTCAAAGTGATTGAGAAACTGAAAAGGCTATTCAGGGATAGGAATAAATTTTGAGATCATGCTAACATTACTTTAAAGGTATGGGGGATCTGTATTTACCTTAAGAAAAGTTTTCCTATAGAAATTATTTCTATTAAAGTATTGAAATGGCACCATATGAAGCATCATATGCAAGAGATGTATTTATCCAACTTTTTGGGATTAAGTTAGTGAAATTAAAATTCAATCCAATAACATATTAGATAAAAAATGAGAAAGGTTAATACTATTATTTCTCATATTAAAGGCTCTCAAAGTAGGAAAAATATTTATACTGAAAACTAGAAAAATGATTTGGAGTTTCAGGTGGGATATAATATATTTCTAAAAGTGTATCCTTGGAAAGGTATCATAAGGTTCGATAAGAAAAGGAAACTCAGCCCCAGGTATGTTAGACCATTTTAAATTTTGTAAATAATTTTAGTTGTGGCTTATCATTTGGAGATTAATCTTTTCATTTCTAAAGTACCTGATATGTTCTACACCTCTTGGTTAAAGAATTACATTACAGACCCAACACATTTAATCACCTATGAATAAATAGATCTGTAACCTAATCTATCTTATTGTGAGGAGCCTATAGAGAGTCTTGATACTAGAGAGAATGTATTGATAAATGTGATGACTCAACTAGTTAAGGGTCTTTTGGGAAACTACAAAATCGATGAAGTAACATGGGAACATGAGGTTGTTATGAAGAAGAACCACACTGATTTATTTAAAAGACAATATTCATGAAAAAAACTCAATGATGTAATTTTTGTAGGAGGTAAGAATATAACACTACAAGATTTTACGGTACGTATCTTCTTAAATAAATTGAATTTATTTGATAGTTTACATTGCTCAAATGAACCATGATATACTATTAAATATTAACATGACTGCTGTAATAATAGCATGATGATGTGAAATATTAATGTGGCCATTATAATAATAACCTAACCTATGAATTTATAAATAATATTCATGAATCTCATATATGAAAATATTATTTATTCATATGATTGAAAATGTAAGTAAATGTTTTAAAAATAAAAATTTTAGTGTTTGTATTTTTGTGAAACTTAAATGTATATTTAAACTTATATAATTAATATAATGATAAAGAAAATTATTTTTATAAACTATATTCAATTAATATTATTTTTTTTGTATTATAATTATAAGATTATTTTATGAGACCATAATTAATTTTTCAACTTTTCATAAGTATAGTTATAATATTAAAATTAGTATTTTTAGAATAAATGTGGATTTTACTTAGATATTAATTTTCTCATATATAGATTATAATTTTCATAAAATTGATTCCATTTTTGAAATTAAATCCTCAAAAAGTTCATTGGGTTAATTTTTCATATTTTTCTAATCTAGTTGATTTTTTGGGTGAATAGTGAAATATAAATATTTACTATATTTAACATTATAAGAAAAAAATATGTATTAAATAATGGATGATGTATGGATGAGGAAAAAACAAATTTTTTCAAATTCATATACACAATTAAATTTAATTATAAATAATAAGAAACACTATTGATTGTCTTGTGCCAAAATAAAAATCTATTGAATAAAATGATCTAAAAATGCCCCTCTCCTCCCACTATAAATACCACGGCTCCAATCCCCTTTTCATCACACCTTATAATACTTTAAGATTATTTAAATTCTTCCAAATAATTTCTAAAGCCTCTTCCCCACATCTAAGACCTGATTTTATACTACCAAAAGGAAAAAAGCAAAGCGTCTTATGGAGGTTCCCAAGGAGACGTTATTTGAGAGGTAAAATCCCCCCTTCTTTCTCATTTAATTTCATTCCTTTTCTTATCCTCTACTCTAATACCCTATAAAAATTGGCTTGGTAAGTGTTGTATTTAATATATACTTGAATTTTATTATTTTATGAGAATATTAATCATGAAATCTTTACCCTCTCCATTTAATACTAAAAATTAAAATATCGTCTGTGAAGTGTCGATTCACAACCTTTGTGGATAATGAGTTTTATTTTTTCACAAATTCCATCATAGATTGTCATAAAACAATTTTTATGGTTAAAAAAGATTATAATATGAGTATTAAAACTTATTTATGGTTGTAAAAGTATTATATAAACATAATATTAAATAAAATGATTCTATTTTAGGATGGACGTAAAAACCGCCCAATTAATATAATCATTTTTAATTAACATTGTATATTATTATTCAACCTCATGTAAAAATGAAATATATGGCCATTTAAATTTTTTTATGTGAATTAATACCATATAGTTTCCTTTCTAGAAAATAATTCCAATTTTAAAAGAACTGAAAAAATTATATAAAAGTTAACTGAATATAAAACCACGATACAAATTCTCCTCTAACAAATAAATTAAACATTATAACACATCATAATGGAAATAAATTAACTTAATAAAATTTTAATGAATAAAATATATTTTTAATAGGTAATTAATTAATCTAATTTTATTATCTAGATCATTAATTATAAGTGAAAATTGTTTTATGACAGAAGGTACGAGGTTTGTCATACCACTTTTTTTCTATGATATTTGCCTTATTCAAAACTCATTTATTGTTTGTGGCCATTAATATATAATATCATGAATATCTTTATCTCAGTTCAATTCAAAATTTTATTTTATGATCAGTAATTTTATGTAATATATAATTCTATTGATTACAAGTGGTAAGAGTCTTTCTCATCTCACTATTTACTTCTGTGAGATATATGATTTATTCACTACAAAATTATTCTAGGAGGATTATAAAATACCCATTGATATATCATTTCATAAATCTCTTTCAAATCATGGAATTCAATTTTGAATTAAATTTTATCACATTTATGTGGCATACGATTTGATAGATTAAAAACTGGTAAGGGAATTTTTCTCAATTTCATTTTTATTGAGACTTACTTGGTATTGTGCACCTAATAATTTTTATGTGGTGTATCTAATAACCCTTTGAGATCATTTCTTATTTAAGATTATGTTTATATTAAATATAAATATTATTTATATCATTTATTTTAGTATTTAAAAAACCGTATACACTTTTTACATATGATGTTTGCTTTTAATTAAATTTTATGATCTAAGGAAAGATTGATAAATATGTAACCTCTATTCCATAATGATATTTTGATAAGTCATATGTTTCATGAACCTAATCAATGTATGAATAATTTTATGAACATGAACTGAATTTTCAGGCCTGGCATTATATATCCCTCCAATGCATCGACATGTCTCAAAAGACAAAGAAGTTAATGACAAACCCTTCACGAATGTTTCCAAGTAGAATCAAATAATTTTAAACCCACATTCCTAAATCATCTTGTGAATGGTCTTGAAAGTAGTGGTATAATATCCCTCCACTTTATTATACAATTTAACATGATTTATTTCTAGAATTTACACTTAATATAACTCTAAGGATTGATAGGTCTATTATCTGGGGAAATTAGGAACATAACATAATAATATAATACATAAAATACAAAATATTTATTGAAAACTTATTTCACTTTACCACAACATTCTTTCGTACTTAGCATTGAATGGGATAACCTAAATTCATTCATAAGAAAGGGGTGATCTATAAATCCCAGTGATGGAGTAAACAAGGAATAACATGAAAAATAAACTACATGTTAGAAAACAATAAAATCAATGGATCACAAGAGAAACATGAACATAAGGGAATGGTATACCATGATTATCATAACATGGAAATGTGGCAATAACATTTAACATGATATTAACATGAGACAAGAATCATTTCACATTGATCATGAGAAAACCATCATTGCACTTTAATTATCATTATTAAACCCTCATTTCACTTGATGTATCATGATACTAGTCTTTACCCATTTCATTAGAGTGTTATCAGGGTGCACCATTTTTAATCATTTTATTTCATATATAAGTGTAACACATGGATCATACAATATGGATTCATTAAAAAGCATAATTTATTCCACAAATGAGATATGTAGAATATATAAATGTAATTACAAAATAAAAAACTACATGTGCATAAAGGTGAATATACTTTATAGAGAAATGGGTATGGTATTCACATACATGATTATTTTGGCATGGGAAATTTTGGTGTAACTTTGATAGAATGATGTCGTCAAATAAAAATCTTAAAATGGGTTGATCATAGGAAAAGTGGTATCTTATCATTTATATATGAAATGGAATGTAATAGGGTCATGGAACATAATATCCCAACATATGTAATGGAATTTAGATGCAGAATATAAAATAATTTCATGAATGATAATGGGGAGAGAGAAATCCCTTACGGAATATGTGCCTGGTAATAGGGGTACATGGGTGGAATTAATGAAAGATAAAGGGGTATATCTTCATTAAAAAATAATAAGGTAAATATAGTAGAGGTGATAAATCATAACCCAACATTTTTAATTGAAAATAAAAGGGTATAACAATATAAAAAAATTATAAACAAAATGAGAAAGAATGAAATCACTTATGGAATTTCGGCATGGTAACATGTGTATATGGGAGGAATTAATGATAGTAAAAGAGGTGTATCATCATTAAAAAATAATTAGGAAATTATAGGGGAGTTGATAAATCATACCTCAAAATTTAAAATTTAAAAAGGTCATTACAATATTAGGAAACTTGGACACAAATAAGGAACGAAGAAAAGTGAAGATCTCTAATTTGGAAGTGTGATCCCAAAGGATTGATAGAGGATTAATAGAGGCTTATTTTTAGATTTGGGAGACATGGGAGGATTATGTAGAGATTAGGGCATAGGTTGGGTGAGCTCAAATGGTTGTGAGAGAAGATGAATGGGAGATTGAGTGGGTTTATATAGGAAAGGAGGGGGAATTCTTTATTATTTAGGTTTTGGACACAACACATTAAACAAAAAAAAACCACAAACTATACCATGGTTTTTCCCATGGTTTATTCCATATTGGAGTGGAAAAATTATTTTATAAGGCTAATTTCATAACTTATAAAAATATTAGGCTTGTTTATGTGTAGGTGAGTCACACTCTCAAGGAAATAATTTTATAATTATAAAATATTTTATAAGTATTGGAGGGTCCACTAAGGAAGCATAAAATTAATCAAAAAAAAATCTAAAATACAATTATTTTAAATATAACACATATATTGTCCAAAAATACCTTTTATATTATTTTATTACATCACTATTGGGTCATTATGATTTCATAAAATACATTATATATTTAAACGGTATTTAATTCCTACCCAAAAATTGGACTCTCAAAAAATTATGAAAAAATCACAATTAGATAATTTCGTTGTTCTGAATCCAAAATAATATTAATTTTATCTAAATATATTTATAATTATGTTAATTTTTACTTTTAAAATAAAAACACACCTTTATCAAAAATTCATTGGTTTTGACAAAAACAGCTTTCAAACCATCAAAAAAATTACAATTTTATTCATAAAAATTATATGATTATTTATATTTAATAAAAATTAATATAGTATGCATATTTTATTAAAAATATTAAATAATTATAAAATACATTAATTCATCAAAATATATTTCTTAGTTTAATTTCAATATTAAGTAAAAATATGATTTGGGATTTAAAAACCATTTACAACGTAACAATAATAAAATGAATGTATATTATTTATACAAAAATAATTCAAATAATCATAGTTATAGGGTCTTGTTACATAACCCCTTATAACACCTCCATAAGACTTAAGGGTAAGGTGTGAGATGTTAACATACTCTTGGGGTGGCTCGGATTACATTTCTCAGGTGGTAATCTCTATTAACGTTCTCTTCTCCTGTAGACTATTATATTCCAGATTATCATGTTGAAGATCATCTTGGGATTGGTCAAGAGAAAAGCCTAGTGATGCTACATCCATTCAGAGCTCAGATTAATGGGATTTGTATGGAGAAATTCTATTAGATGAGGCCATCAATTAATTTTTCTAAGTAAATTGGATTTGTTAAAGCCCTATATTTATAATAATCATGTGATCACTATTCAAGGACTATTTGAGAAACATTAAAAATTATTTACCATATTTAAAAATCCAAAAACAAAAAACCAAATTACTTTATATTTTTTATATAACCATTTTACATTATAATACATTTAATTAGATATAGTGGAATTTTCATTAACAAAAGGTTTGGGTCGTTATAATCTCCCCCTTATGAAATTTCGCTCTGAAAGTTTCTTTTTCCCACACTAAAATAGATGAGGGTAAATCTTTTTCATCACTTCCTCTTATTCCCATGTTTTTTCTTCAAACTTTTGGTTTCTCCACAACACCTTGACAAGGGAATTGTCTTATTTTGTCATAATGTTTCCCTAAGATCTATGATTTTCCCCAAATTCTCTTCATAGAAGAGGTCATTCTCTAATATTACAACCTCTGGATTGAGTACATGCAATGGGTCAGGTTCGTACTTCCTCAAGAGTGATATATGGAGTATATCATGTACTTAAAGAGTTTAGGTGTGAGTTCTAGTTAATAGGACACTACACAAATGTGACCAAGGATCTCAAAAGGGATTATAAACCATTAACTAAGATTTCCATTCTTCAAAAAATTCATTACTCTCTTGTGCAGTGACATGCAGATGAATACGATGTCTCCAACCTCAAACTATATGTAACATTTATGATTATCAACATAATGCTTTTATTGACTCTAAGAAGATTTAATGTATTGCTAGATGGTCTTATCCTTATCAACCATTTCATTGAACATTTCTAGACCTAGGAGTGTTTGCTCCCCAACCACATCTCGTTATGTTAGTTTTCTACACCGCTTTCTATAAAATGCTTCATACAGAGCCATTTAGATGAATTAGTGGAAACTATTATTATAAGAAAATTCAACAAAATGAAGATGTTGATAACATCCTCCTTTTATGTCCATTAATAATGATCTTAACATGTCCTCAAATGTTTGGATAGTCTGGTCAGATTGGACATCAATTTGGGGATAATAATCTGTACTAAAGTTCAGCACAATATTTAGAGCTTGTTGGAGACTCTTCTAGAACATTGAGGTAAATCATGGATCTTGATCGAATACAATCGGTAGTGGTAGTACATGAATACTTACCACTTATTTGACGTATATGAATTCCATTAGATGTGATGATATGTCCTGTCAAATTGTAATGAAGTCTGCAGACATTGTAAGACTATCCGCAACAACCCAGATACCATTGGTTAATTTCGATGTCTTTAAAAGTCAGGTGACAAAGTCTATGGTGATGTTCTCCCATTTCCATTCTGGTATGGATAATAGTTTCATCATCCCATTAGACTTATAACTCTCATAATTCACTTGCTAACATTCCTAGCATTTTGATGTATACTCAGCGATCACCTTCTTCATGTTATCCCATCGATAATGCTCTTGGAGATCTCGATAAATCTTTGTGTTTCCAATGTGAATGGTGAAATTCGAACAATGTTAATCATCAAGAAGTTAATTATTTAACTCCAGATTTAATGGAAAACATTTTCTTGACCAAAATCTCACAACTCTTTCATTAACATTGAAATATGAGGATTTCCCTTTTTTGATAAGTTCCACTTTCTTCTGAATTCCCACATCATCCTTTTGAGCATCCTTCAACCTTTCCAAAAGAGATGTTTGAGAAATAATTTATGAATGGATTGATGATATTCCCTTATTTATGATTCCCATTTCAATATTCACCAAATATAAGATGATTTAATAATTTTCAATTCTCTTCAATGAAAGAGTTGCTGGATCCTTTCTACTTAGAGATTCTTCCACCATATTGGGTTTTTCTCATATGGCAGTGAATCGAGAATTCATATTATTTGATAAAATCTAACCATATTAATTAGATCATATTCCAATATTTATATGTTTATATATATAATTGAGGCTTTTGTGATCTACATATATATAACACTTCTCCTCAAATTGGTAATGTCACCAAAACATAAAAGCTAATATTTCTACATCTAACTCCTGATCATGTTTGGGATAGGTTTAAACATGAAATTTAAATTTACTTGAAGCATATGAAATGAAGTTTTTATTTTTCATCCACAAAAAAACCTATGAACATATTCGAAGCATCACTGAATACCACAAAAGTTTCTCTACTTGTGGGTAGTGTGAGCACAGGCGTTTTAATATCCACGCTTGAGACGTTGGTGTGAAAGAAGATTCATCTTTGTCCTTGAACATGTATATAATCATGGTTCAATTATATATATGTATAGTTATTTCCCTCTCAAGGAAATTTATATTAGATCTATATTGGTAAATCCAATATATGCCAATAATTGCATCAGATTTTACCAGAGAGAGTATGATGAGGTTCTCTAGGAAATTCAAACCACAAATTGTGATAGGGGAGGAGTTTTATTCATGGGATGCAATGATTACCCCATTTTCCATTCTCACTAACATCTTTACTTCCACGATTTGTGTGGGTGTTGGGATTTTTCTAATAAACTTTATTGATATAAAAGAATACATAGAAGTATAATCAAAAAGCATGTTTTCTATTCTTGAATGAATAACTAGCGTACATGTCACCACTTCGTTGGTGGGTTATTCTTCATTAGTAGTGATGGAAAAAGCTCAACCTTTCTGCCTTGGATATTATTGGATGCCTTAAAAAACCCTTTTCTAAGGGCACTGGTTTTCAAAGTGCCCCGGTTCATTGAAGTTGAAGAAATGAACAATGTGTTGATCGTCGAATAGAGAGTTACTCTCTTCTGTCATAGTAGCAGGTTTTTATTGTTGGTAGTTAATGTCTAGGTGCCCAAATATTCCACACCTAAATCAGTTCCTCATCCCCTTCTTGAAATTTATGAGGTGATTTTTTCTACACCTTTGGAAAGGGGGGTGCTGGAACTTCTTATAACCATTAGATTTATCAATCAGACCACTAGAATTATAGTTGAATTTCTAATTCTTATCCCTAGTATACCTATGAGATTCGTCAAACACCATTTCAACTTTGAGGGAACAATAAACAATTTTCTCAAACCTAGAAAATATATGGATCTCTAGTTCTTTCCATAGGCTAGGTTTTATCCCACCAATGAAGCGTCCAACAGTGAATTCAAGGATAATAAAAAATCCATAGGCGTATCATTCGAGACTTGTGATGTTTTCCTCATTTGATCTGATGGATTTGTCATATTTTTTCTTGAGGGAAATGAAGTCCCTTTCCATCTTAAGTTATAGGGTGCACATAAAATATTTTTTAGAAAACATTTTCGCAAAATCCATCCATTCAAATACCATGATCTCTTCCTCATGCTTCGTATTTTTGATCAATGTCCACCATTGATGTAGTTCATGTTCCATACAATAAGTAGTCGAAAGAACCTTCCCTTATTTAGAACATTGAATGATGGAGAATATCCATTCAATGGAGTTGATAAATTTTTTATAATTGAGGGATCATATGATCAATTAAAAGTAGGAGGCCTTTGTCTTAGAAAGCTATCGAGTTTAACTTATTCTCTGTTACAGCGGGGATGGAAATTCCTTTTGACCCATGTTTCTATTCAAAACATTAGTTAAATGAGAGAGTATCATGATACATTTTTTGATTCCTGATCCCATATTATTGGGAATCTCATTAGAAGAGCCATCACATTGATCTTCACATTTGTTTTTAGCCCGAGTCCTCCCATTACCGGCCATGGGATGGAATAAAAGGAATTTTATGGGTTACACCTAAAGGGTAATACAAATAAAAAACGTATAACTTATAAATTACATTTATTTTCTTAAATTATGATTTTATATGCTTTATTAGATGTTATCCAGGATCTAATTCACAACATATACTCTTAGGGTCATTTTTTCTCTTATTTATAGTTCATACTAAACTTAGGAATTTACCAAATAATATCACAGAGGAGTGTCGTAAACAAGAGTGCAACAAGACCCATTGTCATTCATTATTTCCCGTTCGAGTCTAGCACAAAGAAGTGTTTTCGGGTTTTACCCCAAGATACATTTGTTCCAGATCCACCTCTACTTGTTCGTATCCAGACATGTATATATTTTCATGGTAAACCACTTCCACTATACTGACCAAATTTAGGGATATTTTTATTATACAAAGTATTATCCCTAAATAATTCACTAGGGTTTTCTAACCCTATTCCTAAAAATAACTAATCATGTCCTCTGATACCAACTATAACAACCCTACTCTTTATTACATACATTAACATGATTTCTTACCTAAAATTATGCTTAAAAAACATTGAGGATCAAGAGTTCTAGTGTATTAGGGAATTAAGAACATTACATGAAAAAATAAAACATAAAATACAACATCTTTATTGAAAAATTCTTTTACATGACCACATTATTCCTTCATACATTGCATTTCATGGGATAACCTGAGGATATGAATAAGAAAAGGGTGAGCTATAAAGCCTATAATGAGTGTAAATAAGCAATAACATGAAGAATATAGTACATTTTAGAAAATATGAATATCAATAGAGCATAAGAAAAGAATGAACAGAAAGGCATGATATTTCATTATTATCATAACATAGAAATGTGGCAACAACATTTAACATGATATGAGCATGATCCAAGGTTCATTACACATAGAGCATGATTATATCCTAATTTCTCTTGAATTAGCAAAAGTAAACACTAATTTCACTTGAATTGGAATGATTAAACCCTCATTTCACTTTACATATCATGATACTAGTCTTTATCCAATGCATTGAGGCACTATCAGGGACCACCATTTTTGATCATTTCATTTCATGCATAAGTGTGCCACCTGGATCTTACAACAAGTATTTATTAAACATCATAATTTATTTCACGAGTAAGAGATGTGGAATAAATAAATTTATGTCCTAAATAATCCAGTACATGTGCATAAATGTGAATAACATTTATAGAGAAATGGGTATGGTATGCACATACATGATGATATTGGCATCAGAAATTTTAGTGTAACTTTTGCAGCATAATGACGTCAAATAGAAATTTTAAAATGGTTTGATGAGAGAGAGATGAGTATCTAATAATTTATATAAGAAAGGTACAGTAATTGGGTAATGGGACATAATATCCCAACATATGTAATGGAATTTATATGAAAAATATAAAAGAATTTATTGAATGTGTATGAGGAGAGAGAAATCATGTACAGAATTTCGGCACGGTAATGGGTATACAAGGGAGGAATTAATGGGAGAGAAAAGGGTATATTATCATTAAAACATAAAGAAGATAATATAGGGGAGGTTTAAAATAATAACCCAAAATTTTTAATTGAAAATAAAAGGGTATAACAACATAATGAAATTTGGACAAAAATGAGAAATGAAAAAATCCATTAAGAAATTTCGGCATGGTAACTAGTGTACATGGGAGGAATAAATGAGAAATAATGGAGTCTCAAATCATTAAAACATAAGAATGGAAGTATAGGGGAGGTGGAAAATCAAAACCCATCATTTTTAATTAAAAGAAAATGGCCAAACAATATAAGGAAACATGGACATAAATAAGGAAGGAAGGAAAGTGAATATCCCTTATTTGGAAGTGTGATCCCAATAGCTTGGGAGAGGCTGGAGAGAGGATTATAGGGAGATTAAGAAAATTTAGAAAGATTATAGAGATATAAGTTCAGATTTTGGTAGAGATAAAAAGGTTTTTAGTGAAGTGGAATGGGATATTGAGTGGGTTTATATAGGAAACTAGAGAGAATTTTTTATTTTTTATTTTTTGGACACTACACATTAAAATAATCAAAAAACAAACCATCCCATGATTTTTCCCATGTTTTGTGAAAAATTGGAGTGGAAACCATTATTTTATAAGGCCAATGGTCAAAATTATTAAAACATTAGTCTTCATTATTTGGAGGTGGGTCACTCTCAAGGAAATTGTTTTTAAAAGTTAAAATATTTTATAAGTCATGGAGGGTCCACTAAGGCCCCATAAAATTAATAAAAAAATTACAAAATCACATTATTTTAAATATAAAACATATATTTTTCGAAAATAAATTTTATAGTATTTTATTACATCACTATTGGGTAATTATGATTTCATAAAACACATTATATATTTAAACGGTATTAAATTTTTACCCAAAAATTTGATTGTCATAGAAAATTATGAAAAATTCAACGTTTCATAATTTCGAAATCCTCAGTCCAAAAATAATATTCATTTTATCTAAATAATTTAAAAAATAATGGAATTTGTTTTAAAATAAAAACTGATATTTATCAAAAATTCATCTATTATGACAAAAACTAATTTCATACCTTAATAAAAAATACAATTGTATTTATAAAAATTAGACGATAATTTATATTTAACAAAAAAGATTTAGTAATAATATTTTATTAAAAATATTATTAAATTCCAAAATCCATTAATTCGTCAAAATTGATTTCATAATTAAATTTTAATATTAACTTAAAATATTATATGTGCATTAAAATCAATTTAAAAAACTAAAATAATAAAATGAATGTATATTATTTATGCCAAACTAATTCAGATATTCATAGTTCTAGGGTCTTGTTACATAACCCCTTATAATAGCCGCATAATGCATATGGTTAGGTTGCGCGATGTTGGCATACTCTTCAAGAAGTTTGGATAACATTGCTCAGTTGGTAATCTCTATTAACATCCACTTCTCCCACATGCGGTTCTATTCAGGCTTAACGTGTTGAAGCTCAAATTTCTACTGGTCAAGATAAAATAACAATGATGTTACCTCTTATCTAAGCTCACACAAATGGACTTCATATGGAGAACTTCTACTTGATGAGGCCATCGCTTCCTTAGTATGAGAAAATTGGATTTGTTAAAGCTCTATATTTATACTAATCATGTGATCACTATTCAAAGATGATATTTGCAATAGTAACAATTCATAATGGTATTTTAAAATCCAAAAACATAAAACCAAGGAAGTTCATATGTTTTATATAACCATTTTACATAACTAGACATTAAATTAGATCAAGTGGAATTTTAATTAATAAAAGGTTTTGGTTATTACAAGTGGTTCATGTGCCAGATACATGACAACCAATAATTATGAATTCCCATAATTTAGAATTCAGTTATTTGTATCCATGACATTTTCAATATAATGAAATCTACGGGTGAATTTTCATTCTCAGTTTTTTTATTAAATGGAATGTAGTTTTCATTTATTTACCTTTCTATATTGACTATGACTTTCTGATTATTCTTTACTTATTATTGATTCATTTTTATGATATATGTAACCCTTATTGGGATTTTTTTCTTACCCTCTTACTTTTTTTCTTCCCCAGGTTATGAATATAAAACCTTTGAATAAGTGATTAAGAATGAATTTTTTTTATAATGTTTTATGTTTAATTTATAATGTAATAAGGGAACAATGTTTGTATCTTCTACTTCAAGACTACTAAATTGATTAGTCTGTTAGGATTTGAGTCATATATATAAGCCATTTTAATAAAATATCCACCGAATATAAGCTACTGAGTTTGGGGTTTTTACAATGAAGAAGTGTTATAACCCAAGGAAAATAATTGATTTAAGAAACACCTTACCCGGAGTCCCGACTAAATATTTATTACCCAGAACTCCAATATAATAAAAAAATATTAGTTATATACATTATATTTTATAGATTCATTTATTTACCATTAATACATTCATTTCATTTATCTAAATAAAAAATTTAGTTATTTAATTCCTTAATTCCATAATGGGTTTTTTGAAGATGCTCAGTTCATAATTAAAAAATGACATTTGTAGCTTCACTGCGGTCAATAGGGCCATTTTTCATTATCTAATGAATTATAATTTTGATAAAATTGTCATATTTATTCATTAAATACACTTAAATTACCAATAATAAAAATTGGTATCCAAAATAAAATTCATCATTTTCTTGAGGTGGTAGTCCTCTTGTACAGACACATATTCATTATTTTATTTTAAAAGATCAAGGAAAAAAGTTTAGACCAAGAGAGATAATATCAAATGGGTATGATGTAATATAGTATGAGGGAATCCCCTCAGTATGGGTCAACCCATTCAGAGTGAAAGGTGACCAAGATAGATAAGCTAGTAACTGACGTGTCCTAAGTTGCATTGGAGGAAAGGAAGTACACAAATTTTTCCCTTTGTGTTAAGTATGAAAAACTTTTGTGTGGTAAATTATGAGGATTTTTCACTTGAATATGAGATAGAAGATAGACCATGGGATGGGTTGAGTCTGTAAAAGGAGTATTGAATTATTTTGGGGGTCAGTTTCATATGTTGCTATCTCAATATAGTTCCATCTAAAAAGGACAAGACCTAAAATTATTTCCTGTGATTCTACCTAAAGAGAGTCAACACAACCATATTTAGTATTATAGTACAAAATAATAGATCTCCTGCTATCCCAAACAATTACACCTTCCAACATAATTCATATGCTATAGGATCCATCAGTGTTATGCTTCGGTCCAAAATTATTGTAATTATAACTGATCCACAGACCATGATGGTCCCTAAGGGAGGTGTGGTTAGGGGGTTGGGTGTTCACCATAAGACTTGAGGATGGGAAATCATCCAATTCCATTTTTACATGTTAGATATTAAAAAATAAGTTTTTAGTTTTTAGGACATTTCAAAACATTGATCAACATATCCCCTCATGGAATTCTTTATTCCTAGCATTCTAGATGCACTAGAATCCAACCATTAGAATAAACATCATCTCTTTCCTATCAATGATATTGTTCTCTAAACTGTTAAAAAAAAGTGTTATGAA
The DNA here is from genome assembly GCA_963277665.1 of Viscum album. NCBI lineage: Eukaryota > Viridiplantae > Streptophyta > Magnoliopsida > Santalales > Viscaceae > Viscum > Viscum album. The sequence goes on along the minus strand of OY728160.1, from coordinate 81,117,706 downwards.
TGATCCACCAGAGGTCTCATTTGTATTAATTCTAGTGAACTCGCCAAAAGTGTATTGTACTTTGTGATTTAGTTTCCCTTTGAAAAACTGGCAAACAGAAGATTCTGCCACAGGTTTTCCACAATAATATCACCTAGAAACGAGGTTTAGAGCTATATTTTGGATGTGTTCATCGATGGAAAGATCATTTTCAATGATTATCTGTATGAGGAAGTTAGGTTTTTGTATAACATCTTTTTACTAGATAAAATCCCCCAACAATTTGGATCATTAGGGATGAACTCTTAACGATGATTATCCTTATTGGAGATGTCCCCCACGAAGGAACCTCTAAACACACATTGATGTGGATTAGAATTAATATCAATGTGATCAATGATATAGTATTTTTCCTCACCAAAGACCACGTGAGGGAATATCAAGGTAATATTTCATATTGATATTAATATTATATATTTCATATTATTTTATGTATATCTATCATTATGACAAACCAAAAGAGGTTGTATTGAAAAATGAAATATGTCAGGATGTGGAGACAGTAGTCCCTACGAATGCATGAATGACATTAAAATTTTATGATATATAAAAATGGATAATGATAAATGATATCTTAACATTCAATAATTAGAATAATTTCATGAATATCATATGTGTAAATTAAAACTATCATTATAACCATCAATGAATGTATGTTATTAAAAATAAATTACATCAGTTCGTGAGGCGGTGGTCCACAGATATGCACAAATAATGGTTTTTTTTCCCATTTATGGGAGAAAGAGATGAATAATGTTTGTTTCATAAATATTAAAACCTCTTAAGATACGACATATACTTATTATTTATATTCTAATTGGTATGAATAAAATTTAATGTGGTAGAAGTTGAAATTAAATGAAAGAACATTATTTGGAGTTATACATCATCTTTAAGAAGACCACATTCGACTTGGACCTTAATAATTATATGGTGCTCTTTTAGTGACACTAGGAACTATAGGATCTGAATAGGGATGTTTAGGAGAGTTTTTATTAGGTATTGAAAAAACTATAGTGTTTAAATAGTGTTAGGAAGGTAGGGGGTTGGTGTCCTTTGATAAGAGAGGGGATAGAAAACATTGGAATTAAAAAATTATAAAATCAATAAAAATTCATTTTCATGTTCAACTATATAAAATTGATATAATAAGAATCTAGTATTATTATTATTTTGATTCCTATAATACAATAAAATGTAAACATGTTTACATGATTTTTTAACCTTCATATCTTAGTTTTGATACAATTCACATATTTTTACATTAAAGTCTTGAATATAGTAATGGAGTTCAAATATCTAAATTTAAAAAAAAAAGTAATAAAATAATTTTATCTAAAAAATTAATGTAACACTATAAATCACCCAAAGAAATATTACTTTTTATGTTTGAAATAATCTACTACATTTCACTACTACTTGCACAAGAACTGTGTCAACATTGTGTAAGAAGTTATGGTAATTTTTGAATCACTATAAATTAAAAATAAATTAAAAGTATAAAAAACTATTCATATTCAAAATAATATTTTATAGTCATTGATATATTATTTTAATCCCTTTAATACATATTATAGATATTAATAACAAGATAGAGATATTTCATAATTTTCTTATAGTTAAAATAATTTAATGGTATTTAAGAATGAAAAAAAGAACAAAATTTTTAATTATTTAAGGGATAGAAGAATTAAATTAAAACAATAAAATATATGGAAATATATGTTTTATTTTGAATCCTTATTTCAGTTTTTTTAACTTTGTTTTGCATGTTTTACCTTTATAGTGGTGATAACATTTTTACCAAAGTTACTATTTGTTGTAAAGAAAAATAAAGGTAGCCTATTTAATTTTTTTTTGAAATTTGGATTAGAAATATGTATTTAAATTTATCTAATTAAATTACTATAATTTTCATAAATTAATTTTTATATAAACCCACAAAATGCGATGAAAAACAATTTTATAGAAAAATGAATTTTTTTATAAAAATGTTTTTATATAAAAATTAAACATAATATAATTCATATAAAATTAATTGGATTATTTTTAATCAAAAGGATGTAATAAATTTATTAAAAAAATTATCAAAATATTAATTTTTAAATACTAGAGAAGAAAAACTAGTTTTTTTCTATAAAATCTTTATTTTTCACATTTCACTAAAAAATTAATGTTTTCCAAAATATCTAAAAATCTCACGCAAATATAATTTCGATATTATTATTTGAAAAATGATATTATTTTTATCTTATAATATTAATAATGGCCCAATAAATTAATTATTATATTCCCTCACCAAAAGATATAATTGTTTTTGAAGAAAACATATTTTTGAAACACAAAATGACTTGACTAAATATTTACTACTTATTTCCTAAGCATTAATCAATAATTTTTTTTTATTTTGAATTTTTTCTATATATATATGAATATTGTAATTCAGTTAATCCTACTATTACTCTCCAATTAAATGGCTAGATTATAAGGGTAATATTTATATTATAATACTTCATAGTCATTAATGCTCAGTGTTTCTTGACTTTTATGCTATTGAATATTGTATTATTTAAAACTATTAGGGTATAACGTTATATATGGATAATATTATACTAGAAGGTTTTGAAATTTATTTTATAATCAAATAATATGTAATTTATTCCAAATGATTATGATGAAGTATCATTGAAATGCCAATCAGATTTTGGTGATATATATTGAGTGGTATAAGAAAAAAAGAATTTAGTTTTATCTTCAAGGTAGTATATCCATAAGATAATTTAATGATTCATAATGATAAAATTTAAAATTTTATCAACCTCATGGGCCAAAAACGTCAAGTTATGAAAACTGAATTCCCAAAATTGGAAGTTGAGGTATCATACATGGGAAACGTTCTATATAATTCAATAGGAAGAATCTTAAAGAATTTGATGGTTTGTATAATGTTGGAAATTTTCTATCTAGTAAGAGATTTCCACTATTATATGGTTTATCTATGAAAGGATCTCTGGGAAGCTATTAATTTGATTCACTGATATCATAATATAACTAAATATAAGGCCCTGTGTTTTAAAATAGATAATATGTTATATGGGAAGGTTGATACAAATATCAGATGAGATTTTGATTCCTAGAAGAGTGGAATAAGTTTTTTTCACATTTGGTGGAACATTCACATGTTTTAGGTCAATACTATATCCATTAGTTTCACTTTCAAATAAAAAAAAATACTGTATATTTCTATCAGAATAGTAAGAAATAATATTCCATTCTAACGTGATTATTGCAGGAATAAAAAATGAGTTTGTTTATTGTGTTTTTTTGTGGCACTTAGTGAAAAAATATTTGTGGATGAATATAATTTTCCATTCATGGAAGAATCACATGGAGTTGATTTATCATTTAATTTAGATGTTATATATGGATGAAGTGTATGATCTTTGGATTATTGGAAGAAGTTAGAACTCATTTGACATGATAACAAAGGTATTAGTCTAGAAATGTATGAGGCATCATTGTTCCTTAGTGGGACTTGGGTGATTAAAAGGAAGGTCAAAGAAACTATATATTTGTTTCTTAATGGACGATCGTTATTATTTTTGTGTTAATAGTATCCTTGAATTATTGAAAATGTATTTATATAAGAGATTGATGGTATTTTTATGAATTATTTCATGTTATCTTTAATTTATTATAGAATGAGATAATTTAAAATATGGGATGCTATTAAAGAACGATTATAGTCATATAATACTGAAATATGTAGTCATGGTTCATATGTTTGTGTTTCGAAACTTGGTGGTTGGTGGTTGTGTCTAGGTGATGAGATTGTAGAGGAATAGATTATATAGAATGAAATATGATTAATGAATTAGAGTGACATGTGGTTTCCAAAGTGTATATAATAATCAAAAGGGATACCCATCAAAATATCATTCACTATTAACTACAAAACTATGGTTGAGGATGTGAAATTCAAGGGAAATAAAAGGTAATCGTGATCAACAATGGGATATTCTTGAATGTCATAAGGTGGTGGAACCTTGTAAAATAGATTATTACCACTATAAAAAGTTTGGGAGGGGTCATTTGTGAATATAATGTTGATTTTGTATCATTACAATGTTTAATATTTCATATGAAATTAGTATAATTCATGTAGCAATGTTCTCTTGTAGATTAATTCTAATTTATGAAACAAATTATCTCTTATTGTATAATAATTATTTTTTAAAATGTTATTATTATTGGTAGATGTAATTTTTATGAGATTTGATAATTTTATTTTAGTGGTTTGGGTGAATTGTTTTATTTTTTTTAATATCATTTCAGAGGTCCATCTTTTTTTGGTTGTTTTAAAATTTATTTTACTCTTTAAGTTTTGCGGGTTTCTTCCAGTCAAAGTGGTTACGGACTTCAGAGGAAGTAGGAAGAATATTCCATTTAAATCCTACCTTCAAAGGAAAGGGGCTAGTGACTAGTACCAAAAAGATAAAACATGATTGGGCGGACTTATCTATGTCACCAACCGACCAATAAGAAAACCAAAACAAAATTTATATCCAATAACCACTATCAAAATTTATGTTATATATATATAATTAAAATTTATAAAAATTCATTAATGGTAAAATAATTAACTGAATATAATGTAACATTTCCAATAAACATATGTATAAAAAAAATTAAATAATACAATATCATTTGATACAAGAAACATTAAGCTAGGGAAAACACCTCCATGCTATTGGAAATCCAATTTCAAACTGCCAACAGTAGGAACCACTGAGTACCACCAAAGATTGACTCCAAGAAAGATAATCTAGTTTTATATACATCGTGTATATCTCAAAACTATACAAAATTATCTTGTACACAACACATGTGGACATGAATTCCATGTATGTATGGGTTTAATAACACCCGGTAGGATACCTAAAAAGACAATGTAAATACAAAACAACGAGTTATATCAAACCACGATCTAGTAGAAAAATAAGGAAACCAAAGGTTACCAGAAATGATCTTAATACATGAGAATCTAATAAATGAGTGGATCTCCATTACTCTAAAATTAGAAATTGTATTATAATATCCAATGATTTACAATGATAAAAGTGTAACCTAATATGAAGTCAAATTCCCATTCTTATTCCATTTTGGTATGGAAACTGAGTGTGAAAATTAGATGAAAATAGATGAATTATATGTATGTTATCATGTTATCATAGTTACAAAAATTTTAAAAAACCATATTACACATTCATAATTGTTTTTGTTGGGATTTTGGCTCATTAAGGGGTGTGTTATTTGTAACATCCCTATTCTGGTTCCCTCAGAATAGTAACCAAACTAGGTCACCACGATACCATAAGTGTACCTCCAAAAATTCCAAGAGCTTCCAAACTACAGTGAAGGTTATATTGGGTGGAAGTGAAGAGTCTATTCCCTATGATAATAATAATAATAATAATAATAACATTTCAGAAGCATTAATTCAATCATAATATATGCAATATTATAATAATGATATAAACATGTCAAAATATATGTTTTAAAGTCCAGATAATATTCACATGTTCTTCCAATCATACATGAGTAAATAGTATCATCTATGGGATGACCATATATGTACATCAGTATAATAAACAAAATAAAACTCTAGACTGATTCCTTGGAACCACCCGACCCCTCTACTAAAGGCATGTCATAATGCTTGTGCACTATATGTACACCCATGTATAATACGAACAAGACACCAAGTTGTTTTCTATTCCTATACTGAAAACCATATTATATCCATGTATCATAGAGGTCCCATGTATGGTATGAGTATGGACTTTTAAGGCCACCACCAATATGGTCCCTATCATAAATCCATACAAATAAAAATGTATGAAAAATGTATAAATATATGAAAATCAATAATATCTCATAAACCACTCTTCTTATGCCCAATATCCAAAAGTGAGTTGGTACCTTCCTTAAAAAATACTAAAGTGGAATGATACATCCACAGTGCATCATATCAGAAGATCCGTGGTCCCTAAAACTATTTTAATATTTCATAGAATCACATACTAAACAACACCACATGCTGCATTGCCACACATTTTATGATTCAATTACAATCATTTTAGTCAACCAGACACCCCAAAGGCATAGCCCCAAGACTTATCATAAGTCCCAAAGACTTCCACATCCTTCAACCAACCATTTGATCAACATCCTATAAAACCAAATGTATGATGACACTCTTCCTTCCATTATACTAATCCAATGGTCCCAAAATAACGGTGAGCCTCAGCTCCCATCATATGGTCACCCACATCACCAACTATGGACTTATATGGTGATCACATCCTATATACCATTTTTCTAATCTATCCCTTATGAAACTAAATATATAGATTCCTCCACCTATAATGAGTGGTCAGAACAACCTAATGTAGTCCTATACTATATGTACATCACCCATATGGACTTGTCGGCTACCCACAGTGAATGAAATCACCAATAATCCTAGAAACAATCTCCCAATAAGACCCATCATCAACTGAAAAATATTTATAAGAACTTATTAAATGGTAAATATCTTCTAAATCATCCGGGATAACCATATGACATCATTTTCAGTGATGAACATCATCCATAATCACTCAAGAAATGCCCAAAATGATCCCACAATATATTATCACTCATCAAAAAATGATAAAGTTTACATATCCAAAATCATATCAACCATTCATCCATATAATAATATATCACATCAACCATTAAATACAACATTCGAACATACTATTTCACAAATTATAATACCCTCTGATGTCCCTTGGGAATGAAAATACTAAAATAAGTACATACCTAGTGTCCACTGAACCACCTACCTCACGATTATATACCATGAATCACATAATCCAATTATATATTTTGATGAAATATAGGAACCACCTACCATATACTCGTAGATTCTTACTCATAAAATGTAGACAAATGATTCCGAAAAAAATTAATGAGAATTAGAAAAGAAGATAGAATCCTTGAAAATTTGGCATAATGACCATAAACAGTGAGAACTCACAAGAAAGAGAAAGAACATATGAAGATCAATGGAATAAGGATAACCATACACATATATTCAAATTTAAATGAATTTAGGATGATTAATGGGAGAATATGAGGATAACACCACATGACAAGAGATAAAAACCCATGGGAGGGGAGATGTCACATGTTTCTAATTAGTTGAATGGCCTTAACAAAAACCAATAATTTGTTATTTAAAACTGAATAATTTATTAATTGAATAAACATAAAAACCATATCATTGTTCATGACATAAAAATAATATTCACTTCATGAAATATTTATGGTAGGGGACCATACCTTTTTCCAGACCATTTCATGTTGTGATGTTTAACATCATGTCATAAACAACTTCACTTTATAGCTATTGAGTTATAGACCCTCCCAATCATGATCAAACACATAGTAATCCCTTAAAAACCGTTGAAAAATCCACGAATAAGTCAAATAACGTTTTTTTTAGAAAAAAATGAAATTTTATCCACCACTCATATAATTTTGGGCTTCTAAAATATTCCTATAATATAATATATAGCCCCAAGATATTCAGACAATGCATTGAAAAAAATAAAATCAACCATGAGAATATAACATTGTACTTTTCAATATATAGACTTGATTCAAAAAAATTATATCTCATTCCCATATACCTAGAGTACCCCTATTACACATCATAATAGACTAATTTATTCTATGGGAACTCCACACTATTGTAATTACCTACCCTTTCACTTCTTAACCTAGATTATCAATTACCCAATGACACCACATCGAACAACATCCTAGAACACCCATGATAAATATGTCATACACATACATTATCACATCCCATAAAATTGTCATTTTAACATTTTATCATACATAATTCCTAAATAAATTGGTCACTTCTATCGATGCCTTAAAAAATTATACATCACTCCCAATGCCCACTCATGTTCCTCCCAACTCCTGATGCCCACAAAAAATATTTATCTCTAATTATACTCACATAAATCCTATATCACATTATATGCCTAATGAAATATCAAATTATAACTAAATCATCATAAATACTTTATCAAACTCATTTACAACATATTAACTAGCAATAGGTTAATTTACATATCACCTACAAACGTCTTGCATTAATATTTTTCACAAAAAATCAAAAAACCATTGTTACATGATCACGATGTACACTTAATATTAATTATCTCTAAAATATTATTAGAATTAATTGACTTCAGCACATACTACATTCCTGATGTTCTAATACAAAGTTTTTATCCTCCTTATGATGTTACAGTCACTTATAGCCACTACCCCCACTGATGGGTATAGATCTCCCAATAAATTCCTCTATGTATAGTAATATCACATCTATAGGATCCCAATGGTACCTAGGGTCCCTAATTTTTCCCTAGTTCATAAATTCTATATTTCAATGTGGCCATCTCAAAAAACCTCTCCATATTTCTTATCTAGCTACACTCATGAAACTCCTTCACTGGCTAATCACACTAAGCCCAAACATGTCATCTATCCCCATATTGGAATAAATCCATTGAAAATATACTCTGTATTGAAATCCTCAAGTATCTTCTTCGGATATCCTCCAAAGTCTTACAAGACCCCACTTCCAGCTACCTGGAGATCCACTATTGAACTTAGTATAATCCCATTCATCATGTTCAATTTAACTGTAATCAAATGGTTAATTTCCAAAGAAGAATTAGGTCAACCTAAATGTTTTTACCAACACTCATGTAGTTTGTTGAAAACAATAATCAAACCGATTCATTAGGAAGATTCCCTCTACCACCATCATTGGTAAATAAACAATAGGTCTCTAACCCCCCCCCCCCATCATAATACATTACTAAGGACTCTCCATTAGTAAAATGAAAAAATTACAAGATCGATATTCCCTTATTATATTAGGGAAAAAGTGATGGAAACACATGGCCTCAAAGTACTTCCATTCCATCCCCTGATTGATTTCATTCCTATACCTCTATGTATCACCAATGCTTTGCTGGATCCTTGAGAATACATAAGTCCAAATTCACCATCCACCCAATTTATGTCTCAATATGATCTTTTATAGTATGAACTAAATTTATCCCAAAATAATTTCCAATGTTCCACCCTCTCACTGGAAAAAAGTATGGTGGTATGACAAGAACACTCAAATCAGGTATGCTATAGATGACTCAGTTCCAAGAGATACTAAAAAAATACTATGAATATCCCAAACTAAGCATACCTTGAGATTCTTGTACATATATAACCCAAAATCCTCTGACTATTGTGCAATTTTTCATACCTTAGTTCTTCATCCTATACCTTTTTTGCAGCACTTCACTCAGGGGCACATATCAAGAACTCCCTGGGGGCACCATATCTCCTCCCCCTAATTCTCCAACGAAGGACATCTAGGTGGAATCTCATTAAGAACAAAATACAATGATGAAAGAAAAATTATAACTGTAAAATTATTTAAAATAGGGAAATATATAATATTATTCCCATCTCACTACCATTATACATCCTTACCACACCGATGTATCATATCATCAAACATCATGGCCCCTATATACAAATATCAGGGTTAGTTACTACATACACTATATACATATAATACCTACACACTTATCACATAAATAAAAAAGTACCTTTGTTGTATGAGTATAATGAAACCAATAATATAGTGGGTAAGAAACTGTATATGTTGTTATTTACACATTGAAGATCCTTAACCCTTTTCCATTCCATAACTATTACTTTCCCTTTGTTAGTTAAGTAGAATTACTCTTAGATACTATATGGAGAAAACTTTATTAATTGGGTATTGAAACATTCAATAGATCACCCCTTTTATTGATTGAATTTTATAAACAATAATCATAGGCACACACATATTTCATGTGGCCCCTATGTTCCTGATATGATGCATGATTACTTCTTTCTTTTCTCTAAGAGAAAAGAGTTATAAAAATGTTAATAAAATAAAATATGAAATAAAAAAAACAAATAACTCAAATGTTATTAAAAACAATAAAAAAATCTCATTTCCCATTATAACATATACGTTATATCCAGAAAGGGAGACCTAGACACACAAAATCACCTTTATCCCAAGTTCCAATAAATTTCTAGCACTCTTATAAACTATATCAAAAATAGAAATACATTTTTTAATAACCCATATTTAATACTACCTAGTAACAATGGAATACTGTTACTACTTTTATAATAAAATACTTTGAGAATACCATGTAATACCCAAGTCTTTGTGTTACCTTTTTGTAACACCTGCTACTCTGATGCCACTTTATAACATCCCCATCCTAGTTCACTCTGAAAATTAATAATACTGGGTCTCCATTAGACCTTTGGTTCACTTCCTCATACATACAATATACTTGACAAAAACAACAATCTATTTAGTGATATTGGGGAGATTAAACCACTAATAATAATAAAAATTATTATTATGATTACACCATGGAAGTGTTAAATCAAACAGAACATAAGTAATTTTAAAACAATGACTATAAAAATACATTACACACATGATATGAAGTAGATAATACCAACATGTTGAGATTTTATTAAATGAGAAAAAATGATCATACATGGGCCATACAATATATTCATGAGTATAATAACCAAAATCAAACACCACTATAGTGCCTATGAGCCATTATCCCCATATTCCAAAATAATTACTTCCAAACCATGCCCCATTGACACACCCCTATCTATAATGATTCTAATGTTAGTCCTTTACAATTTTCCTTAATACAAAACATAATCAATATGCACATGCTAGAGTTCCTATGAAGGGTGTGACTAATAACTCATTAGTCCACCATTAATGGATCAACTAGCTTTCATTCATACATATACCAATATATATAATAATGTAAATAAATAACAATCAACAAATATCACAAAAACAACTCTCCTTATGATCAATGTAAACAAGTGATCTTATTACTATATTTACCTATGCTGTAGTGGAATGATACATACAAATTATATGATATAGAAGGATCTCTTATCACTCAAACCATTTCAATATTTTCCAAAGTCACACAAAAAAATCACAACATAATGAATAGAACCATATTTCACTATTACCATAGAATCATTTTGAGTCATTCTAATGCCTCTATAGAATATTTAATATACATATGAAAAGTACCAATAACATACACTTCCTCTAATGGACCACACGATCAAGAAACCCATGAACTCATGGAATGAAGATACCCATCTTTCAATGATTCCAACCCAATTTCCCCAACATATCCATAATCCTTAACTCACACCTTATGGTCTTACACATAATCAACCATGGACTAAAATGGAGATAACAACCTCTATACTGATCATAAGAACCTTTTCCTATTTCATTAAATCTATGAAGGCACCTACCTAGAATGAGTGGTCAACACTACCTTAGGAGATCCTATCCTATGTGAATATGACCCTAACAACCTTCTCTACTACTCATAGTGGGAAAAATCACTATAAATACTAGGATATACCTATATAAACTCTCCTAACACCTAAAACAATGTATCATGACTACAGTAATGGTTTAAACTATCAACCTTATCCTATAAAACAATACCACCTCACAATCAATGGTCAAACTCACACCGAGTCACTTGTGTCATGACCAAAAAGTTTTCATGAAACTCTCTCATTAATTTCAATATGAATTAATTTATATACTTATATTCATCATGACCAACCAAATATATAATCACATATCATATCTACCATTCCCTTCCATGCTTAACCATACCATTTCATAGACAAGACATTCTCCTTTTATGTCTAAGGAATGTAAAATACTCTAAGAAGTGTATGCATGGTCCCATCAAGGACACCCTTCTTCTAACTATTTACCACATAACACATAACACAAAAATAAATATAGAATAATTCTAGGATAATGTATATTTTATTCATTTTTGAATACTAAGTGAATACTGCCCATTGATTTGGGCTCAAACGATGAGAATATGAAAAGTATAGAAGAACCAAGGAAATATGGAATAACTACTATAAAAAAGAGAAATCAATAAAAATTTAAAGAAACCAAGATATGATATAGATTGATGAATATCCCAACTATATATTTTAATCATAATAAATTATATATGATTTCATGGATAATTATGGGAGAACACCACTTGATAATGGAGAACCCCCAAAGGTAGGGGAGGTATCATTCTTTGTTGATTGACCAAATAGACATACCAAGAACAAATATTTCCACTTTTTAAACACATTAATTATTTATTCACAATTTAAAAAAAAATATAGGAATTTTTCACAACATGAATATATGTCTCATGATGTAAAACCATCAGACAAGGGGACACAACCCTATAACCAACCTTTTCACATCATGAACAAATATAGTCTATAGATTTTCATTTACGTACCTACATAGACATCTTAAAAATAATCATAATCCATTCTTAAAAATTGAAAAAATTATAACTATGAAAAAACACATGTTTCAGTTAAACCTATCAAGGTCCTCATCTTATAAAGAAGTATAGGGTTTTATATTCTTTTAAAGGGTAATGTTTCTGGTAATGAGGTCCCTCTCTAAGTTTTATGTGAATTTCATCAACCAAGTGTCGGTTAGCCAACAATAATGTTGAATAATACATAATATATCTCACCAGAATAATATTAACCTCTAAAAGTGCAAGGCATGCAACCCATTTCTTTAGAGGGTTACTGGCCCAACCTATAGTATGATGGGACACACAAATGTTGGCATAAAGGGAATAATAACCCCATACCCTAATGAAGGGACCCAAATTATTAGTATGGATGAATAAGACCATAAATACCACATAAGTGTTACTTACTGTATAGTACATTCTAATTAACCACACCCTTGAGACAATATGTTGAATGAAATGTTATTAATATCGAGAAATCAATGAAAGGCACTCCCAAAAACTAATGTCATATCTTAAAATCCAAATATCTTAATATACCATAAAATTTTCAAATCTATTCTATCATTAACGAGATTTTCACCACCATGCTCTCTGTGGAAACTCCCTCAGAATGGACTACTCATGTGTATGATTTTGACACCATAGTGGGAAGTTTTATAAAAGTACCAAGAGAGAACCCTACAAGAAATGTACTATATGGTACATGATATATAGTTATCCTTTTAAAAAACTTGTGGAAAAAAACCTACATGGAATGAAAAATAGTTACACAGTATGTGTAACTCACGTCCCATAATAACATGTATTTCTGATACATTTCGAGTCACATACCTTAGTAAAATATGTGTATATTTATGCCTAAGATGTTCACTAGGTTTTCCACATAAATAATATATCTATATCTATACATGTTGTGTGATACCTTAAAAATACTCATAAATGTACCAACATAATTTTCCAATTCATGTACTCGATTTACACTTCATGTTAAATGAAAAAATACAACATATAAAAGTATTCAGCTAACTTATTGTGTGCCAAAATATACGAATCAACCATACGGTTTGGTGAACACTACATGTTAGATATGTTCACATTATTTTTTATATTTACAAGTTTTTATAAATCCTATAATAGAGCTATAAATGATTCATGATGTTTGGTCTTGTTGAATACATGCCATGTTATTGTAGAAAAATTCTCATATCATGTTTTCCACCACTTACATCATCATAAACTGAATTTACTACAATTCCACCACCAATGCTTTCCATCTATCCCTTTTTTGAATTTCCAGTTGTCTAAGACACATTTATAAGGCCACCCATTATCTTATGTAATTTTTTAACTTGTTTATTTCATATTTAAACATCATATAACATCCATATGTTCAAACTGATGCTTAGCATGAATTAACTATACCATCCATCTGGCATCACAATACATCTGAATGAGAAACCTGAGGGGAAATTAAAATAATGTGGTAAAAAAAATTTCTTAATTGGTGGAATGTATGATAACCCAATTATTGTTTGGGTTTCCACCTAATGAATAAAATGAGCATGAAAAAGGATAACCCAAATCATTGTTCTTCAAAGAGGTGTTTGTGAGGACATCATACCATTATAAATTTTGTTATTTGAATCCTAACTCTTTAGTGATAAGTATTCATATGTTAATAAGTACAATATCCACTATAATGATTATATTTTATATCTCAATAAAAAATGTATTCCCATTGAATAAGGATCATCACCGATCAATTTTATGATAAATAATTTCATGTTAAATCCATATCCTCGATCAAGAATTATTTCAAAGATAAAAACACTCAATTATTCTATACAAAATCATTCTAATCTAAATAATATAAAAAAATTATTTCCATGAAAAAAATTCAAACTCCAGAAAAAATTTAATTATTATGATATATATCCTTCTTGGTATACTTTTGACCATGAATTATTCTGGAATAAGATATATGATTAACTTCCAACCAAAAATTATGTCAACATTCAATTATTTAAGATTTAAAAGAATTAGTAGTTTAGTTTATATTAATTTTTAAATTAATTAGATCATGATAATAATAGAAAGATAACTATACAATATAAGTGATACATGATGATTAGAAAAGAGTGTCACCTTATTTTTGATTACATTAATACAAAAAAACTTATATCACTATTGATATGTGTAGTTCTATCATTACCACACTAGGTTCCATTTTGGATACTAGAGTATAACAACCCTGTAATTTATTGCACTATTAAACAAGATTTATTACATAAACATGCACTTAAGACAACTCTGAGTATCAGGAGGTCTAGTGTCTTGGTTAATTAGTAACATTACATAACAACATAAAACATGAAATACAACATCTTTATTTCCAACTTCTTTGACATGACCAACTCATTCCATCATACTTAACACTACATGGGATAATCTGAGGACATACATAAGAAAGGGGTGAGCTATAAAGCCCAGTAAGGGAGTAAACATAGAATAACATGATGAATGAAATAAATGTTAGGAAATAGGTATATCAATGGATCACAAGAGAAATATTAACATAAATTCATGACTTATTATGATTATCATAGCATGGAAATGTGGAAACAATATACAACATGATATTAGCATGAGGCAAGGCTCATTGTACCTGGATTAGCATGAGTAAAACCTCATTGAATAGGATTTAGCATGAGTAAAACCTCATTTCACATAGATTATCATGAGTAAACCCTCATTTTACATGGTGTATCATGATACAAAACATTACCAAATGCATTGAAGTTCTATCAGGGAACACCCTTCACAAATAATTCATTTCTTGTATAAGTGTGGCACATGGATCATATAACATGGAATCATTCAACATTATAAGTTATTACAGGATTATGGAATATGGAATAAAATAATTTATGCACAATTCAATTACTATATGTTTATAAAGTTGAATACCCTTGATAGAGAAATGGGTATGATATTCACTACATGATGATTTTTCCTTGGAAAATCAGGGTGCAAATTCCGCAGCCTAATGACCCGACATAAAAATTAATAAAACTAGTTGATGGGAGAGAAATGATAATATCATCATATATAAATGGAATGTACAGTATAGTGATCATGGAATTTAATATCTAAACATAATAAATGGAATTTAGATGCATAATATGAGATAAATACTTGAAGGGAAATAAGAAGAGATAAATCCATTACAGAATTTTGGCATGGTAACAGGTGTACAAAGAAGTCATTAATGAGGGAGAAACTGGTATAGAATCATTTAAAAAAAATAGGCTAGTATGGGGGAGTTCTTAAATCATACCCCAACATTTTTAATTTAAAGTAAAAGGGTATTACAATATAAATAAACATGGATAAAAATGAGAAAAGAAGGAATCCCTTACATTAGTGTGTGACTTAAAGAGCTTGAGGAGGGGATTCTTGAGAGCATGGGGAACCTTGTGAGGATAATAGAGATAGGATAGAAGAGTAAAGACATGATCCCATGATTTTGAGTGAAGATAATTTGTATCATAGGTTGGTTTATATAGGGAATGAGAGGGGAATTATTTAATATTACACAAACATAGGTTTTTAAAATCTATCTAATTAAATATTCAAAACTAAAAACCTTACAATGGGGTTTCCCCTAGTGTTTTAAAATTTGGAGGGGAAAAATTTATTTTATAAGGCCAATAAATGAACATATTAAAATATTATCTTTTATTAGGTGGAGGCGAGTCACATTATTAAAGAAATGAATTTAAAATCATGATGTATATTGTACATTTTGAATGATTCACTAAGGCTTTATAAAATAATTAAAAAAAATATAAAATCACATTATTTTAATGGGAAAACATATATTGGGGTGACAATACCCATTATAGTATTTTTAACATTATTTTGGGGTCATTATGATGTCATAAAATACATATCTTATTTTTATTATATTTAACATTTTACCCAAAACAATTTACTATCTCAGAAAATTATGAAAAATTCACTGTTGGAAAATTTTGATGTTCTAATTTAAAAAATAATATTTTATCTAAATAATTTTTAAATTTTTTGAATTTTCACTTTTAAATGAAAAATGACATTATTGAAAATTCACGGGTTTTGACCAAAAACAGTTTTCAAAACTTGATAAAAATTACATTTTAATTCATAAAAGTTATATACTAATTTATTATTCATAAAATTATTTTTTTCATAATATATTATTAAAATATAAGATATTTCAAATATTCATTAATTCTTTAAAATTAATTCTTAAAAAAAATCATGTTCTTTTTTATCGTACAAAAAATAAAACTCATATCAGACTAATTACCTAATCATTTATCAATAAGGTATTGATATAATCATTATTTATAATAATTATTTTTTTATAATATTCTTAATATAAACCTTAGGGAAACATAATGATGTATATATTTTTTAAAAGTACTGTTTTTACTTAACAAATGAATTATTAAGAAATACTCATTTTTTATAAAGACAATTCTTATCAAGGAATTGATGGAATAAGTCTTTTATTTATAAAAATTTATTACACAATAATCTAATAATTAATTATTACATATCTTATTATAACACCCTCATAAGACCTAAGGGTATGGTGTGATATGGTTACAGACTCTTGGGGCAGCTCCAATAATATCTCTCGGGTGGTAATATCTATTAACCTGAGCATCATCTATATGTGATTTTGTTCAAGCTTATCGTGTTGAATCACAACTTGGGATTGGTCTGGAGTGAAGACCAGTGATGATAATTACTTTCCGAGCTCCAAAAAATGAGCTTCGTATGGCTCTATTCCACTATATAAGGTCATCCTCTCTTTTTTCTATATCAAAAAGACTCTTTTTAAAATACTTAAATTTATATCAGTCATGTGGTCACTATTCAATGGCTATATTATCAATGGTAATGATACATAAAAATCATTTAAACCAAATAATAATAGAAAATATAGTGCATGTGTTTTATATAAGATAGTAATAGAAAGGTAACTTTATTTATAAATGATTGGGTCGCTACATAGAGGGTCAGATACACAACAACGAACCTTCCTTCACCTCCTCATCCAATATAATTTCTAAATAATTGATGATTAAAACTAGTTAAACCTTATAATAGGTGATTTTATATGATAATAATTAGGTCCATCAGTTTTTTAAAGAAAAAAACAATACTCACTTTGAGGCTCAGCCTTGGGGCATGTAAATAATAGCCACTAAGGGTAGGCCCCCAATTTTGACGAAAACTATGGTGTTCGAATTTTCATTTGAGACTATATTAATAATATATTAATATTTTATCTTATTAGATGAATTATTATTTTTTAATAATCCTTAATCATCCCTTGGAATCAATATTTATATTAAATTATAAAATGTTACCTACGGGTCAACCCAATATTTCAAGAATAGAAGACTCATTAAAAACAATTTCTTGTTATTTTCGATGAAAATTTTACTGGTTTATGATTTTTAGAGGATTTGGTACTTATTAAATAGTAAATGATCCAAGTAAAATTCATTGAAAATCTTGGACTCTATATCTTCCAAACATTTAAGAATGTTCATCTTAAAAAAATAATAATTCGAGATACTACATATATTTTCTCACCAAACCTATGCAAATAAAAAAGTATTATATTAGTACATCCATATGTCATTAATGTTATAGGAATTAATTGATCTTGATACACATTCATATTATTAAATATTCTTTATTCAGCGAGCCCCCTCACTGTTTTATTGATTGGTCTTTCACCACCTCACACAAATTCTATAGCTGAATACACTCTCAGACGAGTGAATTATAATGAAGAAAATTACATTATAATAATCCCTTTAATGGAATATTTTTATAATACTTTCAATCTAGAGGTTTCACTTCTATATGAAAAGAAACAAAAACATGATCCACCATCGACAGTGTGATGAAGATTTGAAACTATGAAAATCACCTACAAGATCACCAAAATCCCCAACTTTAAATTGAAACCCATATGCCACCTCACACAAAACACCGAATAAAACTAAATACTACTATAGGGTGATTCTACAAATTAGTCTACATGAACCTGTCAAGTTAAATTAGAAACTAGATCCTTGAGGCACAACTCAATTTCACATTGTTGCCTGATATGGTACATACAACAATGATTCCAATACCATGTCATTAAATAACACAACGCGTGAGATCAATCTTTCTCTATTATATTATAATTCTAATACCTACATAATTGACTAATTTCACCACCCTAAATATCTTATTTATTTATCACTATTCTTTTTGAAATCTAATGATGAGAATATCAAAATACAACACTAGCCACCTAAAACTACCACAAAACCAAATTTTCTATTATTAGTGACCAATATCACCACTATCCAAATTATATGGTCATGATATATTTACATGACCATAATTCATCCATTAAAACCCTATAGATATCACCTACTGACTTTAATGACTACAACACTTTCCCAAGGGAAATAAAATTACCACATCGTGAGAGCTATCACATGATGGATATCAATGCTCAATTCAATCAAAAATAAAACAGTTATGTATTTTATTGGGGGTTCTTATCTAAAAAACAAACCTAATAAGATCAATGGTGATTCTTATAGGAACAATATCAATGAAACTAGAGGTGATATAACACAATTCCAACATTTTGTAGAATCTATCAACTTGATTTCTAGGGAACATATGACTAATCAATTCTGACATTGATACTTCGAAAATGTAACTATCACACATAGTTGGAATGTGTTGGAATCAACCACTAATAATTGAAGATACATGACTGAACACGAATAATATAGCTAGATAAACATATATTCCATCCCCAAAGCATAAAAATCTATCGAAGGAATCTGTTACTGGGAAATGTTTCTGCTTCTCTAACTACCCAATCCACCATATTTCAATATTCCATGAAAACCAACAATTACACACCCAAAAATTGGTTTAATTATTGAATATGTTACCTAAATTTATTTAGGGGCCTATAAAACCACTTATGTTCTCATTTTAAGCTACAAAATAAACCCCAAACATCTAGGTTTACAATCCATCAATACAACATAACTAGGGGTGTCACCAATGGAGTCTCCCAAAAATATTTTACTAGTTCACCAAAAATAATTAGGGATTTCATTACTATAAATGACACCAATAATGCTAAAAAATATCCATAGTGATTTCCATTCACTACCCAAATAATATAACTTCCACATGATTCTATAATTGAATCTAAATATACCTGATCTCATTCAAGAATAATTTTCCCCATTCCACTTATCGAAGAGATGTTCCAAATCTTGATCAATCCTTTCTATATCAGTTTACCTACCACCAATTTTTTATTTTATATTATCTTGGATATATAAAAAATAATAATAGATATTAGTGTAGGCTATGAAATATATAAATATGATAACTAGTCATTAAATGTGAGAAAACAGGGAATATCATCTAGAATAACATTGGTTGATTCCTTCACTAAGGGTGATGCAATAGGGTCTCATCCCTATTTACTGAAAATTTGTATAATATACCTTTCATAATGTGAGAATATTACCCATTTATATATTCAAAGTGAATAAATGTCCATGTCTAGTCAGGGTCTCCTATAAAAGATGCCTAATTTAAAGATCTACTAGGATCTATAATCTGTGAAAAAAATAATAGCTATAAAAGTTTTTCTCATAATAGATTCAACGAATATTTGTTTTGAAGAATAAGATATATTTTATACATTGAAATATGTTGGTAAATTTATAATCAGATACTTGAATGAAATTAATTTATCTATGGTCATAACTTCCAACACATTATTCCTTGTGAATGAAATATTAAGGCAGTAGGGGTAGAAGTGGATTATAGAATCACCCACCCCTATCCTCTCCATAACTAATTTATCAATGGTCAAAACCCACCTTATATAACAATAATATACCTATTTAAATCATTTTTATGATAAATTCTGAATTAATTTTATATATCTTTGCAATGCTGATAAAATTATTTTCAAAAAGACACTAACCAATTCCCAAACCAAGTTGCACAACCAATATGTTATCTTTAAGAAATAAATGAATTCTAGTGGTTCTAGTGTAGGAGGAATATGTACCAATTCATAAACCAACAAAAATACCTATATATAGGACTAAAACAAAATATTTATATTGAATTTATCATTTATTATTCTCACCCAAGTCGTAACTCATCCGAAACGTTAATCCTTATATATGTCACAATCATGCAGTATTAAAAAGGTTCCAATATATTCTGGTCTCAAAACCATCCTAAAAAAGAACTAAAAAAACTATCACAAAATACACAAAATATAGCCTAGATAAAGTAGCACCATATTGAGTTTGTTTAGATATCATATAATAGATCAGTTTACCTTTGAATAAAACATTATTTGAGAATAATCATCTGGTTAGAGGGTGTCCAAATCTGATGGAAAATCGTAAGTTAATGACACAAACCAATACTTTTCCAAATTAATTATTATCACAAAAATACCTAGTGGGATTCTAATGATGGGATTCCTAAGGAACTATAATCTAATAGATGGTATTATCAGTTATAAATACCATACTTTGTATAGAAATTACAACTAAAAAATAAGGGCTAGGAATCAACTGAATGAATGAAGAGAATGTATACCCCTAATCAGATCCCTGACGCAATGCCTCATTTATATACTAATCAGTGGAACGTGGACCAAGAAAAAATATGAAATATCACATTTCAATCTCGAAATATGAGCTAGTTATTTGTTAATAATATCATCCTAATGATATAAATCCATGGTAAGTAGAGTATATCCGAGTGAGAAAACACAAGAAGGGCATGAAAACAACAACTTACCACTACATTATGCACCTACCATAATTACTATATAATGTAATTGGTATCTCATAGTTCTATATTAATCTATATATTATCAGAGTCTTATTAAAAAAATAAATTAAACATGACACCTGCACCATATTAAATGTTTAGATGAATGAAATAAAAACCACTAATAACCAAAACCCTGAGATTCTCAAAACATTACTCATATACACCATAAATAATCTATCCCTATTTTCTATATCTTGTTTTAATACCATTCATATAATAACCAAACCATTAGAAACCCACCTAATATAGAAGTATACTATACGTTCAACCCCAATACCACCCTTAATTGGGTTGGGGCTAATTGCTTACAATAAGACGGAATATCATGAATGAGAAACATTAGCTTATACCAACTTCTAAATAATAGGTAACCCAAAATTAAGTATATATCCAAAAAAAACCATCAACACATAATATATATATATATATATATAACTATGTATACACACATATGTAATCAAATTATATAAAAATGAATGTAATTTACAAAAGATGAATATAATAACACATGAGTAGTAATCATATGAAAATAAATTTTATAATACCATTGGATATTGTTATATATATCATCTTAATACACCAAATTCTATAGAAACTCTTAGGATGGTCATTGATGACAATCATCCAAGAAAATGAACAACTCAATTATACAACATACCAGATACAAACAAGCTGATATATCTCTATATCGACCAAGGCTAACTTAGAACTATGTGTCATTTATGTAGACCGAACACATGTGGGATAAAATCATTAATAGGTGTGAGATTAAACATACCTAGTAGGACTCCCCCAAAAACAAAATGTAAATAAAAAGAGTGATTTAGCTAAAACACAAGTCCTATGGAATAAATAAAAAACCTTAAGTGACCATATAATCAATAAATAAAAGATAACTAAGAATAGGAAATAATCCCCATTATAGTCAACTTATCTTTTATTGTATAATAGAACATAATGAAAAAAGATACTAGTGTAAAATAGGGTGTCATAATTGATATATTTGACTACAATGTTGCATGACACTTCATTAAAGAAAATGAGTATTCCTATCCGTCCACAGGGTAAAATTATCTAAATTCTCTAATCATTGTAGCTACTGTAGTCTCAAATCTACTATATTACCCCCAATATAACAATATAATGGGGACTAGATCCTTACTGAGGAGTTTAAGTAAACATAGGGGAAACAAAACTCTATGGAGGACCCTATCCTCATTGTGTGAAAATTTATTTGACCAAGGGGTCGGAAATTATAAAGAGAGAAGAATACATAACCTATATCTTTCTAAAAAATCCCCAATCTATATAGGAGGAATAACTGAATCCATTTATAAGGGAGGGTTATAAACCAAGACTATAATATGTGGAACCTTCACCTCATCAAGATCAATAGAGTACTAGCTTCATGACCCAATGGAGTACATGCTCCTTGAGGATGGAATATTTTCATCTACAATCCCATAGATGGTTTTCCTACTTCAAAATATGTTTCAAGGACCAATATCATAGAGATACAACATATCCACAAGGTCCATCAAACTCATCAACACATCAAATGACTTATTGACATATTGACATAATCACTACAAAGGTAAGTGATTTAATCAAATCTAAATGATTTAAAAATAGTCTTCACAAACAATGAGATATAAACCATCACAATTTAAATGGATATTCAATTATAATAGACTAATAATAAATCTGATTATAACACCCAAGTGATAAGTTATTTGAATTATTATAAGAGACCAGTACATGACATGTAGGATATGGTATATGTCATGTAGTTCACTATGTAAAAAAACATGTGAAGTAAATTTAAATGTAATGTCCAGAAGGTACAAGGAATATGTGACTTTCTTTTTATTCCAGTCATGTATAACTATTACAAACTAATCCATATTTCTTTGTACTTGAAATATATATAGTAGTATAATATATGTTGCTATGGGTAAAAGTTTATCATGGTGGGGTACATATACATGATGTGTCCAGGTTTTTTCATTATGTGTGGCACCATTAAACCACTAGGAAATGTATTTTTTAACTACTAAGTCACATACTAAAAATACATAATGTGTTACATTGACCCATGACTTGATGGACTAGTCATGTGAATTTTTTGGAACCCAAATAAATTTCTAATTCATGTGGTTCAGTGGAAATGACATGAAACCCACCACCACTTTTTGTGTGATATTTATCGATATGTGTAAACCCTATCCATGTACCTCAGACGATACACAATGTGTGACCTTAATGAGTACACATCTGTTGGTCTGGGAAAAAGACAACAACTCTAGCTTCTCTGTAATTCTATCCACAACCTCATTAATTTAAATCCTTTACACCACCCAAGCTAGTCATATTTACCTAGATGGATTTAATGGTTGTCAATTCTCCCTCAAATCAATCCCATCAATATTTATATGTTTTTTATAAACCTTTTCCTCTTTGGAATCTATGTCACACTATATTCTTATGCATGAACATTTTCCCAGCGTAGTTTCACTCAAACATCGATCGATCAGTGTGAAAGATCACTATGAGAAGCCATATGGGATGAAAAAGAACATGTAAATCAAAGTTTGGTAATTTTTTAAATGTACAATCACCTAATAATTGGTCGGGTTAATACCTATCCTTGAACATGATCACAAAATATGTAAACCCAAATAATTTCTCATTAAAGAGATATTTTATAGGGAGATCATCAAATGCTAAATCATCCATGTAAAATAGTCATCCATTTATAGGAGAAATTCAATAAAATAATAATATGTTAAATTTTAATAAAAAAAAATTCTTAATGATGAAACATTAGCATGGATTGATTTAATGGAAAAAGTTCACTTATGTCCTTATTCTAGGTAAAATATTATTTTTCAAAAAATCAAGAATATGTATATGTGATTGACCGCTATAAAATTATTCTCATTTAAATAATATTGAAAAATAATTTTCATGATCAAAACACCAATTTTATAATTTTTTATTATTTATAATCCACATCACTAATGGAAAATTGGTTCCCCATAATTATTCTTAATAAAGTAACTTGATTAAGTTTTCAATTGAAATTTGATGAATATTCACATTTTATATATTCCAAAACATTTGTATTTCTATCACGTTAGAAATAATAGGTAATTCCATAATGATAGGAAGAGTAACCACTCATTAAAAATTTTTGAGGAAAGAATATTAAAAAATAATTTCAACCACAAGGATTATTTTTCAATGGTTCTAGAAGATTATTTTTGTTAAAACACATTTCTCTATAATAATTTTTATAGTTTTTTTCATCACTACTCAATGATTATATAAACCTCCAAGAAACTTATTTCTCCCCCACTTACTCTACAATTTATCAAGTGCTGATAGAAAAAATAGGGTAATATTATAACGAGGGATTATATAAGACAATGTGTATACTAATTTTTTTTATTTAAATACCCTATACTATTTTCTCAAGGCCCCAACAATGTGTCACATTATTAATTTACCAATTAGGGAAAATACCCCATTATGAATAAAATATTGGTTTTATAACATCCATAAAATTTTTCTTTTAGTATATATTAACATTCATTCTTTTAAGATAAATATTTCATTATTTAATAAACATTAAATATCTCTTAAGACCATCAAGTTTTAAAAAGTACCATAATTTAACCCAAGGGTAAACACCACATTTTACGATCAAAGAAACCATAAGAAAAATTTCTATGACATTTTTCCTTGGAAAAATGAAAAATTTGCCATTTTTAGGGACCCATGATTTCTTATATTTAAAATTATCAATTCCAAATCTATGAAAAAACCACATTTCTAAAATATATGTGATTTAACCAATGTTAAAATATCTGAACTATAATGTAGAATGGTTTTATTATGTAATTCCCTTTAAATAAATCTTGTTTGTTAAATAGATTTTTTTACACACAACATTGAACAAAAGTGAAAAAGTCCTATTATAATAGAGTATTATAAAATAAAATTATATAAATTACTTGGGATTTAAATGAAACATGAATGAAAAAAATATTTATTAAATTATATTGGTTTTAGTTCCCTTAGTTAAAAAGGATTCTAAAGAAAATATTTTTTATGAGTTATATATTTTTCATAGAAATTGATTACCTTCAAAAAAATTATACAAATAAAATTTATTGATAAAATTAAATGAATGATTAGTAAAATAAATTAATAACATCCAAGTAATAATTAATTATCTACAGGTGATATTAATTAAATTATTTATGGCCTTCTATAACCATTTTGTTTAAAAATATTTTTTTTGTTTTATATTATATGTTCAAAATTTAAACTTCCCATATTTAAGTATAAATTTTAATTAAATTTACTATTTATATATTTAAAAAATAACTAATCATTCATGAGTTGGTTATTAATAAATTAGTAATAAATTTAAAATTATTTTGTGTCAAGAGATATATTTTTCATATATATATTTATATGTTTTAAATTTTAAGTTAAAAAAATTAGATTAAAACCCTATGAAATAATTATTTTAATGAAATTAATTTTTTTTATATATAAATATATATACTTAAATAATGTACCAATAAATTACTTATTATTTTTTTTAAAAGTAATTTCTTTATTCTTAAAAATTAATATTTCTATAAATTTTTTTCTATGTGTTATAAATTTTTATATTAAAATCTATTTTTTTCATCTTTAGAATTTGAATCCATATAAAATGATTTAAAATATGGTGTTAGAATTTAATTATTTTTAATAAAATGACCTTTATTTTTTTACATAAAATTGGTTACTAATGTAAATGCTACTAACCATAGTAAAGGATGAAAAGAGGTAGAAAAGATATATTAAGGGATAATGATATAAATATCACTAACCATACCCTTAAATGGATAAATAATGTATTGATCAACCTAACCTAGTATTATCTTAATTAATTGTAAATTGTTTTCACTTTATGTTAATATGATAGCCCTTTTAAATTAAAAACTGTTATATCGAAACATTCATCCTTTCTCACTTATAAAATGATCCCTCAACCACCCTTTCCAATATAAAACTAATATTAATAATTCTCCAAATAATATCTCATATTTACTTTCAAAAGAATACTCTAATAAATTTCATAACCCTTAGACTCAATATCATTCATTGAATACTTCAAAATTGAGTAGGATTCTAAGAGCGGACATTATTTTTTTGTAGTTAGATCACATTTGACCAAGATACGGTCTATAGTAGGGGTTTATATTATCAATTTTATATTATTAAGATATGTTTTATACTCATCTAATACTTTATTTATATATTTTTTTATAAGAAAATGATTATATTTGGTCATAATTTTCATTCAATTTTTGATATTCACATAGCTATATCATGTTATTTCTTTCAATGTATTTTTTTTTTAAAAAAAGATTCTTAACAACCGGTATGCTAAAATATTATGGCATTATAACCCGACCTCTGAGTGGGAATCATCCAATTCAAAGAAAGAACCTTATGGCAGATGTGGGGATTTTTATGGCTATTATGATATGCAGTTGTCCATTCACTCTTAGTTTCTCAATTTCTTTTTAAAATTGTCTTGAAAATAATAAAAATTTAATTGTAGATAGGCAGGAGATTCGTAACTCAATTTCTAATCATTGAATTATATCCTTTATCCATTAAATATGTTTTATAAGATTATATTAATTATAAAATATGATTGTTTTATCTTGAATTTATTCTTGTATTATGTGTATTTACATTTTTTTGATAGATTATTTTCTCTGATAGTTTCTTTCTCTGCATGTTATTTTTTTTTGTAAGTATTTCATCCCTCTCATTTCTTTATTTAAAACATGATTTATATTATCTGAAAATTTTATTTTATATAGTGTCAATAAAAACTATTTAAAATAATTTATTCTGAATATATTCTTATTCATGACATTTAATGATCCATTTTAATTTTTATTATTATTATGATTTTGAATAAAGGGTTTCTAAGGTCGTTTGTTAATATGTTCATATATAACATGGAAATATATATTGCCTATGTTTATATTATTATTTTGGTAAAATATATCTTCTTTCTCTATAAAGAAATATATATTTTTTATTCTAAAATGGTTATATAATTATCCAAAATGTCAAAATTCAATTTCAATTCCTTTTGGTTTGAATATAAATGAAAAATATTCATATAATTAGAGTCTTCCTAATTATTTAATTTTAGTTTATAATATTTGCACTATATGTCTATGATCAGAAAATTTTTTAATGGATGTTCTTATCTATTATTTAATTATTGATAGATTTCATCATCATTGATAATTTAATTTATTTAAAAATGATTAAAATTAATACTTTAGACATTTTTAGAAAAAATAATTTCTAACTGACATTGTCTCTCTTTTTAAAAGTGTGAAAATATTTTTTATTTTTAACATTTTACACAGGGATTCTTTTTCAATCCATTTTAAACCTTTTTATTTTAGAATATTCCTATATTATTTTAAAAGGATTCATAACGAAATATCTATTCTCATCATTTTATAATATATTTTCCTTTAAAATAAATGTAATTAAAAGTAAAGGATGATTCTTATTGTTTTTCAAATAATTTTTAAAATGAATTTATAAAATTATTTTCTATATATATAAACATTGTTTAATTTTTCTTATGATTAAATAGGGATATTGTCTATTAATACTATCCACCTTATTCTTCTATATTGATTATGATCATGTTTTTTTGGGGAATCATTATAGATCGTGTTTCTTTATCATAGTTTAATTATGTTGTGATGGAATTATGAAGGTTTCCATGTTTATATGGCACAAATATGTATAGATGAACATTATGTAATTAGTGATATTGTTATATTACTATAATTAATTTGGAAATATACTGTAAAAAATATCTAAAAATAGTACCTAGGTTGTTATCCCATGACCAAAAGGGTGCATGTGTGGTCAGCCAAATCCCCAATGGTAGTCATACATGGGTGGTTTGCCTAAGACCCAATAAAATTAAAAGGTTGGTCAGCCTAATCATACTATATTATTGGTATGTAGTTATCCTAGTTCATTATTTAATGAATCTCTCATTGATTAACTATAACACATGTTATATTCTCATATTCATTCCATTTTCTTATCTTATACATTAGGCCTATATTGTGTTCACATATTATTGAACCATGTTATCCATGTTTTAGGAAAATCCTCATTTCATTATTTATGATTTATGATATATGTTTTAATGCCTATTATTTTTGAATTTTATGTTCATTTAACCTAATTATGTTCTCATACCCACATATTAATCTTATTGTCACTTAGTATCCTTGATTATTATCTCATATGTTTTCCATAAAAAATTATTTGAGATTAACCTTTTATTATGTTTCCATTCCCCATGAAATAGAGAATATTATAAATAATTATTTATTAAGTAGGTTTTCATGTTTGTAAAATTTTCTGGGATATGTTAAAGACATATTGTAAAATTATTAATTCTTGGTTTATTGATAAGAATTTAATTTTTATAAGAGTTATGGGGTTTTTAGTTTAATAATTATCGAAATTATCTAAAACATTAATCCTAAAAGGTATTTGGAATGTATAAAATATAATATTTAAAATATATTATGTAATTATGGATGTCTGTGTTTTCACTTTTATACTTGTTATCAAAGATATGGTTTAAATAATATGGTTTTGCCATTGTATTTGGGAGTATGGTTCTTGGGAGATTCAGTTGATATAAGAAAAATGTTTTTTTACATTAAGAGGATAACATGTTATCATATGATGACAATTAATGATTTTTAGATATCATCATGGGTTAATATTTTTTAGGATGATCACATGTTCAAATGCACATATATCCTTTTTAGGCATTATATGTTTGGATTTTTAAGGTGATTAATGATATTTTTAGTCATTTTTCTAATTATGCCTCATTGTGGCATGGATAAAATTTATAGCTAATATATAATTTTATATCACTTTAATTCCTGTTACTTAGTAAAAAAATTAATATTTTTTTTGATTTAATATTATTAAAGTATGTATTGTTCTCTATGTGAATAATTTTTATTTTCGGGTCTAATGGATAAGTCGAATTATTGGACCATTAGTTTCCATGTTTTATGGGTTTAAAATATATTTATTTATTTATTGATAATATTGGGTTATTTATGTTGTAACTATCTCTCTCATGTTTTTTTCATGATCTAAGTAGTCACCTATGTTTTTTACAATTTCATTTGAGTAAGTCTGAGAAATTATATTGAATATCAAGTGATGGAAACCAGCCTATGAAGTATTATTTTATAAATAAGTTTTATTATATTTTAAAATCTCTTTGATGCCTTATTTCACATCTCAAGTAATTATAATTACATAGGAAGAACCTTGTAAAGTCATTCATTTAAGAGGAAGAGCCACCTATTGAAGTAGTATTCAAACTGGCCAAAATTTCTAGTTCCATGGAAATGTGGACCTCTACCAGGGAATGGTGGGCCTATTCTAGGGCATTATGATAGATTTTTTGAGGCCAAAATAGCCAAAATATTATCATAAGGTCATAGAAAAATCCATTTTTTGTGAAAATATTAATATACTTTTAATATTGGTCTAATATTTATTAAATTTGGTCTAAAAAGTCTTAATTAATCATGGATTATTCTTTAAAATTTTTGAATTTTTTTATGGTTATAATAGAGGTTCAAGTAGGATGTCAATAATCACCTTGCTTTTCAAAAATTCACATGATCTGAATCGAAAACTAAATTCTAGAATTCTCAAATTTCTAAAAAATACTTCAAAACCAACCTCTAAAATCACTCATCCTCTATTTAAATTCACCCTTCATTTAGATTTGTGATATTCCTATAATGTGTTTTATTATGAAAATCCTATGTCTTCTCATACAACATTCATCAGCTGCTCTCACTCTATAATAATACGTGATGGGTTCCTTGGATATTAGAAAATGTCAAGAGGGTGTTCACAAACCACAATGTTGAGGGAAAAGTTTCTTATCCACCATTATGATCATGGTATTTATAATATTAACCTTTTGAGTTTATGGGTAGATATATATGAGCACACATCAGGATATTGCTGAACTCCTTGTCTATTTTGTTGGTCTTCGATTTACTTTTCTACACCACATTATTTTTCAATTTTTTACATACATTTATAAATTTGGTTTGATAATTGTAACACTTAAATGACTTGAATATTATCTTTATAAACTCAAATTGAAATGATAAACTATCTATTTCTCAATTTCTCACTTTATTATTTATAAATCGTTGAATTTAGAAATTAACTATTCATCTATTTTTAAAAAAATTAATGTAAACTCACCCTATCGTTCTATAATCTATGACCAATAATTGGTATATAAAGAGTTCATTGCATCTTTTACAAAAGTCTTTTATTTTCAGTATTGTGTTTAAAATTTGTTTTTCAAATCCTTAATGATTTAAATGTCATATTTTATTATGAAATATATAATTCAAATTTAAACACACAATTGTTTGATAGAATTAACTATCACAATTAGAGGAATAATTTTTTAATTTACATGGTAGTACCTATTGTCGCATATGTAAGATGGTATTACATGCGTATATTCCCACCAAATCATCTAATGTAGAATTTATACCAAAATATATTATGAATTTTGAATTAAAAAAATAATCTGAATTTCTTCCATTATGGTATTGATAGGAATGAATTCAATGGTGTTTATTTTTGAAAAACATCTTTTTATTTATGAATATTTGTCGAACCCAAACATGAAGGAAAAAATAAAGTAAATAAAAAAATATTCGATATGTATCTTTTGGAGTTTTATTGTTTTACTATGTATTCTAGTGAATATATTATAATCATGTTTATAAGACTTGCTAGCATATTTAATTTTATAAATTACCTTCATGATAAATTATCTACATAAAGGATAATAATTTCAATCCTTTGAGTTTTACCATTATTTTGTGATGATAATATCAGGGTGATTAAATAATATAAATATGGGGAAAAGGTGGGGTTTAAAAAACTCATCAGATCCATTTTGAAATACGAAATCACGATGAAACATAATGATGTAAGGGAGGACAACAATGCCAAAGAAGTCAACAAAACCTTCTCTTGAAATCTAGAAACAATGAAAAATACATAGGTATATCAAACCCATTATTTTTATTACATTAATATATGATTTAATGACATAAACTTACACTAAATACAACCCAAAATATAAAAAATTCTAGTGTATTTGGTTATTAGGTATATTTCATATCAACTTGAAACATGAAATACAACATCTTTATTGAAATATTACTTTACATGGCCACAAAATTCCTTTATAATTAATATTGTGTTGGATAACATAAGGATTTACATAAGAAATGGGTTGTCTATAAATCCCAGAAAGGGAGTAAAAATGGCATAACATGAAGACAATAATACATGATAGTAATAGAATATCAAAGATCCACAATGGACCACGAATTATAAAGCATTATATAACATGATATTCAATAGAAGGAAATGTGGAAAAAACATTTAATATTGCATCATAGGTTAAGGATAAACTAAAAATACATCATATTGGAAAATATACCATAAATGAATCCAGTAAAACCCTATCCCAAAATGTCTTATCATGATAGTACACATTATCCAATGGATTGGAGTTCTATATAATTCTGGGTACAAGCATCACATTCATTTCACTCTAATACTTAAGTGTGCCACATAGTTCATTAAAAAAAGAATCATTCATAATAATAATTTATTCCATGATCAAGGGGTATGTAATACATACATGCATGTACTCAAAAAAAGAACATGTACATAATAGTGAACACTGTTGACAGGGGATGGGTATTGTAATCACTTACACAATTGTGTTGCAATGAAGATTCACAGTACAATTTCGGTATCCTAAAAATGTCACATAAAAATTCATAAAAAGTGTTAATGATAGAGAAATAGGTTCCTCATAATATATACATGAAATGTGAAGTATCATTTTCTTATAAATAAATAAACCAATATAATGATTTTGTAAATAAAAGGAATAACATAATAAAAAAAGTTGAAGAAAGGGGACAAATGGAATAACTTTTATGAAACTTTGGCATGGTAACAGGTGTATATGGGAGAGTTTAATGAGTGATAATGGGGTTTATCATCATTAAAAAATAATAAAATCAGTATGGGGGATGTGAAAAAATAGTCCCCATCAATTTTAAATATTAATAAAAGGGTGTAACAATATAAGGAAACATGGATAAAAATGAAAATGTAAGGAACCCTTACTTGAGTGGGAGACTTCAAAATCTTGAAGAGGGGATTAAAGATAGATTGAGGTGACTTTGGATGATTCAATAGAGGGTAGGATAAATAAGGACCTGATCCATGTATTTTGAGTGAATATAAGTGGGATCTTGGGTGGGTTTATATAGGAAACAAGAGTGGAATTCTTTAATATTTCACAAAATTGGGTTTTTGAATCTATAAAATGAAATATTCAAAACCACAAACCTTACCATAGTTTTTATGCATGGTTTCTTCCAAATTGGATTGGAAAAAATTATTTTATAAGGCAATGGGCTGATGACATTAAAATATTATCCTTGCTTCTGGGGAGGTGAGTCACATTATTAAAGAGATGAACATAAAATTATAAAATATATTATACATTTTGGAGGATTAAATAAGGATTTATAAAATAAGAAAAAAATATAAAATCAAATTATTTTAAAGGAAAAAACACATATTTTGATATAGTTCCATTTTATATAGTTTCTTACTTCACTATTGTGCCATTTTAATGTAATAAAACACACTATATATTTATATAGAATTTAATTTTTACCCAAAAATTGGACTGTCTTGGAAAATTATTTAAAAAGTCACTATTTAATAATTTTCATATCCTAATTAAAGAAAGAATATTCATTTTATCCTTTTTTTCAATATATGTAAATTTTTACTTTTAAAATAAACACCGACATTAATTGAATGTTTATGGGTTTTGACAAAAAATAGTTTGTAAACCTTAATAATGATTACACTTGGGCTCATAAAAATTATATGATTATTTTTATTATTAAAAAGTAATTTAATAATAATATTTATTTAAATTATTATTTATTAATTAATCAAAAACAAAATTCTTAAGGCAATTTGATTATTAACCAAAAATATAATATGTTCTTAAAAACTATAAAATAATAACATTTTATCATTATTCGATACAAAAATATTGTATATAATCATAATGATAGTTGCTTGATTCATATACCTTTATTATACCAACATACTCCCTAATATTAAGGTGTGCGATGGTGGGGATTTCATGGGGTTGTTCGGTGAAAATGGTTTGGGATATGATCTCGATGATCTTGAATTTCTCCCGTAAATGGTTTCACTCATGCTTAAGTTATTGGATCTCAGATTGGACATGGTCTAGGGAAAATCCCAAAAATGCAATCTCCCTTGGAAGCTCTAATAAATGTGATTCATAAGGAATGATCCAACTAGTTGAGTCCATCACCTCCTTTGTCTGGGTAGAATAGATTTGTTAAAACCCTATATTTATAATAGATATGTGATCACTATTCAACAACGATATTATCAATGGCAATTATAACTAATGGTAATTTTAATCTAATTGTATTTAATAAAATGAATGGTGTGTATGTTTTTTCTATATCTATTTTATAAAATAAGACATTAAATTAAAAAATGGAAATCTCACCTATAATAGTTTGAGTTGTTACAATATTCCCCTTAAGATATTTATCCCTTGAAATTTTTATTTCCTACATTAAAATAGATGATGTTAACTCAGTTTTATTACCTCCTACAGTTCCTACATGTCTTCTTCAAATTTTTGTTTTCTCTATAACACATTGAAAATGTGCATTTTCTTTTTCCGTATAACTTTCTCGCTGCGATCTCAGATCATCACTGGAATCTCGTTATAAGAGAGTACATTATCCAATGGTACCATCTCTATATTCAGTACATGAGAGGGGTCCAGTATATACTTTCTTAAGAAGGATGTATGGAATACATCAAGTACTTGAGATAGGTTATGTGGGAGTGCTAGTTGGTAGGCCACTTCTCTGATGCAATCAAGGATATAAAATGAAATGATGTACATAGGAATAAGCATTCCCTTCTTCCCAAATCTCATTTCCCAATTCAATCTAGATATGGGGAGGAATACCATGTCTCAAACATCAAACTCTAGTAATTTTTTATGATTGTTAGCATATAATTATTGTTGAATCTGAGAAGCCTTGATGTGCCATTGAATTGTCTTAAACTTCTCCATAACTTCCTCAACCATTTCAAGACCTAGCAGTATTCATTCCCAAAATACATCCTAGAATGTAGGTTCTCTACACCTCTTTGCATAAAGGGATTTATAGGGAGACATTTGGATGCTTGAGTGGAAATTTTTGTTGTTAGAGAACTCAACTAGAGAAATATGTTGATCCCATCCTTATTTGAAGTTTATTGAGCATTCTATCAACATTTCCTCATGTGTATGGATAGTCCACTCATATTGGTCATCTGTTTGAGGTTGACAGGTCATGCTAAAGTTAAACTCAAAATTCATATCATGTTGGACTCTCTTCTATAACAATAGGTGAATCTATAATCTCGATCGGAAATAATCTATAGTGGTTCACCATAAACCCTCACCAATTATCTAATGTATATCTATTAAAGTTGATCCAATTAAAATTCCTTTTAAATCACAATGATGTTTCAAGACTTTGTAAGATGATCCACCATAACCCTGAAATAATTTTTTCTCTATATGTCTTAGGAAGACCGGTGATAGAGTCCTGGTGTTTTTTTACCACTGCCAAGTGGGTATGGGTAATGGTTTCATCATCCCCTTAGATGTTTTCATTTACACCTTCACTTATTATATATATGATACATCTTGATGTATATTCTGTGATATCATTCTTCATATTGCCCCACAAATATTGTTTTCAAAGATCGCAATATATATTTGTGCTTTTAGGGTTGATACAGAATGTTGAGCAATGTGCATCATCCAAAAACTCTTTATTTAACTCGGGATTTGATGGTACATATAGTCTTGAACAAAATTTGACAACACATTCTTCATTAACAATCAAATTCTAGGATTAAACTTTTCTAATTGTTTACACTTATTTATTAATCCCCAATTCATGTATTTGAGCATCCTTAACCTCCCTTGAAGAGACAGTTGACCAATCATTTGTGAAAGGATTCATGTTGTTACTTCCTTTATGATTCATGTGTTAATCCTTTTCAAGTATAAGAATATCAGATCCTTCCCAATTATTATCAATGATAGAGTCACTGAATTCTATACACAAAGATCATATCCCACTTTATTCACCTTCCCCAAATGGTAGTGAATTGAGAAGTCATAGTCTTTTATCATCTCTAACCATCTTCATTGGAGCATATTTAACTCTTTCTATGTGAATGTATACTTGAGGATTTTTTTATCTGTATATATTTCACCCTTCTCCCTAAAGAGTTAATGTCACAAAATTTTCAAAGTGATGATCACTGTATACAACTCCCAATCATGTGTTGGATAGTTATTCTCATAGACATTCAACTTTCAGAAGCATATACAATGACTTTTTGATTTTCCATTAGTACACAACTGAGGCCCTTCATCAAATCATCATTAAATAACACAAAAAAACTCCACTTGAGGGTAGTGTGGGCACGAGCAATGTGATAAACCTCCTTTTCAACTACTTGAATCTCTTTTCCCATTCATAATTTCAAGAAAACATGACTCCCTTCTGAGTTAGTTTGGTTAGAGGGTTTGAAAATCGTGATAAATGTTTTAAAAAATAGATGATAATACCCAACTAATCCAAGGAAACTAGGAATATCTATCATAGATGTTTGTCGTGGACAACCTTCAATTGCCTCAATAATTTAAGGGTCTATATATATCCCATTTATTATAATAATATTCCCTATTAAAGATACTTCCTTTAACTAGAACTAAAAGTTTTTGTAATAGGAATTAATATTTTCCATTTAGAAGGTTTTATCATAGTACATAAATGCTCCTTGTGCTCCTTATTAATTTTGGATTATATTATAATATCATAAAAAATGACTACCACATATTTGTCAACATAATCATTGATGACTCTATTTATAATGTCCATGAAGATTACGGGATCATTAGTTAGTCTGAATGGTATCACTATGAACTCATAACGCCCACACCTTGTACAAAAATAAGTATTAGGTATATCCTCCTTCTTCACCCTTAATTGGTAATATCTTGACTGTAGATCCACCTTGGAGAAGTATTTTGATCAATGTATCTGATCTAACAAATCATCAATTCTTGGAAAATGATACTTGTTAATTATCATGATTTTTTTGAGTTCATGATAATCAATGTAAATGCGCATTGACCCATTATTATTCTTGACAATTAAGACCGGTACACCCTTGGATGAAGCACTTGGGCATATAAGTGTTGAATTGGTATAGGATATGATGTTTCAAACCTCTAATACCATTTTTTGAGATGGCATGTGAGTATGATATACTCTATAATACCAAATGATGGATTGAATATATATACATGAGATGCTCAAATACAATAGGGGGTGTATTATATTCTTTAAAAATCCCTAAGAAAATTTTTCTTAACCAAAATTCACAACACCTCTGAGTTCTATTATCTTTCTTGATTCAGGAAAAGTGATTCCATAAATGAAACATAAAAAAAGTTTACACCAACTAGGATTCTACCTTAAAGTGTATAAAATCCTATGAAATCATATTACAAGTTTAAGGAAGTATATGAAATTTATACTTACCTCAAAACTAAAATAAAAAACAGAAAACAAAATACTACAAGTAACAAGTAGTAACACTTTTAACCCAAAGAGGATGGTATCCAGCAACCCGGGATAAAAGGTCACTTGATTTATACATTCAAGAAAGTTTGTCTTACCTAAAACAAGTTATGCCCTCAATTTGAAGATTAGTATATATCTTTCTATCCCTGCAATCCCTATTTGTAAGGAAATCGACACCTCAGAATTTACAATCCGAAGTCTCTGATTTCAAGGAAATTGAACCTCTACACTAAGAAAATCTGCATGAAGCAAAGTTTGAACAAGCAGTTCAAAACTTTCTACAGGAATCCTGAGAGTTTATAAGAGCCTCTATCTCTATAAATTAATTCACCATCACTTTGTCAAAAGTTGAAGCTAACGTTCCAAAAGATGTGAGCTCTTTCAAATGAGTTTCTATTTATAGTAACGGTTCCAACAGTCGGCTCCCTCCTCTAACGTTCATATTTTTCCTTGAATTTAGGTGGGACATGTACACATGTCACTCAAAAAATGGTTAGTGAGTAACTGAAAGTAAGAAAGAATTTTATAACAAAACAACTGTAATCATGACTAAATTGTGATATTTGGAATGTAAGGAAATGAATGTTCGGAGTCTAGCCAAAATTGAATTCAGAGTCTACAATACAAGGTTATTCTGATTCTATTTTCTAGGAATTTAGAATCTAAATTCTGTAGAATTCTGGAGTCTGAATTTCCAGGAAATTAGGAATCTGGATTCATAAGAATTTGAAACCAAAAATCACAAAGTTCAGAGTCAGAGTTCATGTGAATTCGGAGTCAGAACTCATGAAAGTTCAGAGTCTGTATCCAGAAAACTCGGAGTCAGAACTCATTAGAATTTGTAACCAGAATTCATATTTAGAATTTAGAGCCAGAACTCAGAATGTTCGTAACCATAATTCTGATTCAGAATTCGGAATCAGAACTCAGAAAGTTCTTAACCAGAATTCTGATTCATAATTCAGAGTTAGAACTCATAATGTTCGTAAACAGAATTCTGATTCAGAATTCGGAGTCAAAACTCAGAAAGATCTTAACCAGAATTCTGATTCAGAATTCTGAATTAGAACTCCGTAGAGTTTTTATCAAGAATTATGATTCATAATTTGGAGTGATAACTCAGAAGAGTTCATAACCAGAATTCTGAGAATTTAGACACTAAAACAGAATACTTCATATCTATGTAATTATAGGATTCTAAGGTTTTGGTTTCAAACAGAATTTTACACTGAGTAAAAATATGATATGGGTAATGAAAACATTCTAATGATAAATTTCCTTGGGAAAGGAAAATTTTCCTTATTGAAGACAAACATAGGGTAAAAGGAGTTTTTCCTTGAGATAAGTTGTTTTTGATTTTCAAAACAAGAAGGTATTGAAAAGTCATAAGGAAAACCTTAATGACTCAACAATCTCCCCATTGAATGAAGGAATGGAAATGTCATAAGGAAAACCTTATTGACTCAACAATAAACCCTTTATCTAGATTCTATAGTATTTGTTTCTCTATCTCCTAATGTTATACAACCCCCATTCTATATGGAGTCTGGTATTCTGGAAACTCTTCAGTTATATGATCAGTCAAGAATTAAATATCTCTTTTATGAGGAAGGCTAGAAAATTCCTCAAGAAACACATAAGTGAATTCACTCACAATAGTCATGTCCTCAAGGATGGTTCTTTCCTTATACATGATCATTTATTCAAGATACACATTCTCATATGGTAGTAATATCTATGTTTGGGATGATGGTTCAAAAGAAGATGCATCCTCCTCCTTGCACTTGTAATCGAGGGTTGATTTTCCATATAGAGAGTGATTTCACTCTCACATCAATTTATGTTGGATCTATATAGGGAAATCCAATCCATTAAAATAATTTCATCAAATTACAATAAGGTATGTATGATAAGGATCACAAGAAAGTTCAATACACAAATCGTGACAGGGGAGGAGTTATATACCCCGGATTCTATAATTTTCTCATTTTCTATTTTCACCGACATCTCTACATCTATGCTTTGTGGTGGTGTTTGGATTTTTCTATTAAACATTAGGGATATAAAATTATGCATATAATCAATGTAAAAAAGCATGTTCACTATTATTGTATGAATAACTAGCATTCTTATCACCACTTCATTGTTAGGATTCACTTCTGCGGTAGTAATGGAAAAAACACTCCCTTTCTTACATTGAGGTTTTTCGTTACCACCAAAAATACCACATCTTAGTGAGTTGGTTTGAGAAATTACATGTTTCCTTGTAGTTGTAGAAATGAACACTGTATTGGGTGTTTATAAAACCATTCCTTTCCTCCTTCGATGTAGCAGGTTTTTCTTATCAGTAATCTCTGGCTAGGAGCCATTCCTTCCCACACCAAAATCATTTCCTCATTCCCTTTATGAAATTTCTAGGTTACTTATTTCCTCGCCTTTGGAAAGTAGGGTGTTTAAATTTATTTACACCATTAGATCTCTCTATTGGACCACCATAATTTGACTCCACATTCCGCTTCTTATTATCATGATACCCCTGACATTCTTCAGTCACTATTTCTACATTGAGTGAACATAGAACAATTTCCTCATAGTAGTCAATGTAATGGATTGTCAGGGCTTTCCGTATGCAAGTTTTTATCCCACCAAAGAAGCTATTAACCTTGCACTCAGGGGAAATGAAATATTCCAATGTGTGTCATTCAAGCCTAGTTATATTTTCCTAATATTCTATGATGGATTCTTCCTATTTTTTTCTTAGGTTCATGGAAGTCCCTTTCTATCTTAAGTCATAGGCTGTGAGGAAAGTATTTATCGATTATTTTGGAAATCCTTCCTTCCCATCACCTCGATATCTTCCTCAGGGTTATTATTTTTGATCAATGTACACAATTAATTAGATTCACACTAAATATGATAAGAATCTAGATGAACCTTCTCTTGTTTGGAGCATTGGAGTATGAATAATATCTTCCCAATGGAGTTGATCCATTTTTTGGCAACCGAGGGATTAAATGACCCATTGAATGTAGGGGGCCTTTGTCCCACATAGCTCTTGAATGCGACATGTTCATTCTGGGGGGGGGGGGGTGGAAATTCCAATTGATCTTGGTTTATATTAAAAATATTAGTTAACTGAGATAATATCATGATAATTTTTGTGATTCCCATTCCTATATGATTGGGCATCTCATTAGGACAGTCATTGTAACACCTTGAGATTTTGAGAATTATTATTTTTTAAATTAATTTAACATTTGAATATTTTTCATGACACATTACACAAGAAATAATTATATATATATATATATATATATTAAAAATTAATTCAAACATTCCTTTCACACACAAAACCAATGTGGCCTATGCTACACGCAACAACAACTTGGCTTGCACTATAAGCAACACCGACTTGGCGTACGATGCACACAACACAAAGTTTCTACAAAAAACTCCTTTTATTATTTTAATTAATTAAATAATATAATTATAACCTAGCTATTAATCTTCTATATAAGTAATTTTTAAATATTTTTGTTTTATATAAATAAAACATATTGATAATGAAAGTTAATATTTTTGGTAAATTCCTTTTATGCTAAAAATTTTGTTTTCTTGAATGAATCTATTTTAAAACAAAAAGAAAACGTAAAGAAATTTATAGATTTAATTAGAGGAAATTAAATTCATTTTTTAATTTATAAAAAAAATTATCCTTGGTGAATTTTTGATATTTTTCCGGGAAACATCATTTTTCGATGAATAGTGAAAATACTTCTTTTCAAATTTAAAAACTACCATTTTTTCTAATTCATTCTTAATGGTAAATGATATTATATATATTTTTAAGGTAAAATTAGATTAATATTACATATATTAATATAATAGGATCAATTTCACTTATAAATTTAATATAAAATCTTAACAAACATTTGAGCTTTTCCTACTTTAAAACCCCGTTATTTCGACACATCGGCAGGACTAAAACAAATCTTAATTTTGCTGCTTCTATGAAGTGATTTTAAAAAATAAATAATAAACCATTTAATTCATTATAACATTTAGATTCTAATTAGACCATGTTTTTTTCCAAATGATTAGTAAAAGTGGTTAAAATTAATCACAGTAATAAAGGCCAATTTAAGCTTAGTTGGGGACTGATCCATAAAATTAAGAGCCCAAATTTACTAAAAAAATTTCCAAAAAATATTGGATTTTTATATGTCATATATAAACCTTACATTATTGATTTTTGTTTGGGTTTTTAACACTTTTTTATAAAACAACACATGCACACGTTATTTGTTTTAAAATATTCCATGTAAGTCCCTTTCCTTCACTATAAAAGGCCACAACTCTACGTATTCCTCACACCTATAAAACCTTTGATTTTTTTTCAATATCAGACCATGTATCCTACCAAAAATACTATATTTTACCTTGAAGCCTCCCTATGGGCAGAAACCCTCTCAAGGAATCCATTTGGTACAAACCAAAAGGAGTTACCAGATTAAGAGGTAACGTCTTTTCTCAAGCTCTTTTCCATTATTTTCCGTATCCACCCCTCAACTCTCATTATTCCATTATTATATGAAAAACCTATATACTCCATATACTAGGATGTTTTTATGAATTTTTTCTTAACTACACATTCAAAAACCTTCACTTAATGGATGTCGAACATAATATTTCTGTGTATGATGAACTATTGCCTCACAAAAAGATGATCGTTCATTTCCACTTTACCACAAATCATGGGGGCCATTATGATGAATAGTAAATTTATATATGTAATATATTTTATTTATTATTTATTTAATCTTATTTATTACGTTTAAAACATACATATTTTTATCTTCTATTTTGTGTTAATACGATAATCTCTTTTGAGGAAGTGTGGACTACTGCCCCCTCAAGGTGATATGATTCTTTCACACACCACATTGAAGGTATTAAGGATGAGTTTGATGAAATAATATTATATATATGATATATTACTTCTACTTAAACAAGTATATAAATATATATATAAATATATATACATATGTCATTTACATACATTTTTTCAATACGTCAACAAAAAAGGAAACAATAATCATGTGTACATATGGCATGTCGTCTCCATGAAAGTTATATTCAATTTTTAAAATATATATGATATAAATTATTATAATATAAATTTAATGGATATACCTAATATTTATATAATTATATAAATTATTGAATTGTGATATAAGTATAAGGACCAACGATATAAAAAATTAAGACACATGTGAAGAA
Organism: Viscum album; assembly: GCA_963277665.1. Lineage (NCBI taxonomy): Eukaryota > Viridiplantae > Streptophyta > Magnoliopsida > Santalales > Viscaceae > Viscum > Viscum album. The sequence continues at coordinate 81,074,913 of OY728160.1, read as the reverse complement.
CAAAGAGAATATTACCCGAAGGGTATCTTTAATATTGGATTGTTAACAAGTGGGTAATATAAGGTTATAAGAAAATAATATATGGAAATAGATATTATAATATTATTATTTAAAAGCTGTGTAATAAACTTCTATTTATTATATAATAATCTTGTACGATTACGGGGAGAGTCAAGACACAAGGTAAAAAGATTTCATGTCAATTTTAATTTTTGTGAGATACAAGCTATGTTCACCAATATTTACTTTTGTGTTGTGTATATACTTACCATGATTTTATTATATGTATCACATATATAAAATTTTGGTTTTTCACATTCCCATTTTATGATCCTTCTACCATGGGGTTTTGTAACATCCCAGGTAAATAAATAACATTACATTTTAAGTTCTATCAATATTTGTGAATAAAATGTTAATATTACTTTAAAGGTAATTCTATGCTCGATGGCGTACCAAATACGCAATAACGAGTTTCTTTGAAATCTTACGTTGCACACTAATAATATAATAATATTGTAATAGTTAATGTCTAGTCGTTGTAATGGCAGGAATGAACAGAAATAACTAAAAAATGATTACATATTTTTGTTAAATATTTTTACATCTATCCAATAAATTTTAGAGGCTTAAAATTCAAATGAATCCAATTTTAAGAATAAATACTCTAATATTTTTAAAATATTGTTTTACCGCCTTTTGATGGAGAAACTTTTTTAAATATAACTTTTGAAAAATTTATAAGCTCTATTTTTTAAAATAAAATTATTCTTTATTATTGGGACATTGAAATTTACTTTGGTTAAATTTTTGGTATGTTTCTGACATTGTTCATTTTTTAATGAACAGTGAAATAATATTGCATTTTACATCAACATTTCTTTTTCATCTAATTTAAAAATATGGTTAGATTATATTTTTAATTTGTTTTATAGTTTAATTAGAATATATTTTTACAATTTAATTCAATGGTGGTCATTAGAATTAATTTCACTTTGAAAATTGACAAAAACAAGTGCCAAACTTTTCATAGATATTGCTTCAAAAAAACCCGCTATTTGTTTTGACAACGGGAAAAAAATTTAAATTAATTATTGAAATTTATGTGTTTGTAATTTGGTAAAATTTATTCCATATTTGTAATCATAAGGTCAAAATTATGTAATTAAGACTCTTTTGTTTTTGGACATTATGAATAGTAACGATGGTAATTATCTTTAATTATCGTGATTAATTAGTAATATGGTAGTTAAGGATAATAAAATAATATCATAATAATAACAAATGACCCCAACATGTGTCCTAATGCTACTGGTTGTTTCATTTATGACCATGGTATGCCTTGTGCCAAACTTTGGGACCCCATGGAATCAATTTTGTGTGATAGTGACACTTTATCATTTTATTTTTAATGAAAGGAAAATATAACAAAAGTATGTATCACCCAAGTAAAAAAAATTATTTTTGTCTATGTAAGTGTTCTCTTAGACGATAAATATTCATTGGAAATCTAAAATTATTTTCCACATCATAGTATTTTTTTATAATTTATATACATTAAATAAATTAAATTATTTATGACATCATGATGATGCAACGATTACCTCATTAATGAATGATTTAAATAAAATGAAAAGATAATGTAAAATCTAAGACTTACACTTGGAAAAAACCTATTTGATGAGTATATTTAGAACTCTTATCACCTTCTCCTTGAAATATATCAATGCGGGTCCTTTAAAATCCGAAACGCTTTTTAAAATAAAGTAACATTTCTTGACTTTCCATGAGTGCCCCTCCTCTCCTCTTATAAAAGGCCCCCACCTCTACCTCCTTAACCACAACTATCAAGCTTTTGGATCGGCCAAAAACTTCCCGTCTCATCTCTCCACATCCCTCTATTCATTATTTAAGCCTCACCTTAGTCAGAAATCTCTCCAAGAAACCCTTTTCGTTCAAACCAAAGGGAGTTACCCGATTTAAAGGCAATGTCTTCTCTTATGTTTTTTTGTTTTATTTTGCTTCTACAACCCCATAAAATCTTTTTATTCCATTATTTTGTAACAACAACAGTATCTTAAATATACTATGATGTCGTTATAAGAAGGATTCGAGCTAAAATTACACACACATCCGTCTAATGGTTAAAGAACATACTGTTTCTGTGGATGGAGAATTACTGCCTCACGAAACGATGATTGTTCAATATTCTTTTAACACCTTTAAAGGTGTCCATTATGATGTCACTGTATTTTATATACGATATATATCGTATTTATGTTTTACACATTATTTTGTATTTTATATTTAAAACATACATTTATTCTTTGCATGTTGTGTAAATGTGATAATTTCATATGAGGAAGTGCGGACTACCGCCCCCTAAAGTGATGTGACACGTTCATGAAATACATGGAATGTATAAAGAATGAAATTAATGAACTTATGTGACCTATATAACATTTATATTATACTGTAATTATAATATATATATCTCTCAATTATATCTAATTCCATTAATATGACAAAGAAATGAAAGTAGCGTTCATGCGTACGTACAGCCTACCGTCTCCATGAACGGTACATTTCTATTCTTTTTATCTCCAAATGATATGGAATAGTATAAAATGAATATTTAATGGATATATATGATATTTAAATCATTAATAATATTCTGGAGATGATTTACTTATTACTACATGGATGATTCTTTTCAAACAAGTTCATTTTTGACTCATGTACCAAACATCGACAAAAACATCTGATATGAACTCACATTATTAACCAATTATTATAGCATATTAATATTTGATATGAACTGAATAATAATCTTTAAATTATGTCTTTAATAAATTATAAATTGACCCAAGTTTAATATTCTGTAATATAAAGAAATGAACAAGACAAGTTGGACTTGAGGTAAGGGATCCAACCTCTCTCTTTCTTTTAAAGTACTCTCTTTTATGTTACCTATTTTAATCTCCTCTTTATTATGTTGGGGGATGTTCTTCAATATACCTATTTCTGTAAATTTTATGTTAATATGATTATAGACCCTATTTGATATCATCAATCAATTTTTGGAACTTTTATGTGGCACTGTTAGGCTGCCGAATTTTCATAAGGGGATTTTCATCTCACTTTTTATTCCTGTGAGATTCATGCTACATTGGCCACTATTTCCTTTTGTGTGGTGTATTTACTGCCCATTATTTTAATATTTGTATAATATACTCTCATTTATGGGTATTTACATTTCATTTTATTGCACTTATTTCATGGGGTGTACGTTTCGAAAGTTTCCCAAACCGGTAAGGGAACCTTTCACACTCTTCTTTTTAAAAGACTTATTTTGTTATGTATTTTAATTTACATATTTTTATGTTGGGATATGTTCTTATATATCCTTATTGATGTAAAATTTATTTCCAAGTGATGAGATACCATTTTTTCTCTCATCATGTAATTTTATGAATTTTAAGGTGACGCTGTTAGGTTGTCAAATTTTACCAAAGGAACTTCTTAACCCAATTTTGATTTCTTTGGGTTCAACTTGTAGTTATTGAATATGTCATCCTATGAATATGTGTGAATGAACTCTGGTTGTTTTAAACTTAATATCCACTTATATTTGGTGTATTTATATCTGTCACACATAATTATGAGATTTATTTATCCTTAATTTAAGGATACCTTCTTTATAAGGGATTTCATCTCATTTTACATTTCTATTGAGACCTCATTATTGTTATGAACCAATTCACTCTTTTATGGTGTATATACTATCCTTTGGAATATTATTTCATGAATCCCTTTATTCTCATGATATTATAAAGTTCTGATTAAATGTTATTCCTCAATTATTGTATTCAAGTTTCTCTCATTTTGTTAAAATCCCTTTAACTAAAATATTGTTTTAGATGTTTTAATGATTTATTCTTAAAAATATTTCTCATTTATATCCATTTTTTCAAAATGGTTTTATGGATTTATTTATATGGATATTAATGGTTTAAAATGTTAAAAACTTCAAAGTGGTATGGGACACTTTGATTCAAAAATATTTTATTAAATGTTTTAAATGGTTTCGAAAATGCTTTTTAGAATGGATTCATTATTTAAATATCTTAAAATGTTATATTGTTATTTCAGTGTGGGAATGTTATCTTTCCTTTATAATTAAGTTATGTGCTATGATTATGTTATGGTTCTTGGGCATTGTTTATGAATACGGGTGGTTCCGTGATAAACCAAGGGCGGGTGAGCCTGATATAGCTCTCCAATGCATTGGGTAACGTGAAGGAGTTAAACGCTAAGGTTTCTCCGAAGAGATTTAGGGAATATACTGTGATGGGTATTCCAAACGTAACCATGAGGGTACTCCCTACGTAAGAATGTTATGAATGACTCAAGTTACCTTTATGACTTATGATTTATATTGAGTTATGCATAAATCTTATGATTTCATGATGTATGTTAAATTTCTTTTATTTATGAGTAAAGTGTAATTTCATTGATTCTTATGTATACATGGACTGGTGTTTTCTTTCCATACTGTTATAACATTTACAGAGATTTTTATGCTCATCCCAAGTTTTTGAAATGTTTTCATAGGAGAGAAATTTGAATAGGGTAAAGTATGGGATCAATGAAATGTCAGGTTGTCTAAAACAAGGAACTAGACATGAATGTTTTGTTCAAGAGTTTTTATTTTGTGGAAAAAATGGCAACTGAGTATATTTTTCTACTTTTTAATCTTTGATTGTAATATCTATTTCCTAATTCTATAAAACTCTAAACCTGAAAAGATCCTTAATGTGAATTATTCAATTTAATTCAAGATAAAGTATGGTTTAAGGTCAGGTCCTTATAGTTGGTATCAAAGATCGGTTTAGAAAAATTTAGGGGCTAGAGTGTTGTTTAAGAAAAAGTGAAAAGTTGTGTATAACCACAATGGTTAGTATATTATATGGAGTCATGGTTTTTTTTGAAAGTTAGAATGAGTTTGAGATAACTTGGATAATTATATCTTGGTGTTTATCTTCCTCTTTATTATATGATGATTTTATTGATATACTCCCACTGACCTTTTTGGTTTTAATAAATGGATTGATCTAGTAGGCATGAAAGTAACAGTGGATTTGAAGAAAACTATAACGGTTTTATGAAAGAAGAACTGAATGATATGGGAGCTGCAATGAGAACTCTTGTGGTTATCCTCAACCAACTATCTGGAGTCATAATTGACCACCTGAACCTTAGTGATTTTTATAAGGCATCGTATATGAGAGAAACAAATCCCTACAGATGTTTAGGTAATAATCATAAAGGTAAGTATGTTCAAAAACCTATGTGTCAAATATATGGAATGAAACACATCGGAAAATGTTTCGAAGGGACAAAAAGATACTATAGATGTGGAAAAGAAGGTAATAAAGCAAGAACCTACCATGAAAAAAGGAAGCATCTAGTTGACTCTAGGAAAGGGAAAGAAGTTCTTTCTGAAGGATCAATTGAATGTTTTAAATGTGGTGTGCATGGTCATTATGAAAACACATCTCCTACGGATAAGTTTCGGGAATGGGGTCACCAAGATCGTAAAAATATTCATTTACCAATACCTAATGCCATTCCGATTGAGGATGATGAAACTGACAATGACCAATGAAAGGTATGGATTATTTCTTAACATATGCTTTCCTATTATTAGAATCTTAGGATATGATTCCTGATTTTGTTTGTAGGAAATAACTATTTGAAAATAATTTGAAAAGTAATGGTTAGTGGATCATGAAGAATGTTGAATGAGTAATAATTCAACATATATGGGATTTGAGAGTTATGGTAGATTTGAGGATGGTGAAATTCTTAGATTTATTAAGTCTCTTTTGATGATGGGGTTACATTAGAAGACTTTTTATAGTATATGTAACCCTGATGTTTGATATACGAAAATTTTATTCAAGTAATAATTATCCTTTTGTTTTGTGGATATAGTTATAAAGAACCATTTGGGTTTATATGATCCTTGAATTTGAGGCAATTAGTGGTTAATAAATTTTGGGTTTCAAAATGGAAGTTATTAGATAAACATTGTGGTTAAAATATGTTATGGTTATTTTTGAAGATTTATCTCTTTTTGGGGGATGTTTTAAGAATTATATAGTTTTGGAAAAAGGACAACACGCAGACCATGTGATAACCCGTCACGTCGGACGAAGCTGCGGGAATCGAACCCAAAACCAAAGTGAAACTGGTATTTATCGCCTACCACTAGACTACATGAAGTCCCTGGTTAGTTTGAGTGATTATTTTTAGTTATATTATTTTAGGAATTAATAGTAAGTTGATTTTTGGTTATCAATGGAAATTATTATCCTATCATAGAGGATATGTGATTAGGTTAATTACTTTTTAGTATTATACTGTAAGAGTAACTGATGTTATTTCGGAGAAAAATGTTAAGATTTATCTTAGGAGACTATGTTATTAAATCCTTCAGAGATTTGGCTTTCAATCTTAGTTTGGTTTACTTTGAATAATTATATGGATAGATGTTTATTGAATGGTCTTTGTTGAACTTTGGGTTTTGTTAGACAAATTTTGGAGATTAGGAGTAGTTTTTCTTTTTGTAAAAAAAATATTCTTTTTGGGTATTATCTGATCTCGTACTAAATTTTTTGTTTTGGTTTTGGTTGAGATCTAAAGACAAGGGAAATATATAGTTCTCTTTTGTGGATTATGTGATTCTCAAGAAGTTGATTATAGTACTTTTAATGCGAACAAGTCTTCCTAAATACCCTTCTTTTGGAGAAAATATGAGTTTGATTAAGGAATCTAGTAAAAGTTGAAAGTCTATGTGACAAGTAAGTATGTTTCATTATGATTTAGTTAAGCTCAAGAATAAATTCCTCAATTAAAAGTAACTTAAAACAAAAATGTTCTGGGTTAACTTTTCCTACTGGGGAATCGAATACCGTTTAACCCATAACACGTTTGTGATTTTCTTGTGGTTAAAATTCTCCAAGACATGTTTACTATCACTATCTATCAGAACATGAACCTTTGTTTTCTCCTCCATATCCATATTTTCTTACTTTTAATCCTAGTATGGGTTAACTCGGGTGACCTTTGTACTTCTATCCCTTTCTTTTAAAGTGACAGTTTTACTGACTCTTGTTCCGATGTGGGACTTTTAATGAAGTTTCCAAGCCCAGTTTTGAAATTGCGAGGATGAAATTCCCAAAAGGGGGGAAGGATGTAACATCCCAAGTAAATAAATAATATTAAATTCTATGTTTTATCAATATTTGTGAATAAAATTTTAATATTACTTTAAAGGGAATTCTATGCTCGATGGCGTACCCAATACACAACAACGAGTTTCTTTGAAATCTTACGTTGCACACTAATAATATAATAATATTATAATAGTTAATGCCTAGCCGTTGTAATAGAGGGAATGAACAGAAATAACTAAAAAATTATTTAATATGTTTGTTAAATATTTATACATTTATCCAATAAATTTTAGAGGCTTAAAATCCAAATGAATCCAATTTTAATAATAAATACTCTAATATTTTTAAAAGATTGTTTTACCGCCTTTTGATGGAGAACAATTTTTAAATCTAACTTTAGAAAATTTTATAGGATCTATTTTTCAAAATATACATATTTTTTATTATTGGGACATTGAAATTTACTTTGGTTAAATTTTTGGTATGTTTCTGACATTGTTCATTTTTTTAATGAATAGTGAAATAATACTACATTTTACATCAAAACTGTTTTTTCATCTAATTTAAATATATAGTTAGATTATATTTTTAATTGGTTTTAAAATGTAATTAGAATATATTTTTACCATTTAATTAAATTTTGGTCATTATAATTAATTTCACTTTGAAAATGGACATAAACAAGTGCCAAACCTTTCGTAGATATTGCTTCTAAAAAACCCGCTATTTGTTTTGACAACGGGAAATATTTTTAAATTCATTATTGAAATTTCTATGTTTGGAATTTTGTAAAATTGATTCCATATTTAGAATCATAAGGTCCAAATTATGTAATTAAGACTCTTGTTTTTGGACATTAAGAATAGTAACGATGGTAATTATCTTTAATTATTGTGATTAATTAGTAATCTGGTAGTTAAGGATAATAAAATAATATCATAATAATAACAAATGACCCCAACATGTGTCCTAATGCTACTGTTTGTGTCATGGTCGACCATGGTATGCCTTGTGCCAAACTTTTTGACCCCATGGATACACTTTTGTGTGATAGTGACACTATCTTTTTATTTTTAAAGAAAGGAAAATATAACAAAAGTATGTATCACTCAAGTAAAACAAATTAGTTTTTTCTGTGTAAATGATCTATTAGATTATAAATATTCATTGGAAAGATAAAAATATTTCCTACATAATAGTATCTTTTTTATAATTTTTAGACACTAAATAAATTAAATTATTTATGATATCATGATGATGTAGTGATTACCTCATTAATGAACGATTTAAAAAAAAATAAAAGATAATGTAAAATCTAAGACTTACACTTGGAAAAAACCTATTGTATGAGTATATTTCGATCCCTTATCACCTTATCCTAGAAATATATAAATGTGGGACCTTTAAAATCCGAATCTCTTTTTAAAATAAAGTAACATTTCTTGACGTTCCATTAGTTCCCCTCCTCTCCTCTTATAAAAGGCCCCCACCTATACCTCCTAAACCACACCTATCATGACTTTGGCTCAGCCAAACCATACCAATTTCATCTCTCAAAATCCCTCTCTTAATAATTTAAGACTGACCTTAGGCAGAAATCTCTACAAGAAACCCTTTTGTTTCAAACCAAAGAGAGTTACCCGATTTAAAGGTAATGTCTTCTCTTATGTGGTTTTGTTTTATTTTGCTTATCCAACCCCCAAATTTTTTTTTATTCCTATATTTTGTAACAACACCAGTATATTAAATATAATAGGATTTTTTTTATAAGAATTATTCAAGCTAAACTTACACACACATCCGTCTAATGGTTAAAGAACATTCTGTTTCTGTGGATGGCGAATTACTGCCTCACAAAATGATGATTGTTCAATATTCTTTTAACATCATTAAAGGTTGACATTATGATGTCACTGTATTTTATATGTGATATATATGGTATTTAGTTTTTATATGTGCTTCTGTATTTTATATTTAAAACATACCTTGATTCTTTGCATGTAGTAAAAATGCGATAATTTCATATGAGGAAGTGCAGACTACCGCCCCCTCAAGTGATGTGACTCGTTCATGAAATACATGGAATGTATAAAGAATGAAATTAATGAAATTATTTGACCTATATAAAATTTATATTATACTGTAATTATAATATATATATATCTCAATTATTTTTAATTCCATTAATATGAAAAAGAAATGAAAGTAGTGTTCATGCGTACGTACGGACTACCGTCTTCATGAATGGTGCATTTCATTTTTTTATCTCCAAATGTTATGGAATAGTATAAAATTAATATTTACTGGATATATATGATATTTAAATCATTAATACCATTCTGGAAGTGATGTACTTATAACTACATGGACGATTATTTTCAAACAAGTTCATTTTTGACTCATGTACCAAACATCGACAAAAACGTCTGATATGAACTCACATTATTAACCAATTATTATAACATTATAATATGTGATGTGAACTGAATAATAATATTTAAATTATTTACTTAATAAATTATAAATTGACCAAAGTTTTTTATTCAATAATATAAAGAAACGAACAAGACATGTCGGACTTGAGTTAAGGGATCCAACCTCTCTCTTTCTTTTAAAGTACTCTCTTTTATGTAACTTATTTTAAGCTCCTCTTTATTATGTTAGGGGGGGTTCTTCTATATTACTCTTTATTTAAATTTTATTTTAATGTGATGAGAGACCCTGTTTTATCTCATCAATCCATTTTTGGAAGTTTTATGTGGTGTCGTTAGGCTGCCGAATTTTCATAAGTGGATTTTCATCTCACTTTTTATTCCCGTGAGATTCATGCTACATTGGCCACTATTTCCTTTTGTGTGGTGTATGTACTGCCCATTATTTTACTATTTTTATAATATGCTCTCATTTATGGGTATTTACATCTTCATTTTATGACCCTTCTTTCATGGGGTGTACGTTTCAAAAGTTTCCCAAATCGGTAAGGGAACCTTTCACACTCCTCTTTTTAAAAGACTTATTTTGTTATGTCTTTTAATTTACATATTTTTATGTTGGGATATGTTCTTATATATCCTTATGGATGTAAATTTTATTTCAAAGTAATGAGTTACCATTTTCTCTCTCATCAACTAATTTTATGAATTTTAAGGTGACGCCGTTAGGCTGTCAAATTTTACCAAAGGAACTTCTTAACCCAATTTCGATTTCATTGGGTTCAACATGTAGTTATTGAATATATCATCCTATGAATATGTGTGAATGACCTCTGGTTTTTTTACACTTAATATCCACTTATATTGGGTGTATGTATATTTGTCACACATAATTATGAGATTGATTTATCCTTAATTTAATGATACCTTCTTTATAAGGGATTTCATCTCATTTTACATTTCTATTGAGACTTCATTTTTGTTATGCACAAATTCACTATTATATGGTGTATATACTATACTTTTGAATATTATATCATGAATAACTTTATTCTCAAGATATTATAAAGTTCTGATTAAATATTATTCCTCAATTATTGTATTCAAGTGTCTCTCATTTTGTTAAAAACCCTTTAACTAAAATATCGTTTTAAATGTTTTAATGATTTATTCTTATAAATATTTCTCATTAATATCCATGTTTTCAAAATTGTTTTACGGATTTATTTATATGTATATTCATGGTTTAAAATGTTAAAAGCTTCAAAGTGGTATGGGTCACATTGATTCAAAAGTCTCTATTAAATGTTGTAAATGGTTTTGAAAATGGTTTTTATGATGGATTCATCATTTCAATATCTTAAAATGTTATATTTTTATTTCAGTGTGGGAATGTTATCTTTACTTTATTCATAAGTTATGTTCTATGATTATGTTATGGTTCTAGGGAATCGTTTATGAATACGGTTGGTTTCGTGATAAACTAAGGGCAGGTGAGCCCGATATAGCTCTCCAATGCATTGGGTAACGCGAAAAAGTTAAATGCTAAGGTTTCTCCGAGGAGATTTAGGGAATATAATGTGATTGGTATTCCAAACATAACCATGAGGGTTACTACCTACGTAATAATGTTATGAATGCCTCAATTTACCTTTATGACTTATGATTTGTATTGAGTTATGCATAAATATTATGATTTCATGAGGTATGTTAAATTGCTTATGTTTATGAGTAAAGTATGATTTCATTGATTCTTATGTATACATGGACTGATGTTTTCTTTCCGTACTGTTATAACCCTTACTGAGCTTTTTATGCTCATCCCATGTTTTTGAAATGTTTTCATAGGACATAAAGTTGAATAGGGTCAAGGATGGGATCAAGGAAATGTCAGGCTGTCTAAAACAAGGAACTAGACATGACTCTTTTATTCAAGAGTTTTTATTTTGTGAAAAAAATGGCAACTGAGTAGATTTGTCTACTTTGTAATCTTTGAGATGTAATAGCTATGTCCTAATTCTCTGAAACTCTAAACCTGAAAAGATCCAAAATGTGAATTGTTCAATTTAATTCAAGATTAATTAAAGTTTATGGTCGAGTCCTTATAGGTTTAACTTTCAAAAGTTACCAAATCGGTAAAACAGTTTTGTCTCAATTCGCCTTCTTTGAGATTCATGTTTTGTTTTGAACCAATACTCTTATTAGAGGTGTAAATAATTAAATTTTACATGTTATACAATGAATATAATAATTTTCATGATATATTAAGATTAAAATAATTTATTTTTTTATTACATGGAGTATGAACCCATGTTTCAGAGTTATAGGAGTTTATTGAGACTATCTCATCACTTTCTAAGATTTTTTATGTTATTGTTTCACTTGATTAAATATTATGATCTATCTATAAAGAATATTCATGAGTTTCCTTATCTTTTATTTAATGATATAATCATGTATTAGTACCATACTCTACACTTTGGTGCATAATCTTGTCAAGAAAGTGTTTTTTGGGAAGCCTGACTTTACCATTTCTTCGGTCAGAAATCTATGTTTTCTAAAAGGGTTTAAAATAATATTATACTATTATCCAATAATAATTTAAAGAAAATTTTACCATTTTTTACCAATATATTCAATGTAATATTCTTATCAATTTTCGAACAAGGCATTCCTTCTAACATTTTTTACCATGAAAATGGAATGTTCCTTTTTTTACATTATACGAAATGTACGGATTTACCCACCATCATTCCATTGAAGATTCCTTTTAATTTTTCAGAGTATAATATTTAAAAAATTGTTTTATATGTAATTTTCAAGAAAAATATTTTCAAAGTGGTTTCAAGTCATCATTATATTTTTTCAATGTATCTTCTCTGAAAAATAATTTTTAAATGGTCTTATATATTAGCATGCATTTTTCAATAAAGAAATGATATATTCATTTGGAAACTTTTTTGAAAAATATTTAGAAACTATTTTCCTTTTGTGATGAAATTCGTTGATTTTATTCATCCCATTTTTTAAAATTATCCGAAGGTTCCATTCATATCCTTTCTTTGAATGGGCCACTCTTAATTTCATAGTCTTTATGAAACCTATTCCTCTTTCATAAGTTATAGGTCTATGAAATCCATTTATCTTTTATGGGTTATGCTTCGATGAAATGATTACGAAATGTATCAATTTTATATATGTTATGATGTTAATAAATTTTAATGATATCTATTTCATTATATGGGTCATGATTTGATATTTATAAGACCTTTATATTTTTATGGGTCTTGATATGATGAATTCTTTATTATCTTGTGGAACATGTGTGAATAATTGTACTATAAGATGGGCGAGACCTATATATCTCTCCAAATAATTGGGTAATGATATATTTTATATGTTCTAAAAGGGTACATGAGTTATACCCCAATCCAGAAAAGAAAGGGAGTTTTTTGGTTGTAGCCCAATCCCAAAAAGAAAGAGTGAGTTTGGGTTGTCTCCCTAGCCCAAAAAGAAAGAGGATAGGTTGTATCCCAATCCTAAATAAAATAGGGTATAAGGGTAGTAGCCCAAGACCAAAAACAAGAATTTAAATGGGTTGTATACCAAGCCTAAAATAATTTTGGTACTCTAGTTTTAGCCTATGACCAAAAAGAAAGAGGGTGTATGGGTTGTAGCCCAATCAAAAACGAATGAGGGTACATAGGTAGTAGCCCTGGATAGAAAACAATAAGGTACATGGGTTTTCTCCCAAGCCTAATATAAAGTGGTAACATGGGTAGTATGCCAAGACTAAAATAAAGTGGGTACATGAATATCTATCCCTATCCAAAGGTAGGTACATGAGTCATATTCCAAGACAACCATGTTATAAAGGATTTTGTAGGTATCCCTGAAAGAAATGTTTCTATTATTATATGTATTCTATAAATCCTATGTAATATTCCTTAGTTTTGATTTCATGGATGAATATGTTTATTACCCTATGATTCATGTCTTAAGAACTGCCATGCTTTATCCCATAGTTCTTATTTATGAAATTTGATATGCAGTTTATGATCTCCTAATGTTACGATCGCATTATCATAATAATATGTTTATGTTTATGATTACATGTCTCCCTTGTTTACCCTTACTGGGAATTTTAGCTCATTCCATTCTTATGTTTCCTTCTCCGGGATATGAAGAATGGGTTTAGGTAGAAGATATAATGTTTTAGATCTTTATGGGAGATGTTGAAGATCTTTCACTAGGATAGAATACGTTCTTTGGAAGTTTCCAAAGACACTAAATTATTACGATCCTTGGGAATGTATTTTTTTAATGTACTAAATATTCATAAAAAATGATTTAATATCCACGTATGTTAATCTGGGGTCACTAGAGTTGGTATCAAAGGAACGGGCCAGTCAACCTTTCGAAACTAGGATGAGAAAACCATAGTGATATCCCTAGGTTTCTTTATAAGGATTTGTCTATGAATGTCTCTACGTATATTTATAAGGATGAGTTAACGATTAGGAAAATTTCCTATAATATTGGTAATGGATAGAGTGATTGGTTTCCTAGACATACACCCTTTTCTAGAAACAACAAGTGGATGTAGATCTGGAAAATATATACCTAGGGGTATCAAATCTAACATGATGTTCCAAACTTGACTCTGGGTAATATGGTACATGAAAACAGGACATGCTGCAAACATGTTTTGAAACTCCCATGGGATATGATTTTTGAATTCAGAAACACTTCTTGAACCATTAGAAAATATTTATATATGATTCAACTATGAATACCCTAGTATAAACCCATGTTTACATAGATTTTTGATGGTGTCATGATTTTGACATCCTATAAGTAATTTTTTTCTTGACTATGTGGTTTTCTTCTATGATAAGTATTTCTCACACTATTCATATGGTTTTAGTCAATGGAAATAACCTAAAGGAACATGATTAATGTTTAATGTGATGTATGAATTTATAAAGAGAAGTAAAATGGGACGATCAGTGGAGAAAAATATATTGCGATTAGGCCAAATCAGCTATCGCGGTATATGATTAACAATGTTAGCTTTGGGGATTAAAAAAGGGAAATATGTACTTTCATGCTAAGTAACATAGAAGAAATAATATTTTTCATCCTCCATTTTAAGAAGATGGGATGTAGAACCTTGAAAAATACCTCAAATGGGAGGGAGGGGAAGATGTTATTTGTGAGGGAAAAAGGGTCATAGAGTGACGAGTAGTTATAGAGTTCAATTTCATATATGTTGATATCATGGGAACTACCAAACCCAATTCCCCAAGATAAGTATTTACTTATAAACCATGTAAGAACATCTTCCATTCTAAACATTAATGTTCAAGGATTGAAGTATTTTTGTATTTGGATTCCAGAATTAAGAATGGTGAATTATGTATGGATTTTTCAGATTATGTTTTTTATATGGATTTACAGGAATATGTTGAATGTCCATGATGGAATAAAAAGGTGATAACATGAAAGGTGTAATTTTGACTATAGGATATCAACCCTATATTAATGTCAGGTACTGAGATACCGATGTTATAATAATGATATGTTGTATATGAGTAAGTAAATTGGATGGAACAGATAACCTTTGAACTAATTATTGTAAAAGTGTTATATGTTTGTAAGGATGAGGTTTATAACTTCTTAGATTCAAATCATATGTTCACTGGTAGTTGGAATAAGGATGAATTCAAATTTTACAAAATAATTTATAGTAGTTACCATGTTTTAAGGGAATATATGATGAAGTTATTCACATGTTTGGAATGTGAAAACCAAATGGTACTTTTTTGATATATGGGGGATCAATGTTTATATGTTTTAATGAATTTATTTATAAATCCTTGAATTTCCATATTTTAGAGGGGTTATGAGGTTAAAAATTTAGGGGAAGTTAAAGTTAAAAAATAGATTATCATAGTAATATTAAAGTGTTATCTTACATATAATGATTCATGCATATTGGATATCCTATGATAAAAACACACTGATAATGATAACTGATGAAAAATTAGATGTAATATCATCAAACGTGTGATCTGTTAAGTACTTTAGAAATGAAAAATTAACCTTTTTTATATAAAGAGGTGAAGTAGATCAACAAACAATAAATGGTGACATTGTCTAGAAATCATGAAAGTATATATTTTAATGAAAACCATTTAACATTTCATGAAACAAAAAATGAGGTCATACACCTAAATTTTCAATGAATTAGAAGGTCCCTTAGGTCATTGAATATTTATGGCTGTTTGGTTGTTAACTTTCTCTTAACCTTATTCTCTATCAATCTCTATCAGAACATGATGGTAAGATTTTTCTTTAGTATCCATGTTTTCAAATTCAACCTATGTCCGCCAATATGGAAACCTAGTTATATGTAACTTTCGATAACCATTATGGTTCCAAATTTCCCTTTTTAAGGGATTTTTTAGTGTTAATTTTTATTATGTGTGTTTCTATGAATAAAACATTAATGTATTAAACCATTGATAACCTAGATTAATTTTTAGGGAGAAATTCATTTTTTGGGGGGGATAATGCAACACCCCGATATTTTAAGGATTATTATTTTCTAATTAATTTATCTTCTCAATAATTTTCATTTCACATGACACTAGAAATAGTTTTTTATATATATATTTATATTAAAACACTCATTAAATCATTCCTTTCTCATTAAATACCAACATGTCTTGTGCTACATGCAATACCAACCTAGCATTCACTATAAGCAACACTGAATTGTCATACAATGCACGCAACACAGAGTTTCTAAGAAATTAGTCCTTTAGTTATTTTAAATATTTAAATAAGATAATTATAACCTAGATGTTTAAATTTTTAACAACTAATTTTCAAATATTTTTATTCTATGTAAATAAATCATATTGATAATAAATGATAATATTTTTAGAAAAGTTATTTTATGTTAAACATTTTTTTCTCTAGAATGAATCACTTTTAATAATAAAAGAAATGTCAGACATGTTTATAAATTTAATTGGATAAAATAAACATTATTTTTTAATTCATAATGTATAAATTAGCCTAGGGTGAATTTTTTGGATTTTTCTGAGTAACTTCATTTTTTGATGAATATGGACAAATACTACTTTTTAGTTAAAAACCGCCATTTTGTAAAGTTAACTATTAATTTTAAATGAAATTATAACAATGTTTTAAGTTCATATTAGATTAATATTAAATCTATTAATAAAACAGTATCAATTTCACTTTGAAACTGATTATTAAATCTTAACAAACTTTTGAACTTTTCATATGTTAAAACCCCGTTATTTCGACCCGTCTACAGGATTAACCCGAATCATTTTTTTCCACATCTATGAATTGAATTTAAAAAATATTAAATACACAATTTTATTCAGAGTAATATTTATATTCTAATGAGACCATGTTATTTTTGGACCAAAATGATTTGTAAATGTGATTAAAATTAATCAAAGTTATTAAGGCCAAATTAAGATTAATTAGGGACCAAACCTTAAAATTAAGGGCCCAAATGAAATAGAAAATTCTACAAAACCAATGTTTTGTCCTTATTTAGTCCATAAAACATCCATTAATCAGTTGTTTTGGTTTGGAAATCCTTTTTTAGGTATGATCATGTGCACACCTAATTTGTTTCTAAAAATTCCTTGTGAGTCCTTTTCCTTCCCAATAAAGGCCACCACCTCTACCCATTTATCACACCTATAAAATATTTTAAGTTCATACATTATATAAACAATTAGCCTCCCAAAAATCATCCCTTAAACCTTTAAGCCTCTATTTGGGAAGAAACCATCTCAAGGAGGCCATCTGGCACAAACCAAAAGGAGTCACTCGATTAAGATGTAACATCTTCTATGAAGATCCATTCCTTTATTTTTCATCTACACCCCTCCAATGTCTTTATTACATTATTGTGTGAAAAAACAATATAATACATATAATAGGATTTTTTTACAGAATGTTTATTTACTACACTTACACACACCTCCATCTAATGGATGATGAACATATTGTTTATCTATACGACGATCTACTACCTCACAAAACGATGATTGTCCATTTCTCCATTACCAACAATAATGGTGCTCATTGTGATGGAAACTCTATTTATATATGTTATATATTATATTTAGTATTTATTAATGATTATTTATTCCATTTACAACACACATCATTTTTTCCTTCCATTTGTTGTTAATACGATAATCTTGTTTTAGGATGTGTGGACTACCATCCCCTCAAAACGATGTGATTCGTTCATAGTCTACATAGAATGTATTAAGAATCAGTTTAATGAAATTACATGATATATATTATGTATAAATTCTACTTAAATTCATATATATATATACATACATATATATAAATATGTCATTTACATGCTTTCCATACGACAAAATAAAAACGGAAACAACATTCAAGCGTACGTACGACTTGTCGTATACATGAATGGTGTATTCCATTTAATACACATATATTTTATAAATTATTATAATATTAAGATAAGGGTTAAAAATAATATTTATATCATGATATACATTATAGAATCCAGATATAAGTATAAGTAAAAACGATATAACATATTATTCCACAACTGAAGAACAAAGCGAATATTACCCAAAGTGAAACTTTAATATAGGATCTTTAACAAGTGGGTAATATAAGGTAATAATAAAAAGATTTATTAAAATATATATATTAAAAATATTCTATAAATTCTATATAATGATTTTATATTTATTATATAAAAAGCTTGAATGGGTATTGAGAGAGTCAAGACACAAGGTAAAGGGATTTCATCTCACTTTTAATTTCTGTGAGATACAAGATATGTTTTCTAGTTATTTATTTTATATGGTGTATGTAAATACCATGATTTAATTATATGTATCATTTAGATTAAAAATTTTTATTCACATTCCCATTTAATGATCGTTCTTCCATTGGATTTATCTTTCCAACAGTACCAATTCGGTAAAACAATTTTGTCTCAATTTTCCATCTTTGAGAATCATGTTTTGTTAGGAACATAAACATTTGATTTAGGTATATATACTTCTATTTTACTTGTTATATGATCAATATACTTATTTTAATGATATATTAAGATTAATTTAATTTTTCCTTTTTAAATTTAGTGTATGATTTCAAGTTACTGAGTTATAAGATTTTATTAAGACAATCTCACGATTTCTAAGATTATTTTTGTTATTTCTTACCTAGATTAAATATTATGATCCATCTCTCAGTAATATTCATGAGTTTCCATATACTCTGTTATTTCATGATATACACATATTAGTACCATATTATACTATTTGGTTCATAACATATTTAAGAAATTGTTTTTAGGAGAGCCCGACTTTACCCTTTCTTTGGTCTCAAATCATTGTTTTCTAAAAAGGGTTTACAAGAATATTATAATATTATAATATAATTTTTTTAAAAAAATTTACCATTTTTTTCTTTTACCAATCTCCAAGGGAATCTTATTGTCACTTTCAGATTAAGGAATTCATTCAAATGATTTTTACAATGAAAAATGAATGTTCATTTTTACTTTTTACGACATGTACAGATTTACCCATCATCATTCCTTTGATGATTCCATTTCATTTTTAAAAGGTTAATCCTTAAGAAATTATTTTAAAATTAATTATCAAGGGAACATATTTTGAAAATGGTTTCAATTATTCTTTATATGTTTTCATGGTATTTTATAAGAAATTTATTTTTAAATGGTGTTTTTATTAACAAGACTTTTTCAAATAAAAAAGGATATTTTCCTCAAGAAACGTTTTTGAAAGATATTTCATAACAATTTTCCATATAAGATTAAATCCATTTATGGTAGTCATTCCATTTTTTGAAATTATCTAAAGGTTCAATTCATATCCTTTCTATAAATGAGAAATTCTTAATATCATGGTATTTATGAAACCTGTTTCACTTTAAAGGGTTATATGTTTATGAAATCTGTTTCTATTTCATGGGTTATGCTTCGAAGAAATGGTTTGAAACCAATTAGTTTTCCACTAGTTATTATTTGATCAAATGTTGATAACACCCATTTAATTTGATGGGTTATTATTTGATGTTTATAATACCTATATCTTTTTTTGGTTCATGATTTGATGAATGTTTTATTATCTTGTGGCACATGTTTGAATGATTTTACTAAGAGACGGGTGGGACCTATATCTCCATATAATGAATTGGTTAATGATATGTTTTATATTATCCTAAAGGGTATATGATTTGTATCCCAAAACTAGAAATAAATAGTGATTTTGGTTTGTATCCCCAAACCAAAAATAAAGAGGGAGTTTGGGTTGTATCCCAAGCCCAAAATGAAAGAGGGTGTATAGGTTCTAACCCGAGCATAAATGAAAATGTGTACACGAGTAGTAGCCCAAGCCTGAAAACAAGAAGTTATATAGGCTGTATTCTGAGACTAAAAGAAATTAAGAACATATTCTATATCCCAATACTAAAAATAAATGGTGTGTATGAGTTGTATCCCGAGCCTAAATGAAATAGGGTACACATGTAGTAGCCCATCCCCAAAAATAAGAAGGTCTATGGGTTGTAGACCACGCCTAAAGGAATGTGGGTACACTGGTTGAATCCCAATCCTAAAAGAATGTGGGTACTCCGGTTACTATCCCAATACCAAATTAGGTACATGGGTTGTAGAACAAACCTAACATGTTATAAAGTTCTTGATAGGTAGCCCTGAAAAAAAAGTTTATATTCATATATGTATTTTGAAAATCCTATGTCTTATTCCTTAGTAATGATTTCATGGATCGTATTGATTATTTCCTTATGATTCCTATCTTTTAAACTATAAATATTAATCACATATCTCATGTTTATGTCATTTGATATGTTGGGTATGATATCAAAATGTTACGATTGGATTATCATACTACTATGTTCTTGATTATGCTTACATGTGTCCATTGTCTTCCCTAATGATCATCTGATCTCACCCTTTTCATATGCTTACCTTCACAACGTTATGAAGAATTTTTTTAGGTAGATGTTCTGATGGTGTATATATTTATAGGAGATGTTGAAGATCATTGACCAGGATAGAATATTTTTTTCATGGTTTAAAATATACTAAACTATTACAGTCCTTGGGCATGAATTTTTTCAATGAAATAAATATTTATCTAAAAGGATGTAATATCATTGTGGGTTAATCCTGGGTCGTTTTAGTCATTACATTTATCTTCACATCATTTTTTAGCTTGATTCCTTCCATTACTCGCTATTAGCTATAATAAAATGAAAATTAGGGGTAGATATTTTAGAGTGTTAAACAAATAAAGGGAAATCCTAAGACATTAATGATATTAATTATAAATTACATTTATTTCATTAACCTATGAATTTATGGTATTCAATCCAAGTTATCCATAATATGTTTCCTAACATATATTCTGGTTTTTATTTTTTTATTCCCATAAAAATGTTTCATACTATGCTTATGAATTTACAAATGAATAACCCCTGGGAGTTTCAAACCAAGAGTATATCAAGGCTCATTTTCATGCACCAATTCCCATTCCAGTCTAGCTGAAAGTGTTGTTTTCAGGTTTTAACCCAATATAAATCAATGCAATATCCACCTCAACTTATTCATATCCAGATAGGGATGTATTTTTTTAATAAACCACTTAATCTATACTCACCAATATTTATGGATTTTTCTTATACTTAGTCTTATCCCTAAGGCATTCCCTAGAGTTTTCTAATCCTAATCCCAATAAAAATTAAACATTCCTATGATACCTACTATTAAAACCCCTTCCATTTATTAAATTAATACATGATATAATTACATAAAATTAAAATTAATACAAACCAAAATATCGATAAACATAGTTTATTTGAGAATTAGGTACATTACATATCAACATGAAACGTCAAATACAACATCATTATTTAAAACATCCTTTACATGACCATAAAATTCCTTCATAAGTAATATTTCATGGGATAACATGGGGTTGTACACAAGAAATGGGTGACATTTAAATCCTAGTAATTGAGTAAACATGTTATAACATGAAGATAATAATAAATGTTAAGAAATTCAAATCAGTGAGGCATAATATAACATGAATCATAAAGCATGATATAACTTGATATGCATAATGTTGAATAGTGGCAGCAACTAAAAACATTTCATCATAGGTCAAGGATAAACATTAAAGACATCCTTATGGAAAACGTCCCATAATGGAATCCGGTAAACTCCTATCCCAAAATGTCATATAATTATACTAAACAATACCCAATGCATTGGAGTGCTATATAATTATGAGTGCACTGTTCACTTTCATTTCATTCTCATGCTTAAATATGCCATGTAGATGATAAATAATGGATTAATTCACTAAAATAATTTATTACATGATCAAGGGGTTTAAAATATATAAATTTAATTCCTAAAAAAATTGGTATATGTGAATAAAAGTGAAAACCCTTGATTGGGAATGGGTACGATATTCACTTACACAATTGTTTTTCAATGTTGATTCACGGTCCAATTTCTACAGCTTAACGACATGACATAAAAAATTATAAAAAGGGTTAATGAGGAAGAAAGAGGCATTTCATCATATATACATGAAATGGATAGTAACAGGGTCCTATAAATACATTCACCATCATATGGAATTTGGAAATAGAATGCATAACATAATAAAGAAACTTGAAAAAAGATGATAAATGGAATAACTCCTATGAATTTTTACATGGTAATGGGTGTACATGGGAGGTTTTAGTGAGAGAGAAATGGGTATATCATCATTCAAATATTTTAAGGAAACTATGAGGTATGTGAAAAAATATACACCATTATTTTTAGATGAAAATAAATTGGTGTAATAATTTAAGGAAACTTGGATAAAAATGAGAATGGAAAAAACTCTTACTTGAGTGTGTGACTTCAAAACCTTAAAGAGGGGATTATTTAGAGCTTGCGGTTCCTTGGGAAGATTCCTAATAGTGGAAGAAAATTTAAGGATGTTATAAAAGTATTTTTAATGAATATTAGTGGAAGATTCAGTGGATTTATCTAGGAAATGTGAGGGGAATTCTATAGTATTTTACAAACATAGTTTTTGGAATCTATTTAATTAAATATTTAAAAATAAAAACCTTAGCATGGGTTTTTACCATGGTTTTTTCTCAATACGAGTGGAAAACATTATTTTCCAAGTCCATGGTTTGAATACATTAAAATATTCCCCTTGATTATGTGGAGGTGAGTCGTATTATTATAGAGATGAACTTAAAATCATAAAATACATTATACGTTTGTAGGATTCACTAAGGCTTTATAAAATAAGTAAAAAAAATATAAAATCACATTATTTTAAAGGTAAAAATTATATTTTACTGAATATCCATCTTATAATGTTTATTACATCACTATTGTTCCATTACGATAACATAAAGAACATTATATATTTATATGGTATTTAATTATTACCAAAAATATGGAATTTATTAGAAAAATAAGAATAATCCACTGTTATATAATTTTGATGTAATGCTTTAAAAAAATATTCATTTTACACAAATATTTTTCAAAATAATTTAATTTTAACTTTTAAAATAAAAATCAATATTTATTGAAACTTGATGGGTTTTAACAAAAAAATTTCTAAACATTAATAAAAATTACATTTGGAATCATAAAAATTATAGTATCGTTTATATTTAATAAAAATATTTTAATAATAATAATTTATAAAAAAATATTATTTATTAATTTATAAAAATAGATTTCATTATTGAATTTGAATATTAACCAAAAAACTATTTTTACTTTAAAAACAATAATAATATAAAAGTATATTCATTATTCGATACAAAAATAATGTAAATAATCATAATACAAGGTTGTTAATACATATTCCCTTACTACACCATCATACGCTATAAGAGAAAGGTTTGTGATGGTGGGGATTTCATGGGGTCGTTCGGTGAACATGGTTTGGGTCGTGATCTTGATGAGCTCCAACTTTTCCCATAAACAGTTAGTCTCCTGCTTAAGTTGTTGGATCTTAGATTGGGAGTGGTCTCAAGAAAATCCCTGAAATTATATCTCCCTTCGAATATACGACAAATGGGCGCCATTGGAAATTATCCTATTGGTTCAGGCCATAACCACTATTGTGTTGAAAGGATTTTCTAAACCCTATATTTATACAAGTCATGTGATCACTGTTCAACGACTATATTATCAATATTAATGATATTTAACAGTCATCTGAATGCAATTGTATATAATAAAAAAACGTATTCATGTTTTTCTATGTACATTCTATAAAATAAGACATTTAATTAAATAAAAAGGTAAATTTCAGTTATAGATGTTTGGGTCATTATAATAGGTGAGTTTATTTACCCTACACTTATTTATAGGAAAAATATCTACTACTACATAAATAAGAATCTACATAAGTAATCTAAAATATTAAGTCAAAATATGGAACTAGAGGTGACATTATATGAATGTAAAAAATAATGATCACATCAAACCAATGTTCCCCATCTATAAAAAGAAGCTCAAAGAAAAGAAAGAGACTATAAGGATTTCAAAATCACAATGTAGAGTCAAAGTGATGACACCCTGGATTCAATTTCATCATCCACATAAAGATAATTTTTCTTTAAGTTACTTATGTCACATATTGATGAAGATGTTTTGTTTAGTAACCCTATTCATGTTTTCTCCTCATCCTCTTATCTACCTCTTCTTCTCCTCTCTCCTATTAATATTTCTTTTTTAGTAACCATATTTATAATGATTTAAAATATTCTCTCTATAAACTATGAAATATATTTTTAAAAATTCTTCTATATATTAATAACTTGAAAATTTATATAATAAAGTGGTTTTAAAAAAATAAAAAATACAAAAAAAGAGTATTCTATTCAATGAAACAAATCATCTCTCTACAAAAATTTAAAAATCAACAGGATGTGGAGAAACCAAAATGAACCGTTAATGATCTCAAGAATTCCATTTTGAAATTTTATCATAGTGAACAAAATTTAATTATAATTTTGTGTTATCAAAAATTTATAAATGGTTGGGTCAAATTTTTTTACACATATTATACAAGAAATTCTAAAAAACCAATGTAAATATCTTTTTTAAAAGGCTTCTGAAAATATTTTTGTAATTACAATGAGATAATTTTTTATATAATATGTGAATGTGAATTAAAAAATTAATGATATGTGTGACCAAAACAAATACATAATTATCCCATTTTTACATAAGAAAATATTCAAATAATATTTGGATTCTGAAATCATTATTGGATAATAATTTGACCCATGTTTTATGGGTACCAGAACTATAAATCAATTAATTTTATTAGAAAACTGTTTTTAGTAAAACCCAAGAAAAAATTTTGTTCATAGAGAGTGGTTTATTGAGACAAATGTGTTTCAGCCTATTTGAATTCTATCAAAATAATAAACAAAATGTAGTACACATCACATTTGGATATAAATCTATAAGTAAGATAATAAGGGATGAAACTATTAATTTTTCTTACTTAAGAATAATAAAAAATGATTTTTTATAGATATATTAAAACAAAATTTACTAAAAAATAGTCAGTTGTTTTAGAGTGATTTTAAAATGACAATATTTTTTAAAAAATTTTAAATTCAAAAGTGAAAGTTTTATTTACCACACAAGGGTTTTAAAATTTTCTAAACAATTAATTTAAAATATTTTAATATTAAAAATGTTAAATGTGTGAAAGATTATGTGAGTGACATGTGGTTTTGGCCTAGGTGGATCAATCATTACATCATTGAATCCCTTATCGAAATCAATCATTATCAAATAGTATGATATCTTCCAATATTTATTTTGAATATAGACATTGGTTTGGAATCTCTATAATATGGTAAGAAACACAAATCCTCTATTAAATATTATAAATTATTTACTCTTTAAAAGAACATGAATTAATTAATCCATACATTTTTTATCATTTTGAAATTTAATATCTAAGAGTAAAAATATTTACCCTCATAATTGGTAAAAAAAATTACAAGATTCCCATGGGAATATTTAAAGTCACATAAAAGTGAATATTACAAATCATTCACCATGTGTTAATAAAAGTTTGTAAATGAAAATATTTTTAAAATTATTTTAACCAGTAATAACCATTGAATACAATTAAATAATAAATAATTTATTGGATTTTGTTATTATGAAGTCTAAAATCCTTTTTTATACTACTTGATCACATCCACATAACGAGGTTGTAGAGAGATGAAATTGAGCAATCAATGAAATTGATAAAACTATTTTAAATTAATTTCCCCCTCAAAAATATTTTTACGTGTAGTCCATGAATATTATGTACTAAATAATTAATCAATTACTTAGTTTGACATTTCATATGAAAAACCATTATGTCTACAAATCATTTTTTTTCATTTTCATATGGCTGGTTTAAGGGGTTCCGAGTACCCATACACCATTTCACCACATCTATTATCTTCACCGCGTCCAAAACAGAACCACATTTCAAAATACAAAAACAAAAGCAAATACCCCGCCATCCACTCGAGCCGCAACCCAAGCGTCAATGTCCTGACTGGCCTCGAGCTACGCACCTACCACATCAGTCCCTGTTTTCTCAGTCCGCACACCAAACGAAGGCCACACGACATCCTGAGAACCGTCACGCGCCACCCTTCACCGGCGACGGAATCATCATCTTCATCTCGAGCTGCAAGACTGCACCACCTCGCCGATGAGATTCTCCAGCCTTCGTCGACACCGCAATGCCATCGTCCCTCTAGAATCACCACATAATCACCACTGTCGGAATCACAGTGGGAACTTTCACTCACAAACCTTCAACAACATCACCGGCGAGAACCAACCACGCCGTTGCCATCGCTATCTCAAAATTCATCGCCTCACCAAAGGAACCAAAAGACACATAAATGATTGAAAAACAAATCCAAAACACCAGTACATCCATAATTATCCACACCAAGAAACGAGATGAAAGAAAGAATCAAAAACCATTTCCGAAGGGTCAAAAATCACAGAAACACCACCCAACCGCACAAACAACACCCTGAAACTGAAGATCCCACTGCCGCCAACCAAAACGACCACTTCAGACACGATGAAACCCCACCGCACTCACCTGAAAAAGGCCGGGACCCCAAGAACCGCCGACGCAAGAGCACGGCCATCAGATGCTAAGAAGTACACCGCAGGACACCAACTTGCTGACGAGAACAAACCCAGGAGCACTCCGAAGAGTGTTCCATTGACGAAGACTGGTCTTACACCCACATGTCTGAACCCACAACTACCAAAGCCCAAAGAGAAACTCCATAGAAAGGGAAGACCACGAAACTGCACGACGCTGCAGAGATCCTGGCCGACACCCCGAACTCGAGAGGGAACGTTGTGCCATCCGCAACGAAAGGGCAGTGGCGACGAGAGGAAAACCCTAGCTCGGGAGCCCTTTACAGGCGCATCTGAACGTCCGAAAAACCATTATGAACTTTGTATTAATAAAAATCATTCATTCATTCTATTTAGATTTTTGGATGAAAATGTTTTATATTAAGCACCCATGACAATCTAGGAAACCTTTATTCTAAATATGTTGACTGTATCTTTCTTGGGTAGTATGAATCATTCAAATATTATCGTATATTTATAAAAAATACATAGATGGATGAAGAATCAATTCATTTTGTGTTGGATGATATTTATCAAAAATATTCTAGAAAAATTGTTTTTTGAAATAATTTTTTAAATAAAAATTTCAAAATATAGTTGGTAAGGAATAACATGAATATCCTTTACACCCTATTACTTTTTCTTCAACAGAAACTAAATACAACCCCATTAATAATTTCTTTACTGATTTACAAGTGAGAACACAAACTCATATATCTATGTTAAAATAAGTTTAATGTATAGACTTTTTTTGTCCTCTTAAACCCCATAACATTAATATTGAATACTAGGTAATTATCATGTAATAGGGAATAAATCAATTCCCTTGAAATGATGTAGGTGATACCATAGATAATAGAATGATGATCATGTTATTGGATCTGAATGTTTTTTCAAAAGAGTCAAGTATAATATGATAATAACACTAGAAATAAATATCATATAGTAGCGAAAAGTATTACCCAAGAGGAAGGAGTCAATTATGGATTAATCTTTAAACCTCTTGGTCGGTCATAATCCATTATAATCTTAAAGAATTCACCACTCTTCTTAATTGAAAAATATTTTAAATCGATGTCAAAAGAACATTTTTAAATGTTTTTATTTCCAGAAATTTTTTTGTTAAATAAAAACATTTTTTTGAAAATCCCATTTTTCCTAATTATATTTTCATAATATGAAAATATATTCAAGGTTTAAAAATATAATGACCTATCCTAAGGGGGTTTGAACCAAAAGTAACTCATGCCCACCGTTAATTGGGTAGGGGATGATGACCAGTATTGAATGGAAATATCAAAATCATGGGATGTATTATCCTAATGTACATACACACAAAAACACACATCTATACGACCATAAAATGATAAAATTAAAATCCTCTAATAAAAATGAATTCATACATCTATAATATCACAATTAGAGTATAAACACAATTCATGAGAAAGTAAAGTCCAAATACAAGGCTACCTAAAGAAACCAAAAAAAATCCAACCTATGAAGTAGGAGGGGACTACTTTCAAATGAAACCACCAGGGCATACCTCCATCTGTATGGATCAGAAAGATCATCATAGTCTTGGTCCTTCTATGACTATGTCAAATGTTTTTTATTCATCATATGATTTTGAATGTACATATAGTGCCATTTCAAGGGTTATTATAACAATACCATGTTGTACACATCCAAATGAGTAAGAATAATGAACCAAGAGCAGTAATATTATAACATTAATAATAAAATTAAATTAAAACCATAAAAATATATATACACTCAGGAAGGAGACTATTCCTACAAGAGTTCTCAAATAAACTTCTTGCCAAATGATTCTTCTCAATGATTCTCGGAGATTCTAATTCTAGGAGAACTCACTCCCAGAACCATGATACCACCAATAAAACTCATCCAAAAGGATATGATCATTGTGCCCCACCCAATAAATTTCACTGGTGTCTGAATATCATGATACAGAGATAGGGGATCACAACCAGGATTGCTGACGGACAACAGAAACAAAAATAAGGATGAATAAACTATGTATGGAATCTTATGATGATGATACCAAGAACCCTTCTAAAATAGATAACTAAATGAGGATAAACATCATCTTTAAGGGGTATTCCTGATCCAATAATCCCTACATAGGGTGTAAGAAATAATGATAGAAAATGACACCATTATCTCAAAGCAAAACACTATAAACTATATCTGAGACTCATCCTCTAGATGGAATCAAATTATAGATCTATGGATGTAATTAAAAAATTTAACCTTGATGGGATGGAATTAGGGAACAAACTCAACTGATATTGGACCAAATTGAAGAAAAAAAGATCTTTAAATATACTCCAAGGGGTCTCACATCATGTACTACAGAGTACATGGTGTGTCCAACCATCCTAAAGTCTGTATTTTCTGGTCACTGTATCACACAACATGAAAACCTCCAAATATATGGTGTATCATATTGGAACATGATATGTAGAGTTCAATTTGAATCTCATTCCATACCACCTTCATGTTCCCATTTACATATGGCCATGCATGTGTACCAAACCATTTATACCTGGTCATTCCAGGGAAGACTAGCCCATGCCTAATTACGTGGCTCTGTGTACATACTCATACCATGTCTATATGCTCCAGCCCTTCAATAACCATGTATCCTATAACACACATGATGGTACACCATTACATGTTACATGGAATGTGACACGAGTCACATGATGTGTAATCTTTTCATCTCCATAGAAACGCTAACTCTGCAGTCCGGGACCCACACAGTGTGTGATCCTAGATGACATTTCATGTATCATAGATGTTTATATAACTCTTACGTTTTTCTCCACCTTGTTTTTTGATGCCTCCTATACCTAATATCCATCTGGGAATCAGTAATATAAGGTCATCTATTATTCCCATTTTGGATATTTGAATCTAGGATTTGAATATTCTTGAAAAATTCCACCATCGAGAAACATCATTACCACCACACATAAAACTAAGAATAATGTGAATAATTGATCTATTCTAATGTACCTCATATCATCTAATGTTATAGTATCACCTTGATCCCACAACTGATCATGAACTGACTCCAAAATCTTGAACTATTGCACTGAAGAATGTTCACACAACAATCACATACCAGGTATCTGTCAAACCTATGGAAAAAGAAAATACCAATGATGAATGTGTGATGAAATAGGGTAGAAGATGAGAGAATATAAATTTGAGGAATGATCCTAATCCATTGTTTGATTTTATCCATGATCCATTGTCTAATAAGAGAAAAAATAGGAGGTGTAATCATCAATGAACAAATTAATAAATCATGAATAAATATATCGTTGATATGTGGATTAATTTTTGAATGTTCTGTTGATCCAATTTTTATTAGGATGAAGAATTTTTATGGAATCACAAGAAAAAAAACCATTATAGAGTTTGGATTTATCACCGACAAAGAATTCTCCATCTTTGTCATTGTTGGTGAGATCCCTGAACTCCAATGGCACATGATCCTTGATTGGCTCTTGATTCGATGTCCTCTACCAATGATCATCCCAATTCTCCTATCAATCCATATGTTATATGGATAACACTATGTATTTAGGCATATTCATGTTTAAATAAAATATTCTAGGTCATAGTATTGAAATAAAGAAATAAAATAAAATAATTTATTTTATTTTATTATTTACGCCTACGATATAACTTTATCGAAATTCTTGACACAGAAAAAACATAATGTCACACATAGGGTAAATCCTAGGACCTAATATAAAAATAATCCTTATATTTTTCATGTGTTCATCTATTTGTGAGTTATTGATTTTTTTAGGAAATCTACTCAGACGTTTCATATTAA
Organism: Viscum album; assembly: GCA_963277665.1. Classification (NCBI taxonomy): domain Eukaryota; kingdom Viridiplantae; phylum Streptophyta; class Magnoliopsida; order Santalales; family Viscaceae; genus Viscum; species Viscum album. The sequence continues at coordinate 81,044,052 of OY728160.1, read as the reverse complement.
TAATTTTATATTGTTCAAACATCAATTTCAAGCTCATTGGGTCTCAAAATCTCACATCATAATAGATAATATCTCCAAAAATAATATATATAATATTATAGTGTAATATTTACAAATATAACAGTCATTACATTCTTCCCACCATAAGGTTATTTTCTAAAAAAGGGGAAAACCAACTCAAATAGATGTGGGTACTTCACTTGCATCTGGGTATCCGACTCCCAAGAACTCTCCTAAAGATTATCACACTACCATAGAATAATCAAAAGAGGAATCACTTTCATATTAATGATACCCTTTTTCTAATCATGGACCTCCATTAGGTATATAGTAAATTTAGATCCAACCTTGATATCTATATCACCCTATTTTATAAAAAGTGACACGTCATGCACATACCTCCTCCGCTCTGATAGGTGGAAGATTCCATGTACCCGGTATAATTGTTGTGGTATAGCTAAAAAGTAAACCAACTCAATATCTATACATAATATTTGGAAAGGAACAGTTAATTTAGAAGATATATTTCTATGTCGGCCAATTTTTCTTAATCTACATTGATGTGAGAACATTAAGAACACATGGTATCTCTTACAAATCTCTAAGGGCCTCCATCATTGGCCTGCATAACACATAGGATGGATTTTTGTAGTCATCATTAACTCCTGGATAATATACACCTTCTCTATCGTAATCACACTTACTCTTTTCCTATGCAAGATGACTCATTTGGATCATTCCTTCAATGTGGTAGCCCATATGGTCATCTATAAAAGTATCAAATGGTGACACAATAATGGTGAAATGGTAAATATTGTAATAGAAAAGAATATAATAAAGATATATGATACTCGTAACTATGGACAATGTATTATATGGATGTCATGTAGTATAAAACAAATGAATGTAATGGTCCACTTAGTATAGCCATCACTTTGTGAATGAAATGTTGTGTTCATATAGAAATTATTCACAAAGGCCTCATATAATAAACTCTATAATCATAATATGAAGTAAACTAGACATTATGAAATGATTTTGAGGGAACTCTTGGTATCTGGACTACCTTTTTCACATAAAATCATCCCAATCACTCAACTTAACATTATCAAGAAACTAAGAAGTGAGATTAATGGTTGAGTCTCTCTATAAACACCTAGATTGAATTACTTCCATTGTATATATTTGGTACCCTTTTTAATTATTCTATGGATATTCTATCCCACTTATAACATATAAAATTAATAGGTTGTTCAAAACCTTATGTAACTTAGTTTTCAACCTTCAGATGCTGATAAGTAAAGCATTAAGAGACAAATTCTGCAAGACATCATTTTATGTATGTCCACAAAAGATGATGTTGGAGTTCCTATAATATCTTTTCCAAACATAGGTGTACCACTAAAAGGAATGTATGTAAATCCATCATAACCCCCTCCTACAACGTCACTTGCAACATCATGCATCCTATGAAAATGATTTCATGATCCCCACATACAAAAAATCCTTCAAGAGAGCATCTGGTGGATATATAAGTATATAAGGTCTCATAATCAGTATCTCCTTTCCAATATTATCTAATATGATATAAATGTTATGGAATAACCATCATAAACTAACAATATTTACCACCATACATTTCCACTATGGGAAACTACATTGAGGCAAACTTCTATAATGTCTCACCCAACAACTGAGAAAAATTTCAACTGCTGAAATTTTGTACCACCACATTCCCCATTATAGAATTATAGAATATCTTGTTTTCATAGACTTGGGGAAACTCTATCCATCTCCTTTGTCTGAATATTAGATCCCTATAAGAGAATATATACTTGAGGATCTGAATGTTATAATAGATGATAAACAACTAACCTATAAGGTAGTGGTTCCACATCATCAAAGAAATTGTTTTTCGACTAGATTATGATTGAGATTATCATTCATCTACTTCTGAGGTATCTATTCCCTAAAACCATAAGAAATCACTACCATCATCTGCATCAAAACACAATGATGTTTGGTCCCTAAGGAATCACAGAACACAATGTACTCAACACCATCCTACAACAATTTAAAGACATGGGTTCTCATTTAAATTTTCCTCATTCATTGAAAACACTACTAAAAATTTTCTAACCACATAAATTGATGTCCCTTTTAGGTAAAATACATCACCTGTGATGAATATATGTAGAAATATGGTATAAACCTACAATAGTACCCTTCCAACCTAAGGAAACATGACACATCGATAACACTCCTAGGTGGATCCTATAGTAGAACTACTTAAACCTATATTGGGTCTAATTATTTTCCTACATAGGAGATGAAGTGTCCTAGAAAGTGGACCTCTACAATCCAAATCAATGACATCAATAGATTATCTTAAATATGATTCTCTTAGACATCGTAATTGACCATATTTATATTTCATGCATGTTCTTTCTTGGATGCCAAGTACACCAGGATATTATCAATGGAGAAAACCATAAATAAGTCTATGAAATGTTGAAAAACGAAATTCATATGTCCTATTAACAATTATTGGGAAATTTTCACACCAAAATGAATCACTAATTACTTATAGTTACAATATTGATAATTTAATTCCATCATTGGTATACCTCATCTTGTACTCAAAGAAATTGATATCTTTATATGAGGTAAATCTTTGATAACCATTACGATCCTCCCAACTAGTCAATGTGGTCATCAATTCCCATTATTGGATAATTATTCTTCAAGATCACATGGTTTAAGCACCAATAATCCATACATAACCTCAACCTTCAGTCTAAGTTCTTGGATAGAAAGAACAAGGATGGCTTGGGGGAACACTGGGTCATAAAATCCATTCTTCTACAAGTCCTCCAACTACTCTATCATCTCAAGAAGAACTGTAGGATCCATTTTATATGATAGAATATTTATTGAGGACATCCCATGTTTTAATTAAATAGAGAAGTTTATCTCTAAATAAGTTGGTAAGCCTATCAAGTCCTCAAGCATGAAACCCTTATACTCCTCCACCACCATAAAAAACATATAACCCAAAACATCCACTTATGCAATAGTCGTGATATAAAATTGGTGTGTAATTTTATACTGTCTCATATTCCTAATACCATCCTGATCTTCCAAGGTTTTCTTCTTATTCACTATGTAAAACATCATCCCATAATTATGGACCCACAAAATCTTTTACCAAGAATAGTCGATGTGGGAATGAACTGCGGATATCAAATCCATTACTAAGATGACATCACAAAGAATTATCATTTCTAAAAAAATATCACAAATGAAACTAGCGCATCTAAGTATTATATAATACTACTAGTAGAATTTTTTAATAATTGACTCATCTCCTGTTTGGGTCTCTATGTGAAAGGGTCAAGCCAACCACTCAGCCAAAATCATAAATGATGGAACTAGAGAAGTGGAATAAAATAAATGATTCACACACACATATTTCTATTAGTACAATATATATGATAGAAAATAAAAATATCATAACTCACATAATCCATAGATATTTAGTGTCATAGGTCTCTATATCCAACAAATATTCTTATTTCTAACCACTAACTCCTTGAGTCTAGTGTAGACCACATTGGGATGATGGTGGAAATAGGTCAAACATCTTCCCACCTGCTCCAACTAGAATTTTCTCTATTTTACATATACCTTTATTGAGACCTCCTTTCTCAATCCTCTATATCATCTTGTGTGGTCCATCAGCTATATCTCGATCAACTGTATGAAGGATAATATAATCTCGTACATGATGCTTATAAATGTTATAGTAGAAACACTAACTCTAACTAGACTAACTCAAGCCATATTGAGATCCCTTCATCATTGTTAATATATACTAGGATCATTTTTTAGAGTATATAAGATGAAAAAATACCTATGATTTCCATCACCAATCAACTACTATGGCCTCAACTCCTAGGTTTGAACTATCATCGCACACTCTCGGTGTTTTCATTACTAGAAATCTCTCAACAACTATGTACCACTGATATACTCTAATAAAGTTAAAAATGCCAAGAGATATAACTGAATCCATGATATATTATAATAATATATATTCAAAGGTCTGTTATATGATGAATGGGCCTCACACTATATCCTAGAGTTCCAAATGAGAATAGTAAACCTCGATGAATACTCCACTATAGTCATAATTCCCTACTTTAGATGTTGAAGATTTTTTATTTACACTAATCAAAATATGGAGGGATGAAACTATTATATATAGATATGCTCAAATTATAATTAGCAGGGACTTGTCTCGTCATGTGACCAAGTCACCAAACTTCACTAGTGCTCAATATTGTTTTAATGAAAACTCACCATAATGACTACCATCTAATATGTAGGCTTCCTAAAAAGGATAGAAACTCATGTGAATCATTCTAAGAATCATTATCCACCTAGAGAATGGATTTAATTGAAATATATATGGTCTTCACCTCTCGAAATAATATAGTGAACTCATCCTATATGCATCCATAGCTGGTACTTCTAAAACTAATTGCTTCTCAATGAGTGCTGGTATAGCTGGTAAACCACTAGTATGTACTATCTCATGAATAAATATTTGTACTGAAGCCTCATCAAATGGAATATCATCCTCATGACCATATAGTGGAAACATGGAGGGATATATTCTTCAAGGAATCGTTTAATAAAAAAGATATACCCCAATCATAGACTACATCAAATGAGATTAATCAAGAATAACATGGAAACCAAAATCCATTATTAAATGATCCTTTTAAAAATGTTTTTCCTTGTAACTAGTGTCTATATGTACGATGTAAAAAAATAAGGTTTTCAGAGTCTGGGTGACTTGATATGTCAGCCACTGCCATAACACTCAGTTCCCTAGACTAAAAGCCAAAATTGAAACACCTTATCACTATTTAAAAATGTCCCCAAAAATATCATAGTATCTATTATTAATGTAGAACTGACTCCCATAATAGAAATTTTTCCTGAACTAACCTAATGGGGCTTGAATCATGACTACCATATGCCTTCATATAATAGGTTAGGGGATAGAGACTGAAAAAGAGCAGTCATAGCACACACACGGGTGGCATTATTATAATATACCTCTACACACACATCTGTAAAACCATATAATGGTGAAATTTAAAAAAAACTTGTAATCATGAATTCATTTAACTATAATCCCACTATTAGAGTATAATAATAATGAACTAGAATGAAAATGTCAAATAGAATCCCAATGAATGAAATTGAAAACTTGGCTATCCTGAAAACTGGGAGGGGAATTATTTCAAATGAAACCACTAGTACACACCTTGGTCATTCTGGAAAAATAATCTCTTACAAGCCTGGGTCCCTCTTAGACTCTGTCAAAAGGTATTTTTTCATCATAACACAAGACTTGTGTTGGAATAACCCATGTAGGGGTGTGTATAACAATACCAAATAGGACACCATAAAATCATTAAACATGAGGAATCAAGAGTAGTTATATCATGAAAGTAATATGAAAATGAATGTAAAACCCCGAAAATCCTAGATATACTCTGGAAAGACACCATGACTCATGGAAGTCTCATCAAAACATATTACCACAAGATAATTCTTGAATATTCTAGATGATTCACATTCATGGTGAAGCCACTCCATGAGACACGTTGTCACTGGTGACCCTCATACAAGTGGACTTGATTGTGGGGTCGTACCCAAGAAAAATCACTAGTCTATGATGATGTTGATACAATAAATTTGGGATCACACCCACAAACCATTGAGGGACGCCTGAACCACAATCTGGATTATCCTTCTATAGAAGTGAGTGTATGATGATGAAACCACAAACAATAATAAAATAGATTGCATAATGGGAGATCAATGTAAAACATAAGGAGTCATGCTTATTCTATGAACCCCAACTAGTGTAGAAGTAGAAATGATAGAGGGTCACACCCCAATATCATAGAGGGAGACCACAAACTCAATCTGAGACTCATCCTCAAGAGGGTATCATAATCCATATCTTTGCAAAGAATTAGTCATTATACCCTTAATGTGATCAACCAAGAGAACATAGTAAACCAATACTCATAAAAACAAATGAAATGAAGGGAACTAAACACCCTCAAAGGGGGTGTAAAATGTGTACTATGGACAACATGGTTGTATAGATAACACCTTTTCTATCCATATGTTACTGCCACACATGTTATTTAAAACTAAAAATGAAAAAACATATTCTATGGGTATAAAACAGGGAGAGGTTGAACTGACACTCTTCATATTCTATGCTCCCATGTGCCTTTGGCTATTCCCATGCACCAGCATGTGTACACCTGGTTGTTCCCTTGTACACCGGTATGTTCTAGAATACATGGATCTACCTATGTACTCTTACCATGTCAATGTTCTCTGGACTTTCCATGACCATATATCCTCTAAGATACATACTGGACCACTATCATGGGTCACAAGAAATGTGAAAGGAGTCAAATGAGGTGTGATATTTTATTCTTCAATGAAACCTTATAATCATAGATATACCCCCTTGGTATGTGATAATATGTTAAATTCTCTTTAATGTAAAAACATCCAAAACCCTTTGGTCCTTCTCTATGTCACTTCCACGTTCCACTACCAGCATAATTCCAGTTGAGAATCATAGATCTGAATTCTTATGACTGCCTTGTCACTATAGATCTAAATCCTATATTTCAATCTGATTATAAAACACCACTATCAATCCATGATGTCACAAAAATTCACCAAAATAGAATGAACAAGAAGTTGATGTCCATTTTGATCTACCTAATATCATCCAAAATTGTCCCCTCACCAATATTGAATCTTCAATCATGAACAGAGCCCACAATATTGATTTGTTGAGACAAATAATGGCCACACAAGAATTATATTCCCTATATTTGTCAAACTATTGGCCCAAGAAATTTATAATGATGATCATGAAAATAAATTGTGTATAAATTCATAAACTATTTTTTACTTTGTCCATTTTTAGTCTCAATCCGTTATCGAAGAACAGATGAACGAAGGGGTATAATCATTAACAAACAAATTAATAAATCTTAAATGAATATACCATCGATCTGTGGATCAATTATTTTTATTGTAATTGATTAAAATTTTACATGGACAAAGAAATATGATAGTATAAAATGTAACAAACATCCTACAAATATTTTGGATTGATTACTAATGAAGTACAGTCATGTGTTTTCATCTTTGGTGATATCCAAAAACTATAATGGTGCATGATCCTTGATCTGACCTTGATTAAATGTACTCTACCAAGGATTCTCTTGTATATCCTCTCAAATGGCTCCTATGAATATCTATTTTATGTGGATAATCCTATGTATTTAGGAATATGCATGTTAAAGTAGAGTATTCTCAATCAGTGTGTCACGATAAAGAAATAAATATAATAAATCATTTTACTTTGTTATTTGAGCCCACGATATCATTTTAACAAAATGATCGATGGTGAAAATATTATTCCATGTATATGGAAAATCCCAGGATATTAACATAATAGAGGCCTTATATTTTTTATTTGATCCATAATTGGGGAATTATTTTACATTTTTAGTAAAGATGAGTACACGTGTGTTTTTATTATTTTTAATATTTTTCAAATATCTATTATAGGCTCCCAGGTCACAGAATCTCATGCTACCTCAGTGCCTAGATCCTAAAATAATCCATATTTTTTAATGTAAATAATGTATATATCATAGTCATTGAAAAAAAACCATCTCAGATAAGGCATGAATGTCTTTCAAATTATCATTTTTAAAATGTTTTTAAAATGAGAATGAATTGTTCAAATATATTTTTAACACTCATATAAAATGATTTATTTCTAATAAAAATTTGAATTATTTATTTTATTATTGGATCTTGTAGTGACTTTTTTTATTTTATGATTTAATGAAAATTTAGTTTGGGATGGACTTTTTTAGTGAACTTATTTTCTATCCCAGTTATGATATTTCTTATAGAAATTATGATATCTTGCTTACAAACCACTGTACTCTTACCAATCAATATTTTTAGATGTATGATCAGTTATATTCTCTACCTTAATATGATCCAACCTGAAATCATGAGCAATTCTTGACTATGTGCTCATTTTCAATCAAATCAAAATCATTTTCATTTAAAAAATTTAAAAATATTTTTATATTATTTAAAATGATATAAAAATTTTTGTTTATATTATCTAGAAGGTACTTATTTTGAATTAAATTTCAAATTCTGATTTTATAGGATGCCAAATATATAAGGGAATTACAAAGTAAAAATTATTTCTTCTATAAAAAACCCACAACTCATGGAGTAATAAAGAAGAATAATTTCATTACTCTCTCTACAATCAATTCCGAATACACATCACGTAGTAGTTATTTAATTCAATTATATGGATGTAAAACACTCTCCCAGATTTCAATCTAATATTTGAAACTATCTTTAGTAGGTGTGAAAATACCAATGCAATAAATATCTCTAAAAAACTATCTAGTAATGTCACACCAAACACATAGACTCAAGACAACACTTCATAGGAGAATTCTCCAAAACATTTTATATATGATTAGATTTTATCCCAAAAAATATAAACTCACTAATATTTTCACCAAACAATTATACCATGATTATTAAAAATTAATTAAAGGTTAATTGGGAATGGTTCACTTGGGAAACTATTTATTTCATTTTTTTCCATCTTGATTTCTTTTTAAAATATTTTTTTTTTCAAATAATTTTAATCATGAAATTTTTTATTTTATTATTTAATTTTGTTCAGGATATAATCCTATTATCTCAAGTGTTTTGTTATTATACGGGGATCTATATCTCTTTTTAATTATGAAATATTCGTTGGGAGATATTTTCTTGAAAATTTATTAATTAATGATTTTAGAAATGTGCTCTCTTATTTTCAAAATTTCTATGTTATATGTTAAAAAATAATACATAGTTTTTATAAAATTGTCATTATTTATTAAATAAAATAATTTGATACTTTTGATTTTATAATTTTATTTTCAAAATTAAATTCTAAAAATTTTAAAGGAATTTATTTATAAATCCTTTTAAATTTTTTTATAGCACATAAAAAATATTTATTATGAGTAAAATATATTTTATGTACTTATTTCTTTAAAAATATCTCTTGGGTTTTATTCTCTAAAAAAAATCAAAATATGCTTTTATAAGTGTTCTTTCAGTTTCCATATGTATTCCCTCAATAATACCATTTAATATAGATTTATAAAAAAGGATATAAAGTTATTTCTTGAAGAAAAATTGATTCCATAACAAAGGTATTTAATGTTTTATTTTATTTTTCTCTTTTGTCTCTTATTTATTATATTCTTATTTATCCACCTTCATATCTTATAATTTTTTATTTGATACTCATTTATTATTATATTATCTTTATATTTACTATATTAATTTTTTAATAATTATATTATACCAATTTTTTGGAATATTAGAAGTGTTTTTCAAAATAATTTATTTCTCTTTTATTAGTTTTTTATATTTGTGTGCTCTTTTATTTTATTATCTTCTCTCTATCTCTAATAATTTTATTATATTGGGAGTTTTGGAAATAAAACTTTGTTTTTAAATATTTTTATCTCTTTGAGAAATCAATTTTCAATCTTAATATTTCCTTTATTTTTTTTAAAAAACTCATTTTTTCTTTAAAATATTCATTATGTTTCTCCTACCTCCTCTTGTTTTTATCTTTTTGATGTTTTTTTTATTTTTGAAAGAAAATATTGATAAATTTCTTAAACGAAAATAAATTTCCTAAAAAATTATTTTCAAAACGGGGAGATGTTCCTATAATTAATATATTATTTTTACTCTTATCTTATTCATTATTGTTTTAAAAAGGGTATATTTTAAAATTACATTTTGTGCTATTAATATCTTGTATGATATTATTACTAATGATCTTATGGAATTTATAGTTTATATATTGAATTTTAATTTCAATATGTGTCTTTTGTGATTAATATTTATTATAACGTTTTATTTAAAGTATTTGAGATAATGAAAAGGGGGATATTGTTTTATATATTTTCTCATGGTGATTTCATGATTATAGACACTCATATATGTTTCTAATAATTCTATTTGAGTAAGTCTTAGTGATAATATTAAATATCAAGTAATGTGAACTTTTTTATGTTGTGTAATCTTTTAAAAGTATTTGAGTATCTATGAAAATATTATTTATGTTTTATGTCAGGTCTCATGTTATTGAAATCATGATGTAAGATCCTCATTAGATAATTAATTTTTGTATAGGAGCCTCCCAATCATGTTTCTGGATAAAAATGAAACAATTTATTCTATGGAATGGGGGAATGGTTCTAATGTATTGGTTAAGGTGTTTCGGTGCAAAAATTTCATAGATCATTTCATTATGGTGTGCTGAAATCTGTTTCCAGCCATGATGGGTTTGTTCTTATTTCAGTATTGGTAAAAGTTTCAATAAATCCTATCATTAAATTCATAATGTATCAAGGTTAATTTTATAATATTTACAAATATTTTTTAATTATATATAGAAGTAATCAAGGATTATATTTTTAATCAATTTATTATCAACAAATTTCTTTATCAAAATCAAAAATGAAGTGAGATAATAATAAATTCTCACAAAAAGGCTTCTGATGTTCAAAATATCTCAAGTATCTCAAGAACCCTATCAAATATTTCATCCTCCATTATAATCCATCCATAAAATATATTTTTGAGTGGAGTGGAGTGGTATTACATAAAAAAACTCTATCTTCTCAACCACGTTTCTCTAATGTTTCTTACTCTGCAAAAGTGGGGAACAAGTTTTATGGATACCAGTCAAGTTAATGTGGGTTCTCACACACCTAAAATGTGACAGAAAAGTTTATTGGTCACTGTAAAATCGTAAGTATCTATACTATTGAAATTTCTAGTTTAGGGGTGGAGATATAGGGGCACACATTATGAAAATGTCTAACTTCTTATCAATTTTGTTTATATTTTATTTACCCTTTCTGATAAAAATATTTAACAAAAATTCATATACATTTGTAAATTTGGTTCAATGATTTATGGTCTTACATTACATAGATATTATGTTTATAAACTCAAATATAATTTATCAACTATCATGTACTCTAATTATCATTTTATAATTTCAAAATAATTTAATTTTGATATTATCCTTTTATTTTTAATTAATTTTCAAAAAGGTAAAACTCTCCCTTCCTATAATCTTCAATCAAAAATTTATTTTTATTGATCAATTTGTAGATAAAACATAAATAAAAATATTTTCAACTGAATGGGTTATAATAATATCTAGAATAAATAAACGTATCTTGGGTTGAAATGATAGATTTATATGATAATGAACTTATGCTTGTTTTTATATTAATATGTTTATGGATTATTATAATAACCATTTTATATTTAGTATCATGTTAAAACTAGGGTCGTGAAAATAAATATGGGAAATATGGGTCTTTAGAAACTCTTATAACCTACTAAGGAGGCATATTTGACACAAATTGTTGTAATAAAGGAAAATACTGGAATATGGCTATACTGATAGAAAAGATGTGTATATAAGTCTTAAGAAAATTGTAATGTTTCTAACTTATTAGAAATTATATTTTGATTCATGAATATTTCAAAATTATATGAATGTATTTTCATCGTGGAAAAAAATTAATATTTCAGGGAAGTAATTTGTTTAAATAGGTAGCATATAATACACCTTGACATTAATTTGTAATTCTGTTTTAATAAATTTTGTGTGTTTGAAATCTTTTCTTACATGAAGCACTGAGATAAAGTGATAATTATTTTATTATAGTAGAATATTATAATAAAAATGAAATAAATTATAATAAATCAAAATGAAACATAATTCTTAAATTGAATAAATTTTAAAAAAATTAAAAGGGTTCTAATTCAGTTATTAAAAAGCCAATGATTTTGAAGAATTTTTTTTATGAATTAAATATTTTTGATAAATTTATATTTTTCAAAGAATGATATCAAGAAACAGTATTGATTATATTGATGAATATTTTTTGAAAAAATAAATTAATAACAACCTAGGAAACATTTATTAGTTATAAAGAATACCAACTTATTTATTTATAGATTAAAAAATGTTTTATTTTAAAAACATATTTTATTATATATTATATGTTTAATTGTTAAATATATCTTATTTGAAGTATGAAATTAATTGAAATATTTTATTTATATATGTATATAAAATAATCAATTTTCATGAATTTATTATTAAATAATTTGTTATAAATATTAAATTATTTAATTTTAAAAGATTTACAATTATTTTTTGTTCAATTTGTTTTTTATTATCATTTTATTAATTAGATTAATCACTATTTAAGAATGATTTTAATGAAATAAATTATATATATATATATTATTTTTTAAAAATCATTTAATTATTATTATTTGGTAAATAATATGTATATACCCTTTTATTCTTGAATAATTTATTTAAATTTTTTTATGTGCTATGAGTTGTTATGTTGAAATTGATTTTTTCACGTTTAAACATTGAATATAATATAGTGATATCTATATTTGGAATCATAATATCCAAACATAGTTAAAAGATCAATTTATTTTTAGGTGAAATTATTGGCCACAGAGGTAAATGTTTATTTCCATGAAAAATGTTAAAAATTGGTAAAAAGGTTAAATAAAAGGATAAGGACGTAAATCTCCTAAAATCATATCTTTAAATTGATAGATAAGATCCTTTTTGATACTATATTGATATTATCTGCACTAATTTTAAATTTTAAAGCCACATTCCCTAAAATGATATTCCAATTATAATAGAAAACTATTATTTAAAAATTTGCCACCTCTTCCCACTAAGAAAAGGACCACTATGTCACAGATTCTAAGAAAAACATAAAATTTCAATTACCCTTTTAAATCTATGATATTCTTTCCATAATTATTCACAGAAATATTTTATATCCCTTAATATAAGTAGTAGTTTCTAAATATATCCAAACTAAGAGGAGTTTTAATAGAGGACATGATTCAATATTTGGAGTTAATATACATCAAACCAAAAAGAAGTCTGAGGTATGGGTTTATCATGTAAATTTTATATCAATGAGATAAATTTTATATCCCCACATTTCTTATTTATTTTATTTATTTAAAATTATAATAGTATTTAATGAAATCCATGGGACTAACAAAGTCATATCATGTAATTTCAATCAATGTATATAATAAAAATTGTATGTGGATCCAAACATATTTTCTTTCCACTGAGTTATATCCTTTATTCATTGAATATGTTATCTAATGATTATAGATATTATATCATATTATTATATTATATTATATTTTCATTTTTTGTGGATTTAAACTTATTTCACATAATATCACATTTATAGAGTTATACATTACATGTGATGATCTTGGTTAGGGTTTTACACATCAACTATTCACTCTTTAAGACATGATTCATATTATGCATATATCTCAACTTTGTGATATATATATTACCACTTTGGATTATATAATATTTATTCTCTTTTTATAATTTTCATTTAATGTTCTTTCCATGTTCTATATTTAATGGTATTTTTAAATTATGGTTTCCCAATCGATTGGGTCTTTTTTTTAATATACCATTGAAATAGGGATAATCTGTATTCAATTTAAAATTTGGGGAAATTATATCATATTTTTCTATAAAAGAATATCTTTTTTTATTATATGGTATTATATTAGTTTAAAATGTCCCTAAACCATTTATCTTAATTTTTCTAAAAAAAATAAATTGAAATTATTCATATAATTGGAATATTCCTTACATTTTTTAGGTTTCAAATCATTCCCCTTAATGTCCATATTCATAATATTTATTCTAGAATGATCTTTTCTATACTCCAATGATTGATTATGATCATTTTTATTATCTTTCTAATTATTTAAATCATTTAAATAAAACATATTAATTATGTTTACATGGGACATTTTCTATTGACATTGACACTCTTAATAAAATTGTGAACACATTTTTTAATAATATTTTAGTAAAATAATTTTTATGTTTCCTTCTTCATTTTTCATTTGGATTATCCCTCTCCGTGTTTTCATGGTTTTAAAAATTAATTTATTTTTCCATTTTTTATAAAATAATTTCCATCGAAATAAAATTTTCTAAAGTAAAGGATACTTCTTATTATTTTTCAATGTGAATTTATATAAATCTTATAAATGTTTTTTTTCTTCTATGTCATTGCCAAATAATATTTTTTATAATTAGTATGGTTTATTATCTATTGATTCCATTCAAATTATTCTTATTAATGTATTATTATTATGTTTTGTTTAAATCGTTATGGAACCCATTTATTTATCTTGTTTTAATTACGATATGATGGGATGGTGTATGTTTTCATTTTATTACAGTGCACATAAGTATGGTTTATCATTATGTAAATGGGTATTTTTATAGATCTCAAATTCATCAAGTAACTTTTTATATCATATGATCTCAAAAGGGTGCCCTAGTGGTAAGCCCAATCCAAAAAGTGTACATATGTGGTGATACTAAGCCCAATCATTTGTGGTTTACATGTAGGTAGTACAATCACCATAGTGGTCAAAATGTGGTTTAAAAATGCAACATTAATTTGGGAAGGTAGCTATCAAAGTCTGTTATGTGATGGATTTATTGATGGTAAATCTTTATTCTTTTTCTATACTCATACTTATGCCACATTCTTATGTTATTCAGCAATCCTATGTCATTTTTACATATTATAGACTCATTTTTCACTCATTTTATCAAAAAACCACAATGTAATGATTTTTTATTTATGGTCAATATATTGTGGGTATGGTTTCATAATTTTATGTTAATATACATGGATTATGTTATCATAGCAACAATTTCATGTTATTATTAGTTATTATCAATGATGTTTATATCTTATGTCTACCCTCATTGATCATCTAAAATATCCCTTTTCTATGGTCTTGTTTTACATGCATTGGAAATGATTACCATGTACAATATGTCTATATTATTATCCTATTTGGAAAAAAAATCGAGATATTGAATACTTATTTTAAAATAATTAATTCTTGGTTTAGTTGGAAAAATGTTCATTTTGTTGGGAGTGATTGGGGTTTTCGTGTTAATGTTTGTCCGATTTTTCTAAAACTCCAATCCTAATATGTATTTGTTATATAAGTAAAATAATATTTTCTACAAATCATGTAATTATTTTTGGATATGATTAAGAATTAATAGTTTGTATCTGATCCAATGTGCAAACAATATGTTTTTTTCTTTTAATATTAAGGTATGTGTCTGGGGATATTCACAAACCCTCCATAAAATTCTCTCTATTATGTTAAAATGGGTTATATGATGTTTTTAGTGATTGTTCCTATAATACAAATATAAAGAGAGCATCATATAAAATAAACTATTGGAAGACGTAGGTTCATGTAAAAAGTAAATATGTGTCTAGAAACCCTGAAAGAGTGAAATTGATATATATATATCCAAGATAAACATGAATTTATTCTATTAATTCACCATAATTAAAATATTACATTATACAATCAATTCAAAATCCGGATAATTGAGACATTCTGTGTCTTTAGATAATATCTATATAATAAACTAATTTTATAATTCTTTTGATCATGTTAAAATATGTTAAACCTACAAGGTATTTTTCAAATCACCCCCAATTTAAACACATACATATTATATAGGAAGTAAAAACATAATAAATGGTTGGGATAAATTATTCATGAAGGGGAAATAATAATATCGACATTTTACCCATGGTGATATTAGAAGAATATGAGAAAAAATAAGTTGAAGGTGAATTTTATATTAAAGAACATGGAATCATAAAAATGTGTTATATATAATGATATGACAAAAAATTATCTAATATAATGAAATATATAATATCACCTCATAACTAGAAAAAAATGAGACATAAATCAAGATACATGGAGCATAACATAATCACAAATCAAAGGAATATTGAACAAAAATATGTATAGGAAAACAATTTGGCGGATTATAAAAAACCACCAATTTCATAGGATTCAGAATCATAAAATATTTCCCAAATAATATCATGAAACAAAATATATTTCTCATTATGTACTATTTATAAAAACCTATTCCCCAAATTTCATCAGGCATCACAACCAATCACTCATTTTTAGATAGAATATCACTACTTGTTTCATTGTTACCTCATGATATTTAATCCTTTATGCAATTCATTGGAGGGATAAACAAGACAAAAGTAGCTCTAAAATTCTACCCATACACATTTGTGACACATGGAAACATAAAATCAAAATATCAATAAAACCTAAGAATATGAATGGGTTTCAAATTACATTTGAAAATTTATCACATAAATAACCACTAAACATGAATGAATGTTACCAAATGAAATCACCCAGTGAATACCTTCATAAAATAATTTATTTTGTTTTATGTTAAACATAACATATAATAATTTATATCACCTTTTATAAAGTTGAAAATTGGTGTGAAATCATGAATTAATATTTAAGAAAACATTTGTTACATTATAAAAAATTAAGTAGATAAAGTGCCTTTTAAAAATTAAATTCCGAAGGAGGTAAAGTGAAAACGTAAAAAAATAATTTCAATTTATTAAGAATATAAAATAATGTAACATTTAAAAATATATAAAAATTTTCTATAGGATATTGGGAGATGAAAATAAAACATTTTATTTTTAAAGGGAAATTGTCTTCGATATTTTGAAATATATTTATTGAAATCCAATATCATAAAAAGAGTAAAAAAATTATATTTTAAAGTTGTTAAAGTAAAGGGTGATGATCAAATAAATTTTTGAATTGTTGGATATCAAAACATGAAAAGATAACTTTGGTGGAAAATGAAGACATTAAATTGAAAAAAATTCTAATTAAGAGATGGATTCATGTTCTTGATAACATCATTAATTTGTATGAGAGAACAATAATGTATTAAAATTTGATTTAGAAAATACATTTTTTATAGATAGATAAAATCCATCATTATATTAAATTTTAATTCAATTAGTAAAGACAATATTTAATTTTTATGTTTAAAAGAAACTATATAACTCAAAGGAAGAGATTGGAACTTCCAAAGTTCCTTAACATGATGCTTGACTTCAACAAATGTGATTTAACTTATTGTATCATAATGATAAATATCTTAATCACCTATTTAATAAACACACTCATACATATATCCATTAATAATTTTCATATATAATTATTATCTATATTTATATTAGTTTGTTTTTACTAATTTCTCAAATCATGTGTTTTTAATTTTGATCGTTTCAACTAGTTTTGTAGGAGCAGTGTCGACATTAATTCACTTTTCAGATTTAATTACTCCAAGTTAATTAAATATTTCTAAAAAATTATTTATAATTATTTTTTATATTTATATTTCCATTCATGAGTTCTTTAGTCTTTTTCAAGAAGTTGAAATTGAGAAAAACACATATTATACTAAATGTTAATCTGTGAAAGAGGAAATCTTTATTAATGTATTAAATATTGATATGAAACAATAAAAAATAAATTATTCAAATATCTATATAAAATTATAAAACTAATTAATTTTTCATAACCATCCATTATATAATTTTATATCATTGTTCAAGTAGGTGGTCACATCAACCCAAACATGAACATAACATGATTGATGAATAATTATTATGTGTCTAAATTGAAATAATTTTATACCTATAGAATAATGATACCATTAAGGTTTTATTATTTTGATAAATATAAATTAGAGAAGTATAATAATATTTTTTGGATACAATACAATTACATTTCATGAGAATTTCCCCCCTTATAAATTCACTTGTTAAAGAATGTTAATTTTATAACGATTTTATATTTTTTTTCAGTATTAGGTTATTAAATTTATATTATATTAACCTTAATAACGTAATTAATTTTATATTTTTACATTAAACCCATTCTCTAATCCATAAATGAATTTATTTATTAAAAAAACAATTCATTAATCATGTAGGTGGTAGTTTGCTGACACAAAAAATTCACATTTTTGTTTTTCTTAACAATAATATTTCTATTCTAATTTTACAATGGTGTAATGAATTTAAAGTATAAGTAGTTCACAATAATAAATAAAAATTAAAAAAGTGTGGTTAGGAACTACCCAACATCTTGTATTATCTCATTTGAAAATGGTGTGAATCCATTAATAGTGATATTTTTCAAATCTTAAATCAAATTAGCAGTGGAAAAGATTGTTAAACAGAGGTTTGGGTAAAGTTTGTTATGAAAAAAGGGGGTTTTGGTGTGTGGGTATTTTAAGAGAGTAAAACCCCATTTATAAGTTAAAAGGGATGAAATTTTTTTATATACCTATAAAATTTCAATAATTGGAAGTGGATATCAAGGAAAGTTTCTCTAAATTCTGAGAATTAATGGTATGGAGAAGAGATAAGGTGTAGGAAGCCTCAAATATTTTTTTCACACATGTTTTGAACATGATTAAACCCATTTACCTCTTGAAATTTATCCTTTTCCATTTTAGTGTTTACCACCATGACTATTATTTATCCATATTAAAATAATCTTAGTGTTAGAAAATAAAGTGGTTCTTATTATATAATTTTTATATAATTATAGTAAATTTAAATTCCATTTTTTGTATTTCAATTTTTACTACTGTTAAAAATTAATTTTCATATAATAAATATATAATGAATTAAAATATTTTTTTAGAAAATTATTAATTGAATTCAAGAATTCTAGTCATTTGATTTTAAAATATAATAACTATTTAAAAATATTAAATTTAAATTATAAAATACATTTTTTCTAGGAAAAATATGTTTCATAATTTTCTAAGTCATACTTTTACATTAGAAATATTATAATTGTCACATTATTAGTAAAAACAGTAAATTTCACTATTCATCTAAAATTCATTTATTTAGAAAAAAAATCAAAATTTAATATTAAGATACTCATTAAATAATAAATAAATAAATAAAACTAAATTTTCAAATTCTTATCACAAAAATAATAAATTATATTGTTAATTAGGAATATAACATATGTTGAAAAATGGTTTTTATAAGATGACTAATATTGGTTTATTATAAATTACTCTTCATATTTCTAATAAATTACAAATTAAAAAAGTGCTAATAATATATTCATACCAAATAAAATTATATTAGAAAAAAATTAAAGAATAATTTTATTTGTTTCTTATCTACATTAATTGAGTTGATATTTTTAGTAAACTTTATTTTGTTATATTTGTCAATATATATCATATTTCTATTAAAACTTTTTAAAACCATCAATAATATTTAAAACTAAAAATTTTATATACATAAATTATTTTGGTGTTGTATTTTGAAAAAGATATTATACATATTATTTAATTAATAATTTGTTTTAATAAAACCCAGGTCATTACATTCCCCCCCCCCTCCAAGAATTTTGTGATCTAAATCTTATTACATAAAAGAAACAATTAGGGTAATTTTATGACATAACATCCTTAGTCTCTATCATATATACATTGAACTTATGATCCTTAGTATAACATTGAAAAGATTAGTTGTCATCTTCTATAAAACTATCTCTTAGATGTCGAATTTATAGTTGTCATTCCTCATATGAGAAATAATTTTCCAATTTCACAACTTATGAGATTAATACATATGATGGGTCTGGTTTGTTCTTTCTCAAAATAGATACAGAGAAAATTTTATTCACTTGAAATATGTTTGGAGGTGTTATTAATCAATATGGTACTACCCTATCACGATCAATGATCTCGAAGGGACAGATGTACCTAGGGTTTATTTTTTACCTTTTTCTAAATCTCATATTGTTATTCTATAGATATATCTAAATTAATACCTTCTACCAACATAAAAAACTAGATATTTTCATTTTTTATATGTATAACCCTTATGTTTTATTTTTGTACTTTCACATGTCGATGAATTTTTTTAACCCTGTCCATTTATTGGACACGTTCAAGACCTATCTACTTCCTCTCTCCAACTTCATCCCATCATATTGGTGTTCTTTATATCTTTCCATACAAATCCCCACATGACACCATATCAATTATATAATTGAAACTATTTTTATATGAAAACTATACCAATGGGGTGATTTTTATCCCAATATCCCAAAAATTCCATCGAATATGATCCAAACATATCCTCTAGAGTTGAATAGTATTCTCGTACTGACTATATTTTAGAAGCATATTAGTAGTAATAAAACTTAATTCATTTTCCAATTATTTTTGTTGATATTTCCCCAACCAAGAGGTCATCCTTGGATCCTGACTAGAGATGATAGAGTGTGGTAATCTTAAAAACCTTACCATTTCTTGAAGATTATCTTATAAAGATGGTCAAGAGAGAAATATTATTTAAAATTAATAAGAAAAAATAACATTTTAATGATATAAACTATAATAAATCATGAACTATGGATTTTATATATCCAACGGTGTCCCACTATAGAATAAATGTAATTTTTTCCCTTTAACGCACTTTTGTGGTTAATGGATGCAACATAGTTATAGAAATTTTATATTCATCCTTAACTTTTTGGAATACCAAGCATCAGGATATTTATTCTATAATATGGCTTCTAATTATATCCCACTAAATTTTATCCTTTAGATATATATATATATATATATATATATATCTTTATGCATCCAAGTTGTATAAAAGTGTTGGATCTTTGAGAATTGTCTAAAAATCCCCTCTTCAGTACTAGTTATGATAGGGCACAAACCTGGGTTTCAAACCTTTTAACTTCATATTTATCAATGTTTAACTCAAGAATATTTTCTATATTTTTCTATAGATAAAAATAATACTTCCACACTTCTTTAATCTGCATGTGATTGTATGGTTTAGTAATTAATTAAGGTCATATTTCTCTCCCTCTCTTATTATATCAAGATTCATCCATTGAAAATCCATGAGTATTGAGTCCTTTTTAATCTTCATCATGGATAATATATAATGATCTTTAATATTCATGCCATCTACCCCCTTTTTTTCTTTCTTAGGGAGGTAATTTATCGTGAAATCATTATCCTTGATAACTATTAACCATAACCATTGGAAAATCTTCATCTATTTTTTCATTAATATTGAATAAAAACAAGGATTTTAATATATATTTTACATATTTTATATTATTTATCATTAAATTATATAAACACATGCATAAGGATCATAAATTTATAGTTTCTTTGATACTAGGTGCATAATATTTTTATTTGGGGAATTATATTTAATATTTCCCACAAATATCTTCCCATTTAACATTCTTTGTAGTCATAAACTACGTATAAACTTCCTTTATAACATGGGGAATGGAAATATAGTAAATATTGATCTCATATGATCTTTAAGGGTAAAAAATAAAAATCTATAAATATAATGTGAGTATAAGTAAATGATATCATGAGGACAACATGTGAGCATAACACCTTTCACATGAAAGATCCAAATCTTAAGTCATTGAATAGTGATTGGAATTTCATAAGACACAAATCATAAGGAAATAATATAAAATGATCAATGAGAGAATAAAATTGACATACGACATGTAATTATTGCATACACATAAGAATAGAAAATCATATTTCAAGGGTATATACTAATACATTCAAGTTGGTCTTGGAATACCCACCCATGTTTATGCTTTGGGGTTGGTATAACATCTCATGTACCCTATTGTTTTAGGATTTTTATAACCTATAATGTAACCTATTACTTTGTTTTTGAGATAACCTAACATATACCATCTTGTTGTGGTCTTGGTATAACCTCTCGTGAACCCTCTTGTTTCGGGATTTGGATAACCTCACATGTACACTTTGCGTTCATATAACATTAATCATTACCCAGTTCATTAGATTAGGATATAGGTACAAACCATGAAATAATATATAAATTTAGGTGCCAAATGATCATGATACATTCATCATATTAAAACCCATTAAAAATGGGTTTCATTAAATATTTTATAAAATGATAACCCCGAGAAAAGAAATAGGTTTTGTAGTCATTCAATCATTAGATAACAAAAGGAAAAGCTATTGGATTCATAAAAATATTTTCATAATAAATATAAAGCATTAATGTAATAAATAATAATTATATACTTGTATAATATCCCTAGTAAATCAAATGTAACATCAAAATATAGCATCTTAGATGGAATACTATTTTGAAATGAAAATAACTTGGAACATTTCTTAATGAAAATATCCTTTTCATATTAAAAAATCTGACTAAAACATAATAAATTTTAAAGTAATTTTCTATGAAAATAAAAATTTTAAATTATATAAAATTATTGAATTAAATAATAATGGTCTTCATGGTGGGAAATTTCGTTCATTCTGTACACATTTAAATGCAGATTCCAGTACCATTTTTTGGTAAAATCCAAACGAACATGGTCTGGAATATGAAATTAAGTTTCCATTCCAAAAAAATTTATAAATTAATAAATGGGTACAAATTTAATTAATAAATCAAATTAAAATTTTTAAAAACATTTATAAAAAATAGTTTTTTGGAAGGAAAATTTTTTTTGACTGATGCGAGAAATAAGGATTTTTTTTCCTAAAATATTATTTTCAACTAATGAGCACATAATGAGAGGAAAATGAAGCGATAAGTTTTATTATATATAAAAAAATAATGAGAATAAAATGAAACATTTTATTCGGTGATATATTATAATATTAGATCATTAGAATCACAATCATGAGTAATCTCTATAAATAAAGAGACTGTAACGTAATTCCCTTACCACTTTAGTAACATTAAATCCTAAACCCCACTATAGAATAACATGAAAATAAACATATAATATAATTAAAATAAGTATAATATTTATTTATCATGTCTAAGGTGAAGTATATAATCTTTGTAGAAGAAGATAGGTGCATAACCTAACTTTGGCCACCAATAATGAAATTTGAAACAAAACTCTCTTATCATATTGAATACTTTTGAACAATAGACCACATGAACTTTAAATACATAATAGATATGTATATAAAAAATATTTATATTATAATAATCATGAAATAAATTCATTTTTTGAATATACAACACATAAAATAAAAAAATTTGGAATATATATTATGTCTGAGAGAAAATTTAATTTTGACGGAAATCCCTTACCTAAAGTCTCATATTACATAGTACAAATTCAAACTCCAATATAATAAATATAATTTTATTATAAATATATTAAACAAATTTAATTATTTATATAGTACCATATATTATTTATCTATGAATATTTTTTATTTTTTTATTATCAACATCATTTTAATATAATGTTTTAGGTAATAATTGCTTCTTTTCATGTATGTTTTTATTTGGCATTTTTGGTCCTCATACATTGATCAGGGTTAATTTATTTCCTTTATTTTATCTAACATATAAACATCATATATATTCATTATATATTTATTTATAATATTCCATTAAATATAGATATAGAAAATGAAATACACCGTTCATGGAGATGATAGGTCTTATCTTGGTTGAACACTTATTCTTTTTTCTTGGTGGATGAAATGAACGAAAGTTAAAACAAATAATAACTTTCAGAATATATTTATCTATCATATATACAAATTTTTTAATTTAAATCATAACATATTACCATCTATGTAAAGGGTATGTGAAGGATGAATCACCACGCTTCACGAGAAAGTAATCCTCTGTACACCTGAACGAAGTTATATTATTCGCACAGAAATGAAAGTAAAAATGAATAAGTGATATAATTATTTAGGAATCATAATAATTTTAAAAATATAATATTTAACTAATTAAAATATTTTTAAATCTATCAATAATAAATGGTTTTGGAAAATGAATAACATGAATTCGTGAGGTGGTAGTCTTCCGTACACATGAATTATGATTTCCTGACCCATTTGATACAAGAGTAAAATTATTTATCATTTCCATTTACATAATAAAATATAATTATATGAAATATACTTTTGGTATTATATCCTCCTGGTTTAATAATAATTGGACAATTTTTAGAGACAAATAATATAAAATAAACAGTTAGGTACATCACTCCTTCTTCGTACAACTTCTTTTGGTTTGCACCAAAAGCCTTAATAGGTTGAATTTATAACTAATATAATGTTTCTAGAATTATAAGAGTGAATAAAAGAAATTATTTTTGTAGTTTTTTTCCTTAAAAATATTTTCATGAAGTGTAAAAATAAGAGTAGAGGGGTGTCCTTTTATAAGTGACTTGACTAACACACTTGTCAATTTTGAAAAGCAAATGTAGAAATAATGTTTTAACATTAAAAAGGGTTAAAAAGGGTACATCATCCGAACAATAAATTATAATACTGAAATAGGGATAGATAATTGTAATTAGAAATTATTTGGGTAATTTTAAGCCTTATCTTTTCCATTTAACCCTCTATGAACCCTTTTTTACATTAACCACGGTGAAAAATTTTTACTAGTTTTACTAAATTTACTATTAATTGTTGTAAAAAATAAATTTAATTTTTTTTATCATACTAGATAATATAAAATATTCATATTTAAAATATTTAATTCATTTTTAGTGTTACATTAATATATTTGGAAAATATAATTTAAAATCAATCCCTTGGACACGATGAGAAAGCGATGTTCCAATGAAAAAATGTTCAAAAGTTTAGAAAATTTTCAAATACAAATTCAACATAAAATTGATTATAATTACATAAAATGAATTAATAGATATATATTTAATTTATGTTTAATTATAAATCCATATTTTTATTTTTTTATTTTTTAAAATCATTAAATGAAATAAAAATTCTTAATAAAAACCATTATTCTTCACTAGTCACTGAAAACATTAACATTTCACCAAATTCTAAAAAATTTACCCTATGATAATTTTGAAATAATATTTTAAAAAATGAGTTTATTTTATAAAATAAATTTCTAAAGTTACTAAAAAAAAAATATAATTTTTTTTTCTAAATAAAAAATATTTTCTTTGAGAAATTTTTATTTTGAAACATATAATGAATTTTCTAAAAAATTATGTAGTTTTTTATTGATAAGTTTTATTTATATAAAACCTTCAATCATAATATTTAAAATAAATTTATTACTATAAATTTAACTATTTTTAACATCAAGGATTTAATGGTCACATTTAAATAATAATATGTAACTATATCATAGTTTGTTAAAAATTCAGTGTCACGTGAAACACAAATAAAAAATCAATGTCCCATTTAACCTAAGATAAAATTAGCCATGAGGATTATTACAACATAGTTCATTTTTATAATAGGTAAAAATATCTCTAATTTATTAAATAATCTTCAATTGTTTCCAAAAATATCTTCCAATTTAGTAATTTTTATTAACATACATTACATATAACCATTCTTCATATCCTCAAGAAAGGAAACATAAAAATGTGTGAGATCATATGGTTTGTAAAGGTATACAAGATAATATAAATAAATTGAATGTGATTATAAGGAAATTATATCATGGTCATAATATAATAAAACCATACCCTGCATGTGAAAGATCAAATTCATAAGTGATATTATAATGATCAGAAGCTCAGAAGACCTAAATAGAAGGAAATAAAATAACATAATCTTTGAGATCATAACATTTAGATATGAAATTTAATTATATATTACACATAAAAAAATTATATATAATATCAAGATTTTATACCAATTCATTCCTAAAAAGTTAGTCTTATTCTAATCACCCATATACCTCTATCAGTCATGGGATAACCTTTAGTGTAACTAGTTGTTTTGGCCTTCAAATATCCTTCAATGTACCCTCTTCTTTCATACTTGGGATAACCTCCCATGTAACCACATAATTTGGGCTTTAGATAACCACCAGTGTCCCCTTTTTAATCATGATTTGGATAACCTCTCATGTATCCTTTGAGTTCATATACCATTAATCATTTCCTAACGAATTGGATGGAGATATAGGAACCACCTTTAACACACCAATATTTTACTATATATAGCATCTAAAATAAATTCAATTCATTTAATAGATTATATTACGCACAGAATTATTTCCTATAGTATAAATCATATAAATTCACATATAACAGAAAATACACAATTTTAAATAATAAATGAATGAAATAAGAGTTATTCCTTGAGTTAAGTTATTTATATCGATTAAATAGTTACTTGACCTCAAGAATTGTAATATGACCCTTATGAATAGTAAACTAGAGTAATGAATAGTAACCTCACCCATGAAATTATAAGTAAAATTTATGAATCATATAAATTAATGTATTATATAATTATATAAAAGTATTAGTTAATAAATATTTTAAAAATTATTAATTACGTGTTGGTATTTTTATAATTCAGAAATGTTTAATTTTAATTATATAATTAATAAAATGAATTAAAAGAAACTAATTTTCATAAAATGTATTTAAAAATTAAAATTATGGTGTCTTATTATTTTAATATTATTTTGTGAGACCTAATTTACTTTTTAAAGGGGTTGTAAAATTAGTTATAATTTTAAAATCTGTATTTTTTGAGTAAATGGTGATTTTAATTAAAAATTAAATTTCTCATTTTTAAAAAATTATATTCAAAAAGGAGTTCATTTATTAATTATAAATGTAATAAACTGTTTAGGGTGAATATTTGGCAGTTTTTGGATATACATGACTTTTTGGTGAATAGTAGAATTTGATAATTTACAAAAAAATACTAAATACATGAAATTTAGAGTCATTGATGATGTATGGAAGAGGTAAAGATCATTAATTAGCATTCACATGCACTAGTTACTATATTTAGTCACAATAATCCACACTATTTCTTGTCTTGAGAAAAAAATAATAAACTAATGACTAAAATAATTAGAAAAACATCCCACTCCTCCACTATAAATACCACCCCTCACCTCCTCTACTCCTCACACATTCAATGCTTTGTTACATTTACACATTATGCTCAACTTTATTAATAATTATCTCACCAATTTCCCAGGTAATTTTTCTCAATAAAATACAAAATTTAGGTCCCTAATGGTGGTTCGCAAGTATATGAATTAGATAACTAAAAACCTCTTTAACATTTTTTAATTTATTCTCAATTTCGTTTACTTTCATACTCTCAACTCAACTCCCACTAAACTACTGTCATGATAACTCTAATATTATTTTTATACTTTAGATATATCCTTTTAATTTAATTTCTATCATTATTATCCTCTCTCTCACTCTCTTTCTATCTCTCTCTATTATTTTATAAATGAAAACATTTCCTACAGTGTGTTAATTTACAAACAACATGGATAGTTAATTTTCATATTCCATTAATTACTGCTAGGATAGTCATAAAAAAATTGATGATTAAAAAAATTATATTATATATATTAGAATATTTTTAACGTTATGGGACCATTAAATGCTTGTGATGTTAATTAATTAATCAAAACTTGTTTGTGATGATTGAAAAACTGCCAAAATAAACTGAATGATTATCACTAACATATTTTCTAATGATTCATCCGCAACCAAAATAACCAAATGAATTTTATATATATTTAATATAATTTATTTTTATTAATGACATATAATTTCAATTTTTTTTAATTATACCCATTCTACATAAGATTTCATACTCATATTAAAGTGAACTGATCATGGAAAACCAGGAAAACAAACAATCATGAATTATGAAATTGTATCTTTTAACTCATAGAAATGATATAAATTAACTTAATAAAGTCATAAAAATCAAATACAGGTTGAAAAGATTATGAATTAATTAATTAAAGGAATTGAAATGATTATCCATGAAATTATGATCAGGTGCAGAATACATACAACATAAGGTATGGGACTTCATCTCAATTTCCATTTCATTGATACATACCTGGTATTGTTAACCTAATCATTTCCATATGGTTTATCTATATCCATTTTAATATTATTTTCCACATTAAATTATATTTCTATTAAATGGATATATTCTTGTATCATGGTTATGATTATTGTCTTAGATGTATATAAATCTATATAAGGTGTTTATTTTGATTTTTGTTTTAACTAAAAAAATATTTAATGAATATGTATCCTATACTCAATATAGATATTTTTATAAGTCATGTTGTTAATTAGTTACATCTATATATGAATTAATATTATACTTTTAGTGATGGGTGGATCTTGATATATCCCCCAAATGCATCAACATGTCTCATGATACAAAACATTTGGAGACAAATCCTTCATGATTGTTTCCAATCAGAATAGGAATGGTTTATACCCATAGACATAAACTATATTTATAGTATAGTGATTATGGTTATAGATAATTTATTTCCAATAAATAATAATTTTATTAATTTAGTATTCATTTATTATATTCCAGGAAATTTTCACCATGACAAAATCATTGGATACATTTTCATTCCCAGTTTATTGATGGAATGGGATTTTCAGATTATTTACCTTGATATAATGTTTATAACTTATTGAATTTAATTCACTTATTGTTGTATCATATCACCAGTACTGATCATTTTCACTCACACTTGTTATGTTCACTTTCCCAATGATGGGAAGAGAAACCCTTTAAATGGGTTTCAAGGATGCATTTTATTTTATTTTATTATATATAATGTCTATATTTTCTATTTTTCCTAATATATTGTGGGTATCATGTTTGTAATATAGTATTAAAAAATAAAAAAATGATTATTTTTTTGGGATTTGATTCTTTTTAATTATTTTAAAATAATAAAATAATGCACTGGCTTCGACCTTCTACAGTCTGGGCGTTAGAGTTGGAATAAAATGAAGTTTAGCATCGATATTGGAAAATTGATTTAAAAACATAAATTAGGGAATATAAACTTAAGATAGAATTTTAAGATAAGTATATAATAAAACCCAATAATTCTGTTCATTTATATATTATGTGGGTCTTCTTATAAATTCATCCCATATTGATATTACAAGTTTACATGGTTCTCAAAAAAGATGTACCATTGGGTAACAACTCAGAATAGGTTTCATGGCAAAGACATTGGGTGACTGGGTACTTGAAAATGGGACTTATATAACAACATTCTGGTCACTCTCGGGTGGATATGCTTATGATAATTTATATTTTCATTACAAACCATTATGAAGGGTTTAAAAGTAAATATTTCCCCCAAGAAACACTTTTTATAATTATGAGATCAGATATACATAAAATTTCAATTTATGTATCGGGGTTTTTTAGTTCTAAATTATGAATTATGAATATAATTTATTGTATTCCATTATTTACTGATGGATCGTAATGAAAGAAAGGGAATCAATACACATAGAAAACATAGGGATTTCCCTACTGACCAAGTCAACACAGTTGGTGTTGGAGTTAAGCAGATCATAAGTATATTAAGAAAAATTACCTAGACTATTATGAATAACCATACTACACATATTTTGGATCATTTACTATAAAATAATTACATTTATTTTACTATTACTACTAAACCTTTGGTAGATGAGAAATGGATCAAGTCCCTTAAAAAGATATTTCTATAATTCAGATGCAATGAAAATGAAAAGGTACTACTGGAATCATATTTTATTAAGGTGGATGTTGATAAATAGTGATCATTGATCCAAAATACTAAATAAGAAAATTAAATATAATACACATAATGGAGAACCTATAAAGAAACATGCATTAAAAAATAATTCCCTCATGAAAATGAACTAAAATGACGAGAAAATTGCTTTGCTTAAATAAAAGGGAAGAAGAGAGTGTTGTAGAGTAGGAGGATACCTTTAGAGGACTAGATAAGTTTATTATATATTACATAAGTGATTATAATGAAAATATTGATAATTTATTTTAATTCATTAATCCATGTATCCAAAGGGAACTAGATTTTGAAACATTTTCATCTTATGATTAAATAATTCTATATCCATTAAAATAGGGAAACAAATTTCTATATCCCATTTACTTAAGTGATGTAAATAGAAGATCTGATCTTCTGATAAAAATGGAAAATGTTAAGGGCCAAAGGAGAGAAGGGGAAAAATAAATTCCATTTATGTAAAAAATATGGAAATAATCATCTTAGAAAGTCCTTGAATGAAATGATAGTATGTTATATGTGTCTAAAAAAGGGTCATCGAGATAATTAATACAAGGGGTAGAGAAAAATTAATGATGTTTAATGTTATAACTATATGGGTATGGGACACTATGGAAATTATTTTCATAATAATCAAGGAAACATTCCACAAAAAAGGCCCTAGGAAAATAGAAGGGCCTTTAAAATCACGACAACTAAGGTTAATGTTCATAATGATGTGATTAAAGGTATATTAACTATATCAAGAAATTTTTCTAAAGATTTAATTGATTCTAGATCATTTCATTCTTTTATACCTTCCCAATTTTATATAAAAATTAGATATTTCCAATTCCTCTTAACAAGAGAGTTTTCTGTAAAAAAAATTAGTTGAAACCTTAATGTAAGAATGATGTGTCGTGCAGTCCCTATCATGTAACATAAAAAAGCACTAATAGTTTATTTTTTTAGTATACCTACGGTTTATTTGGTATAATCCTCTGTTTGGAAGATCTTTAAACGTATAATGAAAAAATTCATTTCAAATAGAAAGAAATTATTATTTTTGATTATGGTATGAAATTTATCATCTTTATAGTGGATAGTTTATCATCCCAAACATATCTGGATCCACCCCCATAGCTCTTCTAAAAGAAATTTGTAGGGAGGAATAAAAGACATCATCTATGGATGAGGAAAGAAATAATAAAACTAAAGATGTACCTATTGTATAAAAATAAATTGAGCTATTTCCCAAGGATTTTCCTAGACACTCCCTAGAGCATGAAATTGAGTTTACTGTTGATTTAATGCCCAATTGAAGACTAATATCGAAGACTCCTTATGAAATAAATACTATGGAATTGGTGTATTTGAAGAAACAAATATATGATTTGAGTAATAAGGGATTTTTCACTCTATCTCTTCTCTATAGGGATCCCATGTTCTTTTTATTAATAAGAAAGTTGAATCCTTGGGGTTGTGCATTGACTATAAAGAAATTAAAGTTATTAAAATAATGAAAAAGTACCCATTTCTTTGAATTGATGACTTATTTGACCATCTTCATAGAGATAAATATTTTTAAAAGATTTACATTCATTCTTGATATCATCAATTTCATGTAAATAAGATATTCTAAATACAAAATTTCAATCCAGTTATGGTAATTACGAATTTATAGTAATACCATTTGAACTATCTAATACAACCATTGATTTTTAAGATCAATTGAATAGAATGTTCAAAGAATATCTTGATGATTTTTTATGGTATTTATTGATGATATCCCGATATATTCCAAAATCTATGAGGACCACAAGAACCCCTTGTGGGTTGTTCTAGAGGCACCTAAAGGATAATCATTATTAGGGAAGTTTAGCAAGTATAAAATTCATCTTCAAATAGTTTCTTTTCTAGGAAATATTATCTCTAAGGATGGAATCTCAGTTGATCCTAGGAAGAAAGAGGATTTTCAGAAATGGACTGTACCGACCAACATCACGGAGGTTTGTAGTTTCATTGGTTTAGCAGGTTACTATTTGTGTTTCGTTCAAAAAAGTGATTGATTAGATAACTCATTAACCAGTCTTACTCTTAAGGGGGTAAATTTCATAAGAAATTAAGAGTGTGAAGAATGTTTTGAATTATTTAATAATAGATTAGTGAATGATATGATCTTGGATCCAACATCTAGAAATTTTTGATTTATGATTTATAGTGATGCATCAATGAAAGGAAATGGTTGTGTCCTTATGAAAAATGATAGAGTAATTTCATATACATCAAGGTAATTAAAAATCATGAACAGATTATCCAATTCATGATATGGATTTAGAAGAAGTAATATTTTCTCAAAAAATTTGATGGCACTATCATTATGGTGAATGATGTGAGATACATACACAAAATAATAGTTTGAAACAAATCTTTACACAGAAAAAACTAACCATGAGGCAAAGGAGACAGATCAAACTACTCGAGGATTACGACTACTCAATACACTACAACATAGTAAATGAAAATATCATAGAAGATGCATTATGCGAGAAAGGGGATGGAATTCAATCCCAAATAAGGTTTTAGAAAGGTATTATGTTCATGTATTTAGAAAAATGGATACAAAAATTGTTATGGAAAAGGAAACATAATTTTATTCAAATGATTGTCAAACCATATTTACCATAGAAGGAAAAAATCTCTCAATTTTATGATGAGTATTTTCATAGAAAATTTATGTGAAAAGGAAACACGATAGGAAGACATCATATTTGAGTATGGAATTATGAAATTTGGAAAGAAGTGATGTGTTCACTCAATACTAGAGATAAAAAGGGTACTATTAGATGATTCTCATATCTCAAATTTCTCTACACACACTAGTAGTCCTAATATATATAGAGAACTGATGGAACATGTTTTCTTGGATAATATGAAGTGATAAATTTGTTAAATATGTGTCAAGATGTATAGTTTTTCAACTGGTGAAGGCGTGAAGAAATCATTCTAAAAGATTTATGTAACAAATTATGATACCTGTGTAGAAATGTGATGATATCATGATTCAATTTTTCCTAATATTAACATAGATCCCAAGAAGGAATGATTCCACATGGGTTATTATTGACCGACTTACCAAATCTATACATTTCCTCGCAATAAGGGAAGAATTTCCACTGGAGCACCTAACACAACTCTTTTTTAATGAAATTTAAAGACATTATGGGGCATGAATTTCAATTTTCTCTGATCATCATCCACAATTTACAATGAAACTTTGGAAAATTCTTCAGAAATATTTTGACACTAAGATGCATTTTAGTATTGCATATCACCCTCAAATAAACTGGAAGTCAGAATGAATTATCCAATCTTTAGAAAACATGTTGAGATCATTCTCACATGACTTTCAAGGTATGTGGGATTAGTATTTACCTTTGGTAGAGTTTTACTAAAAAAAATTCTATTCAAGTATTCATATTACACCATATGAAGAATTTTATGTAAAGAGATGTCTTACACCAACTTATTGGGTTGAAGTTGGTGAAAGTAAGATCACAAGACCAGAAATTATGCTGGAAAAAAATAGTGAAGGTAAATTCTATTAAAACATGATTCAAAGAAGTATAAATTAGAAAAATATATATCCTGATAACTGATGAAAATATATGGAGTTTCTGGTGGGAGATCATGTCTTCTTGATGGTAATTCCATGAAAGGATGTCATATGTTTTGGAGGAAAAAATAAACTGGTCTCTAGGTACTTTTAACCTTATGAAATTGTGAAGAGAGTTAGAGTAGTGGATTATCATTTCGAGATTTCACCTAGGCTTTATAAACTACAGAAGTTATTCTCCATCCCTTTGTAAAATATGTACATGCCAGACCTAATGCATGTCCTCAACTATGAAGGAATAAAACTAAAACATTAATTTTTTTACCATGAAGATATTATTGCGACTCTTCAAATAAAAAAATTATTTAAATACTAGACAACTAGATTGGTAATGATTGTTTAGAGTGATCATAAAATTGAAGAATCAATGTGGGAACCTAAAGATGATATAAAGAAGAACCACCCACACCTATTTAAAAGGTAATATTATTGTAAATTTTGAGTATGGATTTTTTTTTAAGGGGGAAGAACATAACTCTATAATATTTTAGGGTACACATTATCTTAAATAAATTCAATCTATTTAATAGCTTTCATTACAAAGAAAATTATTTCATATTGTATAAATCATATAAAATCACCTAGAGAACACAATGAAAACATTATAAATGATGAATGAATGAAATAATATGTATTTCTTGAATTTAAGTTACCTATACTGATGAAATAGTAATTTGGCCTTTGGAAAAATAATATGACCCTTATGATTGGTAAAATTGCCAAATGAATAGTAACCTCACCCATGTAAGTATAAAAATAATTTTGTAATCATATAAATGAAATTATGATATAATTAAATTATAGTATAAGTAAATAAATATTTTAAAAATTATTAATTTAGTGTTGGTATTTTAAAGATATAAATAATTAATAATGATTTTATTATTAATAAAATGAGATTAAAGTAAATTTATTTTCATAAAATGTACTCATAAACTAATATATTTCTTTTTATGATAATTTTATGAGACCTTTGTTAATTTTTCCTTCTGTTATAAAATCATTTATAATTTTAGAATCTGTAATTTTCGAGTAAATGATGATTTTAATTAACAATTAAATTTCGTATATTTATAAATTTATTTACATAAATTGGATTTTGTTTTTGAATTCAAGACATCATAAAATAGTTTGGGTGATTTTTTTGGGATTTTTCTAAAATACATGATTTTTTTGTTAATATTAAAATATGATAATTTAAGATAAATGCTAAAGATGAGAATTTTTGTGTCATTATTGATGTAAGGATAATGTAACCATTATTGGTTCAAAATTACATGTACTAGTTACTATATTTATTCACAATAATTAACAATATTTATTCTCTTGAGTAAAAACAATAAACTAATGATTAAAATAATAAAAAACCCCCTCTTCTCTACTATAAATATCACCCCTCACCTCCTCTTCTCCTCAAACCTTCCAAGCTACGAGCCTTGTCAAAATTATACCCAATAGTCTTCCCAATTCTCTCCCCCTTATCTAGTATTTTTTTCACAATAAATGAACAAAATCAAGTCCCTTAAGAAGGTTCTCATGTAGAATAATTTTATAGGTAAACACCACATCCCTATTCTTTTAATTTCTTTTCAATTTATTTCATATTATTTTTCTATCCTCACATACCTTTATCAAAATTTAATGATAATACTAGTATAATTTATATAATGAAAAAATTTCATATCAATTGATTATCCATCATCAAACTCTTTTATCTCTCTCATTTATTCTATAATTGAAATCATCACCCATGATGTTTGAATTTACCAACATCATGAACGATGCATTTTAATTTTTTATTAAATACATCATGGCTTTTCATTAAACTTTTTTTATGGTTAAAGAAATTATAATATATGTATTACAACTTATATCATATTATGTTACCATTTAATATAGGTGATGTTAATTAATTAAACAATAAATGTTTCTAACGATTGAAAAACAACCAAAATAATCTAAATGATGATCTTTAACATCTTTTCTAGTGAATCATCCTCACCCCAAATAAACAAATGAATTTTATAACCATTTAATATCATTTATTAATTAATATCATATAGTTTTAATTCTAGATAATTATATCTACTCTATATAAACTTCTGCACACATATTAATGTGAATCGATCCTAGAAAACCAATAAAATGAACACACCTAAATGATGAAATTGTACCTTTTTTAACACATAATAAATCCATGAATGAAAAAAATAAATTATAATAATTTAAATACATGTACAAAATGTTCTTAATTAATTAAATAATGTATTTAATCTTATTATACAGGACATTAAGATCAAGTGCAGAACATAGATGGGTATAAGTCCAGGGAAGGGACTTCGTCTCAATATCCATTTCATTGAGACATACATGGTATTGTGAACTCAATCAGTTTCATATGTTATATCTACTACCCCTTGGATATTATTTTACTGGGAACATTATAATTCTATTAAATATCTATATTCTTTTTTCATTGATTTTATTATTATCTTATCTATATACCAATTTACATACTATATTTACTTTGAAAGATATTATAACTATGGAAATATTAATGAATCCATATCCTATATTTAATAAATATATTTTGATACTTCATATTTTTAATGATTTCAATCTATATTTAATGAATTATTTGGACATGCAGTGATGGTTGAGGCCCCCTATAACCCCTTGATGCATTGATAAGTCTCTTGGGACTAAACGGTTGGAGACATCCCATATACTTAACCCTTATTGATGGGATAATGGTCCATGCTCCAGATAAAATAAATCAAATACACATTCATTTTATTCATTAATCATTCAGTTATTAATTTCCATGATATTTTCACTATGAAAAAAATCTATGGATAAATATTAATTCCTAGTTTATTGTTGGAATGTTTTTTAGATTATTTAACATTCCCTAATTTCTAAGTATTATTTTTTATAATTTGTTTATTATTGTTCCATATAACCATTACTACGAATTTTAGATCATCCTTATTATTTTTATATTCCCCAAGTCATGAAGAGAAATACTTTGAATGAGTTTCAATGATGTTTTTTATTTCATTTTATTATGTATATTATTTTCTATTTTCTATATTTTCTAATCTACTATAGATATCATGTGTGTAATTTGGTCTTCTAAAAATACTAAAATAATTGGTCCTTCAAGAATTGATTCATTGTAATCATGAAAAATTAATAAAATAATGCACTGGAACAAGGCTTTTAGGGCCATGGAATTACACAACCCATAAAATAATTTACTAATGTTTTCCCAAAAGATCATATAATATTCACAATGATAGATCCCATGAAAATAAATGGGTTTTCTAATACATTTCATCATCGCATAACCCATAGAAAAGAAATAGGATCCATAATCCTTTCATAATTTTATCATAACATATCCCATGGAAATGATATGTGATTCCTAAACATCTTGTAATCGTAAAAATATAACATTAAAGGATATAATAATACTGATATCCTTGGATTATATCACTTTTAAGTAATACTTAACATATAAGGATTTAATTTTTATGGAAAATTGTTTATAAAATATAATCACTTGGAACGTTTCAGAATAAAAATATACTTACCACTTTAGAAATAATTATTAAAATGTGATTTTTTTAAAGATAATTTTATTTTTTACTATGCTGGAAAAAATATAAAGTAAACTTCAAATAAAATAATGATCATGATTGAAGGAAATCCCATTCATTCTATGCACATTAAAATAATGTTTCCTTTCTCATTTTCGATAAAATCCAAATGAACATTGTTTTGAAACGACAAGAAGAATTATTTAATTTTTTAAAATGTAAAAAATGGTATAAATTAATTTAATAAATCACTTTAGTAATGATAAAATATTTTTGAAAACATTTTAAGAAAACCTTGTTTTAGATGAAAATAGTTTTTTCTTCAAAAGAGGGAAATAATGTCAATTTTTATTAAAAAATTATTTTGAACTAATGAGTATTTAAATGGTTCAAAATAAAGTGAAATAATTTATTATCCAAAAAAAACCAAAGGATAATAAAATTTATTATTTTATTACTGCATAGATTATAAGATATTATTATTGGATTCATAATGTAGAGCAATCTAGATAAATGATGAGATTGTAATATTAAACCCGTACCACATTGGAAACATTGAATCGAGAGACCCATGAAAATATAATGTTATCTAAAAAATATATTATCATGAAAATATGGATATTAATGATATAAAATGCCAATGGGGGTAGTATATACACTTTATATAATAATATTTGTGCATCACATAACTCATTTCACCCAGAAGGAAATTTAAGACACAAATCTCTTAATGTTTTTGTACATTTTGAAACATTAAACCCATAAAAGTGATATATTATATAGATATGTAAATACCCATAATTTTAAATATAATAATAATAAAATGAATGAATGGGTAGTATATTCATCTCAAAAAAGAAAAAAATGGTGAAAATGACCTCTCTCTTTGAGAAAATAAAAATGAGACAGATTTCCATTACCTTAAGCCTCAACTTCCTTCGAACATATTAAAAAATCATATATATTAAATAATATATTATTATATATATATTTCATAATTGTATATATATAATACCATATATTATTTAATTACAACCTTTTATTATATGTTTATTATCAATTACTTATTAAAGTCTTATTTCGTGTAATAAGACCTTTCTTTTTCGTGTATGACTTAATTTGGAATTTTTTGACCTCATAGTTTTATCATGGATTAATTATATAAATAATGACATAAATAATATAGATATAATATATACTAATTATATATTTATTTATATTATTCTGTAACAGTTATACATAGAAAATTAAATACACAATTCATGTAGATAGTCGGCCAAATGTACGCATGAGAGATGTTTTCATTTTCAGTGATGAATGAAATGAATTAATGGTGAATAATATATTACTTTTAAATAATAATTTTTATTACATACAGGTAATTTTTTTATTTAATCATGTCCCTATTACGATCAATGTAAAGTGTATATGAAGAATAAATCACATCACTTTATGATCTGATATTCCACCGTACACATGAATGATGTTGTTTTATTCCCACAGAATGTAAATTAAAATTTTATAAGTTATATAATGATCAAATAAGAAGAATAATATCAAAAATATCAAATATAAACAATAATTCAATCCTTATTTATAGTCTTTATAGGTAGTTATTGAAATAGAATAACATCAGTTGGAGACGCGACAATCCACCACACACACAAACAATGATTTTGAAACCCATTTTATTAAAGAGTAGATTGATTTAGGTTATTAACTTATAATAATATTGTATAAGTATATTTAATATAATTATTATAGTATATATGTATGGTTTAATAATAATTTAATTATGTGTATGGAGAAATTAAAATAACAATAATAGTTAGTTATGTTACATCTTCTTCGGATAATGTCTTTTGGTTTGTACCAAAATAAATCCAAGGTCTTACTTATAAAATATCTATGGATTATAAAAATTAGAAATGTAATAAATAGGTTTTTGAAGATTTAAGAGTAGAGGAGAGGTGATTTCCCTTTATAAGTGAGGTGAGTGGCACATTAGTTAATTTCCTAAAAAAAGGTGTACCCATGATTGTCACTTGAAAAAATTTAAAATTTGGTCGTTATCTAAAATATAAAATATATGTTCTAAATATTGCTTGAAAATGTATTTCATACTTGTTTGGGTCATTTTTATCCCTTATCCATTCAATATATTCCCTGATAATTGAATTTTTTAACTTGTCCACATAAAATAATGTTTTGTGTTTCTACCTGATTATGTTAAAAAAATAATCTAAAAAAATAATATAATATAAATTATTCTAATTAAAAATATAGAATCTATCTTTCTATATTACATTCACATAAGTTTAAAAATATAATTTATATTTAATCCCAGAGATATGTTGAGAAATCAGGTATTAAAAGTGAAAAGATTCAAAATGTTATCAATTTTTTATATCTAAATTCAACATTAAATTGAGTAAAATGACCTAAATTTTATAAATAGTTTAATAATTAGACTAATTTTCAATTTCTATATCATATTAAAACAATTTTTTAGTTTTTATATGCTTAAAATAAAATACAATTCTTGATAAAAACCAATATTTATTACAATTCACTAAAAATATTATATTTTCATAAAATAAAAAACAATTATTTCCATGAAAATTATTTCATGTTGATTTCAAAAGTGAGGTTATTTTTTCCAAATATATTTATTAAAATTGGTAGAGATTACTTTTTTGTTTGTTCAAAAAATTAAATCAAAATATTTTTTGAGAAAATAGTATTTTCGAAACATATAAAGTCTTTTCTAAAATTAATTAATTTCTTATCATTATGTTTTCTTTATATAAAACTATTATACCTAATATTTAAAAAAAAATATTACTATTTATATATCATGTTTAATGGGAAGAATTTAATATCCACACTTAAATAATAGTATTAATTATATATCATGGATTGTTAAAACTATGTGTCACATGTAACACTAGTTTAAAACCATTTTTTCATGTAATGAAATATTAAATAAGTGTTCCATATAACAGAATATGTCAAAAATATTAAATATAATTTCCAAAAATATGTCCTAAAATATTAGGATGTTTCAAATATATACTATATATTCTTATGTCTTGTATAAATATCACATTTTTCACCATAGAGATGATGCCTCCAACGTTTGAATATAAATATTATTGCCTCCAAATCTAGAAATTGTATTAGTTGATTTTAATTATTAGTTTTTAATTGATGTGAGGAATTTTTGATTATGTTATCCTTCTATATAATAACATGTCCCAAACCATTCATTGAAGAATCACTATATGTCCCCAAACCGTTTCATATATAGGGTATTTATTGTACTAGTGAAATAACCAATATATTATCAATCATCTAAAATATTTTCTCATATTATTTTTTACATAGGTACATAAATCCCCTCCATGTCAATATGGATAATAGGTGGCATAATCATGGGGGGATTCTTAATTTTTTTAAATTAACCTGACCTAAGAAATATCTGGATCTCTGTTATTGAGGTTAGTCATGACCATTGTTAAAAAAAATTATCTTTGAAATGTATATAGATATACCCTAATTTGTGATAATAATACCAAGTAATAATACATTTTATATATATAATTAATATTATTTTATATTTGAATATATTATCTCCATTCATAAGGTCATTATCACAACACTCAAATTCTCTTTATGTTCTTCCTTAATTTTAGAATATACGAGATCATC
The DNA here is from genome assembly GCA_963277665.1 of Viscum album. Taxonomy (NCBI): domain Eukaryota; kingdom Viridiplantae; phylum Streptophyta; class Magnoliopsida; order Santalales; family Viscaceae; genus Viscum; species Viscum album. The sequence continues at coordinate 81,003,235 of OY728160.1, read as the reverse complement.
ATCAATATAAAATACAATTAATTTTTCATGGAAATCTCAAAAGTCTCTATTAAGCAAATCTTAAAAGATAATAAAAGAATTCGTCATTTTGAAACGCATAACTATAAATTGATATTATCCATACCTTGTGAAGAAATATTTCTTGGATATATCTCCTCTATTTAGTTTCAATTGATGATACATAGATCAGAGGTCAACGTTTGATAAATTTTGAGTGTCTCATAGTTGATTGAACACATCAATAATAAAGGGAATATGATATTTTTTATTGATCAAAATATTATTAAGTTAATTATATTCAATGTATTATTGCATTTATCATTTATTTTTATTTATTAAAATCATTGGTGAAACATTGGGTGAAGAAGAAGTAGTTTTTCTTGATGTACATTAGTATACTTCTATACTATAATAATCTGATAAATTATGACTTCAAAATTATTGATTTTATCAATGTGCCCCTCATAACAAGGTATCAGTACACAAATTATAGAATTTTATTCTAAAGGGATATCATAATCTTCATTTTTTATATATTTGATCACATCATAGTCGAGATATGAAACAAGAGATCTTTATCCTAACAATCTATATGTTCTCTATGCAGGGATAATCAATCCATACACAATCACATAAAAATAAACCATGGGTAGAAGGTACAAATTTTACGGAAATAACATCACAAAAATGTTTATTAGAGAATATTTATATCTATTGCATATGATCATAAATACAGTAAGATTTTTTAAATATAGTTAATTATACATTGTCTAAGGCAGGGAATCTATATATTTTGTAATCTTTTGTAATATAAAAGAATGTGATATAACTGAATCAAATAATGTATTTGCAGACCTTGAGTGGAGAATGTGTATTACATTAGTGACTTTATAATCATGAACAACCTTATAATTAATGAAAGTATATGGTATTCATTAATCCATTTATTTAGGATTCATATGGGGTCTATTATCTTAAACAATTCATGGGTTAGGGAAGTTATTTTCATAGTTCTTAAAAACCTTGTGCTTCATTCAACGAAGAGTGGGAGGAACCTTGATTATATCCTTATCCCCTTCCATCAGCCTTTTTTCATCCTTTTAGATTTCACAATATTTATGGTTATATTTACCACATATAAAACATTATCCTGACCATCTTAGGTAATTTAATAGTAGTTTATTATTATATTTTGGACATAAAGGTTGTTGAATATTCCTTCTATCAATATTTTAATTCTGTAATCTCTTATGAGACTACATCGTTATCTTCATTAGGGAAATAAATATTTCATCTATATAACTATGTTTTATGATTGTTTTTTTGGAGTAATCACTATATTTATCATCTCATATCCCTTTTTAATGGGTTAATAATTGAGAGGGTCTTGACATTTTTTTGTGTACTCATTATTAACTCGATTTCTTATTATTCGAACCATCGCTAAAACCAAAAGGGTTAAGGTGAGTGAAAAAACATTAAAAATATTGGAGAATTAAAATAGTGATAAAATAAATTCCAACATAAAACATATTTTTCACTTATCTGATCATGTTGTCCAATAAATCTTTTAGATCATCCTGTATCATTCTTGATTTAACCTAGGTTAACTTAAGTGGACTTATCTTATAATTCTCAAAATAAATTTTCAATGTTAGTAGTAAATCAATCATTTATAGTGATTCATAAAGAGAATATGATTAACCAAAACATATCTCTCAATATTATCAAACCTGTATTATAGTTTGGCCTCATTTTCATGTACCATGAGATGATTGAGTTAATACAAAAAACACACATTTTAGGGATATTACACCATATCTAACATAAATAAACCAAAAAAACCATTAATATGATATAAACTACAGAGACCCAATATAAAAATTACATTATTCAATATTAATTCCAAATTGTTATATTAAATTACATAATAAACTCAATATTTTGAGAATTGATAGGGTTTTCTTTCTTGTGAGACTAGAAAAATAAAAACAGATTTCATAATGCCTATAAAAATTTTCCCATAATTTCATAATACAAGTCCATATTCTAATAATATCCTAATATATACTCATCCTTCTCCACATTGAAATGGAAAAATAGAAAGGGGTGAGATCAAACACCTGGTAAGGGATAAATAAACATATCAACATGTAACATAGTGTGAGATTAGAACCAAATAAGAAAACATAAGATTTATGCAAATTTATGACTAAAATAACATGTAATCATTATAATTATTCAAATAAAATTAAATGGGGAAAATTAAACCCATAGGATCAAATATATAACCAGGGGTAATGATTGGGAAAACATGAGAACAAAATAATGATATATGGAGCATAACATATTCACAATTAAAAGGAGTTTGACACCAACATAATCATAGAAAAAGACATTATGGTTATGGGATCACCAGCTTTGTTATAGTGTATTAGGAATAAAAACCTATTTCCTATAGCATATCAATTATCAACAACTATTTTCCAAATTAGATTGGTATCTTATCCAGTTTCCCAATAGAGGATCTGGAATCACAACATATTTTCCACTTTTGATTTCACATCACTACACATTTATCCATAATCACAGGAAAAGTAAACCTTTACCAAGTTCAGTTTAGGTTTATATAGGTCCCATACATCAGTAAATGAATACCCAGAAACAAATGTCCCATATGATATAATACAATAATGACCTCATTAAAACCCATGAATAATAATCGGTTTCTCATTACATTTCAAAAGAAATCATATAAATTAGAATATAAACTAAGGTGAATGATACCAAATTTAATAACCCAAAAAGGAACTCCATAAAATAATTTTAAAGGTTTTTTTTAAAACCTATAATCAAAGAATATATATCCTTTTTGATAAGGTGAACCATTTAATAGAAATCATGAAATGAAATTTTAGGAAGCATTTTTTTTAATATTTTCAAATAAAAGGTGTTACATATTATTTTCAAAATTAGTTTTCAAAAAATGTGATTTTAAAACATATGGAATATTTTTATTTTAAAAATAATCCCAAATAATTGATCTTCGAAAAATAAAAAAAAGTTTCTAACGACTTCTGTTGATAGGAAAACCATACATGATATTTTGAATAATTTTGTTAAAATAAATATTGTAAAAAGAGTAATAAAAACATTTTTTTGAGAGTGATAAAGTAAATTATGAATATAAAAAAAATTATACATTCATTTATTTGAAAACATGAAAGGAAAACATTGGTGTTAATTGAAAACACGAACATGAAATTGATCTAATTAAGAGATTCAGGATTATTATTAATGACATAATATTTTTATGATAGATAATGATCAAGATGGAAGATTTGAATAAAAATAGAAATTTTCTATAAAGATTCAAAATTTAACATCATATAAAATTATAAATCAATTATCAATGATAACATTAAAGGAAATTGATCAAAATAAACCATGTAACTGAAAGGAAGAGATTTGAGTTACCAATGTCCTCTACCATGACAATAAATTTATGAAAATGTGATTTAACTTATTGTATGATAATGATAATCATCTTAATAACATATTTTATAACATTACTCTTTCTACTTTAAATTTATACTATTAATTTAATTTTTTGATATATATTTATATTAGCTGTTTTTTAGACATTTATCCACATTAGGAGTTCTTAATTTTGTTCATTTATCCTAATTTCATAATAACCATATTGATATTAATTATTATTTAAAATATAATTATTCCAAGATAATTAATTTTATATTAATTTATAATTTATTATTCTTTATTATGTTTAAATTTCCATTTTGAGTGATTTTTTCTTTATCAAATATGTTGAAATTGGTAACAAGCATTTTTTGAGATTATTATCCCACAAAAGGTATTTTCTGAGGTAATGAATGAAATATAAATATGCCTATTATGGAATTAAAATAAATATTTTTTTAAAATATTAATAACAAAATACACCATTGATTATGTTTTTATAATCATCCACGATATAATTAGATAGTGTTGTTCATATAGGTGGTCAAACTGACTCAAACAAGAACATACAATGATCAATGGATGATTTTGAAGTGGTTTAGTTGAAATATAATTATACTAATAAAATAATTATAAAATTTAGTGTTTATTAGTGTGATATATCATAATTGGAGGAGTAGAAAATTAATTCATGGATTCGAAACAGTTATATGGGGAAAATAATATTTTCCCTTATTAATTTTCTTGTTTAATAAGGTTAATTTTATAATAGTTTTTTATCATTCATATCATTAATTTGTCATTCAATTTTTATAACCAAAAACTTATAAATATCATATTTATCATATTTATCCATTACACCAATCATTAGGTCAAACCCTAAAAGTTCATGTTGAGAAACAAACATGTATATTCTTTGTGGATGTTGGGTGCACACACATGATTCATGTTTTTATTTTTTAACTAAAAAGAAGAAATTTGGTTAATGATTATAAAATTATTATAATTAAATACCAGTTTACTAAAAATATTGATTTTATCATATGATGGTGTAATAGAATTTAAAAAATAATGTGTCAAAAAATATAAACAAGAAATAGATGTTTGAAAATTATACCTCACTTCTTGGATTATCATCTTTGAAGAGGGGATTAAGGTATTGATATATGGTACTTTGAGAAGAAAAAAACCAATCAAATGTTGATAGTAATGTTTATAAGAGTTTCGGGGGATATTTTTATTCAAATAGAGGGGGGTTTTGTACCGGGGGCGGGGGGTGAAGAGGAGATCCCCTTTTGTAAGTGAAATAGATTGACATTTGTTATTGTAAATATTGATTATTTTTTAATAATTTGAAGTCATTCTAAAAAAATGTGGCTCCAATATTTTAAAGATAATTGGTTGGGGAAGTCATGAGGCCAAGATATCCTCAATAATATTTACATTCTTCAACCATGTTCTAATGTATTTACAACTTGTATTACTACTTTTTTCATATTATATTTTACAATAGTTGCTAGTTTTTACCTAACTAAACTTAATATTTTTGTCTAAAAGTGGTTATTATTATATACTTTTTAGCTATTGATTATAAATTTTATTTTTTGTGTGATTAAATTTCTACAATTTTAAAAAATTAATTTAATATAGTAAATATGTTATGGAATAATAAAATTTCAAGAAAAATATTGTGTGGCTTCTAAAATATCAATAATAGAATTTTCAAAAAATAGAAAATATTTTAAATTTTATAGTTTCAATTATAATAAATATATATATATTTTCAGAAAAAGGTTTCATAAATTTTGATGTAAAACTTATATACCAACAATATAATAATATTCATAGTATTGGTAAAAATGGTATATTCCTCTATTCACTTAAAAATCCTTTTTTTTTGAAGAATATCAAAAAATCATTTTAAGCTAATATTTTCTTGACAAATCCAAAAATGAAGTTAATTTCTTAAAAATCTCATCCTATAATTTATAACTTATATTTGTATTTAAGAAAACAAAAAATTCAGATATTTATTTTTTAAGGGAAAATAAATTTTAGTATATAATCTATTCTTTTTATCATTTCTTATAAATTAGTTTTTAAACTAATTTGAATTATTTATTCATATAGAAATATATATTTTTTTGAATTTTGAATTATCTAAAATGGTTTATTAATTTCTTAACTACACTAGTTGATTCTATATTTAAATTGGACATTTATTTGATTTGTTTATATATATATATATAAATTTCAAAATTCTATTATCACTATTCATACCCGGTGAATATATGGCTACTTTAAAACTATTTATACTTATTTGGTTTTTTTGTTATGTGTGGAGAATATTAACAGACATAAAAAAATTTTAAGGAGGAAAAACTTATTAAAACTAAGGTAGTTACAACAAAATCATCAGAAAGAGAGGGTGAACCCTAAAAAGGGTGGAGGAAAGATTATGTAGAATAACAATCATTATAGGAAGAAAATTCTGATATAGGACATGTTATGATGTGAGGTAGTCTTTCAACTACATTTTTGGTAATTTAAATATTTTTTATTCTATATTTTCATATTTATATATCTATATATAATTGGTTTAACAACATAGAATATGAGTGGAAATGATTCCATATTGAATACAGACTAACACCATTAAAGATGAAAGTGTTGAAAAAGTGTTTATGTGTCCATATTGTTCCATAATGATAGGAAATGTGTAAATATCTAGAAAATATTTAGTTATTTGGATTGAAACATATGAATTCATTATTTTAATATATTGCATTAGTATATTTAAGGATCAAACAACTACTACATTTGATGTTTTATTTTTAATAAACAATATGGAACCATCTAAATTTAAAAATGAGACTGTGACATTCAAATAATTTTCATGCCCTATCCCAATGGGGCCTGAACCATGAAAACTCCAAGATTTTCTCTAATAAGCTAGTGGCTAGTAACCAACACTGAGTTGGAATATTCCACACAAGGGAGGCATTCACCTAAGGTACCTACACACACACACATATCAAAGAAAATTAAATTATAAAACGTAAAAAATGATACCAATGCATTCATACATCTATGATCCCACCAATTGAGTATTAAGATAAAGTAATGAATGTGATAAATAGGAAAAAAATGAAATCCCAAAAAAAATAAAAACTGCAGAGATTCCAAATTGATCAATGGTTGAGGAAAATCATAAAATGAATCCAATAAAACAACGGTCTATCAAGATCAATCTATACTCATCCTTCTCCCTTCCATCCCAAGGCACTGTCAAATGGGACGTCATCTATATAACACACGACACATGTGGGAAAATCCCATACATGTGTGAGTATAATGATACAAATTAGGAATCCTTTAAAACACAAATAATAATGAATAGTCAACTCATAGAAATGATACATCATTTAATGCGTAACAAGAACCCAGAAATACTCAAGAAGGACACCACACCTATAGGTAGTCACAACCAAAAATTCATGTAGACGATTCTACTAAACTAAATTCTTATTCTGGTAGAATTCACTCCATGATTCATTTTGTCACAATATATACTCAACCAAGTGGTAAGGATCATTGGGCCCACAAAAGTCTCTCACTGGTCTAAGAATACCCTAATATTCAAATAGGGGGTCATGCCTAGGACAAATAGGGGACAAAAAAAACCACATATAAATCAACCATATATATAGTAAATCATATTTTAATTATACCAAGAACTTAGCCAATATGACATTCTAGATGGATGGTCAATTTCATGCTTAATTTGGCCACGTTAATTCCAAAAACCACACCAAGGGTATAATGATGAAAAATGATTACACTATACTTTCTCTAAGGGAAGCCTTGAAATATATTTGATACTCATCATCCAACGGGGATCATAATCCTGATATTTGGATGTAATTTTGTATTATGCTCTCAAGGGTATGGTTAATTGGGAACAGAATCAAAAGATACTAGTTTATACTGAAGAAATGAATCCCTTAAAATACTGACTAAGGGTCGTAAAATTAATGTACTAGTTGTACATGGTGGGTCTAGCCAAAACTTGGTCTTCCCATGTGGTTCTCCTCACAAAAAATGTAAATCTCCAAATACACTACTTATTGGAAAAAGTAATTGAGGTGTAGATATCGCCTGGCACTTTTCTCATGTCGTCTACTAGTGTGCATGCACCACTAGTCATGATCATGTCCCAAACCATATACACCTGGTCATTCCAGTTTATCCTCTGAGTGAAAAATCAAGACATTGGGCCCATGTCACATGGATTATGACAGTTTCACACCACATACCATTTAACATTGAACAAAAATCCCTAGCACAACAATAAGTGGGCCCTACATGGCATATAACACCATATTAAACTACATGTAGGCTTGGATATTCCAAATCCACTAGAATCCCTTCAAAAAAAATTTATGTCCCTAGAGACATCGTCCTTTCCATAATCCACATATCAAAGGTTGCACGACTACAACATCACTCGAGCATTAGATTCTGGCCCTCATTTTTGTTTAAAAATTATTTTTTGATCTAATCCATCACCACCACAAGATTTCTACTCAAAAACATTATTGAAATGAAACAAAAAGTCCATTAAAGTCACATTCCTCCTCATGTCATACACTATCATCACCAATCATCAAATCAAAACCTCCATCACAAGCCATACCCATGGTATTGATCCATTTTTCTTATTTACATCCTCACAATAATTAAATACCGAGTAATATTCAAACCATGAGGGAAAAGATATATGAAAGATGAATCTGTGAAGAAACATGGGAGAAAAATAGAAGCCATAATATGTGAGGAATTAACCTTGTACTGTATTCATTAATCCTTGATCTATTATCATAAAATTGAAAAACAAAAAGGTATAGATAAATAATGAACAATAATATAAATTCATCAATTTTAAACTACCATATATGTGATAAATAATTCTTGTTTGTGGAATTTATATTCATTCAACTATGATTAATGAATATGATGGAAATCAAAAAACTATATCCAATATTTATTTGGATCAATCTCTAATAAAGAAAGATTACATTCCACTGTCGTTGGTGAGATCCACTAGTTCCATTCACAAAATGGTCCTCAATCCTGATCTGTTTCTGTGTAATCTACCAGGAATTATCTTCGTTGGTGTTATAGGTCTTGAAGGGTTATTTTCAAACCTAGATAAATATTTCTAACTATGTACTTATTAATGATCTTTATAACTGTGTTAAAAAATTTAAAAATATATATTAATTTTATTCATTTGTGTCTGCGATAACTTTTTTCACAAATTCCTAACTTCAAAAAAGGTTATATCATGCCAAGGGTAAAACCATTTTTCTAAACTCAAAGGTTCCATCATATTTATAATGTGTTCCCCCATTTGGTAGTTGTTAAACATTTTAATAAACTACATGCATGATTTATTTAATACATTTAATATATTGTGATCATTAATTATTGTCCCAATGTTCTTTAGAATCTCACACCCTCTCAGCACCATTCTATGAAAATAATCAGTATATAATAAAAAATTGAAAATAGGTGTCATTAATTTATCCCCACCTTAGGTATTTTCATCCCTAAAAGAGATAAACCTAATAGAAATCATGATAATACTGGGATTGTATCTCGATATCCTGCTCCCAAGTGCCCTTTTGAATAATATCAGGTTGAAAGTGGATACACACTTGGGTAATTGATCAACATTTAAGGATATTCTCCTGTCAATCCTTGATCAACATTAGTTACTTAGAAATGGTATCTCCATTCTTGATTTCTAGATCACACTACTCAATAACAAGCGAACAGTTATGCACACACCTCCCCAATTGCGACACATTTAATATGTCATGTACCAGGTCCAGTTTTGGATGTAGATCCAATTAGTATGCCTACTCAATAATGTATCTAGAAAGGGATAATGAATCTCGAATACAGCATACTACCTTATCCGAATATCCATAATCTATTTCGAGGTGTGAGCCTCTAAAACAATGTGTATTCATCCATGAACTCTACTAGTCTCTATCTTTGATCTATTTAATAATTATGATTTTTTTGTGCAGTCCTCATCCTCTCCATGATGATATACACTTTCACTATAGTTGATCACACTAATTTTGGCACCATAACTTATGACTATCCTATATCAGTATTTCAAAATTGTTACCTTCATGGTCACCAATAAAAGAAATCTAATGGTTATATACCATGGCTGGAATGGTAGCTAGTGTTGTACACAAACTCCCCCAAGGGTATGTGATCTTCCCAACAATGGCCAAAATCCCACGTGAAAGGCCGCATAACATCTTCAATGACTTGAGTGGTCTACTTAGTCTGGAAATCAGTACCATGGTGAAATGTTTTACTAAAAAAACGGATTCCCAAAGGCATCATGTAATCTTCTCTATAATATTGACATGAAATTACCCTCATGGTATTAATTTTTCTTTGAGGGAACTCCATGGTTTTATTATATCACATGCAGATATAGGTATCATAATATCTATATAGAACTCTGATTTTAAATAGATTAAAACTGGTCAAACGTTGTGAGTCGGTCTAAGTTCACCAAGATGGAATCATACCCAAGAAGCAAACATGGTAACCCCAATACGAATTATGTGGATATCTCACCCCACTTAGACTCCAACACCTCAAGGGTTTGTGATAAACCAACTCTAACCTGGTGCTCAACCATAACATTCAGATGAGTGAGTGGTTGAGGGAAACATTCTAGAACACAATGTTTTCTTTCATGTCCAACAAAAATGATGTATAATATCCTAGTACATATTATACACACATAGATATACCATTAAAAGGTATGTATGAAAATACCACATCACCTCACCTTTTAATTTCAATTTTATTGTTTTCCATCCTCGGAAGAGGATTGAGTGGTCCTTAACATCATATTTTTCATTAGGAGAACATCTAGTGGATACCTGAGTATGTAAGGAATCACTGTTGGTATATCCATGATGACTATCCCTAAAATGATGTAAAAGAGGTTGGGTAACAAATATTGACTATAGATATGAAAAACTATTCTTGTCTACTAAGGTCTACTACAATGAGGTTAATGGCTCTAGATCCTTTAACAAAAACCAAGAACATAATCTCTAGCTGGGAGAATCTACTAGTATGTTCCCCTTCCCATAAGTATGGGAAAATCATGAAGTAATTATCCTGGAAGAAATCTTGCCATCACCTCTATCTTATGTTAAGATCCTTCCAAGATAATATATACTCGATACTCTTGTGGTCAGAGTATATAACAAATAGCTCACCCATCAGTTGGTATCACGACATATATAGTGTGAAGACCAACACTTATAACTCAAGATCATAGGGTATGAAGTTCTTCTCATGAGTAAATAACTGACATGAAACAAAGAAAATCACCACTTGTCTCTGGATTATGTCCCAACCAAGACCAGTCCTTGATGAATCTCAAAACACTATTTACTTGGCAGCCTCCTTCGTAAATCTTGACATGGTAGTTCTTTTCAAACTCTACCTAATCTCTTGGAAAAACTTCTAGCAACATTATTTCCACTTGAATGTTTACCCCTTTCGGGTTAAATGTATCAAGGGTGATTCTTATCTGGAGAAATCAAGTAAAAACATTTAATAGTACCCTTCTGACACAATGAAACTATGCACCTCATTAACACTCTTGGGTGAATCCCAAGAAAGAATTGACTCAATCTTCAGAAGGTCCACCACCAATCACACCTCTAATATGACATGTCCCTGTAAGTGGAACTTTTGAATCTAGAACTGATACTTTGAGAGAACCCTGTAATCTAGGTTCCCTCATTGTTTGTATAGGACCATCTTAAAATGCCTCGCATGCTCCTCATCAAACACTGAGTACACTGATATATCATCAATTAATACCACAATAAAACGGTCTATGAAAGGATAAAATATCGAGTTCATTATCCCATGAAAACTACTGGTGAATTTGTCAAGATGATGGGATCACCAAGTAATCATAGGGACCTTTATGTCAATTTAATGACATATTTGGTGTATCCCTGTCTTGTACTTGCAGTTGGTGGTAGCTTGATCTAAGGTCCCTCTTCACAAACCATAATACCCCTATCGACTAATCAAATTGATCTTCGATCACTAGTAGTGGATAACTATTCAACATAGTATCCTATTTCATGTGCTGTTAACCCAAAAATAACCTAATGATCCTATCTAACTTCTTGGAGAACAACACAGGGTAAGCCCAGTAAGAAACATTGGGTCACACATTGTCGTTCCCCTATAATTTCTCCAACTCCACACTCAGATCTTAGATATATATAGGATACATTTGATATGATAATTAATATATCAGGGCCATCTAGAGGTGTACTTAAATTTATAAGTATAGCTCAATGCAGGGAGGTAATCCTTGGACATCCCTAGGAAATAAAATCTCATACTTCCCCAATACCATAGGGAATTTGTATCCCATAACATCTACATATAAAACAGTCATTCCATCATACTAGTGAGTAATATACTACACTCTCATGTTACTAATCTCACCCAACTCCCACAATGTTTCCAATTCTCCCACAATGAAAAAACTTATCCCATTACTACAGATACATTACATCCTCCACATAGAACATTAAATCTGGTCATGAGCTAAGGATAACCAATCCATACATAATATTATGTCATAAGGCCACATCATTACTAAAAAAATATCCCATAATAATTTACTTCCACCAAGAGTTAGAATTCACTATGGGTAGAGGTGAAAAATTGATAAGTCACTTAATGTCAAAGTCATCAAATGAAAGGGTCGGGGAAAAGGCTCAACCAAAATCTATAAGTCTCAAACTATAAAAGTTAAAAGAAAGTAATGAATCACCCCTATGTTTATAAATATTTTATCTAAGGTTAGAAATACATATTTCATACCTTGTATTGTCCCTAGAGACTCATGTTCACTGGACTCCATAACCTATTTCTAGCCTCATCCCAAACCAAAATCTCCAAGATCCTAGTTTGGATGACATGGGGAAGGTGGTTGTAAAAGGTTAAACCATCGACCAACTCTTTAAGATTCTCCAACCCCTCTGACAGGTCTAATGCACTATGGAACATCCTTGTCCTCCCTCTATCTCTGCCTTGGTAGTCCCTCAAATACTCCCAATAAACTGAATAATGTTTCCCAGAATTCCATTCTAGATATCCATGACCTTCATATAAGAAGAACTACCTCTCCCTTAGGAAATTCAAGCCATTCTGAGTTCCCTATGCTACTGATCTTATGCCTTGGGATCATCTCTAGATGTTCCTGACATGTTGGTTTCCCTGTGACTATCACTTGCTTCTAGTTGCTGAGGTATCAACACTTGGGTTCCCTCTACCCATACACATTGGTGTATCCTTCTATTCTAGGAAGATCTTCACTACTATGGCACACTCAGGCACTGCAACAACGGTGGGAAGACAAAGCGATGTCATTGATATCTCAATGTAAACCATACTCAAATATCTATTCTCTGAAAAATAGATCCCAAACCATATATATTGGGAATCATTGGAGAAAATAAACCTAATTGAGTACCCTAACACTAGAAAACAACCATGTTGTAGATTAAGAAGATCTGGTATTCATACTGATCACAACATGGATGAATAAAACTCCTCCCCGAAGAGATTCTCGAAGTCTGTCCATGAGAGAACTATATCATCGTGTGACTAAGTCACTAGGCTTTATCATCATCTAGTAGATCCCTGAGTGGGACTCTCCATGAGAAACACCATCTTATTTGTAGTCATATTCACAAGGTGAAAAAATGATGTTACTTTAACCAGCCAATCCTTAGCCACCAGAGGTTACGACTCACCCTATAACCTATGAGTTTTCTTCCTCTGGAACTCTTGGAACACTCTCATAGTGTGTGTTTCCTCTTCCAGAATATTCATCACTAACTGATACTCAATGATTGGTGGTATTTTTAGTAAACCACTCATAGGTACTATCTCCAGAACATGCCCCTATAGTGAAGAATATTTCCTTGATGGACCATCCTTGTTATCACACAGTGGAATCCTGGATGGTTTTATTCATAGAGGAATCATGAAACAAAAGAATGTATCATAGTCAAAGATTATATTTTTGGAGATAACATAAGAGGGATAAAAAAACCAAAACCCGTTACTCTAGGATTGATTTACTAATGTTTTTCCTATAACCAATGTCTACATGTACCATTTTGGAAGGTAGGTGATCTGATTACTGCTATATGAATACCCCGACCACCACACCAACACTAGATTCCCCAAACTATAATCCGAACTTGAACAACTTAACACCTTTTTTCCAAACATATCTCATAGAAACTGGTCCTATGGTAGAAAAAAAATACTCTAATACCACTATGTAATAACTTTTCCTAACAAGGTAGAAATTGAATCTTCCCCAAGCCTATGTCTAATAGGCCAATAGTCAGCGACCAGTGCCCATTGGACATATCCTACACATGGGAGGTATTATCCTTAGGTAACCATTTTCATATACAAATCTCCATGCCAATAAAATGTTTTAATGTAAAACAAATGGAACTAGTGAATTAATACATCTATAATCTCACCAACATAGAATGACATGTAATTATTAAAAGAAATAAATATGGCCAAATACATGAGCAAACAAGAGAAATAATCTTGTGTTTCTAAAATAAACCATGGTAAAGGAATATAATCATATGAAAACACCCAAAAACACCCCATTCTATCCAGAGAAAACCATGGTTCAATCTCTATATGCCCTCCTAAGACACTATCAAATTGGTCACCATCTATATAAGACATGACAAGTTCGGGAATATCCCATGCTAGGGTGAGTTAAAAAATTCCAAATATGACACAAAAAAATTTCGAAAAAAAATGAATGTTAATGAATATTTAGATGATAAAAATGATATAGAAATCAATTTATAACAATAAAAACTATGTATACTTGGGTAAGACACTGCTCGTCTAGGTAGTCACAACCAAACATCCAGCCACATGATTCTTCTTGAAGTAATGCTTGTTTTGGGAGAATCTACTCCATGAGCCATCCAATCATGATAAAAACTAATAAAAGAGGTAAATATCATTGTGTCTCATCCTTGAAATATCATTTCTCTAAGAATACCCTGTACTCAGATAGAGATCATTCCTAGGACCAGTGCGGGACACCACAAACCCAATTTGTATCAGCCCACTACACTGTGGATCATATTTCAATGATACCATGAACCGTATAAATACATTATTCTTAATGTAGGATCAATTCACCACTCATGGAGGTCACAAAATATATAAAAAACCACCTTGGGTATAAAGATGATAGAGGATCACACTTCTACCTATCAGTGGGACACCACAAACTCTATGTGAGACTCATCCTCGAGAGGGGGCCACAACCCTATGATGTGGACGTAATCCAACATTGTAACCTCAAGAGAATGGACCAACAAAAAAACTACACTGATATTAGTCTATACTGAATAAATTATAATAAACAAACACCCTCTATGGGGGGATACATGGTATGTACTAGGGGAGACAACATGTCTAACCATCCATTGGTCTTCCCATATAGTGATTCCTCGCACAACATCTAAATTTCAAAATAAAGAGGGTGTTATAAAAATTAAATGATGTATTGAGATCTTAAGAAACATTTCATGTGCCATCTTCCTATGATCTTGTATAATTATATGTGCATGTGTACCAAGCCATGTGCACCTTATCTGGCCCATATATCCTTAGAGATACACATGGATACACTAAGCACATGTCACACAGTCTGTGTATCTAGGGGGTCACACATGGTGTTTAACTTAGGATTAAATGAAATTTAAAATGAGATTTTTCTGATCCATGAGGATATATTCTACATCATTATGCACATCACTAGATTAGGTGTCCATGCTAGAATTCATGGATCAGTGGTCTCCCGACCTCAACGTTGCTTGCTCACCAGATTATTGTCCTTGAGCTTCTTTGAAAATGATTTTCAAGCTGATCCATCATAAAAAAATCATCCCTCATGTAAACATCATTGAAAAATAAAACTTGGTCCAATGTATTCTCATTCCCCCACAAATCATCCACCATCGATGCTGATCCATGACTCACAACCTCTGTCAAAAACTATATTGTATTTGTTTTTATAGATCCAACTTCCATGTACTTTATGATAACCAAAAATTATATTTTGAATATTAAAAATCTTGTGATCACATCATGATTGTTCATCAGAATAACATTGTATGTGATAATGTCAAAAGAGTGGTTTTCACACTAAAAGGTCCAAGCTGCTTCCCGCTATTATGAGAACCCAAAAATGATACAACATTATTCTTATTATATGTTCTATATTTGTATGATTTCATTTGAGGGATATAAATGATACATGATATTAGGGGTGGAGACTCATTGGACTTTCAGGCATCTTCTAATGTTGTGCGTCCTTGGAATTATCCTGAAGGATATAATGAGAATTAGACCTACCAGTAAGAAATCAACATTAATATGGTTTATTGGATGTTTCTATATAAAAACGTTTGTATTAGTCCATAAACATTAATATTATTATTAATTAGTATTATGAGTCTCATAAATTTATGTATTAACTAAAGTTTTGATGATAGATGTTTGTAGCGAATTAGGATATGTTAGATGCATCATGAGTAATATTGTGTTAATGAATAATGCAAGAAAGGATTCATCTCTTCTATTGTTCAATGGAAGATGATATCACTGTCCCTTTGATTGAAATGACATAGCCTAAAAAAATCCATTTCCATGGTGTTCTATAGGATAGTTCCTTTTTTAGAATGATAATGAAAGGGAAATCAAGCACATACAATGATGGAATCAACACACAATCTTCTTGATTTTAGATATTAGGATAAAGTGATTATATTACACCATAAGTATCCATTTGTGGTATTATGAAATTCTGGAATTAACTTCTTTGTCTATGTGTGACTTGACATTTGTATAGACACTAGCTATGTACTTTAGACTACTTCACCTAATGCCACTGAGAAGGAGGCCAAGAGTGTTTCACACTAAGTGTATCGAGAATCTAAGTCAATTAATATATTATTTTTTATTTTTTAACAAGTTGGATAAATATTATTCCCGGTTGTGGTATAATAATTATTCATGTGTGTTTGATAGAATATAAATATTTATTTTTATATTTAGTGGATATAAAATTTATTTATTGGTAAATAATTTAGTTATATTTATTTAATAAATAAATATATAGTATTTAGGGTCCAATAAATATTATGGAGGAATAGAGGATGAAGATTTTAGGTTCAGTGAGAAATAATAAATAATATATACTATTTGATTAAAAAATATTTCATTATAATTTTCAATTTAAAAACATGTTAGAAAATAATGATATTATTATTATTAATTTACATGTGGTTTCTCATAGATTAAATAATTAATTAATTTCACTTTTTAAATTACCTTATTTTAAACTTAGCAATATATAAATGCAATTATATTATTTTATCAATTAGATAAAAAATTAGTCATGGTTGTTCACAACATATTTTAGAAAATCCACTAAAGACCTAGAGAGATAAATTATCCAAAAATGATCCCTAGATTAGAGATTAACCTTCCTCCATCCGATCAAGGAGAATGTTTCGGAAGTAGTTATCATATAAATCACAGATGGACGATGAAAGCACATGGATATTTTTTTCTAGAAACCATGAATTTTTTTGAGAACATCTGGAGATTCTTGGAACATGTGTGGATAACTGATAGAGTAAATCTTCACATTATTTATACAATTAACTGATGCAAAAATGTATGTCTATTGTCTGATCCATAAATGAGGAAATAATTCCATCATGGTAATTCATTGATTAATTAGACTAATAATATATGATATTTAATTATCCTCCATCTAGTTCTGAAGTGATTTCTGTTGTCTATATTATATGATTCAATTCTATAGATCATGATTTTTATCCTTTTGTAAATATAATATTGATCATCGATCATGGAATAAAGAAAAGTTGGGCACTACCCATTGTATTCTGTCACTGTGTTCGGAACATACAATCCATACCTATGGTATAGAACCACCACAAAAAATAATAGTCCCATGATGATCAAATACTATGTAATCATTGAACCATGGTCCGAATGAAATAACTATGATGAATGTGTGAAGAAACAGGGGAGAAAACCCTAAGACACGATATGTGAGAAATGAACCTTGTCCTTTGTTCATTTGTCCTTGATTCGTTATCGTATAATTGATGATTATATTTGAATAGATAAAAAATTTAAAAAATAAATCCACTAATTTAAAACTATTGTTGATGAATTAATATATTCGTGTACCGAGGAAGTTTTTTTCAAACTTTTTTTATGCCGAAAAATGTTTTATCGCACAAAGGGTAAAACTTGTGTTCTGAAATCAAATGTGCCCCAAATTTCTAATTTGGGGCCCCATTAGAAAATTATTCCACTTTTTCCGGAAATATTCATTAATAATATATTAATATGTTTCAAACATTAATTCTGGGAACATCGTGTCTTGCAATCTCATGCCCTATTGGTTCCCAAATATGAAATTAATCGATATAATATATAAAAATAATACACTAAAAATCAAATTATTTATAATAACAGTATAGGATAAATGACAAGATAATTTAGATCAGTATATTTTTTATATTAGTATTATTACTTCAATAAATGGGGTGTAGGAAACTATATTCTCTTCTATTTATGGATGATAAATATCCAGAAGTTTTTCCCATGTATTTTTCAACATACCACAAATTAGGTATATCTATTTCTTGAGTGATATAGTTCTTTTAATGAGAGCTATTTCATTAAATTATCATCACATGCATCTAGTGTATTTAATAAAATTCATTGGTAATTTAATTGAGAATAAAAATTTGGTATTTATTAGATAGAGTATTTTTCTATTGGAAGAACTTTTTATTTTAAAAATAAATTTGTTAGTAATATTAATTTAATTATTGGAAATATTTATGTAAACAAGGTGATAATAAATAATTAATATCATTAATGAAGAATTGATTTTATTTTCTTATAATTGAAAGGAATTTATAATTTTCAAGAATAAAATTTGGATTGGGTAACATTAGCTAAGTGTAAAGGAAGTTAATATTTAGAAAATGAAATTATTATATTGATATGGTTATTATAAGTTTTTGGTCATACCTTTTGGAGTTACTAACAGAACATCACTATTTCAGGGATTGATGAAATGTGCATTACATATGATATTAGATACTATTTTTGTGGTATTAATGGAAGTTATTGTAATACATTATTTTATGCAAGTTGATCCTAGGATAAAATTATGAAAATATTTGGAAACATTACTTAATAATAATATTTATTCCATGTTCTTAAAATGTCTCTTATAGTTTCTGGAAGTGATGTTTTTTGTTAACATAGTTTCTAAGAAAATAATTTCAATAGATCTTAAAATTTATGCATATTAATATCATATTTAATGTCCATTAATGTATTTGAAATATAATATTCTTTAGTTTTTGGTAATATATTTCTAGTTAATAATTCTAGAAATTTTGGATTAGCATCACCAAATGTATCCTTTATTCTGAATGGAGAAATATTTTACTAGAATATTAAGTATTATTATTTATTTTAGAGTTTAATAAAAGAATTACTTTATCTCTATTTCTAATTCACCCTTAATTTAGTGTTTCTTATTTTGTATATCAATGAATTTTTTTAAGATTAGGATTTGTTCTGATATAAAAAGAAAAATTTATGATATATAAGTTTAGGAAGCTAAGACCATATAAAAACATCGATCCTACAAAATATTGTGTGATAAATGTTATTGTTCATGATTTTATTTCTTGGAGTAATTACATTTCATTGACAAACTATTTTGTATATATCAATCAAAGGATTTTAAAATATAATTTTTCATAGTGTTCTCACTTCTTGAGATAAAGAATGTGGGTATAATATCTTCAGGATTTATATTTAAAACTTATGTATAAACTTGGGAATGAGAATTTAATTGTATATTATTTAAATAGTTATAATTTTTCTGTAATTGGGGATGCAAACTTAAGGGAAATTAATATTTATGAGATCTTAAGCATATTTTCCCATGGAAATAGAGGAAATGCAAAATAATGTGTATTTCTCAATCATAATATGAATTAAATTTTGAATGACTAAGTATAAGTGATGTTAATTTTGGATAAAGATGTAAAATAATAATGGGAGACATATTTAGTGGTGATACCATTAATGAATGGGGCATTACATCCGATTAAATGATTTATTTTAAATAATTAGTGGTGGTTCCTATGGAGAAAGGGAAATATGTTTTGAAAACATTAAACTATTTTATTTGGGAAGTTCATCATGAAGTTAATTAGATGTATGAAGGAATCAAAATCTAATTTTTATGTCCCTAGATTATGATGAATGTTGTATAATTAACTAACTTATGTGTGAATTTTTTACATTTAAAGGGTAATCATTGAACATCGTGGGGGTTGTTATAGACATTACATATTCCTATTAAAAACTGAAAATATTTCAATGGATTTTGTGATTTTATTTTTGGGATAGACATAAAACCATTATGGAATTATGGTAGTGGAGAATATAATTATAAAATCATCACATTTCTTTTCTATTTGGGAAACATCTTTATTACACCCCGATATTTCAAAATGTAATTATCCATTAAATAATTCAAAATTCAATAGACTATGTTACATGAATGCACAAAATAAATTAAATAACACAATATTAAAATTAAATGTTAAAATAAATGTGATATGAATATATAATGCAAAAAACAATTATCACTCATTGATAATTTATATGAAATAGACTTATGATCCCATAAATGTTGAAATGTTTATTCCTCTATAAAAGATGTTTGTTATTTATTTTCTATATTTTCATTTAAAAGTGATAATAAAAAATATTGGAATAATAATTTTAAAAATTAACTTCATTTTTGAATTTATCATTTCAAAATATCTTATAAAATGTTTTTATAGATTTTTTAGAAATAGTTAACTTGTAGTGAAATTGTGAAAATACTGATTTTAAAAATATTTTCACTTTTATGACACCACCACGATATAAGAAGGAATTAAAATCATATGAAACATTTTTTATAGAAAAAATATTTTTAATTATTTAAATTTATTATTTAATAAATATTATTTTGATTTTCGAAAACTATGTAATGTTTTTTATAATAGAAATGTTATTTTTCCTTTTTATAAAATTAAATAGTTAAGCATTTATAATTATCCTTGGAATGGTTTTTATGTGACATAAAGATAAATTTTTATTAATAAACCAACATATTTACTATGAATAATTTATATAAATTTTTTTCTATAATTTTAATTATTCTTAAAAGAGGATTTTATTCAAAAAAATATTTTTTCTCTTCTTTTTACATAATTATATTAATTTTTTAACTGGTATATAAATTAAATATCTTAAAATGGATTAAATATTTTTAATTTGAATATTTCATTGAAATAATGTGGTCTATTATTTTTTTGTATATAAAGTACAATTTCCAAGGTAAAAACTTTTCACCATAGTAAATGTTAAAGGAGTTTTATGGGGATTAAAATAAGAGATAAAGGAAAAAAGATAAAAAAAATGAATAAAAATTGATTGAATGTATGAATTTAAATTCTAAATGTCATGGACCCTTCCCACAAGGTGTAACCCTCCAGGTCAAGCAATGGGAGAAGATATATTATGACACCCAAGTCTTGCCACCAATGTGCCCTCGGCTCGTGAGTAGCACCGCGGGTATATCAAAACCATATATAGGAGGCATTTCCCTCTAAGAAAACACATGTGAAATTGAGAGATAAGATAAAAACCATCCAACTCTTTATCATAATTTAATATAAATGAAAATCCAGGTGTGCATAAGTAATAATATGCAAGAATGACTATAACTGAATGAAAACGTACAAGTACCAAAAGAAAAGTGACGACATTGACCACAAAGCACAAAAAAGATCATGATAATCCCCAAGCTAGTTGTAATTAGCCTAATAACTAACCCACTATAACTGACCTAAAAAATAGTTTATATATACATATGCTGAGTATAATAGTATACTTAGTATGATCATCCATGGAGCCTCTTGTGCAAAAGGTAAAGAAAACATGCTGAAGCATAGTAAAAAACAAGTGAAACTAACTCTTCACCAAAACATGTATACTATATTCCCATCCTCACCCTGGATACTCTCACCATATATCACATAAAATAGAATATAAAATAATAATGACTATTAATGGTACTCTGGTTCAACTTCCCCACTAATTTTCTACTCTACCCCAACGTTGCACATCCTGAGAATCTCTCTCCAAAAAGGATAGCCTGCAAGAACCTGGGCGAAGTACCACAACATGCACCTCATTCCATACACCATCAAATCCATGTAAACAAATGTAACCAAAAAGTTTCTAGGATCCACTATGGCCCATACAGTTTGTATCTTAAATGTGGTATTATACCTAAATCCATCACAACCCATACACTAGGTGATGAACCTCAAGCCATCACAGCCTATATACATTATAACTATAGTAGTCCTTAGTAAACTATATCTAGAAAAAAAGTATGTGAAATAAAAACAATCTCATACATCCCTTTACACACATATATTGTAAAAACTAATGTCCATGAATACCATCACAATTAACTACCAACAAAACATAGTGGGTAGTCTACCATCCATCCTCCCACCGGGATGTTAGGGGAAACACCCACATGGCTCAGAATCCATGGGGTATTAGGTTCCCTAACTAATAGGGAAGAGCATTGAATAAAAACAAAAATGTACATGATATAATATAGCTCAGAAGAACACTATAGGAATAACCTTGTATTAAACTCAACTACAACTAACGTCTCTCAGACTCCCACCTATGACTAGTATGACCAGATATCATATAAGCACACAATAATCTAAAGACATACATTGCATTTGTTAATTACTTTTCATCATTTTCACTTTTCATTAATTAATTAATAAACCATTAATTAACCATTAAATATTTCCACATTAAATTACAAAAAAGATCTATGGCCTCCAGGCATAAGAAAATAGATTCCTTGCATTCTCACAAATATAACCTCAATATTTCATCCCAATAAGCTCAAAACCCATGGAAAAAACATTTATTCAATAATTATAATCACTAATTATCATATTACCTGGTACTCTAGGAAAACACCATATGATTCCAAACAAAAGGGGTTCACCTTAGTGATTAGATGAATTACCCATACAGTATTATCCAACTATAGTAGTAGCAAAGACTCATCCAATAATGAGAAGCTAAATATGAGAAGCATATGGAAATACCAATGCATTATTGCCTCTCTTGGAGGGAGAGTTACAAAAGGCATATTCCACAATCATTTGGGAAAGGATATAAGATAAAAATAACATGGGAATCAACCAAAAAACTCATTCAAATAGAGAATATTTATTCCATATCGATGGGTAAGACTAGATTCCACACATTTTTTCATCTCCAGTGTCATCCTAAAAACCCACATGCATATACTGATGAACCTCACCACTCCATGCATCAACTACTTCCACAACAACCACGCCTCCTCACAAGTCATATGATAACTAAACTCTAGGATCAACCATCAGAGGATCACATCACATCTGGGACTCTATTCCCAACATATCACAATATCCCTCGAGGTTCTACCTTTTCATGATGACATCACATCACAATATGTAGGAAAAAAATATAGAAACCATGCTCTTGGAACTTAAACAAGGCATTTAGCCATCACACTCAATGAGCTCTCACAGATCCAAATCACAAGGCACTTAGCCTTAATAACCAAGAGGGAAACCTAGGACCTACAAAGACATTATCTTTTATCACACAACTAATTTTGTATTTCATATTTAATTAACTGATTCTTAATTTAAAGGTTCTAAATATAGGAAACCTATGAAACAAGCTATTGTTTCTCCAAAGTGCAGCTGAATCATGGTTTTGCTGGCACCCATATTTGATTTTTCCGTATTCAATGAACATTCAAGGATGAAAACGAAGATAAAGTCTAGTATCCACTAAATTGATTCAAGGATTTAGACAAGGAAGAATTTCCCCTAAAACTATGAGATAGGATCGGCATATTTTGTTTATAATTAATTAAATTAAATTAATGAAATACCTCCAAGGTTTTCTTTCTTCATTGATGTGTCTGACCACCGATCTGTGGTTCTCCGTCATTGCATTGTAGAGATAAAGAGTAGATCTCATCTAGTAGTGATCCACGCATGCACTGAGAATCTCTATATGCCACTGATGATGTCCTCGGGTGCTAACATGGAAGATCCTTCCACTTGCGTCATCCTTTGTTGATCACCTTAAGAACCACTTCCAATGTGTTCTTTGATATGGTGCAATATGTCCATTCTCATTCTTGAGAATGTTCGTGGAGAAAAGTGGTCCCTAAAGTCTTGAGTTATTTCTCCAAAAAAATATTTTGCACAACCTTTGTGGCTAGCACTCTCTTATCCCAGGCTAAATGATAAAATAATAACATAATTGGGATTTTAATTCACAAGGTAATAAAAAATAATTGGCATAAGTGACACTACTTATTTTATTTTTCCATGTGAATCACCCATGTCAAGTAATAATGGAAATACGATTATTTATATGACATGTTCTTAAAAAGAAATTTATATTTAAATATTATTTAATCAAACGATATATTATATTATCTATCACTGGATCCATAAACATGGCAGGCTCTCCCTCCATAATATTTATCTGTCATAGAATAATGACTATTTATTTATTAAATAAATATAACTTCATTATTCACTAATAAATAATTATTTTGTCCACAATATATTCTGTTGAATAACTTGTGATGAAATAATTGTGATCAAACATAAATGAATAATTATTAAACCACAAATGGGATTAATATTTATAAATCTTGTTAAATAATAAATTATTTAACTGAGATTCCAGAAACTCTTGGTGTGTAACCCTCTAGGCCACTTTCTCAGTGGCATTAGGCGAACCATCATAATTTCCATGGTTATCATATAGTAACATTCCAAGGCGCCCATATATTAATAATTTTATTCCCTAATGACATGTCACCACTTACAAATTATTACCAAGTAATCTATTCAATTTTTCTCGATATATCCAATCAAGAGGGTTTCATGGAATTTCCATGAACCGATGTGATCTATTTATCATTATTTGACTTACTGAAAGTTGAACATGCCTATAAAACACATTTTCCTTGGATATATTTAGGCTATATCATTTCCATCAATGGGAATGATATATCAACTTCTATTATGGAGAAGAAGGGACAAAACCTTTTATTCATTATTCATTAACACAGTATTACTCATGACGCAGCCAATATATCCAACCTCACCATGAACATATGTCATAATTATTTTTTCCAATAAATATAAGTTCATGAGTTAAAATACCCATTAATAATAATCATAAAGTCTAAGGACCAATACAAGCATCTAAAGATAGGAAGATCCCATGACACTTATAAATGTGGTTTTTCTATCGTTAGGTCTCATTATCATAATATCTTACTGGATATCACCATGGGAGTACATGATGAGAAAGTTTCTCAAAGTCTTATGAGTATCCACCCATGATATATTGTATCATTTTTGTCACTCAAATGATATCATCTGGATATATAACATATATCTACGAATAGTGTCATAGCACTTCTGTGTTCCCATCATAGTGGGGAAGTGCTCGGACCTTTTTGTGTGATAACTACTCTTAGGACATTATCACATGAAATGTTACTCATAAGAACAATCATGATGTTATAGATATTTTTTAATACCAATCCAAATAATACATGTTTATCATAAATTATAAAGATGTTGGATTTAGGGACCTACTAAAAAATCAATCAGATATATCAAAAAATAATAAAACAATTAATTAAAAATTCCATTAATTCATTTATAAATAAGAATCCTCGTGATTCAGTTTCATTAAACGATTCAATTAAACATTCATACTTCCATAAAAAAATTAAAATCAAATTACAATAATATTCAGATTCATTAAACATTTGTCTTTAATATTTTAGTAAATTAATTTTCCATTAATTCATGTTTTATTTTCTTTACCAATTTCACATCCAAATATATGAACAAAAGGGAAAACATATATTTCACACTATCTAAAAAATCAAGAGGCAACCCGTTATCATAGTAGAAAAAACCTCACCATGCGATCAATACCAATTATTTAATCCGGTTCAAATAATAATTAGGTTAATTCTATTGTGATCCATTAGATAAATAATGATATATCTACGATATCATGTAAATAAATAGAGAAGTAATGAATTTAGTACCTCAAAATGGTGTCAAATGTTTTTCCATGAGAACAGATCAATGTTGTTGATCCCAATCACCTCTACCACAAGAACTTCATCTCCCCAAGGACACCACAGTAAAACCACGCCAACAAGAAACCACTAAAACTCCATTAGAAAATGGATATCATGTGAATTCATGTGGAAAAGTGGAAAAATAAGAAGAAGAGCAAGGAAACCACAAGAAAGGAGGTTTAACATACCTTGTGTTGAAGATATATTGATGGAGGGAAGCTCGGGATAAATCATTGATAAAGGAATTGCCAAAACATCGAATAGGTGGTCACCAAGTCACATGGAACGAGAGAGAGAGGGGTGCTTCATCCATAAATTTTGACATATTGAGAATCTAGAAACATTTAAAACTCATAGCATCGAAGAATTACAAGAAGTGTAATCCCCTTTCATGTCATGTAATCATTAGGGGTATGTTCTGTCAAAAAATGTTTCACACTTTTTATTTTTAAACCCTAAAAACATATGTATCATGGAACTAACGTGCATGACATGAAATTCTTACACGGGGTGTAATTATTCATGTTTCCATCAATTCACATCCAAAATCCTCCAGACATCCTCCATTCCTTCTCCTAGAAGATCGATCTTCGGTGAAAAATGGGGTATATCCATGAAGATTTTATCTCTTAAATTTGATACCACTCAAAAAATTATATTTCATGAGAATCCCAAACTAACCCAGAGAGGAAATAGAATTTATTCATCTGAATAGCCACCCTTTGAGATACCTATTAATTCTCTACAAACCATAGGAGCTCAACCACCTCACCCAATCACAAGGGGATCAACAAGGTGAGTAGATGAACTACTCTTGGAGTATTTCCCACCTATTATAGGAACACAAACTCTTTTAATAATATAAATCTAAACACTGAAGGAATGCATAATACCCCTCCCATCTTCTACACTTATATAATGAGATTATACCACAATAAGAAATAAGAGAAATATATATCACAAACAAAAATGGTCTATAACGACAAAAGAACCATTTTTTAGGAGAAGAGATAAACATCATACAGATCGGGGTACTGAGAGTGTATATACGAATCACATTCCCATGTACTCTCCTCCACACCACAGTGCCTCTGCAAGACATGAACCAAGGGATTGGCATGCCTACACAACACATTCTCCTAGTGGTCCTAGAACTCTACATACTGCTCATCAAAGGCCACGTCATCTTCAACATTAGTCTCACCCCGATGGATGATGTGTGATTCTCCAAGAATATAACAATTGATATAGAACACATGAAAATCATCTGTTATCCAACTCATATATTGGGGAATTTATATTTGATATGCCACATCTCCAATATAAGCCAACACCTCATAA
Organism: Viscum album; assembly: GCA_963277665.1. Lineage (NCBI taxonomy): Eukaryota > Viridiplantae > Streptophyta > Magnoliopsida > Santalales > Viscaceae > Viscum > Viscum album. The sequence goes on along the minus strand of OY728160.1, from coordinate 80,975,865 downwards.
TGACAAAAAAAAGTGGGGTACTAATGACCAAACCTTCAATTTCAATGAGAAAGAGTGATCTTCCGAAACACATGACCCCCAATGTTTCTAGGGCCAAAAAATTACATAAGTTATTTTAGGTTTTTCACATTTCTTTTATCGAGACATTATTGTAGGCGACATAAGAAATCATATTTCTTAACATCGGTTACATTATCCAATTTAAAAAATTATTATTTAAAATGTTTTTTACATTTATTTTTAAATAAATATTGTTAAAGATTCTTCAGTGAAGGTTTTTAACTTTTGTTATTAAATAATTGACCTAAAATTATCTTACCACATCGGTTTTTATATAACCGATGTGGAAAACCTTGGTCTATATGTATTTTTTAAGTTGGTTATTTAATCAACACTGTGAAAAATGATTTGAGATGAATTTTTTTCTTATCATTTATTAAATAACCAATTTAAGATACATTATACCATGTCGGTTATAAAAAATATACATGGAAACCCATGACCGCAAACATTTTTTTTACATCAGCTATAAAATAACTGACATAAAAAACCACTGAAATGTATTTTGAATTTCGGCTATAAATTAACCAATATAAAAAATATTTTTTAAAAAAATTTATGAAACCCTACTTCTAAACAACAAAACCATACCTAAAACAACGAAAACTCGACTAGAAAGCAAACCATAAACCTGTAAAAATAGATCAGAAATTAGCAAAACCAGCTGAAAAATTGCACATTCACATTTAAAAAATGAAAAATCACAATATTAACTAAAAATACCTAAATTAAACCAAAAAAACAACCAAATAATCATTTAGAATTACAACACTCAAAGATAAAATATTCACTGAAAACTAAATTAAATCCAATAAAACTTATAAAATAATATGACCATACCACTTGTATGTGATTAACCTCTTGTACAGTATAAGGTTGGGGGTCTTTAAATAGATACAAATTAAAACCAAAGTAGTAAACATGTATAATTAATATAACAAATGGAATATTATGGAATACTTTCTAAGGAATTATTACCTATTTGAACTTCGTTACTGATCCAGTTGTAATTATTTCATATATAAATCTATACATATAATATCAAATTTTTATAAAAACTTTTTGTTTATGAAAATACTATTTAAAGGAATTCTTCAATTAAAAATATCATTTTATGTAATACATCTAAAATGTACTAATTATAAATGGATATTCACCTTTACTTTTATATATTTGATTATGGATCACTTTTTTCTTTATGGATTTTTGAAATAAATCCCATACCCTATTAGAAAATAATATTAATGAAAAAAAGTTAAAATAAATTATAATATAAAAAATATTAAAAAATTAAAACATAATTTTCCAACATGTTCTTAAAAGTTCCTAGCACATCGACATGGACTGAGAATATCCAATAAAGTGTTTTCTCCCTCAGAGAAAAGAACATAACATCCAATGGTCCCTTTAATAAAATAAAATTTAATGATATTTGATATTATATTAAAAAATAAATAAAAATTTGTGAGATATATGTTTCATACCTATCAACATAGGGAAACATCCAAAACTACATAATTATATTCTATTCAAATCTTTCAGCAATATAAGCTTCTTTAGGTTCCTCATCCAATTCATGCCCTTCAGGTGAAATCAAATGTGGGTCCATAAACACATATTCATATGTATTCTCATTCATCCTAGACAATTTATAAAGATACATAATAAAAAATAGACATATGTATAAATTTTCAATAAATTTAACACAGGGAAATATTTTTCTAAATACTTTCATGATAAAAACTTCCACCATGTTGATGCCCAACATATCTTCAGTAATACGATCCATGATATCATTTTTTATAGTCCCCACATCTATTTCACATCAAAAAATATGATACTCCATTGGAAATGTATAATGACTATCCAACAAATTTGAATATCTTGAAAAATTTTCAAGACTACTAGAATCTTAATATGATGTCATAGCCCTTTGTCTTTTTTTTTGATATATAGTATTTATTTAACTTTAAATTATTCTTCTATGTAAATAGATAAATATATTAAATTTCAAAAGTTAATAAAAATTTAATATGAAAATAAAATAAATGATATGACATACACAAACATCTATGGTAATTTTTCGCTAACCTCTAGATGGCTGAACTAAAAAGTGGCTGATATTTTTTTCAAATATCATCACCTCATCTATAGGTAATGTTACTCTAGCTAATATATCTATAATATATGGTATCGTGACCTTATTCTTCTCTAAATCTAATTTTTTATGATGAATTTTGTCTCCTATATAATATATTAGCCCATATACAACTATACGATAGTGAGGATCATCAACATACAACTCATAATAATAGGATCTGTAGGCGGAGGTGGGGGATAAATAATTGAGTTTTTAGGTGGAGGTGGGGGATTAATACATTGGTTTTCTAGAAGAAGTGGGGAAGTAAATGCTACAGGTGGAGGTGGAGTGGGAGCGACAGTCTGAAATTTTCTTTGTATGTCTGCAAACATAGTATGTACCAACGATCTAATTTTTCCCATCGTCACATTAATATTGTAAACTTAAGCCTCCAATGATTCTATTTTTTTATATAAACCATAAATAGAAGATTCAAAAGAATGTGTTAACACTTTTCTTATTGATAAACCCACCATGTATCCTCATACCCAACCCGTGGGTTCGGGATTTCCCAATGAAAGAGATAAAATATCTTGCCTCCCATAATATTTAAATACCCCCTCTTTGATCTCCTCCTCAAGATAATCCTGTATGAATTATTGGAAAAATTTTGTAATGATTAAATGTATATAAATAATTGAACTTATTTAAATAAATAAAATAAACAACTTATAATCCTCTCAGCTACGACCCTCGATTCATCTGTAAGATATTTCCCCTTTTGGTTCATCTGATACCTCTTATATTTTTCATTTCTATACAGAGGGGATAGAGGGGAGTCCTCTATAGAGCTGGAAGACTCTTCTATAGGTTTTTGTAATTATTTGACCTATAATATGTTATTTTAATAAATTATACACTCCCTAAGATAAACTATGATGGTATACATTTCTAGATTAGATCTCTTGATGAGCTCTCCTTGATTCATGTAAATTAAGAATATGAAATCATTAAGAAGTCATTAATAAGATAATTAATATAAGAAAACTTCTAAAATAATACATTAAACTTCAAAAAAATTATTCTTATTTGACATTATATATTAAAGGATATTTATGATATTTAATCTCTTGTTGCCTATCCCCAAAAATGAAATCAAATGTGAGGGTTGATTTGAAAACCCTCCTTCTCCTAGAAACCATTGATAAAAATTTCCCAAAGACTCCTCCAATGTCAGGTATATCAAATTTCATATAATAAGGAAAATAAAAAACATATTATACAATAAAAATTTAAATATTATTTAAACAATAGAAAAATAGATTACCAAAATGATCTCCTATAACAGATCTAGTGTTGTTTTGGAAACATTTCTTTAATTATAAAAAAAATAATGACTTTTCTTTTACCAAGATTTGATAGAAAACTCTTAAAAAATTTTGAATTAAGAATTATTGTTATATAATTCTCATAAATGTCTACAACTATCCTCTGGTCATGGACACGTGCAAGTGATAATTTTGGAAAATGCATGCTTCCAAGTCTACCAACCCTCAGACTATTCTTTAAAATTGTGGGATCACATGAAGAAGACTGGGGAACATCAAAAGAAGCATGTGGATGATACTCCCTAGTTATATGATCATGATTCTCATCACCATAAGTTTTTGGTTGATCAACTAATTGATCTATCATTACCCTTCAAATCAATGAAACAATCATTTAGTACACAAAATATACAAATTCAAATATTACAATACAAATGTAAATAGAAAAAATAAAAATTATGAAACATAAAAGTAAACTAAAACATAAAACATTATTATTCATATTTTTTATAGTCAACTAAATGCTAACAATATTAATGATATATGGAATGTCATGTAAATTAATGAAAACAAATCCAAAATTGGTGTAGGAATATTAAAAATGATCCATCCTAAAAAAATATTTTTACACAAAAAACAATATTTTTTAACAAATAGATTTAAATAATTTTTTATTCAAAAAAATAAAAAATATATAAGTTACATAATGGTAACATGATAAAATAAAAAAAAATAAACTAAGATAATCAAACATTTCTACTTATTAGTTTTAATAGGTGTATTAATAAAGAAAAAATATACAATATCAAACATTTTATGAAATTAGTAAAGCATAACAAAAAATAAAAATATGTTACCAATAATATTAGGAATGTACTTATGGATTTTTTCCCCAAGTTCCATCATCGTGATCTTTCCATATAGCACAAACCATGTCCATAAAATGATCATCCTTATAATCTGTTAATTTACCAACAAAACTAGGGATCCCATACAAATCAGAAACTTCATCAAGTTGATCATCACAAAGATATGTTTTTTCCTTGTAAAACAACATACCAATACATATCAGATTGATCAAGAATATATTATTTTTTTCATGTGTTTTCATTATAAATGAACCAGATGTGTCTTGCAATCTATTCATATTAACATGTGTCGTTACAAATTCAATGTGTCAAACACTATTTTTACAGATAAACCATTTCCAGTTAAATGCATGAACATTATTTTTAATGTAATAAACCTCCCTTATTTCTTAAATGACTCCATAATATTCACATTATGCAAAAATTGGGGGGGTTTTTATTAGAAATCGAAAAATATATTTCTTTTGCGAACACTAATAAACCACTATTCTAAGCTGCAGTTCTCTTGTCCCGATATTTTGTATGAATTGTATACCTATTAATGTCATACATAGACCATATTATCACATTTAAACTAATACCACCAACAATCCATATTAATGTATTTTATGTATATGATCTACCACGAATGGTCTTTTAAAACCAATACAAAATTTTTTTCTCATGTTCATTCAAAATCCACATGTGTTTCTTCTTTGGATGACATTGTTTCAACTAACTAATATTAAATGTTATATATGGTTGATCATCAAACATGTTATTCAAGATGTATAAATGTACCTTTATATGTTTACCTAACAATGATTTGAATTTCAAGCCACAAATCCAATTTACATCATGGTTAGCTCATTCATGGGAAGATGGAGGCAAACCAATGTGCTCCACCATAGACAAGAAGCTCATAAAAACTCCACAACCTCTTTATAAATATACATTTCAACAATAGAGGATTTGGGTCGATATGGATTCTTGACATACCCCATCAGTATATTCAAATACCATTCAAAAGGATACCTACCACATAGATAAACAAGTTCACAAAGATTTATTTTTCTAACCAGATGAACCATTAAATGCACCATTATATAAAACAATATTGGGGAAAATAAATTTCCAATTGAAAAATTATATAAATTCATTCGTTTTTACATAATGTTCCAAGAATCAAGACTATCACCATTTTAAAAATTGAATTGAAAAAATAACACACCTACATGATTGTCATTCTGACATGGATGGGAAATATTCCACACAATGAATATGGTAGAAGATGTTTCTTCATGACATGAAAATCAGGAGACTTAAAACATGTCAACATTAAATCCTTCAATTAGACAAAATTTATTACATTTTAAAACTAACCCTACCGCACATTGATATCATGAAGACACAAAAAAACCTATTTTCCCCATCTGGGATAATGTATGATAATCCGGGGGAAGAAATGTTTGTCTTCCATTAGGATCAGGAGATAACTCAAAAAGTAATCCCATTGAAAGTAAGTCAATTCTTGCATTCAACACATCCTCATTCTTTCCATTAACAACTATCAATGTTCCAATCAAACAGTCACATATATTATTCTCCATGCGCATGACATCAATATGATGTTTCACTTTATGATATCTTCATTATGGTTTCCAAAAAAATATCAACTAATTCTTCCAAATATATCTTGGATTACCATAATTATGTGTCATTCCAATTTTCACATCAATTTTTCCACCCCCTCGAAATACTCAATACTGATAATGGTTTTGGAGCAATATAAAATTAGTGTGATCAACCGAATTCCTTTTAAATCTTATAAAAGTGTGATCCATAGGAAAAAAATTCGATGACCCATGTACATTATTTTATTCCCATGAGGTAATTAAAAATATGATGTCTATTGTTATAAAATTAGACACACATTATGCCTCTTGACATTGTATTTATAATTTTTTTAATTTCCTAGGAAGTCATTTATAGTGAAGATAGCCTCTACATGTATTTGAAAATATTCCATTTTATAAGAATCATACACCCTAATACCATCCTCCCATAAGAGTTTCAAATCATCAATTAACAGTGAAAAGAAAAAATCAATATCATTTTTTGTTTTCTTTGGCCTAGAGATCATCAAAATAAACATGATATATTTATGCTTCATACAAAATTCTAGAGATAGGTTGTAAATTACCAATAATACAGGATATAAAATATGTATTCTACCCAAGATTTGATATGGATTCATTCTAACTGTGCATATCCAATGTATGAGATTTCTAACTTCATTTCCGAATGTAGGATATTGCCCATCAATTTTCATCCCTTGTGGACAATTTTATAGATGACATATTTTTCCATCACATATCCGCTCACCATCATGCCATATTAACCTTTTTGCATCATGTGAATTGGTAATTAATTGTTCAAACAAGAAATTATAGGAAGATAAAAAAAATATTGGATGGGTCTCTATAATCTCTACATCAACCTGGGATTTTTATTTCAACTTACATCGTGATATCCCACATTTTTGACACTCTTATTGGAATTCATATTCTTTAATATCACATTGTCATTTAGATAGGCATGTATTTTCTTATATCCCAATTTAATCGGGCATAATTTTTTCTTGGCCTTAAAATGTGAATCCGGAAGATCATTGTCTTTAGGAAGAATGTATTTCAACAATTTTAGTAGCTCTATAAAACCCATGTCACTCCATCCATTCTACTCCTTCAGGTAAATCAATCTTAACACTGTTGATAAAATGGTAAAATTTGTACAACCAGCATAAAATGGGTTTTCAGAATCACCATAAAAAATCTCAATTGTTGGTTCTTTATTAATTTGTTCTGATTCAATATCATGAATCATTTCTTCGATTTCATCATAGTTATTATCTTGCAAAGAATCATTATTAGTAGATCATAAGTTCTTCCAAGTTTCACCATTTCAAATCCAAGGGTTGTAACTCGGATTAAAACCATGAAAAATTAAATGATCTTTTATCTCTCTACGTTTCATCTTCTTCATATTTAAACATTTCAGGAATAGACAGATAAATGTGTCATTGTTGGAAACATTTCATTTTGAAAATTCAAAAAAAGCATCAATACCTTAATCATATTTATCACTCATTCGGAAAATATAATTAAAAATTATACATAATAATGGAAGATAAGTATTAATATAAATGATAAATAATAATAAGATATGCATGGAAGTAATTATAAAATAGAAAATATTGTTAGATAAGATAGTTTTACATTCATGTGAAATATTCCATAAATTGAAAGTAGCATAATTTTGAAATATAAAATATATATATGCTTATTTCAAAAATATAATGGCACTATTTTGGGAAATAATATAGAAATCCAGTAAATTAAAAAAACATCCACTACTATGATTTTGTTTCAGAAACTTTCATTGGGGCGTGCATTGCCATGCTAACACATGCTGATTGTTACCCCGCATTACCTCATTCCAAAGGTGGGCGCATATGTTTCTTAGTTAGTGATGTTTTGTCTTTGATCTAAATAGGATGATGAGATGTTAGAATCTCTTTTCATGGATTCCTCCTTGGAATTCATCTCCTAGTTAGGTTCTCCCTTAAAGAATAAGATGTTGTTCATGAAACCCTTCTTGGTGTCATGTCTTTGTGGACACTGGTTAATTAGACTACATCTATCAAGTCATTCCATGGGGAAAAGTTAGGGAACTAACCTTCGATTAAAGAACATAGTCACGTTGGGAATCACTAGCATGTATGGATGTCAGAACACTGGTAAACCTAGGTTTCTTCCCCTTATGATAGGGCTTCTCAAGGGTTTGGCAGCCTAAGGCATTCCACGTGGAGTGTGGAGAATTATATTCCATATGTATGTATCCAAGTTTTTCCATGGTTTCATATGATTTACATGGGGTATGCCTTGAGTTTAACATCTAGTGGAGATGGACTTGATTGATCATAATGCTAATGGGTGCGGATCAGATGGGTACATCACTAGGGGGAGCACCTAAGAGGTTTACTAGATATGTGGATCAAAATGCCTAATGAGGATGAATATGAGGATTATTAGGTCCTGATGAAGGAGACACCAAGGTTTACCATTGGCTGGGATTGATTCATGGAGAGGCTTCCTACAAAAAAATTTTAGCCGATAGGGATCAAAAACCACAGAGTTTTATAGTGTGAATCATGGGATCTAGGTATGTACAATGGACAACAACCCGAAGACATACTAGGGAATACACACGGTTAGTGGCCCAGGTACTATAAAATGAGCAATGAAATGAATGAGGCTTACCCAGGGTAAGCTTCCCAGATAGATAGCATGACTTCCCTATGATGAGGTGGCCCAGGTGGAATTAGGATATATATGGATGGAGTGTCTAAGGATGGGATAATTGGGAGTGAAACCGATGTGATGATGACAGTGATGTTGGGATTGAACCTCAGAGAGGATTCCTATGTATCCTTATAACAGGGAATAAAATTCCACATAGTTTGGTGAAATGATGACTCACCTGAGGAGGTGGCTCGCAATAATTAATGTGTTGATGGGGATACGAAGGGACAAGAACTATCAGGTTGTTGCATGAACTTCCTGAAACACAAAGGCTCAACAGAGAGACTAGGATGAAACATGAGTGATCATCTTAAACATCACGTAGGCTTCCTATATATCCTCATTGATGGGAATAAAAGTCCACATAGTTTAGGAATGGTTAATAGAATTGGGGTGTAAAAAAGGTACAATGACCCAAATGCATGCTGGCGATTACACGTCGTTAGCAGCCCATCGCAAGAGGGGCACTCTAGTTAGGAGCAGTATGGATTGAGCACGGGGCCTATTAAGTGTAAGATGTTGAGGTACTAGTCTAACACCATTAAATGGTGGACCAATGATGTGGGTACCAACAAAGGGGACATCAAATTTTACCAGTGTTTGGTGTTGAACCTCAAGTAGGTTTCCTACATTCCCTGTCAGGGGGACAAGGATCAAAACCCACATAGTTTTGAAGCATAGAGTTTAACATCATGTAGGATGAGGGTGAACTGACTTGAAGTGGTATAGACTAATGGGTAATGGTATTTAACCTCATAGAGTCTTCATGTGTACCTTTCCTAGAAAGGTAAATGATCAAATTCCATGTATATGAGCTATGAGGGGGGGATTACACACTAGGGAGACCCTAAGAGGATATCAGGGTCACTGTTTAATCTAAGATCATGTGATTCATGCAAGGTGTGAGAAACGAGAGGCAACAAATACCTGAAAATCTCATAGTGAAAGGTGTATATGTGATGAATGGAGATGTGCATATGCATTTTTAGTGGCCCAAGGAGAGGAAGAATGAAACATACTCTCAAAGGGAGGCCTAAGTATGGGTCGATATGTACAAGGAGGATATGGCCACTGTACTCAGAACACCTTGTCATGTGGGTTTGGGGCTTACACAAAGACTGCCTGAGGTGCACATGGATACAATACTCAAAGGGAGGGCATAGTAAGAAGGCACTAGTGCCTATCCCCTTCACGGTCCTCTCTGGACATGTCACTTATGCAGTGATAACTATTTAAAATCATGTGTCGGGGACATGGGTGCATGGTAGTTTAACTTCCTGCAACTTGGATAGTAGGGATTTACTCATCACCCATATGACTTAAAAAACTGGCACACTTTAAGCCTTAGTAAAGAGAAGTCACCATCGATTCCATATATGGACAAGGTTCTAGGGTGATCCATTGAAGGGATCATGTTTTCATGCCTATGCTAAGAATAAAAAACCATTGGTGTTCCTATGCAAATAATAATGAACCAATGAAATGTGACAAGATGCACCACCCGAGGAACATTGATATCACTTTGTACAAGCCTGGAGGGATTCATGATAAAAGTGTTCTAGAAGAAAGAGGCCATGCAGAGAGGGGATTCACAAAGATCAAGGGTTCAGAAATAATAGAGGATTTTAGTGAAGAGGGATTCAGAGAGCTCATGGGATTGTAGAGCATAGGGTCTCAGAGAGAACAGGGATTCAAAGAGCTCATGGGCTTGTAAAGAACAAGGGCTCATAGATCACATGGATTCATGGATATCATAGGTTTCTAGAGAAGAAGGGCTTGAAGAGGATATGTTATTTCAAAGAGGATAACTTTTATAAATATAGTGTCTTAGCCTAGTCATAGTGTACACATGTGTTTTGTGGGTGCTTCATGAACCATGGGTGCTTAGTGATGTCCTAAGTACCCAAAGGGTTCTTCTTCCTTTACGGTGGCCAATATGCTTCGTGAAGGGAATCCCTATTCAAAATAGGGGTATTTCTGAGCATAGAAAAAGAGTTTTCTCAATGCTCAAGTATATTGGATGATTCATTTTCTTGGTTGGTTCACAGAGAAATGAAAACTTCGTGATTTTGAAATTCAAAAAACGAAAGGTTGGGGTTCAAATCCTTTGGAATGGGGTTGTTTGGTATTTTTAGGCACTAGGGGAAAAGATGATATGAGGGTGTGTTATGAAGTAAATTTGTATTCTACTTCAAAGGAAAATTTCTTCATGTACCACAGAGTTGTGAAGATTACCATCATACCCTCTATGACAAAGAGGCTTCCTTCATTCCCTCCACAACAGTGGAAGAGGCTTCCATAAATGCCCAATGAATAGCAGAGGCGATCATCTTCCCTCAGTGGCACACATACTTTTTTTAAGTTATTCATAACCACGGAGTGGAACATTACTTCCCTCTATGTTGGGTACATAGAAGGCCTTGGATTTTCATTGGCTATGGTGATGAATGTCTTTGTGCCAGCCACAATTCTGAATGGATTTTCGAAGGTGCTTCATGAAGAAGCCCCTTTTGGGACTGTTATGTCCTCTGCTTATTTTTTCCATGAAAAAAATTTGAGAAGCAGTGCCCCCCCCCCTCAGAATTGGGCTAAGGTGAAAATAAGGGTCGAATGCTCATGGTTGATTTCCAAAATTTTATGAAAATCGTGATTCTGGATTGCGGAGCCAGATCACTAAGAGTATATGTGTTTCACAGTTGGAGAACACCGTAAAGCTATCCACAGCTAGGAGGACTACAGAGCTTGAGGTTATTTGAATATAAATAGGTGGAAAAGACCCCTATTTTTCCCTCACATGTCTAAAAATATTTTTTCTTTGAGATCTCAATTTTAGAACCTCCCGGTTCTCCATGATTACTATTCGTGATCTAGGATTTTGTTTGCTCTATACCGCACGGTGAGTCCTTAGACTCAGCGATCATGCACTCCATGAGTTGTGTCTGCATATTTTGTGCTATAAGTATACAACTAATCTCAGTGATTGACCTCCACTATATTTCTTTGAATTGGAGCTTTGTAAACCAGAACAGAAAATTTCTAAGGTCCTGCGGTAGAATGGAAAACCAAAAAGTTTCTCAGGGGGTCCTTATGGATGCTTCCTTGAGAGAAGAGCTGGAAGATAATATGGGCATCAAGAAAAGTGTGTGAGTCCATTATAACCATGAATCCCTAGTGTATCTTCAATTATAATTCCAAAAGAACTATCATCTAAGTAAAATATTGTGTATTTATGGATTTGGTCTAAGGGATGATGCTCTCATTTCTAAAGCAAGTAGGGATAAACCAGCTTATTGGTTTAGGAGTATGACGTGCTAGCTCCAGTAGTTTGGGTTTGCCGATGGTCATACAAAGGAATTTCACACACCTTTTACTATTTTCTTCCCGAATTATTATTTCCTTGTTGTTTATGGGAAGGCATTGGAGCCGGAGTCATCTCCCCCATAGTATCACACCATCCATAAGGAGGATTTTTGAAACCCCGAGAAGGGCTGACATAATTATTGGGACCTGGTCTAGGGTGGAAATTTTACAGAGTAATGGGCCTAGGATTACTGGGTTTGTGTGTTCTATGAGGAATTCAAGGATGAGATAAAGTTTTTAGGGTTACATAATGATGTTTGGGCCTCCCAATTTCATATCTATCAGCCGAAACACCTGATGAAGGAGTTTCTGAGTCGGTGGTCATCAAGGACCAACATGTTTTATGTTCACTATGGGGAGGTTTGTATCAGCCTCTGCGACCTTCATAATATCTCATGGATTCCAATATTTGGGGAGATTAATGACGAATTCCTCCATGCATAGAACTCATGGGAAGATATGAATAAGAATCCATTGATTGAAAAGAAAATGATGGATATGGTTGTATGCGATAAAAAGAAATCGGTAAGGGACGTCCACTTCAAGTTGTGGTTTAAGAGTTTCGTAATCTTCTTGTTAAGGCATGTATCTTAAGAGGAGGAATCTCTCAAGATGAAACCGATCATGCCTCCCACATTTCCAAAGGGAGAACAGTGTAGTAAAAAAATTCATATTGGTGAACCCTAGAAGAAAACCACTGGATGCTGTGGGGGTATAGTGTCAACCCCGAGTAGCAGCCTGTGGATAGGCTATCTTGATTCATTTATAAGATCATATACCACTGGATGTTGTCAGTCCAGGACACAAATACAGTATTGTGATCGAGAACATTCATTATGGAATCTATGCTAGTGATGGGGGAGAATTACAACATGGGGATCCCAGTGTTGGCCATGCTATAAAAGGTGGTGTGGAATATATAGGAGGGGAAGAAGCCACATAGGGTGTACAAACTGAAAAAAAAAATTGTATGGATGGATAGCAGTACACTTGGGAGCCTACAATATTCTAACCCCATTCCCCCTCATTGATCAGACTTCTAACAAACTTTTTTGAATGCGGTGGGGAAAATTTTGGCCATGCTGACTCCACCACTGGTGCTAAATAGTTTCTGGAGGGTGGATGAATTCAACTTCCATCCATTTCCATTTCCAAAAGGTGCATTCACTGATGATGGACAAGGAACTATATAGAATTGGTCCTATCATCTAGCCTTTCGGGGTGGATTTATGGTAGCACGGATCGATCGTGAGCCTTTCTTTGATCTGTATACCCCGCACTGCTTTGTGAGGCTGTTCTAGGGATTGTAGAGGTTGAACCTGCATGTCTACTTGGGTAGTATGCCAGGAGGACCATCCATGCATGATGAGGCAGATCTTGGGCATGTTCCCGTTGGAGAATATGAAGATACAGAATGAGCTGCCTCCCCCCACATCCATCAATGGGCTAGTATTAGAGTATGCCAAGAGTTGGGAGGCAGCCTACCCCAGGGAAATGTTGAAGTGATGAACCATCCATTCCTGTGATGGGGTGCCTCCTGAACCTTGAGGTCGGTGCTGGAAAGTGGAAATAACACGCTACGGTGGAGTTGATGCATTAGTGATGAGTAGAATAATTCTAGGACCTGCACTGAGTGGGAGGAAATCGATATCGACAGACCTAGAAATCCTAGATGAATAGAGCCACCGAGAAGGGAGGCCAACCAGGGTGTTTTGTAGGATACCCACTATAGCAACCCAATCCTTTTACATAAAAAATTTCATGATTTTATGCATAATTAATCATCAGTGTATAATCAAATGATCTTTACATCTAGTGTCTTAGAAGACTAGGTACATATAACATAATACATGGGAAAAAACTTCTTTATTTAATCTCAATAAAGATCTTCTAACTTCCTTTTATCTCTTACATCTGCATAGGGTACCCTGGGGAACACATGAACAAAGGGATGAGCTAAAAATCCTAGTAAGGGAATGAACACAAGGATACATCTCAAGAACATGAGTTAAGAGGAATGACATAATGATATCCAAAGAATTAAACATATGAAATAATTTAATATAATAATGGGATCATATAAACATGGAATCATATAAATGTGGCAGAATCATAAATCAAATCTTCAGTATGGGTAAAGGCTAACCGCCAATCTCGTTTCACATCGCATCTCATGAGACTTATCCTTACCCAATAAATTGGAGCGCTATCTGCGAATACCCATCTCAACATTTTCATGAATATTCTTTCCACATAAACATTCTTACCACAAATACAATCATACATAATCAACAATACACAAGCAAAAGGGTACCCATGGAAAGAATTGGGTACCACAATCATGACATGAATCATAACCAATGGGCGTAACATGAATGTGTCCATGTAAAAAAAGAATTAGAAAATATATGTAAATTGATAGGGTAAAATAGGCATATAACATGGTAAGTGGTGTCAAACATAAGTGACAACATATGAGAAATTTATTTTAGATATATTAGCATTAAAACATTTTTGGGCCGTTTTAAGGAAAATACTATAGAGATTTTAAAATAGTAAAGAAGACATTATTTTATATAAAACCAGAATTGAACCAAGAAGTTTTTAATAATGAAAATAAATAATTAACAAAAATAATGGTGTCTTAAAACAGAAGATAGAGTGCACTTGAAATTGGGTAAAAGTTCGGGATGTTCCTTTAAAACGAGTGTGCTTAATGGGAAGTATCGAAGAGAAATTCACATAAAAGCATGTATATCCATGAAAGATAATGAGATATGGATCTTGGAACATGAGTTTGGAGCATATAAAAATAATGTTGATGTTCTATATAAAATAAAATAAAACTAAATTTTGGTAAAAATAAAGGTAGAACAACCTGATGGAATAAAGGAAGTTTGGGTAGAATCCATCATGGCTTATTGGCATGGTATCAGGTGTCACTAAGAGGGATTGATGAGATAGATAAGGGGTTTCTAGTCACTTATAAAACATTAGGGATGTATGGGTAATGATTATAAACATACCCCATCACTTGGTATTACACAAAAAAAGGCATAGCATAGAGAACAATCTTTAGGAGTGAAAAGGGGAGGATCCCTTACCATAAATCTGTTGGTGTTATCCACTTAGTATTAATGACCTGAATAAAAACATTAATCTTATTAATTAATAAGTAAATAACCTCTTCTAAATGTAATTTATTTATTATGACCCTTTTTAGTTCATTCAAATCCTTTTTGATTAGTTATAAGGTTCAATTTCATTGTTCGGGCTCGTTTGTTTACTTGGCTTTAAAAGATCGGTTCACTTATATTAATGTTTGGATTATATGCAAGATTAAAGTGGTTGTCCCGAATTGAAGTTATATTATTTAGTTCATATCCAGGATATTACATGGTTTTAATTTTAAATAGGTTACTTAGAGTGAAGTCTAATTATTATATTTATAACCTTAGTGATAACTGGTTTTGTTAATCGGTGGATTTGGTTACAAAAAATTTGTTTTTCTTTATAACATAATTACAATTGAACCGCGGGATTACAGAACCAAAAATAGGATATATTACATATATAATAATCTGGTTCAACAATAACACAAATGGTTTCATGACCAGAATTAATGATAATAATACAAACTGATAAACTGTTGTCCTTGAATGTGCTTAATTTGCACATCTCAAACGGTGCTATCATTTCTTCCAAATAAAATGGTGGGGAAAGGAGAGAAGATAATGAAATATACCACTAGCATGAATACATTACAATACATTTATGTTACTGGATTTATCATACTATTATGGTCAAGGGATGTGAGGAATGAAATAAAAAGAAAAGAACATAAAAGAAAAGAAGAAATTTGGGAAGAGGAATTTACCTCTTGAGACTTCCTCCTTTGAGAACCTCTTAAGGGGAGAGGTTTTGGTATTTTGAGGAGGCTGTGAGATTCTAGACGTGGGGGGGACCTTGGGGGGAGATTTTGGTAGAAATTATAGAATTCTTGGAGCTTGAGAGAAGTGGAGAGAAGAGGGAGTGAAGGGGGGTTTTATAGTGGAGGAGAGGAGGGATTTCATGATATTATAATCCATAATTTATTAATTTTCACAAGACAAAGAAAATTAAGTATTCCATGACCAAGAATAGTAAATAGGTCATGTTAATTCAAACCAAGTGGGATGACATCATCATAACATCATCAATGACTCAATTAATCCATTATTTAGCATTTATTGTGAATTATCAGATTCTACTATTCATAAAAAATTCATGTATTTCAGAAAAATATAAAAAATTCTCCCTAACCATTTTTCGACTTGTAGAATCCAAAAATAATGTCCATTATTCAAAAATAATTTTCTAAATATGATTATTTTAATATTTAATTGAAATAATAATTTAATATCAAAACCAGTTTTAAAACATTCATTAACTCATTTTAAACTATAGGTATATCGTACATCCAACATGAATATTATTTTTATACCATCATAGGTGAGGTTACTATTCATAGGGTATATCACTATTCATAAGGTTATGTTACTATTCATTAGGTTTGGTTACTATTCACCAAAAAATATTTTTTATTAGACTCCAAAAAACATCTTGAACAGAACCGTGTTTGTCAGATTTTCAAAATTCCAAACACAGAAGTGACAACTTATGTTTAAAGGTAACTTATAACTTAGTAGTTCATTATTATGTGATTTTATGGAATATTTATAAGAAGGTAATTTACATTAAAACATTGGGTCGTTACATTCTTTCCCCTTAAGAAATTCCGCCCTCAAAATCTCATTTTAGATCCTAGGACAAAAACAGATGTGGGTACTTTTCCTTCATTGATTCCTCCAATTCCCATGTTGCTTCCTCAAACTTATGGTTCCTTCACAACAATTTGACAAGATGGGTTGTCTTGTTGCGTAGAACCTTATCCCTCCAATCAAGAATCATTACTGGCTGGTCCTCATAGGAGAGATCATCTTCCAGATACACCACCTCTGAGTTTAGTACATGTGATGGATCATGTATATACTTCCTCAAGAGTGATACGTGGAAAACATCATGAACTCGAGACATATTTTGTGGAAGTGCAAGCCGATAGGCCATGGCTCCTATGCGTTCAAGGATCTCAAAGGGGCCAATATACCTTGGGATTAGCTTCCATTTCTTCCCGAATCGCATGACTCCCTTCCATGGAGATATTCGAAGGAAGACTTTATCTCCAATGTCGAACTCCAAGTCCCTTCAACGGTTGTCAGCATATCTCTTTTTCCAACTTTGAGTAGTTTTGATGTGTTTCTGGATGACTTGAACCTTATCTATCATCTCTTGAACAAAATCAGGTCCATGTAGCTTTCTTTCTCCAACTCCATCCCAACAAGTTGGAGTTATACATCTCTTTCCATATAGAGCTTCATATGGAGCCATCTGAATACTTGAGTGGAAGCTATTGTTGTATGAGAACTCAACCAATGGGAGATGCTAATCCCATCCACCTTTTAATTCTAGAGAGGAGTATTTAAGAATATATTCAAGCGTCTGAATAGTTCTTTCAGACTGGCCATTAGTTTAGGGGTGATAGGTCATGCTGAAATTTAATTCAGTACTCAAAGAATGTTGAAGGCTCCTCCAGAATTTAGATGTGAACTATGGATCACAGTCAGAGACAATTGAGAGTGGAACACCGTGCAGTCTCACCACTTACTTCACATATACCTTTGAAATTTTTTCAAGCGGGAGATCTCCCCGAATAGTGATGAAATGGGATGTCTTGGTGAGTCAGTCAAACACAACCCATATCGCATTATTTCCATTCGACGACTTTGGGAGACCAGTGACAAAGTCCATAGTAACATTTTCCCATTTACACATGGGTATAATCAATGGATGCATCATACCTTTGGACATTTTTTGCCCAGATTTAACTTTCTGACATACCTAGCACCTTGATATATATTCCACAATCTCTTTCTTCATGTTATCCCACCAGAAGTGTTCTCGGAGATCACAGTACATTTTGGTACTCCTAGGATAGATAGAGATGGTTGAGCTATGTTCATCATTCAATATCTCCTTATTTATCTCTGATTCATATGGTACACATAATCATGTCCCAAATCATACAACTCCTTTCACATCAATTTTGAAATCATAGGATTTCCCATTTTTAACAGCTTCCACCCTTTTCAGAATTTCCATATCCTTTCTTTGAGCAACCTTTATTTTCTCCAAGAAGAATGTTTGAGCAATAATTTGAGAAATGATTGATGATGTTCCTCCCTTAATTATTCCCATTTCCATCCTTTGCAAATCCAAGAAGATCGGATCCCTTTCAATTCTCATTATTGATAAATATGCAAGATCCTTTCTACTTAGAGCATCCACTAGCTTGTTTGCCTTACCAGGATAGTAGTGGATTAAGCAGTCATAATCCTTGATGAGCTCTATCCATCTTCGATGGTGCATATTAATCTATTTCTGTGTGAATATATATTTCAGACTCTTGTGGTCATTATATATCTCACATTTTTCCCCATAGAGAAAATGCCGCCAGATTTTTAACGCAAAGATCACAGCCGCCAACTCCAGATCATGTGTGGGATATTTTTGCTCATGGATTTTCAACAGAATTGAGGAATAGGCTATCACTTTATAATTTTCATTATCACACATCATATTCCTTTATTAGAAGAATCACTATACCCCACAAAGTGTTCTCCACACGAAGGGAGAGTGAGTAACGACGCAATGATAAACCTCTTTTTCAACTCCTTGAAACAGTCTTCACATTCCTGTGTCTAGACGAACTTTACCCCCTTCTGTGTCATCTGGTCATTGGGTTTGAAAATCGTGAAAAGTTCTTCATGAATTGTCGATAATACACAGCTATACCTAAAAAGCTATGGATCTACATTACAGATGTTTTCCTTGTCCACTCTTCAATTTCTTTCATCTTGGAAGGGTCCACAGATATCCCTTTCTTGGTGATAACATGCCCCAAGAATGATACTTCCTCCATAAATAACTCACATTTACTATACTTTGCATACAAATTATCCCATTGCAAAGTCTTTAACACAGTTTCCAAATTCTCCTCATGTTCCTCCTTACTCTTTTAGTATATCAGAATGTCATCAATAAAGACCACCAAAAATTTGTCGAGGTAATCTCTAAAGACTCTATTCATTAAATCCATAAAAATATATGGAGCATTAGTGAGTCCGAAGGGCATCACTATTTACTCATAGTGTCCAAACCTCGTTCGAAAGGCAGTCTTGGGAATATCTTCCTTCCCCACCTTTAGTTGGTGATATCCCAACCAAAGGTCCACCTTAGAGAAATAACTGGCACCACGAAGCTGATCGAACAAGTCATCTATCCGTGGAAGGGGATACTTGTTCTTTATAGTGATTTTATTGAGCTCATGGTAATCAATGCAGAGGCGCATTGATCCATCCTTTTCCTTGATGAAGTGGACTGGAGCACCCCACAGTGAAGCACTCGAGCGTATAAAACTCGTCTCCTTATTCTCCTATAACTACTTCTTCAGCTCTTCCAGCTCTACGGTGGCCATTTTGTAAGGTGTCTTTGAGATTGGCAAAGATCCAGGGATAAGTTCAATTGAGAAATCAACCTCTCGGTCAGGAGGATGACCAGGAAACTCTTCGTGTAATACATCAGTCTAATCCCTCATAATTTTCATGTCTTCAAGCATGATTCTCTCCTTTGTCTCAATCATTTGAGCTAGATATGTATGCTCATAAGGAAGCAATATCCACACTTAATATGATGCTTCTAAAGGAGACTCATCTTCCTCCTTACACTTGTAAAGAATCCGAGGATGATTCTAGATGTGAAGAGTAATCTCCCTTTCCAGACAATTGATGTTGGCCTTATACAAAGATAGCCAATCAATGCCCAATTTAGCATCGAACATCACTAAAGGAAGTATGAAAAGATTTTCTGGGAGGTTCAATCCATAGACATTAACCGTGGAGGAGTTATAAACCATGGATGCAATAATTTCCCCATTATCTATTCTCATAGATAACGTTTCCTCAAAATTTTGAGGTGGTGTTTGAATAGTTATACTAAACTTGTAAGACATAAAGAATGCATAAAACCAGAATCAAATAGTACGTTCCCTATTCTTGAATGAATAACAAGCATACCTGTCACCACATCATTTTCCAGCTCCAGCTCAGCAGTAGTGATAGCATAATCCCTTCCTTGTTTCCTTGGAGGTTGTTGTTGATTGCCTCCGACAACCCTCGGCTTAGGGCAATTCTTCGCATAATGCCCAAGCTCCTTGCAGTTAAAACACTGCACTACAGGCTGAGTGTTGATCTAAACCTTCCATTATTATTCAACATTAGAGGGGGGTTTTATATCCCTTTTTCAGTTCTTGGACAGATGACCAAACTTTCCACATTTGAAGCAATTCTTGGTTCCCTTGAGACAGTCACCAAGATGATTCTTCCCACAATTCTTGCAAAGGGAAAAGTGGGGATTCATTCCATCATGGGATTTTTTTGATGAACCACCCATGTTGTTCTTCATTTTCCACTTCTTGTCACCAGTCCCATGAGACCATTAAGAGTCTCCAATCTCCATTTCAACCTTGAGGGCACAATGAACAATCTCCTTATAGCTGTCGAAGTCTCGAATCACCAACATTTTTCGTAGACTCGGCTTTAGTCTGCTAAAGAAGCGATCCACATTGATTTTGATGTTAACGACAAAGCTAGAGGTGTACCTAGAAATCCTTGTAATGTTCACTTCATACGCCCCAATGGATTCATATTCCTTCTTCTTGAGTCCAAGGAAATCTCTTTACATCTTGAGATGGAGGGTTTGAGGAAAATATTTATTTAAAAACATCCTCTTAAATTCCTCCCAATATATGGAATCAATTTTCTCTTGGGACTTTGTATTCTTGATCAGTTTCCACCACTGATCAGCTTCCCCATCAAATCTATAGACTGCTAGTACAACTTTCTATTCTTCCAGGCATTGGAGGACAGAGAAAATATTTTCAATGGAGTTAATCCATTGTTCTGTGAGGAGGGGATTAGAAGACCTGCTAACCATGGGAGGCCTTTTCCGCATGAAGGATTCTAGAGAAACTTTCTCTTTCCATGGAGGATGGGATGTTCCACCTAATTCATGTTATTATTCATAACTCGACCCAGCTGAGAAAGTACTTCAATGAAGTTTTTAGCACCCGCTTCCATCACATCAGGCATGTCAATTGGGAAATCCTTACATTGCCTATCACATTGGTTGTTGGAACATGTTCATATATTTACTGCCATTAACTATGAAAAAAGAACGTATAATTAGAGGTCTTGAATACTTTGTAGGAACCTGGGACACCCTGAGAGGGGAGGGGTGAATCAGGGTGTCAAATTATTCTTCTTAAAGTTATGGATCTTATTCCCACGTTGGTAGGAACTACTTAAACCTGTATGATGGATATGATCAGCAATGAAACATTCACATGCAAAGAGATAACACATCAATTTTACTTGGTTCACCACTAAGGGCAACGTCCAAGGAGCATATTCCGAAAAGTTGTCGGTCGTACCAAATTCCACTAATCTTTACTAGTTTTGGATTATAATGGTTCGGGCACATCCACTCTGTCCCAGGCTCACTACCTTTACAAAGGTTCAGGTATAGCTCACTGCGTCCCTAGGGTCACTCCCATTGACTCCCCCTGGCTCACTGTCATTGGTGATGTCTCGCTCAGTTTATAGATGTGAAGTTCTCTTCAATATATTTGCATTGAAGTCATTGTCTCCTGTTCATCATTAGAATTTTCTTGCATCGAGGTTCAGAGTTGATGCTCTTTTCAGTTCAAACCTTCTTCTATAGTACAATGACTAATACACTAGATCCTCTTGTCTTCGTTTTCCTGAATCACAACCACAGATGTGATTACTCAATAAGTGAAGAAGATCTTACTTGGAATTGCCCGAATCAATTCTACATGTATGCATGATATCATGAATTTACCATTTATATTTCCACTTTAATATCACTTTGCACCGAAAGTATCAGGAAATCTTTCAGCTTTCATGTAGCTCTAGAAAGGAGGGCGCGCTCCAACAACACCTGGCGCTCCTTTTCAAGCCTGGTGCGCAAGTCTCAATATGGCGCGCAAGTCCCAATACGGCGTGCAAGTCTTCGGTGCGCAAGTCCAAACTGCCGCGTAAGTGTCACCAAAGCTCCTGTGTCACACTGCCTTCCTGAACTTCAAACCTGCGCGACTCACTTCTTTTCTCACCCAAATCACCTTGGGCGTGCAGCCATCAACCGGTGCGCAACTTCTAAGAGCTGGCACGCAAGTCTCTCCAAACCACTTGCGTGACCACTCACCACTTGCGCGACTCCTACACCTACACGAAGAGAGCTATGATCTTCTCTAATGGTTGAGCTCATGGGAAATGAGGAGGGGTGGTCCAGTATTTATAGGCATATGGTCAACCTGTGTGGCAGTGTGCAAGTCACCCCTTGGCGTGCAAGTCCCGACGCACAGCTCATCTCCCCTATCCTTTGCCGTGAAAATCACTTTCATGACCCAACCAATACGTTCACTAACTTCTTTCCTTTGACATATTTTGAAGTTGAGTTCTTGAAAAACGATAGGCGCGCAAGTTTTCGATCCTTCTAGGCACTGGTGTGCAAGTCTTTTCACGGCGTGCAGGTCACGTGCACGACCAACCCAACACTTGCGCGACCCCTATCCCTTTTCCATTTTTCCATGTTGTGATATTGAAAATCATATGGTGCGCAAGTTTCCTCTCCATCAAGTATACGGCACACAAGTCTCTTTGCCAAAAACACCTTTCTCCCTTTGTCGATTTTCAGGCCCAAAAATTTGGCAAACACTAGGAAATGGCGCGACCTTGTATCTGTTATTTTGTTACCGCCTCTAGATCATCCATTCCTATATCAAAATTCTTGAATTAAACATGGATCATTAACCACAACCCTTGAACTCGACATGCCACCATGAAAACTCCTTTGTCAAAAAAAAATTGTATGTCATTTGTTTACTTTGTCAACAAGAACAATCACCTCAAAAACACTTCATCTCAATGATTTGAATACTTCAAAAAATCTTCTGCTTTCATCACATACTCGACTATCGTTATATGTATTATTTGAAGGAACATCTTTAGCATCATCATCTTTTGAGACAATGTGATGTGCATGGCCATCATATAATTGCAATCCCTACTTGGCCATCTCAGAATTCCAATCCCTTGCACATTGTCTTCTTCTTCCACCATCATTATCTACTTCATGAAAAGCATATGATTCAATTCTTTAAGATGTATCTTGCATGGTTCTCATGAAATAATGAGGAATTGCATGGTCTTCATCAAAACCCCGTTCTTCTTTAATAATCCTCAGATGGATTATACCTCATGTTCTTAATTGTTGTAAACAATGTGTCACCATTGACACATGTTCGTTGAACTTATGATCAGTACAAAAATCATCTAAATTTTTATTCCTCCATTTCATTGGAGTACTTCTTGATCCCATTCATTTTGATCTTCATTGAAAACTATTGACAACAAATACAACCATATACACAAAGTGGTCCCAACATACTTAGCTATTGAGAATAAAAAGAAAGCATTGAACATTAAAGGATAAACTTATAAATAAGAACCACATCCTATCCTTTGATTCCTTAGGCTTATATCTAGGATTTCCTCGATCTATTTCTTAACTTATATTCTTATGGGATTTTTATGTCCCTTAATAATGGTTTGTACTAAGATCGTGAATCTACCAAAGCATATCCCCTGGGAGTGTCGTAACCAAGAGTGTAGCAAGGCCCATTATCGTGCACCAGTCCTCGTTTGAGTCTAGCTCAAAGAGGTGTTTTCAGGTTTTACCCCTAGATACATCTGTGCCAGAGCTACCTCTACCTGCTCGTATCCAGACAGGGATGTATTTTCTTGATAAACCACTTACTCTATACTCACCAAAATTTAGGATTGTTTTGTTATGCTTAGTTCCATACCTAAGGGTCTCGCTAACGTGCTATATTCCTAATCTCCAAAAATAACTAGACCATTATATGATACAAACTACAGCAACACAAGCCTTTTACATAAAACATTTCATGATTTTAATCATAATTAATCATCAGAGTACAATCCAAATATCGTTAAGTCTAGTGTCTTGGAAGACTAGGTACGTATAACATAGAAAATGGGACAAAAAAACTTATTTATTTAATCTCCATAAAGATTTTCTAACTTCTTTTGAGCTCTTATATCTGCATAGGGTACCCCGGGGAACACATGAACAAAGGGATGTGCTAAAAATCCCAATAGGGGAATGAACTTAAGGATACATATCAAGAACATGAGTTAAAAGGAATGACATAATGATATCCAAAGCATGAAACTTATGAAATCATTTAACATAATCATGGGATCATATAAAAATGGAATCATATAAATTTGGTAGAATAATAAATCATATCTTTAGTACGGGTCAAGGCTAACTACCAATCCCATTTCTCATTTCAGTACGGGTCAAGGCTAACCGCCAATCCTGTTTTACATCGCATCTCATGAGACTTATCCTTACCTAATGCATTGGAGCGCTATCTGGGTGCACCCATCTCAACATTTTCATGAATATTATGGCCACATAAATATTCTTACCACATATACAATCATACATAATCAACCATACACAAACATAATGGTACCCATGAAAAGAATTTTGTACCACAATCATGACATGAATCATAACCAATGCGCGTAACATGAAAGTGGCCATGTAAAAAAAGAATTATATTATACATGGACATTCATAGGGTAAAATAAAAAATATAAAATGGTAAGTGGTGTCAAACATAAGTGAAAACATATGTGAAATTTATTTTAGATATATTAGCATTAAAACATTTTTGGGCGGTTTTAAGGAAAATACTATAGAGATTTTAAAATAGTCAAGAAGACATTATTTTATATAAAACCAGAATTGAACCAAGAAGTTTTTCTTAATAAAAATACATAATTATAAAAGATAATGGTTTCTTAAAACCGAAGATATATTGCACATGAAATTGGGTAAAAGTTTGGGAAGTTCCTTTAAAACGAGTCTGCTTAATGGGAAGTAACGAAGAGAAATTCACATAAAAGCATGTATATCCCCAAAATATAATGAGAGATGGATCTTGGAACATGATTTTGGAGCATATAAACAGAATTATTATGTTCTAAATAAAATAAAAGACAACTACATTTTGGTAAAAAGAAAGGTAGAGCAACCCGAAGGAATAAAGGAAGTTCTGGTAGAATCCATCATGGTTTATTGGCATGGTATCAGGTGTAACTAAGAGGGATTGATGAGAGAGATATGTGGTTTCTCATCACTTATAAACCATTAGGGAAGTATGGGGAAGGTGTATAAACAAACCCCATCACTTGATATTACACAAAAAATGGCATAGCATAGAGAACAATCTTTAAGAGTGAAAAGGGGAGGATCCCTTACCTTAAATCTGTTGGTGTTATCCACTTGTTATTAATGACCTGAATAAAAAAATTAGGCTTATTATTTAATAATTCCAGAAAATCATAATTATGTAATTTATTTATTATTTCATTTTTAGTTCATTCAAAGCCTTTTTGATAAGTTATAAGGTTCAATTTCATTGTTCGGGCTCGTTTGTTTACTTGGCTTTAAAAGACCGGTTCACTTATATTCAAGTTTGGATTATATGCAATATGAAAGTGGTTGTAAAGAATTGAAGTTCTATTCTTTAGTTAATATTAATGATATTACATATTATTAATTTTAATTAAGTTACTTAGAGTGAAGTCTATTTATTATATTTATAACCTTAGTGATAACCGTTTTTGTTAATCGGTGGATTTGATTACAAAGAATGTGTTTTGCTTTATAAATTCATTCTATTTGAAAAAAAGGATAACAGAATAAAAAATAGGATAAATTACATATATAATAATCTGGTTCAACCATAACACAAATGGTTTCATGTCCAGAATTAAAGATAATAATATAAATTGGTAAACTGTTGTCTATGAATGTGCTAAATTAGCACATCTCAGACGGTGCTTTCATTTCTTTCAAATAAAAGGTTGGGGAAAGGAGAGAAGATAATGAAATATAAAACTAGAATGAAGACATTACATTACATAAATGTTATTGGATTTATCATACTATTATGTTGAATGGAGGTGAAGAAATAAATAAAAAGAAAAAACATAAAATAAAAGAAGAAATTTGGGAAGAGGAATTTACCTCTTGAGATTTCCTCCTTTGAGAACCTCATAAGGGGATAGGTTTTGGTATTTTGAGGAGGCTGAGAGATTTTGGATGTGGGTGTGGACCTTGGGGAGAGATTTGGGCAGAAATTAGAGAAGTCGTGGAGCTTTAGAGGAGTGGAGAGAAGAGGGAGTGAAGGGGGAGTTTTTATAGTGGAGGAGAGGAGGAATTTCATGATATTATAATCCTTAATTTATTATTTCTTCACAAGAAAAAGAATATTTAGTATTACATGACCAAGAATAGTAAATGGGTCTTCTGAATTCGAACCAAGTGGTATTACATCAAAAGAACATCATCGATGACTCAATTAATCCATTATTTAGCATTTATTGTGAATTATCAGATTCTACTATTCATGAAAAATTCATGTATTTCAAAAAAATCTCAAAAATTCACCCTAACCATTTTTCGACATGTAGAATCAAAAAATGAAGTCCATTTTTTAAAAATAATTTTTTAAATATGATTATTTTAATATTTAATTAAAATAATAATTTATTATCAAAACCAGTTTTAAAACATTCATTAACTCATTCTAAACTATAGGTATATCGTACCTCTAATATGAATATTATTTTTATACCACCATAGTTGAGGTTAATATTCATTAGGGTATACCACTATTCATAAGGGTATGTTACTAATCATTAGTGTAGGTTACTATTCACTAAAAATTATTTTTTGTTTTATTAGACTCTAAAAAACATCTTGAGCACAACTGTGTATGTCAGATTTTCAAAATTCCAAACAAAGAAGTGAAAACTTATGTTTAAAGGTCACTTAACACTTAGTAGTTCATTATTATGTGATTTTATGGCAAATTTATACGAAGGTAATTTCCATTAAAACATTGGGTTGTTACACCCACTCAGACACTGGGGAAGTGGCTACACCACATAGACATGCCTAAGGATGCTGTTTTCCTGAAGGATTGGGACTCATGGGTGGTTAACATAACATTTCTCCTTCTTTACCAGATGTGGAACCATCTTAACCATCTTAGTATGGATCTTATAGAGACCGTCCATGCCATGGTCAGCTTTCTAGTGTCTCAAGAAGAAGGGGTGTAGTACATCTCCAAGCAAGAGGATTTTGTGCACTCTCAGGGTAATCTACAACCAATGATGGACTATATGAAAGTACTGATAACCAAATAGTCCCACCAAAGTTTTATACTACAATTTTTAGGGAACTCTTCCCCTTACCTACACAATAAGAAGAGTCCTCTTGGGGGAAGAATCTTGTAGAGGGAGTCCTTTAGAGGAAGGAAAAGTTGGAACCTTAGAGCTCGAAGTGTTTTCTGAGGATCTTGAGGAAAAACCTAAACCATTTCTCTATAGTACTTATTTAGGTCATCTCATCTGGTTTTCCCAATAGACATTTTCCCTGTGTAAATGAACCTCAAATGTAAAACCCATTCCTAAATAATAACAAATGTAGCTTCAGGGTCTAAACCTATGAAAATGGTGATTGCAGAATCTACTAGGGCTATAAAACCCAAAGTGGCTCTCCTAGAGTCTTCATATTTCCTAGCCATATATGGGGAGCCACACCTCGGAGTTCTAGTTACAGCATCTCAAGGGTGAGACTAATTATTTGATCCTTATATGTCATATCCTTTGTAGAATCCATAACTATTTTCCTTAGAACGAGGCCAACAAAAATTTATGTATTTATAAACACATAGTTCATCAAATGGAATGGGCCACATTGGTGAGGATGGATGGAGCGACCAACACTCCCTTTCCTAGGGTAACACTGATTGTTTTGGATGAGGATGCCAATGCTGACCAAACCACATCAATCATGATTACATATAAGACCACTGGAAGAACAAAACCTAAGATTATCTTTGTGGAATCTAGAGATGAGGATCAATATGATCAAATGAGACCCAACCTACCTGACCAGACACTAGTTGAATATCACATTGATGGATTTTTTGAGGTGTTCCCCATATACCAACCTTCCAAACTAGAGGATTGGGACAAGACTACTTCTGATGAAGAGGATTGCAGGTTTTTCCATTGCTGGCCATGAAAATTGATCAAGCACTTCATCAAGTATACCCCACATAAAAAGTGGATAATCCAGATAGGGATGCTTCATTATCATCTCTGTGAACTATGCACTGAAGGAGTGGATTCCCAACATCCTCATATGCTCATTCTAGAATACATGGTAGAGAAAATATGGGAACATGACCACGGCCTCAGTGTGGGCTATAAGTGGAGGAAGTATGCCAACATAAAGAATCTTTTGGAGGTTGTGCAAGAGATCCAATGCATGAGGGTGTGGGCGAACAAACATTCTTATTTCCTCAATGCACAATCAGGACTCATATTGTGACTAAAGGAACAGTTTACAGTGTAATAGGAATAGATGAGGTGATCATCAAAAAATATGGCTGTTATCCAAGATAATGAGGATCGGGCCCAGATCAGTGCCGATAAATTATGTCTCATTACTATTGAAGAGAAGTGGGAGCTCAATAAGAGACAATCAATCCTGGATGTCAAAAGATAGAGAGTGGTGGAGGTGGGACACTCCATTGAAGAGGTCAATCCATATATTGGAGGGGAAAATCCTTCCTCATTGTAATATGTGTTAACTCACAAATGTACTTTCATGCTTGTTTATTTAGGTTGTGTGCATGTGTCCCATTATCTACATTGATTACTGCATCTCAATCATACCTAAGAAATATCAAGTGATCAACCCCTAAGCTCACGAGGGTCATGCTTGGTGTAAAAAAAGGGGAAAAAACATTATTATTACCCTTGAATACGAGTGTTCCAACTAATCATTGGACATCATGGGTTTGAATAGACACTCAGGGTTTCTGGGATGAACAAGGGGTCCATTGATAAAGAATGGAGTTCTTAGAATAGCCAAACCTGACTCCCCCAATATTCTTTAGTGCATGAGTGGGATAATTCTAGGGGTGTTGGAGTAAATAATATCAAAGGGGGATGAATTGTGTGAATTACAATACTCAAAATTTGGAACGCAATGAGGATGTTAAGACATTGGTGGATAGATGTTGAACAAAATCAAAACACAACATCTGAATCATGTTAGCCCTAAACGGGGACAAAATAACGAGGGCCATCCACTGAAAGAATTCAAATACACGATTCCAAATTTTACGTGTCATATGATGTCCTCCGAAAAATTGTCCCAAGATGGTAGTTAATCCCTAATGTATAACATCCTAACTGTTATGGGGTTCCTTCAGAGATGATTTGGAATGAGGATCATAAATAAAGGGAACACAAATCATTGTGGTGGGATGACGAGATGTTTGGATAAAGACCAGCACTGTGGGAATTACACCACAATGATGAAAGTGAATTGGGTGAGTAGATCGGTCTGAATGGAGATCATGCCTATTTCTAGGAGGGACCTATTTGGCAAGGTCCTAAGATGGTCTATAGTTTCAAATCATATAAATTGGGACAATAATCATACAGTTTAGCATCATATGGTGAGAATGATGCATGAAATAGTTTAACATCATATAATCAGGATTTGGCATAGAGATTAATGTTATACCACATTATCCTTACTCAATAGTTTAATGTCATGTTACACATATTGGGGAAACCTAGTTTAGAGTCATAGAGTTTGGACCTTAATTAAGGGAAATTAACTTGCAATGTTAACGAACCAAGGTCTAGGCCCGTGGTGAAATTTATGTACACTCCGATGTATACCATAAGGATGGGAATCAATCAAAATGTTGTTTTCAAGGACAACATGGTAAGACACCAACACTGGTGGGGAAAATCCACTATTGCGAGGTAGCCGACAAATCCAATAATTATCATGGTCCCTCCTAAACTTGTTCATTTTAGGGCCACATTTTAAAGCCATGTGTTGAGGGCATGGGTACCCCAAAGGATAAATAGGAGGTATGGTTCATAACATAGCATGAATGAGGACTAGATAGGACTACACTACACTGAACGTTTCTAAAAGTTATGTCAGCATTGAAAAGGCCAAGATATGAAGTTTTCCATTCAGTGGATGGACCCATGGATCAGACACCCGAATGTATCTTAATTTCCTACAAGGATAGGAATTAAGCCTTTCATAGTTTTTTGTATTCAGATCAGTTTAACGCCAAGTGGTAAGGATTACATTTTCACATTTTAAGGTCAAACGGTTGGACCTACTAGCCACATAGTCTCATATATGGATATTACCATACCTCAACCACTAAGCCTATGAGATTCATGCTCGGTGTAGGAAACAAGGAGTGTAGTGAGGTCTTCTCTGTCTAATGAGAGCATGAAATGGTGAATGAAAATGTCTAGTGGGAAAAATCCCAAATGAACCGACATTCCTACTCAATGCTAGTGAATGCATGAAGTTACAACACCTTAGGTTTTGAGGATTTTTCAAATGGAATGAGGCATTAAACATGCGATTAAAAAAATTCTATATTTGATATGAAATGGGAGTGGCATGATGATAAAGGAAAACTATTTAATATATTCAAAACCCAACATCCATTTCATGTTAGCCTAGAATGAGAAAAAAAATGAGAGTTGACCAATGACCATATTTTAGATGTGGTATTTGCCTCAAATTGTTGCATGAAATCCATCAGGGCATTGGCCTAGGATGGTAGGAGGGAACTGAGGCCTATCATCGATGCTATTAGGGGGTCTCTTCAGATGTAAAAGATAATGAAAACACAACTAAAGGAATGTGCGATGTGCTAACATTATCCATGCAGTTTAAGAATCATATATGACTAAAACAAATAGTGGTAACATTGAAGGGATTACATGGAATGATTATTATAAACCCAACACGAATGAGGACCAAAGAGGTCCACAGCACAATACATAATTTTTTAGAGAGCCTGGGCTGGAAGGGGCCAGGAGGCAAAAATATTTTCGACTAGACCAAAAACAAGAAGTATGGGCTTCTCTACATATCTTATAAGGATGGGAATCAATCCGAACGTAGTTATTCGAGTTTTCATGGAAGGTAACCAATACCAAAAGTGAAAAATATCATCTTTTAAAGTGGAATATCATACTAGTTATGTAGCTTATAATCGAGTGGAAATTGATGGTAAGAATCATAGTTTATAGCTCTAGAGCTCGGACCATTAGGTGGCAAGTTTAATTTCGTATGTGTTGGACATGCTCGTACAATTTATTTTTATGAGGTAAGGTAATATAAATGGAGAACTATCGAGATAGGTATGTGGAATGGTTACTAAAAATACGATGTGAATAAGGATATAAGTCCACACCACACTACATTCTATCTAGGAAAATCAAGAAGAAATGACACAAGAGTGTTCATTGTGATGTAGCTGGACTATAGGAAAACTTTCTAGGCACTACTACGTATCCCATAAGAATGGGATTCAAGCCGCACACAATTCTTCAAAGTTGTATGGCAGGCGGCCAATACCAAAAAGGGACAATGTCTTCTCTAGTGAAGACATTTTTTGGCTGGGTAATTTATCATTACACATCCTTGGTGTGTAAGACATAATTTAGCATCATACGTAAAGGATGTAAGGGACATTAGTTTATAATTATTGATCTTAGACCAGAATGGGGAGATTCCTAAGGTGAAAATATGTAACATAGTGCTATGAAGAAATACCGACCACATCATAAATTTATGAGAGAAAACACACACAGTTTAGATTCACGATGCTTAGACATAGGTGTCTATTTTAAGATGTGAACTTTTATTTTATGTTTGTAGATTTCAGACCATGAAGAGTTTGGTTCTTCTATGTATGCAAAAATCTCACCCATATCCCTATTCCTATGTGAGCTATAATCAATGTTGGAAAAAATGGGGGAGAATATACTTACAACATGTGGAATAATACATAGGGTAGATGGTCTGGGGTCAAATATGATCCTAAAAATTCTGATTAATTCTCTTTAATGCACAAAGGTTCATAGAGGGATAACACCAAGCGTGTCAAAATTCTACTTGAACATGATGGAGTAAAAAAAGATGTGAATCAGGTGAGAAATATTTAGGGCATAATGGGTTGGAATGATGATGGAGGATAACTTTTGACCTTTTTTGAAACACAAAAACCCCATCATGTTATCCCAGAATGGGAACAAACAAATGATCGTTGACCTCTAACCATATTCTCAATGCGAGACTTGTGTCAAATTTTCATTCAATATACCATGGGACATTGGCCCAAGATGGTTGGAGAGAAATACATCTTAGAATATATGTTGTTCAGTGGTCCTTTATAATGTGAATGATGATGGAAATCCAAATAAATGGGGACATGAAGCATGGGCATGGATGAAAACATGTCAATTTAGAATAAAAAACTATTAGTCCTAAAACATAGTGAATCTGAACACATTGGTGAGGCATAATAGAGGTTTAAAAATCCATACAATAAGTGGGGGAATGGGTTTGTTAACATGAGCCTAGAGTTGAAAATTAAATGCCCAGGCATTCCAATATATCTCATGAGAATGGGAATAAATCCATTCATTGTTCTTGAAAATAATATGTAGTTTATCATCATGTGAAAAATATGTAAGCATAATGTAAGGGAGATACACTAAGGTGTGTACATGTTACGGATTTTTTAAATGTGACGAGAATGAGGACCACAGATGACCACTCACACCATGTGATTTCAATAGAGTTCGAGCCCAGGGGCCAGAAAGAAGGTAGGATTTCAGGTACCTAGGGTTGGAACTAGTGATAAAATGCTCAGGAATCCCTACATATCCCATAATGATGAAAATCAATCCATACGTTTTTCTTGAAGTACTGTGTGGTTTAATGTCATCTGGTAAGGATGAAGGAAAATAGGTATCTCAAGGAGGAACGTGTGTGTCAAAGCAAAAAAGCCTGACATGAATGAAGACATGAGACCACATATGCCACACCATTCATAATTCCAAGAGAGAACACATGCCAAAGGGCTGAGAAAAAAATATTTGAACTTGTGCTGGACCGAATGATGAAATGTCTTGGAATTCCTACATATAATGTAAGGATAGGAATCAATCCATAAGTAATTTTAAGACTATAATGGTAGGATAATGATGCCATGGGAAATTCTATAGTTCAGTTCTAGCCCATGGAATAAAAGAAGCAGAATTTGATAGATCTTTTTTTATTTAGTGTGGGTGTGTTTTTTGGAGTAACAAATGTGGATGGAAAATATTGGAATTTTTGTTGGAATAAATCCATATTTAGGTATTAAAAAATAGATTGTTGGATGAATTATTCCAAATATTATGTCTCCACAAGCGAGGACACCAAAATGTGGTTCCATTTTTTATTGTGAGGCTAGGATGATAGAGTCACAGTTTATGGTTGTATGACAGGGCCAAACCATGCACTTTAACATCGTGCAGAAAACATATAATAGTTTAAGGTCATATGGTATTAGGATTCATAGTTTAACATCAGGTTATTTGGATGAAAATGGAAGAATAAGGTTTTAAAAGGAATTTTCAAGGCATGATAAAGCATACCCAATGTGAATGAGGACATAAGTCCACACCACACCGCACACAATCCCAGGGGGAGAACCTCATGCCAAGTGGATAGAAAATTTAGAGGGATTTGGGGCTAGACCCGAAGATAGAATATCTTGGAGATCCTACATATCTTATAATGATGAAAATAAATCCATACATAGTTCATAAAACACAATGTAGATTAATTTATTGCGGTATGAACCTAAGGGGTAGAGGTTTCTCAAGAGAGAAACATGTATTGAACGACAGAATAACTTAATGTGAATGAGTTCCAAAGAATTCTACATACCACACTATTTACTATCTTAGGTGTGAGCCCATTATAGGGGGTGGGAGAAGGAATATATGAACACGAGGCTGGACTTGCAGACGAAATGTTTGTGCATTCCTATATATCTGGAATGATAAAGAATCAAGATAGACCTAGTTCTCAAAATCCATGGAGTTTAATATCATGAGGTAAGGATGGGTAATAGAGGAGTGTCTCAATAGAATGTGTTTTTCATTGAATAAATAGATTGATGTGGATGAGGATGTATTTTCACACCACACCACACAATCCTAATTGAGAACTTTGGGCCAAGAGGCCAGAAAGGTTGGGGGACCTGAGGCTGGGCTGTGGATGAACGGTCAGGGTGTCGCTACGTGTCCCATAAGGATGGGAATCAAGCCATATGTATTTATGAAATTTACTTGATGTTTAATTCTATGCGACAAGAACATGGAAGATCTTTGTTTATTGTCATAGATCTTAGACTTTAGATGCCCTGTTTAATGTCATGTGCATAAGAGAGAAGGGCCGAAAAGGATGAAACATTGTACACATAATTTGATAGATTATGGGGATAGAAATAACAATTGAGGATAAATTCTGACCATGTTTTAAACATAGTATCCATCTCGTGTGACCTGTAATAGGAAAAAGAAAACAGGCATCGACCACTGAACATATTTGAAACCCAAGACTGGTGTCAAATTATTGTTCAAGATCCTCCCGGATGTTGTCCCAAAATGGCAGGTGAGCCAAGGTGGCATGCGACTAGGCCATTAAGGGGGTCCTTTCAGTTATTAAAGATGATGGATACCCAAATGGATGTATGCAATATTCTTGGTGATACATGTTTAGTTTAATGTATTTTGGTAAGGAAGAAAAAGATATTTATTTAAGGTCATAGAGCTCAGACCAGGATGTGTATTCACTGTTTTCAGGTTATCATCATGCGAGATGAAAGGGATCTTAGTTTTGGGTCATACAACTTAGACCATTTACAATTTAACATCTTGTGGGGTGAGGATAGATAGTTAAACATATTACAGGATGATGATACAGTTTAATTTCATGGATGACAAGGCATCCCTCCGGTGAAGTGATGCTTGAGTAATTTGGCATTGGTTGGAGGAGTAATACCATCAACATCCGTAGTGTCCTGGGAGTGTTCCCCATTATGGTAAAAGTTGTGAAAAACATAAGGTCCCTTTAATTTTGGCTCTAGATTTGGAAGCTTCGTACAGGGTATCATTGGCATTCTCAAGTCTAATACAACGTCACCTTGTAAGAAGGAGATGTGAAAAACTTTCTTTATTGAAATCCCTAGATATCTTATTCTGATTCCTCTCATGATTGTCCAAGGTATGAATCCAATTCTTGTCAATAACTTATAGTTCAGTTAGATGGATTTTGGCTAATTTTAGGGTGTTATATGATCATGGAAGGATGTGGGTTTTGAGGGTAACTGAATCTTGATGGGCAAGACTTCCTCTATTCTGTACACTTGGGAATATGAAGTTACCTGGGTGGAATTACGACTCATATTTTGGTAAGCACAGAGACCATTGGTTAGTTTGTATGGATGACTCTTCTTGTTCTGACCAACCATTTTTTCTAGATTCTAGAGATTGTTTTGTTGAATGCCTCGATCTGCCCATTTTCATGCACATGATAGCGAGATGTATGATTTGAACGAATATTGTACTTGGCATATAATATCTTCAGCTCATCTGGTCAGAATTTGTTGCAGATATTAGTGATATTGGCATGAGGAACCCTAAAATGGTTAATGATATTAGAGCATATGAACTCAATGGTGGAACATTCCTAATCTTCCTTGAGTAGAACTTCCTTTTCCCACATAGAAAATAAATATGTAGCGGTCAGGATGAACCCGACCTGGTGAGATGTTGCTGGTGGATATAGTCCCACCACATCAAAACCACAGACGACACAAGGCCAAGATTACTTGGTAGTATGAAGAGGCTATCGCGGTCAATGCATTAAATTATAATAGATCTGGCATGCATCACACCTCTTGGAAAACTCGATATAATCACATATCATAGTGGGCCAAAAAAATCTCAATCATCGGAACTAATGAGAGTGTTTCGGCCCTACCTGATGATCCTCATGAAAACTTGCATGTAATTTTTTGTGATCTGATAAATCTCACCTCTATGAACGCAATTATGGAAAATTCCATCAAACCCACATCTGTAGTGGATATTCTCAAGACTGTGAACACTATGGAGTGTAAAATTCACTATGTACCATAAGATTCTATCATGTTCTGTTCGGTCTATCAGGAGATTACCATGCTGGAGATACCCAATAAATGGAGTTGTCCAGTTAGGGGTCCCTTCCAACACCTTGACAGGGGGACCTGGAGTTACCGATGTGGAGGCACCAGTGATAAGGTGTCTTACTTATGGGCAGTCATCACAAACCAGAGTGGTGGGAGTGATGACACTTTGGTGCACCACGTGGATAATCAAATCATTCTAGTCATGATCTGTAAAGGATACAACAAGGCTAGCTAAGGCATCATCACAACCATTCTATGCTCGAAAGATACTAGTAACTTCTAGCTGAGAAGGGAACTAAGACAACAGCTTTCGATTACGCTCTAATAGTGGTACGAGATCTATTTTCTTGAAAACATAGTCATCATTGATCTTCTTGGTGACCAATTGGGAGTTCCCCATCACATGTAGGTGGAGAACGTCAATCTCAAGGGACAACACAAGAGTAGTGATGAGAGCCAGATACTCCAGCTCATTGTTGGTAAAACCTTGTGGAAATAGGAATGAATTAGATAGGAAAACTTGTGCAGGTGTGATAAAGATAATACACAATCCTAATATGTTGAGTCTAGAATTATTGAGTCTCCTTCATGTAGGCTCTCAGGAAACACCAACAAAGTGCATTTTCCAACACAGAATGGCTTGCTCCATAGAGGGGATCACCTCATCTAGGAAATCAAGATTTAGAGATTGGTTTTGTGGGGATGGATAGGTAGCATGAAATTATACAAACACATATCCTTGAATATCCTTCTTGAGAATAAACAAAATGTTGAACTATTGAAGGATCACTTCCCACAAAGTTAGATTCCATGTCATCATGGGGTGGTTTATAATGCACTTTAGTAGATCGACATGGAACACCAGTTGTATCTTATGGGGCATCAGGTAATGTTTCAATTTCAACAATATGAATACCAGTGTAAGGCATATGTTCTCAATAGAGGAATATCTGGTCTTTTTATAATAAAGCATGAAGATGAGATAGTATAAACGGTTCTCAGTCCACTCATTTTTCTTAAAGGAGAGAATGGTGCCGAGGGACCATTATAGAGCAGTCACATTGATGACCAGTGGGCTTCCAAAAATATGTGGCATCAGAACTGGAGGCTGTAGGAGGTACTATTTTATTTCCTTAAATGTTGTCTTAAACTCCTCCTCCCACTGATAATAGGAACCATTCTTCATGATTTTGGAAAAGGGATTACACATTCCATCAATATTTGAGATGAATCAGTGTGTGTAGGATAAGTGGCCTTGAAATCCTCGAAGCTCCAAGATGTTACTTGGGGGAGACATCATCCTGATGGCCTTGATCTTTTTTAGATCGATATCAATGCCTCCATATCTAACAATGAAGCTGAGAAACATTCTTATGGTGACCCCAAAGAAACACTTCAATGGGTTCATCTTATGATGTAGGGAATGGAGGAATCCTAACACTACCTAAAGATCTCTGAGATGTTCCTCACACTAGCGATGTTTAACCAACAGATCTTCAACATAGTATTCCACTAATGTTCTGGGGATCTGTATGAATATGAAGTGCATGGAATGATGAAAGGTGTAACTTGCATTATTTAGACCGAAAGGTATTACCTGGTAGAAAAATGTTCCTTGTGGTTCCCAGAAGGTAGTAGATTCTACATCCTCACAGGACATTCAGATTTGATTATATCTAGAATACACATCCATGAATAAGAGATCCTAGAACCCAGCGGTGGTGTCAATCAATAGTTATGTCATATGAAGGGGAAAATCATCTGTCAGATAGTGACAATTGAGATCCTGAAATTTGATGCAGACTCTGATCTTGGCTATTCTTCTTCCTAATGGGCAGAATGTAAGATAACCATTTGGGGTACTGGACCTTTATGAGGAAGTTGTCTTTGATGAGATTATCAACATCGTCCTAGACCATGAAACTATGAGAAGGGTGCATCTTTATGGGAGGATGTTTGAAACCATAATGATTTTATGGGGGGCCAAAAGGGTGGGTGATAACATGATGATCTAGCTCTGTTATCTTGTCCTAACTCCGAGAAAATTCACCACGATTCTATCTTAGGAAATACATGTTTTTATCTTTCACTTTTACATGCTTAGTGATGTTGATCAATGTTGGTTTCAGATCTATCTCGGTACTAAGGTTCACCTTTACCAATTCATTGACTATAATGGAGATTACCTCTTTGAATGTAGGAGAACCATCTTTGAAATCTTGTTCATTATACATGGTGAGAGGGTAATAGGCAGGAGGAAACTCTTTTGAATTTTTTTTATCCTAATGGGATACTGGTGCTAGCCTGAGTGGTAGTGGAAACCACATCAAGAGACTCCAACACTGCTGAATCCATGGTGACAAAAGTTGTCGACCCTATCCCATTTGGACTTAGACCTAAGGGGACACGTTTGATAACATCAAAGAAATATTGGCACATTGTATTGATCCATATTATACTAGAGCTATTAAAAAAAGATGTATGATGTATTTATTTTACCATAGGGAGGATAGAATAATATCTTATAGGAGTAGGGGGATCTAGGATCACTCTATCCTGATTTTTGTAGGAATATGAGGTGATATTACAGTGCTCCTTAGACTTGGGAATGCGCTTCTCCATCATTCCAGAGTCTACGAAACATTTTTACAAGTACGAGGTTGTGGCCTCCAATCAGAGAATCGAGAAAATGTAGGTGTCGTCCTGGTCTGTACATGGTTCGGTCACAGCCATAACATGTTCATCATTGTTAGCCTAAATCTATTTTTCCTTTCTCTTTTTGTAGTCTGCATCTAGGTAGTGGGTTTTTCAAGAGTAAAAGGGAGATGAATCACCATGGAGTACTCCTACTCAACGATTAATGGAGTACTTATGGAATTGGTGATACGAGGAAGGGACTACTGCATGAAACTGGTGTCATGGTATACCCATTAGTGCGTTTTCATTGATGTCTTGTGAGACAATCATGAACTCAGTGCTGGAAACTAGGCCACCAAACTGGGTATCTAAATGGATCATTCCAACCAGTGTATACTTCGTCCTATCATAACCATGAATTTTCTGGTTATAGGGGCTCAGATATGATTCAGATAACCTGATATTTCGGAGTTTCCATGTCAGAATATGGTTGATCATAAAGTCTTTGTTGACAAGAAAGCGGTGGACCTCCAGGCCATTGATCTGACCAGTGATGTACAGTTGGTGGATGTTCCCCTTTATTGGAGAACCTTCATCTTCTCTATAGAAAATAGATAATGTACTAACATTCTTCATGATCGAATTTCTCTATGTAGAAGGATTCTTTAGCTGTTACTACTATCTCAAAATAGAGGGGGATTCTTAATGCCTCTTCAAGGGATTTTCACATATTCATTGATAGATCTAGATCCTCGATGAAAGATAGATTCATAGGAATTCATGAAATATGATAGAGGATATCATACATCCATGAAAAACATACACTTATACTGATAGGAGGTCACTCTGTGGAAGGAGGTATGACAGGCTCCACTGGTTGAACGAGAAGATTTGGAATGATACTGGGAATTTCCCACTACTCACTGGCCGAACTGCATAGATTGACTATCATATGAGGGCTAGATGACTGAGGTCCACACCTGATAGTACATGACTGATTGTTTAATGGTCGTGATGGATCTACCAGATCAAGCAGTAGAAATAGTGGTGGAGGTGGATCTGAGGAAATGAGATGAGTATGTTGCATGTGCTAAGCTTGACGATGGGAATACTGTCTAGTCTCAGTGGAATGCATGACATGGCTGGAAGAACAAACCAATTCATTCCAAATATTCACATACCGATGACTTCATCAGTGTTGGCATCGACTGGGGAAGTTGGGAGGGCCCGCCAGGCACTCTTTCTCATTGGGAACCTGGTAAGGGTTTACTAGCTGGAAGGTATTGACTGATGTGTCCCCATGATCATCACTTTAAGAGTCCTATATTATTGGTGGGGGGGTTGGGGGAAATCTGCATCTATGGAGGAAGGATGTTTCTGAGAGTATTTGATAATGACGTCATTGGTGGGGGAATTTTCTTTCTCTTCAAATGTCGATGCTCTCCCCTCTTGGAAGAGGAAGGATGAGATGTTGAAATAGAAGTAGTGGCTACAGGTAACGTAGTTACTTCATAAGGCCCATGTTGATTCAAATGGTCACAAAAATTACCAAGGGAATAGGAAACTACCTTGCAAGCCATTCGGTCATCATATTTTTTAGACACGTGGTCAGAAACCTGCTTCCATTCACCCTCATTGTCATATTCAATCTTTATAAACACACATTCTACCAATGTTGGGGCTAGACCCAAATAGGATATATTGTTATCAACATAAACATAGATCCAATATTTAAACACATACCACTTCTTGAGGGTGTTCCCAAGGAATCGTTGA
Source organism: Viscum album (assembly GCA_963277665.1). Classification (NCBI taxonomy): domain Eukaryota; kingdom Viridiplantae; phylum Streptophyta; class Magnoliopsida; order Santalales; family Viscaceae; genus Viscum; species Viscum album. Next base: position 80,934,994 of record OY728160.1, on the reverse strand, counting down.
TAGGGATATTAATTGGGGAAATCAATGAGATTTGCCTCTTTAGTCCTCTTTCATTCTTCCAACCAATGGATTCCCTGGTCAGATGAACTTCTGAAGTAACCAGAAATCTGAGCCTTATTAAATAAGTAGGTCCAATTCCTCTGATATGAGAAAGGAGATGTGGGATCCTGGCCTTAATGGGGGGATGAAGGAGCCTGTCAAGGAGGTGGAACCTGGTTATCTCACCAAAGTGGTGGTGGAACGTTACACAGGGGTGCCTATTGATTCTGAGGTGGGTGTTACTGAGCCGAAGGCCATGCCTAAGGTGGTGGGTCTCAGAGAAGCTATGGTGGTGGCTCTATGGGTAATAATTTAAACTACCTGGAGGGCCTCTATTTTTTCTACAATGGTGGTGTTGGTCATATAGGCTCTTCTTACAATATATATAGGAGGGAATAGATGTGTTATCCTAGATTTCTATAAGGATTCCCCTAAATGTTGAGATTTTTCAATGAAATACATGAACCCACCTAGGATGTTCTCAGTGATGAGATACGAGAAAAATTAGATCTTTTTCAATACCTATGTACATCATCAGTAGCTTCTCTAGGGTTAGTGGAAATAGAATATGTGAGGCCCTTCCACCTGGAAATGATGTTTTCAACACTCTCGTCAGGCCTCTTCTTGAATTTTATGAGGTTAGAAATGTTTTTCATCTAAGTGGTGAAATATAACTGGTAAGGAAACTACCTATAAAGATCCTCCCAACCATCTATTAACCCATTGGGTAACTGGATATACAATAAAAATGAGGGACCTTCTAGTGTCTTTATGAAACATCAGAGCTTAGTGGACTCCTGTTGTGCTGGAGTTCCCAACATAGTTCCAAAACTTCAAATAAAGTGGGCTAGATGCTGCAGCGGATCGACCATCCCATTAAATTAAGAGAAGGTAGTATTTTCTAAAACCAGTGGGTGATTTCATATCATCCACCCATGTTATATATGGATTTCCATCAGGAGGTATCCCCACTTATCGAGTTTCTATGGCCTCTAGGTGAGGAATAAGTGACTCCGTCAGATCATCTGGATGGGGATTCCGATCATGATGAGGGTCCCTGACCACCAGTGCATTGATAGGTTATTCAAAATGGTAATCAATCTTAGAAGCTCATGGAGAGGCTGGTGGGATGACTTGAAATATTCTCATGGGAACGACCTATGGATTGGCTGGGGGAACATGAGATGGGTCCTAAAGAGGGTTCTCACACAAATTGTGTAGATTCAATGATACATATTGTGCTCATTTTCTATAATCTATGGCCTCTACTCTAGTCTCTGTTCTGTAGCACATCTGACAAGAAGGTCATTGACCATATTTTTATGTTCTATGAGATTTTGACACAACCCAAACTTTTTCAGGTCATATTTCATCTTTTTCACTCAGCCGGAGGGGCCAAAGGTTTTTATGGTCCATGCATGATCTTTAACCATATTGGGGTCCCGACCAAAGAATAATTACTTGAAAGGTGTAGGAAGGCCCTGTAAATTTATTTGATGGGGAGTAACCATTACCAAAGGATCCAACATGTGTGGCACCACCCTGAAGGGTATGTTCTCTTCAATTAGTACTAGATCAATTTCTTCCTCTAATAGGTCGTCTCTGTATATTGTGACTGTTCATGGATGCATATCCTCAATATCACCTCACACATCAAAGTGGTGTTAGATAATATTGAAATGAAGAGAAAAAATATCCCCCAACCACAGATCTAGACCGTGGGGGATTCATCCTTAATAAATCTATAGTGAACTGTAAATATCATGGTGCATCATTGCTGGAGGGTCTGATGATCACGAGGCAATGCAGGTTATGGAGCAATAGAAAATGTGGCCAACTCGACCTGGAGTCATTGCTGGAAAATGTTGTTGTAGTGTTCCCGACTCTCATGGTAAGATAACCACTAACAAAGGATAATGAAATGTTTCTACCCTAATTTTTAATAGAGTCACATAACCTCTTCCAAGGTAAGGGACTCTTTAATGTTGAATTTTGTGGTCACAACTAACTAAAACATCTCTAGAATGGTCCACTGCATAAATTTATCACAAACTTCTTAGCTTAGACTCAGGATACAGTGCTTTATTTACCCACTCATTGACTTGAGATTGTTGTAGGAATAGTAATGGAATTGATGTTGACTTTTGTGGTGGTATAATTTCAGGTGGAGAGTACGGTGCATGAGATGACATGCCGTCCCATCTTGGGTTGTCTTCCGAATAATGCACTGATTGTAATACCACATCCCTATAAGATAGACTAATAACCACAGCTTCTTGTGTAGGGGCTACAGTTTTCAGCAGTGGGTTACACTATTTTTCTCCCTCAATTGGTCCCTAAAACAACTCTCTATGATCTATTATTGGGGTATAGAATGATCATGTTGATGATAAGGAGGATTGCATGGATGGGCCTTGGAAATGGGAAAAATCCTCCACCTCCTGTATGTATCTTCAGAGGGATGTGGGGATATTTTGGAACATAATTTTTAGAAGGATGAGGCCAATATGCCTTGGTCCTCCCCTATCTCACACTTCCAATGATTGGGGAGCTAGTTCCATCATCGAATCGCACTTTTCTTCAGAATCTGTGAAGCTGATAGTTTTGATTGTAGATTGAGGAATCTCAAGATTCTTACTATGGAAATGGAATCCTACCCTCATGCATTAGGGTGGTTCTACAGTAAGGGTAAATCTTTGACCCAAGGAGGACCTCTTCTAGGGATTGTGTTGGAGTAGGGATGAACTCATCTTGGACAAACCATAGAGCGAGGATCACTTTGGAAAATGTAAAATGGGGCATGGGAAAGAACTCCAGGATTGAAAGTGTTGAAGTGGGGAGGGCCTCTACTGGAGATGGAAGGAACTAGTGGAGGACCACCATGGTGATCGTCTATAGCGTGAGGAGGGCCTCTATATTGGCCAGCTCAAGTAGCCATGGCATGAGTAGGGCATTTATTTTGGACATAATGGATAAGGTAAAGTCCCTTGTGATGACCGTCAATGAAGCATGGAGCCCCCCCCCCCCGCTAAATTTGGTGAGAACATAGGGATGGTCCCCATACAGGTAGGTGAAAGAAAAAGGATGATCCTCTCATTTATAACATGTTCAACAAGGGAAATTTTCATACCTAAGAGATGGATCATGAAAAGGACCTTCGTGATGAGTTTCGATGAAGCAGGGAGGGCCTCCACTAGAGTTGATGATTGTGGAATAGGGAGAACCTCCATGATGGATGTGGGAATATGGAGGACCTCTATTCTCTCTGATGATGGTATGGGGAACACCTCCACACTGGATTCCATCATCATGGGTCAGCCTGTGATAGCTGGTACTTTCACCGGGGACCGAGGAGGTCAACTCAACCCACTTAAGAGGAGGCTAGAGCCTTACTCCAGACTAGGCATTGATGTAACCATAATCTAGGATAACATCAGGAGGACAAAATCATGTACCATTGGTGGCTCGATCCATAGTATCCATGGATGATGATTCCCCCCACCCGACGTTGACACCGGGTAAGTCGAACTAGTGATGGTGGTACAGGGGTAGGGACCGCCTGCACTTTAGTCTGTAGGACTGGCTGTCGATGATGATGTAGCTGGGAGGGGGAACTCATCAGCAACTCCCTGGTTGAAGTCCTAGCTGGGTGGGCTCAAACATCCATTACTTCTTCTGCATAAGGGAGTGAACCGTAAGAGCACTCCGAAGACAGGATCCCAAACCTGTTGAAGGTCAGAGTGGGGAGTAGGAGCTCCCTACATGGACCAAGGGGGAGACGATGCTGATAGGGCATAAAGACCTCTAGGTATCAATGGGAAATATCTCTTATCAGGATAAACACCTCTTGTTCATATCGATAGGCAAGATTATCAATCCCCCTCATCTGATTGAATTCTGAGGGTGAGTGGGGGAATGGGATCCCGGTAGGTGTAGTTGTGAATGTTTATGCAGAAGAGATGGATCCATGAAGGACTACCATATTGTAATTACCCCTACCCCAATTTTTGTTGGTGGGAGATGATCTATTTTCTATATATTGAGTTTGGGTCCTAGAAAGCAAAAAAAAATCACCCATCAGCACAGATAATAGGAATGTTATGCCCAATGCTCCAAAACTATTCAATCTTCCATGGATGGATAGAAAGATCCACACTAACAATACCACAGACTGGGATTCCCAATGATCTAATACCCCAAATCCTGGTGAGTTTCACGCCAAGCCTAGTATTTTCTTGGAAAGACCTGGTGCCGTATAGATGGATCTGGTGACACACCCATCTATTCATTCCCTGACCGCTACTAATCTCTATATCAATGAGAGTATTAACATTAGATTCACCATTTCAGTTTCCAACGCTTTCATCAGGGCACACATCATTAGGCTATGACACGCTGATTTTTACCCTACATTCTCGATTTCCAAAGGTGGGTGACATCCATTGCTTATTTAGGGATGTTTTCTCCTTGATCAAAATTGGATGACGGGATATCAGTGTCTCCTTCTACGGATTCATCCTCGGAAGTAGTCAACTAGTTCAGGTCTCTCTTAAAAATTAATATGTTGATAGTTAAACTCCTCCCAATGCAATTTTTTTATGGACGCGGGTTAATTACCCTTATTCTATCAAGAAATTCCATGGGGTCAGGTTAGGGAAGCAAGAATAGGTCTATGGAGTAGTCACGTTGGGCATCACTGGCGTGTCTAGATGTTGTAAGTATGGTAAACCAAGGTAAGCCCGAGGCATCCCACATCAAGTGTGGTGAATTATATGCCATAAGATTGTCTCCATGGTTTTCCCTAGCTATCCATGTTTTACATAGGGTATTCCATGAGTTTAAAATCAATAGAAGACACATCAGGCTAACCAGAACACTAATGTGAGTTATAGAGACCCTAGACATTTACATATAACATTACATGATTTTAATCATTATTATACATCAGATTATAAGAGAAGGATCATTATGTCTAGTGTCTTGGAATACTAGGCACACAAAACTGAAGACATGGAACTTAATAATACATTTATTTATTTAGTCTTCATAAATAGACCCTAATTTCCATTGTACTCATACATCTTCATAGGATAACCTATGGATAATATGAACAAAGGGATGAGATAGAATCCTAGTAAGGGAATAATAATGAGAATAAATTTGTAGCACATGCGTTAGGAACATGACATAATGAAATTAAACGACATGTAAAAATAGTGATCATGACATATAAACATGGATTAATATAAAAATGGAATAATAGAAATGTGGCAGCAATATAAAGCATGAATTTAGTATGAGTCAAGTCTAACCGCCAAGATCTTTTCCCATAGTTGCAGAAGAAATGGCTAACTTCCAAGACTATCGCCCATAACATCTCATGACACTTAATATTACCTAATGAATTATAGCCCTATCTGGGTGCACCTATCATAAAATATTCATGAATATTCATTCCACATAAATAATCATACATGATAAATTATAAATAAACATAAGGGAACCCATTGAGAGATATGGGTATCACATTCATGACATAAAGAATAATGAATTTGTGTATCATGAAAGTGCCCATGAGAGAAAGGAATTAAAACATAAATGGACATTAATATGGTAAAATAGGCATATAGACTAGTAAGTGTTGTAAAACATAATTGACCACATGTAATAAGTGTATTTAGGAAATCCGTAGCAATAAAACTTTTTGTGTGGTTTTAAAGAAAACACCAAAAATCTTTCAAAATAGAAAAGAGAATAATATTTTATATAAAAACAGAAGTGAAACAAGAAGTTTTTCATAAAAAAAATACTGATTTTATAAAGACAATGGTGTCTTCAAACATTGTATAGAGTGCACTTTATATTGGGTAAAAATTTGGGAAGTTCCCTTAAAATGAGTTTGCTTACTAGGAAGTATCGAGGAGGGATTCACACAAAAGAATGTTTATCCCCAAAAGATAATGATAGATAGATCTTGAAAAATTATTTTGGAGCATATAAACAGAATTTATAATTTTTACATAAATATAAAATACACATTCATTTGGGTAAAAAGAAAGATAGAGAAACCTGAAGGAATAAAGGTGGTTTAGGAAGAATTTTGTACGGATTATCGACATGATTTTAGGTGTACATAAGAGAGATTAATGAGATAGATATGGATTTTTCATATTATATACATCATGATAAATTTATGGAGTAGGTGAGTAATTATACCCACATCACTTGTAATTATACATAAAAGGTCATAACATAGAGGATAATCTTGAATAAAAGTGAAATGGAGAGGATCCCTTAGAGAATGTCTGTTGATGTTCTCCTCTTTTTATTAATGACCAAGATAATAAAATTTGGTTTATTAATTATTAATTACATAACCTATTTGATGTGTAAAATATTTATTATAACCATTTTATGTTCATTCAAGACTTTGTTTGTTGTTTATAAGGTTCAATTTTATTGTTTGGGTCCGTTTTCTTCCTTGGTTTTAATGATCGGTTCATGTTCAGATACACATGTATGATGATGGTGGTTTTCAAGAATTGAAGTTATATTTTATTATTTAACATAAAAATTATATATAGATGAGAAATTAATTTGGATAGTTTATGTGAAGTTGAATCATTATATAAATCTTTTTTGACATCCTTTTGGGTTAATTGGCTGTTTTTTGACAACAAAGAACAAATTTTGTTTTATAAACCGTAACCATGCTTACAAAAAGATTCAAAAACCATAGATGAGGTATAATACATTTATTATGGAATGGTTTAACCATGCAAATGGTTTCATGACCATAATTGAAGATGGTAATGGAAATTGATACCTTGTCATCCATGATTGTGCTAAATTAACACATCTAAAACGATGTTTCCATTTATTTCAAATAAAAGATATGGAAAGGAGAGAGGATAATGAATTATCTTATTATCATAATATCCTTATAGTAAATATATGTTCCTGGAGTTATCATACAACTTTTTTTAATGGATGGTAGGAAACAAACAAAAAAACTAACTTAAAAGAAATAAAATATTTGGAAAGGGGAATTTACCTCTTGAGTTTAACTACTTTGAGAGCCTCTTAAGTGGGGAGGCATTGGTATTTTGAAGAGACTAGGGGACTTTGGAAGTGGGGAAGGAGCATGGTTGGATATTTTGGATGAATATTGGCAAGTCACAAGTCTTGATATGAGTGAACAGAAGAGTGAGTGAGGGGGGTTTTTTATAGTGGAGGAGAGGAGGGTTTTCATAAATTTTAATCATTATTTTATTAATTTTCCTCAAGACCTGCAATAGTGATGATTCCATGACAAAAAATAGAAAATGGGTCATGTGAATTAGAACCAAGGGTGGTGACATCATCCATGATTGTAGGAATACTCTATTTATCTTATAATGTATATATACAATAAATTACTGTATTTTAGTATTCAACAAAATTCATGTATTTAAGAAAAATCTCAAAAAATTAACATAACCATTTTTTGACATGTAGAATCCAGAAATGAAATTCATTTTTAAAGAATAATTTATAGAATATTATTAAAATAATATATAACAAAAATCACAATTTTGTGGAAAAATAACAATATTCAAACTTTTATTTTCTTATTCCATGTTATAGGTATATAGTACCCCCACATGAATCATATTTATACACTATCATATTTATGGTTACTATTCAATAGGGTATGTCACTATTAATAAGGGTAAAATTACTATTTATAAGGGTGTGTTACTATTCACTAAAAAATTATGTTGGTCATATTAGACATCAAATAACTTACTGATCGAAACCGTGTATAATAGATTTTGGAAATTCAAATAATAGACGTGAGAAACTTGTGTTTAAAAGTTACATTTCACTTTTTAGTTTATTATGTTGTGATTTCATGTGATTATATGACATAATTATAAGAAGGAAATTTTTATTGAAAAACATTGGGTCATTACATTCTTCCCCACTTAAGAAATTTCACCCTTGAAATTTTGTTTTACATTCTAGGACATAAACAAGTGTGGGTGCTTTTCCTTATTTATATCCTTCAGTTCCCATGTTTTCTCTTCATTCTTATTGTTCCTACATAGTACCATGACCTAGTGAGTAGTCATTTTACCTAGAACTTTATCTCTACAATCCATTATCTTCACTGGATGCTCCTCATAAGAATGATTATCCTCCAACTATTTCACCTATGAAGAGAGTACATGTGAAGTATCGGGTATGTACTTTCTCAATAGAGATACGGGAAAGGAATCATGTACTTTTGACATGGTGGGTGGATGTTTCAGTCGATAGGACACAACTCTGAATCGATCAAGGATCTTGAATGGGATGATGTACTTGGGACGTAGCTTCCCTATCTTTCCAAACCACATGACCTTCTTCCCTAGAGATATGCGTAGAATACCATGTACCCAACATTGAACTCAAGGAATCATCGATTATTTTTTGAAAAATTATTTTATCAAATTTGTTATGCCCTGATATGATGCTGAATGGTTTTCACCTTCTACCCCATTTTATCAACCATTTCAATTCCTAGTATCTTACACTCACTGACTTCATCCCAACACAATGGTGTTTTTCACCTTTTCCATAAAGGGATTTGTATGTTTCCATTCAGAAGCTCAATTGGAAACTATTGTTGTAGGAGAATTCAACTAGTGGAAGATGTTGGTACCATCTTCCTTTGAATTCCATAGAACATTCTCTCAACATATATTCTATTATCTAAATAGTTCAATCAGATTGGACATAAATTTTAGGGTGATAGACCATACTGAAGTTTAGTTCAGTTCTTAGAGCATTTTAGAGTCTTTTCTAGAACTTTTTGGTGAAACTTAGATCAAAATTGGATACAATACATAGTGGTTCTCAATGAGGACTTACCACTTCTTTGATGTAAATCCATGAAATTTGACCTAATGAGAAGTCCTCTGAAATTGTGATAAAGTGAGTTGTCTTTGTTACACGATCCACAACAACACAAATATAATTGTTTTCTCTGGATGTCCTTGGAAGTCCAGTGACAATGTCCATGGTAATGTTCTCCCACTTCCATGCTTATATAGTTAGTGGTTTCATCATCCACTTAGAATTTTTCCTCTTATACTTCATTTACTAACATACCAGTCACATTGAAGTATATTTATCAATCTCCCTTTTAATATTGTCCCACCAAATGTTTTCTCAGAGATCTCGATACATCTTTGTTCTCCATAGTTGTATAGAGATTGTTGGACTATGTGCATCATTCAAAATATTCTTCATTATCTATGGATCGGATGGTACACATAATCGTGATACAAATATTATAATTCTTTCCTCATCAATGTTGAACTCTGAGGATTTACTAATTCTGATAGCTTCCACCCTTTTCAGAATTTCAACATATTTTCATTGAGCATCTATTATTTTATCAATGAGGGTTGGTTAAGAAATAATTTAAGAAAGGATTGATGATATTCCCCTCTTAATTATTCCCATGTTCATGCTTTGAAAATATAAGAAGATCAAATCCTTTTCAATTCTCAACACTGATAAAGATGTAGGATCCTTTATAATTAGAGCATCATCCACCTTATTTACTATACCGGGATAGTAGTGGATTGAGAAGTCATAATCCTTGATGAGCTCTATCCATCTTTGCAGCGTATGCTATAACATTATCATTTTTCATCAGCACACAGCCAAATCCCTTATTTTTAGAATCATTGTACACCCCAAAGAGTTCTCCACTTTTTAGAAGTGTGAGTATTGGTGCAATGAATAACGTCTTTTAAAACTCCATAAAATAGTCTTCACATTCGTGAGTCCTAAAAAACAATACTCCCTTCTATGTCAGCTTGGTCATTGGGTTTGATAATCTTGAAAAGTTTTTCACAAATCGTCAATAATACCAAGTGTGACCCAAAAGACTAAAGATCTAAATTACATATGTTGTCGTAGGCCACTCTTCAATTTATTTTATCTTGGAAGGGTCCACATATATCCATTTACTAGTGATAACAAGCTCCATGAATAATACATCCTCCATACAAAAATGAAATTTACTGTACTTTGCATACAACTTCTCCCTTCTCAAAGACTTTAACACAATACTCCAATTCTCCTCAGGCTCCTCCTTTCTCTTAGAGTATATCAGAATATCATTAATAAAGACTACCAAATTTTTTGAGGTAATCTAATAAGAATTATTCATTAAATCCGCGGAAATTTCTGGAGAATTAAGGAATCTTAAGGGAATCACTATGAACTCATGGTGTTCACACTTTGTTTGAAAGGAAGTGTAGGGAATATCTTCCTTCCTCAACTTAAATTGGAGGTATCCCAATTGAAGGTCCACCTTAGAGAAATAACTATCCCCACAAAGATGATCGAACAAGTCATCTATCCATGGAAGGGGATACTAGTTCTTTATCATGATTTTATTGAGCTCTTGATAATCAATGAAGAGGTTTGTTGGTTTATCCTACTTGACAAAGATAAATGAAGCACCCCATGGTGAAGCGCTCGAGCTTATAAAACCCTTATATAGATTCTCTTATAAGTACTTCTTCAACTCTTCCATATTTTCGGTGGCCATTCTATAAGGTGTCATTGATATAAGTAGAGATCTTGGAATAAGTGCAATTGAGAAATCAACCTATCAGTCATGTGGAATACCAGAAAATTATTCTGGGAATACATTAGTGTAATCCCACATGATATGCATGTATTTAACAATGACTCTCCCCCTTCTCTCAATCATTTGAGGTAGATATTCTTGCTCATTAGAAAGAAATATTCACACATGATCATGATTCTAATGGATATTCATCTTCCTCCTTACACTTATAAAGAATCAGAGGATGCTTAGGGTTGTGAAGACAGATATCCTTTTCCCAATAGTTGATGTTGTTTTTGTATAAAGATAGCTAATTCATTCCCAATATAGCATCAAACTCCACTAAAGTATATATGATGAGATATTCTGGTTGGTGCTGTCCACAAACGTTAACCAGGGAGAAGTTATAAACCATGGATGTAATAATTTCCTCATTCGTTGTTCTCATAGATAACTTGTCCTCCAAAATTTGAGGAGATGATTGACTAGTTATACTAAACTTGTATTATATTAATGAATGTTTATAACTAGAAAAAAATTGTATGTTTGCTATTAATGAATGAATAACTAACAAACATTTCACCACATCAATGTTCGGATCCACCTCAGTAGTAGTGATACCATAATACCTTCTTTGTTTCCTTGTAGGTTTCTGTTGATTATCTCTAAAAACCCTTAGCTTAGGGAAATTGTTTTCATAATTCCCAAGCTCATTGGATTTTTAACACTGCACCACTAGCTGAGAGTTGATCTGAACTTTCCATTCTTCTTCCACATTAGTCAGATTTTTAATATCCCTTTGGCAGTTCTTGGCCGGATGTCCCATCTTTCAACATTTGAATAAATTCATGGTTCCTTTTAGATAGTTCCCAAGATGCTTATTCCCACAAATTTTACAAGTGGGGTATTCAAGATTCTTTATAACAAAGGATTTTTTTGGCTGAACCACCCATGTTGTTCCCCATTTTCTGGTTCTCATCACTGGGCCCACGAGACCACTAAGAGTTTCAAATATCCATTTAAAACATAAGGGCACAAAAGACAATTTTCTCATAACTATCAGATTCTTGTATCTCCATCACATTCAGTAGACTTGGTTTTATCCCTCTAAATAAGCAATCCACATTTCATTCACTATTCATGATAATTCCATAGTCATATCATCCAATCCTTGTAAATATGGCTTCATACACCCTGATGGACTCATCTTACTTATGCATGAGTCTGAGGAAATCACTTTTAATCTTGAGATGGAGGTTTCAAGGAAAATATTTTTTGAAAAACATCCTCTTTAATTCCTCCCAATCCATGGAATCAATTTCCTCTTAGGGATTTTTATTCTTGATTAGTTTCCACCACAGATCAGCTTCCGCCTCAAAAGGATAAATCACCAGTAAAACTTTCTCTTCCTATGAGCATCGTATGATGAGGGGTATATTTTTAATAGAGTTTATACACTATTCCACAATGATGGGATCATATGATCTGCTAAACATGGGAGGCCTTTTCCGGAAGAAATATTCTACAACAAATTTCTATTTCCATAGAGGAGTAGGGTGTTCCACATCATTCAAGTGTTGGAACCATGGATGTTATTTTCAAGAATTGGAGTATGGTTTGTGTTTGTTGTTAATCCTTTTTGGAAGTTCAGAATGTTTTCTAGTAATGTGATTATATAGTTTAATCATACGATAGTATTGAAAAATTACAAAGGGTGGGTGTGTTGGAAAATTGGGCGCAAGGTATGTTTCGGGATCAGATCTCTGAAAAATGGAAAAGGCATGAGCTATGCAAAATATTTGAGTGGTGCATGAAAAACATGGATTGCGCGCTAAAATAGTGTTGTTCACAATAGTAAATGTAGGTTGGTTTTCTCACGCCAAAGGTGTATTGCGTTCAGAATAATGAAAATTGCAAAGGAATGAGGTGTGGGAAAAATCTAGGGATGTGTGTGAAAAATGATTCTTATGCGAAAAAGGATTGCACGCAGAATGAGAGTTTTATGTGACAAGGTGGGGTTTTGCATGCAGGGGTCAGTGATGCCTATAAATAAGAGGTGAACCTCTTTATTCGGCATGGAAAAAGTCATAGATAAGATCCAAGTTCTGATGTTTGTAAAAGGTGTGTGTAATGGGAGTTTCATGGAAAAGTTGTTTCACAAAAATGTGGACATTGCACGTAAAAATTGATGTTTCACGTAAATTTTGAAGGTGCGCGAAAAAGTAGACGGTGTGCGTAAAAATTGCAGGTGCGCTTAAATGTTGATGTTGCATGAAAAAGTCAACACCACACGTAAAAATTGAGGATGCGCGTAAAAGTGGAGGTTGCGCATAAAAGTGTAGGTTGCGCGTAAAGGGGGTTGGTGCACAAAATAATTTCCACACAAAAATCAATTTTTCACGCAAAAGTGATATATTGAGCGCAAAGGGTGGGTGTTTCACGAAATAATTAGTGTAACCTGTATTCACGTTCTGAGTATCTAGTTCCACGGTTTAGTGGTTTCAAGTGCCCCATTTTAGGACTTCTATTCAAGTAGTTTCTAATTCTGAATAGAGTCAAAAACATCAATGAAAATCTATTTAAGAGACTTTCACATCTATAAACAGAGTGGGAATTCAACAAAGGCAGTGAGCTTGGGGGAGTCAACGAGAGTGACATGAGGGATGCAGTGAATATTCCCTGAACCTTTGTAAAGGTAGTATGCCAGGCACAGTATGATTGTGACCAAAAATATTAATCCATAAACATGTATAGATTAGTGGATTTTGGTATGATCAACACACTGTCGGCATATTCTCCTTGGAATTATCCCTTTTTGGTGATCCAAGTAAAAGTGTTGTGTCAACTTCCTTCTTTCATTTGTTTGACAGATTTAACAAGTTCCTACCAATGTGGTAACAATATCTCTAAAATTAAAAAGAAAAAATTGACACCTTGATTCACCCCTCCCCTATCAAGGTGTTCTGGGGTCCGTCATCAAGTTATTATTCATAACCTGAGCCTGCTAAGAAAGTACTTTCATGAAGATTTGAGTACCCACTACCATCATATCAGCCATATCATTAGGAAAATATTCAAATTGCCTATCACATTGGTTGTTGGAATGTGTTATTCTATTTCCTACCATTAACATAGAAAAAGTAAATAAAATTAGAGGGATTGAATACTTAGTTATTGATCATAAAAATAAATCCTTTGAATATAAAACGATACACTTGTAAAGGATATTTATATCCTAACATTGGATTCATTAGGTTGAAATCTAGGTTACCCTCAATCAATTTCATATCTGATATTCTTATGTGATTTTATTGATCTCTTAATAATGGTTTGTACTAATCTCATCAATTAACCAAATCTTATCCCCCATGAGTTTCAATACAAAGAGTGCAGCAAGGCCCGTTGTCGTGTACCTCAATAACCCAGGTCAAGCCTGAAACTCCGTATCGGAGTTTTTTCTCCTAGGTACATTTGTGCCCGAGATGCATCTACCTGTTTGTATCCAGACATGGACGTATTTTCTTGATAAACCACTTGCTATACACTTACCAAAACTTTGGGGTGTTTTCTTATACTTTGTCTCATTATTAAAGTTCTCACTAAGGTTCTCTATTCTTAATATCCAAAAATAACTAGACCACCCTCTAATACCAACTATAGTGAACCTAACCTTTTACATATAACATTACATAATTTTAACCATAACTATAAATCAGATTACAAGCCATGGATCATGAATTATAGTGTATTGGATGACTAGGAACATGAAATTAAAAACATGGAACTAAATAAAACATTTCATTATTTAGACTTTATAAAGATTCCCTAACTTCCATTTTTATCAAACATCTTCTTAAGATAACCTAGGGATTCCATGAACAAAGGGATTAACTAAATTTCTAGTAAGAGAATAAGAATAAGAATAAATCTATACCACATGGGTCAGGAACATGACATAAAGAAATAAAAATTCATGTAACATAAGGGATCATAACATATAAACATGGTTTCAAATAAATGTGGAATAAAAAAAATGTTCCAGACACATAAAACACAACTTTATTATGAGTCAAGGATAAACACCAAGATCGTTTCCGATTATAGCATAAGCCAAGGCTAACATCCAAGACCATCTCACATAACATCTCATGAGACTTAACATTACATAATGCATTGGAGCGCTATTTGGTTGCACACATCTTAACATGTTCATAAATATTATTTCTACATAAATAATCATACATGATCAATCATACATAAATGTAAGGGAGCCTATCGAGAGAAATGGGTATCACATTCATGACCTAAAGCATAAGGATGGGTGTATCATGAAAGTGTCCAAAAGAGAAAGGAATTAAAACATTAATGGAAATTAATAAGGAAAAATAATAATATTACATGGTAAGTGATGTAAAAAAGAATTGACAACATGTAATAATAGTATTTATGAAATCCTTATCATTAATACCTTTTAGATTTGTTTTAAAGAAAACACTAAAAAAATTTAAAATATAAAAGGAACGTTATTTTATATAAAACTAGAAGTGAACCAATATTTCTATCATAATAAAAAGACGGATTATATAAAGACAATAGTGTATTAAAATAGAGGATAGAGTGCACTTGAGATTGGGTAAAAATTTGGGAAGTTTCCTTAAAAAGAGTTTCCTTACGAGGAAGTACTAAGGATGTGATCACTTAAAAGCATGTATATCCGAGAAATAGAATGTGGGATGGATCTTGAAACATGAGTTTGGAGAATATAAACATAATGTATATTTTTTTAATAAAAAGAAAAGACAATTTAATTAGTGTAAAAAGAAAGACAGTGCAACCCAAAGGAATAAATGTAGTTTAGGTAGAATTCCTTACGGATTATCGGCATGATATCGGGTGTACATAAGAGTGATTAATGAGAGAGAAATGGATTTATCATATTTTATATATCATGAGGAAATTATGGAGGAGATGCATAATCATACCCCCATCACTAGGAATTACACATAAAAGTGAATAACCAAGAGGAGTATCTTGAATAAAAGTGAAATGGAGAGGATCCCTTACCTTAAGTCTGTGGGTGTTCTCCACTTGTTATTAATGACCTGAATAATCACAATAAGTTTATTAATTAATACTTCTAGAAACTCTTTTATATGTAAAATATTTTTTATAACCATTTTATTTTTATTAATGATCTTTTTGATTGGATATAAGGTTCAATTTCATTGTTTGGGTTTTATTTGCTTCAATGGTTTTAATGATCAGTTCAGGTTCAGATAAGCATTTATGTTGAAGGTGGTTTTCCTAGTAGTAGTTATATTTTATTAATGATCATCTAGATGGTTTTATGGTTGAAAAAATAATTTTTTTACTTGATGTGATGTTGGATCATTATATAAAATATTAGTGACATCCTTTTGGGTTAACTGGTGGTTTTTTGACCACAAAGAATGCATTTTGTTTATAAACAAAAACCATGTTTAAAAAGGATTAAAAAACCATATATGAGTCATAATAAATATATTATGGTCTATTTAAACCATGAAAATGGTTTCATGATCAAAATTGGGGACAATAATGAAAATTGATAACCTGTTGTCCTTAATTGTGATAAATTAACACATCCCAAACGGTGTTTCCATTTATTTCAAATAAAAGATGTGTAAATGAGAGAGTATAATGAATTATCCCATTAGAATAATTGAATTATATTACTTGTATGTTACTAGGGTAATTATACAATTTAGGTGAAGGTAGGTGGGGAAAAAACAAGAAAATAAAATAACTTAAAAAAATAAAAGAATTAGAAAGGGGAATTTACCCCTTGAGTTTAATTCCTCTGAGAGCCTCTTAAGAAGAGAGGAATTGGAATTTTGAATAGAATAGGGAAGTTGGACGTGGGGAATAATCTTCGAAGGAGATTTGGGAATAATATTGTCTTGGCACGAGGCTTGAGAAGAGTGAAAAGAAAAGGTGGTGAGGGGGGGTTATAGTGGAGGAGAGGATGGTTTGCCTAGTTTTTTAATAATTAGTTTATTAATTTTCATAATGACCAGAAAATAGTGATGATTCCATGGCCAAAAATAGTAAATGGGTCTTTTGAATTTTATCCAAGGCTGGTGACATCATCCATGATTCTAGGAATAGTCTATTTATCTTATAATGTATATATACTGTAAATTATTGTATGTTACTATTCCTAAAAAAATCAAGCATTTCATAAAAATCTCATATATTCACCGTAACCATTTTTTGAAATTTATAATCCAAAAATGAAATCCATTTTTTAAAATTAATTTTCTAAATATTATTAATTTAATATTTAATAAAATCACTATTTACATGAAAAATAACGATTTTAAAACATTTATTTTCTTATTCCAAGATAGTGGTATATCGTACTCCCAAATGAATATTATTTATATACTATAATAAGTAAGGTTATTATTCATTAGGTTATATCACTATTCATAGGGTTAACATTACTATTCTTAAGGGTATGCTACTATTCATTAAAAATTAAGTTGTTCATATTAGACTCCAAATAACGTACTGATCACAACCATGTTTCTCATATTTTCAAAATTTAAATCATAGAAGTCAAAAAATTATGTTTAATGGTAACATAAAACTTAGTAGTTCACTGTGTTGTGATTTGATGTGATTATATGACATAATTTTTAGAAAGATATTTCCATTGAAAAACATTGGGTAATTGTAGGAGTGGATCTGATGGGTACATCCCTTGGGGAGAGAACCTGAGAGGTTTACTAGATGGGTGGATCAAAACTCTCAGTAAGGAAGGATATAAGGATGATTGGGTCCTTATGATGGGGACACCAAGTTTTTATATAGGTTGGTACTGTACCACAAAGAGGCTTCCTACATACCTAGTTTACCCGACAGGGATGAAAACCCACATAGTTCGACAGGCATAATCATTGGATTGAGGTATGCACAATGGAAAAATACCTAAATACATACAAGTGGATACGTGTGGTTAGTGGCCCAAGTAGTATAAATGATCAACCAAATGAATGGGTCATTCAAATGGTTAGCTTCCTAATTGGATGGCATGATTTCCCTGGGATGAGGTGGCCCCAGTGGAATCATTTTGGATAAGGATGGAGTGTCAAAGGGTGGAATAATTGGGGATGAAACCAAACTTAATATGACAATGATGTTGGGAATGATCCTAAAAGAGGTTTATTATATATACCCATGATGGGGAAACAAAGTCCATGTAGTATGGTGGGATGATGAGTCACCTAAGGAGGTGACTCATGAGAATGAACGCATGGACGGGGACCTGTAGGGATTGGAACATTCTGGTTGGGGAATGACCTTCCCAATACATGAAGGCTCAAGGGAGATACTAGGATAAAACATGTGTGATGGTATTGAACCTCAGGTAGTCATCCTACAGATTCCCATGGTAGGGAATCCAAGTCCACGTAGATCAGGAATGGAGCATTGAACCAGGGTGTATATAATGGACAACAACCTGTATAAATATTGGGGATTAATCATGGTTAGTAGGCCATCTCAAGAGAGACACAATTTTCTTGTTGGATAATGGATTTAGGGTGAGGCTTATACTTGTTTATCTGTCCGGGGACTAGTCTAACACCATTAAACAGTGAACCAAGTATGTGGGTCCCAAAAAAGGTGATAGTGTAGTTTACCAGTCTTTGGGGTTGAAGCATAGGGAGTCTTACTATGTACCATATCTTGGATATTGGGATCAAAACCCACATAATTCAAAATCATATAGTTCAATGTCATGTGGGATGATGGTGAACCGACATGAAGTGTTCGAGACCAATGGGTGATGGTATTGAACATCAGAGAGGCTTCCTACATACATTTCCTGGAAATGGAAATGATAAAATTCCACATATTTCAGCTATGAAGAATGGGGATTACACACTAATACAGACCAATGAGTATATTAGGGTCACTATTTACTTTAATCTCATGTGAGTCATACTCAATGTGGGAAACAAGAGGCAATAAAGACCTATAAATCACATTGAAAAAGGCGCTTCTGGGAGGAATGGATTGGGTATTATGCATTGTTATCACCCCTTGGAGTGGAAGACTGGGACTTACTCTAAGAAGGGGGACCGATAAGGGGTTGAGACGTATGGGGAGGATATGATCACCATACCCAAAACACCATGTTAGGTTTGTTTGGGGTTATGCAGAGACTGCTCAAGGTTCCCATGTCGACAAATCTCAGTGGGAGATAAGAGTAAGAAGAAACTGGTGCATTTCCCCTTCATGGTCCTCTCTGGACTTGTCATTTATTTAGTGATCACAATTTTACATCAAGTTCCTAGGATGTGGGTTATTGGATGTTTAACATTCGATAGCAAGGAAGATGAGGATTCCCTCCACACCCCTAGGACTTGCATAACCGGCACACTTTAACCTTTGGTGAAGGGAATGTACCAGCAGTGCCATGGTAGGATGTGGTTGTGGAGTGATCCATTTAGGGGCTCACATTAGCTTGGATATGTGAAGAAGAAACATCCATTAGCATGGCTATGTGAATAAGCATTATGAAAAGGAATGCAACATGAAGTACCACCCAAGGGACATTGAAATGACTTGGTACAAGCCTATAGGGATACACGGGAAATGGGTTTGTGAAGAATGAGGCCTCACAAAGAGTGGATTCAAAAATATCAAGGGTTTGCAGAGCATAGGGGATCATAGATAATATGGCTTCATAGAGCTCATTGGCTTGCAAAGAACAAGGTCTTGAAGAGTACCTGGCTTCGCAGAGATCATAAGTTCACAGAGAAAAAGGGTTTATAGAGGACATAAATTTGAAAAGTGGAAAACTTTGAAAATCAAAGTGTTATGGCCTAATACTGGAGTACACATGTTTTATTAGTGTGTTTCATGATGATTGGGTGCTTCTTAAGTCTCGATTACCCAAAGGGGTCTTCTTCATTTTCAATAAACAATATGCTTCATGAAGGGCATCACTTTTTTTAAACAGGGGTAGGTCTAAGAAAAGAAAAATGGGTTTTACAATGCTAAAGTACCTCAGATGATTCATTTTCCCTGTTGGTTCACAATGAAAATAACCCTTTGCGATCTGGAAATTCAGAAGATGAATGGTCAATGTCTACATCTCTTATAATGGGGTAGTCGGGTATTTACAGTCACCATGGGCTGCGATGCTCTAAAGGAATTCCGCATATTAACTTTTTCTTCACCATCAGTAGAAAATTTCATCATGTTTCTCGAATTCGTGATGTGAACCGTCATCCCATCTGTGGCATATAGGATTTCTTCATTACCTCTATGGCAGTCGTAGAAGAATCTATCAATTTCTAAGAAATATTGGGGCATCTGTCTTCCCTCCAAAGCATAGATACTTCCATCTTTTTCATCATAATCGGGGAGTTGATTGTCACTTTCCTTTGTAGAGGGTGTAGATAAGGCCTTGGTTTTTCATCGACTGTGGTGTTAAATGGAATTGTATCAACCACAGTGATGAAGGTATTTGCGAAGGTGCATCGCGAAGCTACCTATTTTGGCATTGTTGTTCCCTCGGGTTATTTTTACCATAAACATATTTTGGCACCAATAGATGTATTATGAAACCGTCATAAGAAGAGTTTTTTACATAATTGCTTATCCTAATTATCTAAAATATTGTCCTAACAAGTCTTATGACTATATTGAATTGAAATATTTTCTTTATTTCATATAATTTTGATGGTCACATTTATGGGTTTTAACATTTTTATTAATTTAGTTGTAAAATATGGTATTATAGAAGAACATCTTGTTTACATCCCTTGAGATGAACCTATATTGTATTGGGAAGTTGGTGTTAATATCCCTTAAACCCAATAATTTCTAATAACTTCACTACCAAGATGTAAATTGGTCGTCTAATATCCCAATGGTTGTCTCATTCATTTAAAACACATAAAGATACATCAAAAATGTAGATTCAGACACTTGGTATGAAAATATATATGAAAATCCATATTTAATATTATCTCCATAAAATAATCATTAGAAATAAGTTAAGTGACCAAAGGGAAAACATCATTGAATAAAAATTCTAGGATACCAATGATAAAACAATATCGGGATACTAAACCACCATTAACAATTAATAGTGAAAGACAAATTGAACGAAAACTAAAAAACATAGATTTAGGGCATCCGTGAATGACCAGTAATTTATAACATGATGTATGGGTTGGATCATTGACATGGGACCACCATGGGGTTAAATAATATGGTCATTGGAGTCTTTATTTGAGACTTCTTATCTTTTACATATATTAATTTCAGTACATCATTTAGTTGCATTCATATTTTCATATGATTATATGATTTCTATTTGTATTTATTTCCATTTTCTTATCTCATAATTTTGTTCTTGTTATATTATTCATATTATTTTACTTATTCACTAAAATCTTCTATAATATTTCTACTCTCATTGAAACAATTTAAAATACTTTATTTCCTCCACATTATATTCCTTTCACCACCAATATTATTCAACAACCTTTTGCATATGTGTAGGCATAATCGAGGTCACATAGTCAATCGACCCAGTACCATGATGGAGAACTAGGATGGAGACAATACAAGAATTACAATTATTTGTTTAAAATGAAAAATACTATCAACTAAAAAAACCAATTAGATATATATATAAACTATACTGAAAAATATCATTAATACCAAATTGTAAATCTTATATGAAGCCCAAATAACATCTCTTATTTAATGAACTAAAATTGACTATTTTCATCTGAATGATGCTGCATTAACCCCTCCATTCACCTCAAACTTCACCATAGGCACCCAAAAAAATTTATGCTACCCTAATTATTGGAAATAGTGTAAATCCATAATATATTATCTAGTGGATTACAATAGGAAAAAATTAATACAAAAAATTAATTACTGTCTTTATGATAATCTAATCAAAAAAAATAATGAAAATGAAATTGAAAAATGAGATTTGGGGAATCTGTATATTTAGGGCATCCATGAACAACAAATGATAGAAAAATATCAGGACACAGAAACACTTTCAACAAGAAATAGTGAAATATTGGATGAAATTGAACAATGAGATTTAGGAAATCAATGAATGACATAAATTGATTCATATGATGATTACTCGAGTGTTTCAAGTTGAGAATATAGCTTTGATGATGGAAAAAACAATGAACGAATCATTCAAAATGAGTTTGGAGGCCATAGGATTGAAGAATCGATTGTAGGGGTTCTATGTGAGAGAGATCGAGTCAATGTAGCCTGAAATAAAAATAGTAGAATAACACAAAATGGGAGTTCATAATTTTTTTTAAAGATTTATCACATCATTAATTTAAAAACTGACATGATAATGTATTTTATTACATTTATTAGGACAGTTATTTTATAACCGATGTGATGAAATTATTTAACAAATCAATTATATAATAACCATCATGATAAAAAAATTGATTTTTTCTATATCACATCGGTTATAAAATAAATGAAATGATAAATCCCAATACTAGATTTATCACATCAGTTAAAAAATAATCAATTTGATAACTCCTCATAAATCATTTTTTATGTAGGTTATAATATAACTGGCATGATAAATCAATTTCTTTATATTTTCACATCAGGTATTTATAACCAACACAAAAATAAATACGTGGTAAATAATTTTTTTACTAGTGTATCAAACACAAAAGGTCGCCTCATATGATCAAAATTAGAATTATGAAGAAAATATGCTACCTTTAACCTATTTAGAATCAACTAAACTCTCTCTGTCATATTATGTACCAATTTCATCCGAAGAATTATTGATTCACCGACCCCTGTCCAGCATAATGGGGAATGAAAATATCATCCATGTGAGGATTCAAACGAATCCATGTCGATGGTGGAGTGAAAATAACTATTTTAAGAGAACTCTACCAAGGGAATATTCCTCATCCATGAACATCCATAATCCTAGAAACAAGAGTGCAACATGTTCTAAGGATTTTGGGTGGTCCTCTCTATCTAATCATTTGTCTATGGATGAATAGAAGTGTTAAGGAAAAAATAGTGAACAAACGTCATGCTAGATACCTCACCACACCTTGTAGGTAAAATGTGGATATCGATTGGAAATGATCATCCTCGGGACTCTGTGGAGTCTCACAACATAATCTAGATCCTAACTCAACAAAATCGTTATTGATCCTAACTCCATGATTGTTATAATGTGGTTTGACTTTTTCAAATGATCCACGATCACCCATATAACAATATAGCCTCCCTGATCTTGATGTAAACTGGTGACAAAGCCAATCGATACATCCTACCACTTCCACTAAGGAACATCTAATGACTTTTGAAAACCAATGGGAACACAGTGCTCTAACTTCACCTTTTAGTTTCACAAACATTGAGACACAAACTCTGCCACTGCATACTTCAATACAGGACACTAAAACTGACCTCTCAAATCTTGGAACAACATTTTCATACCAGGATATACCGACAACAATGAATGATGGAACTCTTTGAGAACTATCTCATGCCTCTCCAAAGGAATAAAAATCCATCTTGAAATAACACTCAATGTTTTTAATCCATACACCAACCAACTGGGGCCTCACCATAAAAAAATAGGGTCTCTCTAAAACTCCACACCTGGATCCCCCAACTAGGAATCATCTACCTATTACACTAGATATCACTGTAGCTTCATCTAAAAAAGACAACCTATTCCCTTAAATTGTCCCATATTATGGATAAATAATATAGATGTTCCATCAATCTCCAAGAATCACCTCTTTCCCACACTACATAACTTCACAACTTCCTGGTCAGCAAATTGACCCTGACATTCCCATTTCTAGGAGTATATAGAATATTAATGCTGTAATCCTATAAGAACCCCATATAATGATGCTAAGGTAAGTTCTTGTCATGTTGGGAGAAATCATTCCTTAGGCTCTTATAATCGAGGAATACCACAAAACTATCACCTATGAGAAATGTATCTACAACATTAGGGAAAACTCTACCAAAACCAACTTGATATCATGTGTGTAATAGTTACGCTCAGGGGGGTGTAATAGATGAGACCCATAAGAAATGACTAATAATTGTAGAATTACAACAAAACATAACCCAACATGTGAAGCATCACATAAAATATCAAATCAAACTCATTATGGTGGAAGAAAAACAACAGGACCACTGATTAGATTCTCTTTTAGATACTCAAATGTTATCACAAACTGATGAGTCTATATTAACAATTTATCCTTTGTATTAAATTCTATTAGAGGAGTAAAAAGTCATGAGAAATTGGATATGGACTCCTATAATATCCTTCTGCAACAATGAAAAATTGCACCTCTATCACTATCTTAAGGGATTCCCAAGACACAACAGCTTCTATCTTTGATGGACCCATAGCTACACCCTATTGGGATACAAAATTCCCTAATAAATAGAATTCTAAAACTCCAAAATCACACTTTGGTAACTTCCCAAATAGCATCTCATAAAGAATAACTCCTAAAATCGAATGAAGATGTGTCGCATGCTCCTCCTTAGATGCAGAGTACAAAATGATGTCGTCAATGAAATAGACAATGAACATATCCATGGACTAACAAAACACACCGTTCATTAACCCCATCAACACAACTGGAGAATTCATCACAATAAATTGAATCACAAAAAACTTATTGTGATGATGATGATAATATAATGTAGTTTTCAGGATGTACTCATACTTCACATGCATCTGGTGATATACTGAAAACAAATCGATACACTACTGGAAAAACTACCTATACCCATGGTTCAAAACCGTGGGTATAGCCCCCAAAACCGTGGGTATAACCTATACCCACGGTTTTGGAAACCGTGGGGCTGAGTGGCATCGGTATAGAGGTCTTAATATATCCCCACGTTTTGACAAACCATGGGTATATTTTTTCCACGCTGGTGAATATGTCTTTCCACGGTTATTGAACCGTAAGTGAAAATATAAGGAAAATGTGGCTGCTGGGTTTTGAACCCGTGCGCCAACCTGCCAACTGAAAAAGTATTCCATCGTTCTTCACCACTTCATTGAGCACATTTATATGATTATATATCTATATTTTTAAATATATATTAATAAATGACGGTATTACTAAAATAGAAAATAACGGGACTCGAACCCGAGTTCGCCGCAGCCGACTTCCAGCCCTTAACCAACTAAGCTAACTCAACTATTACAATATATATCTGTATTTACAATAATATATTAATCCACGACACTGTATTTAAAAAAACAAAGGTACCGAGATTCTATACCTCGACCAATCCAATACTCATGAAACGCATGACCAACCAAGCTGAAGAAATATTCTGCATACAAATTTATATCAAACTAAATATATATTTTTTCAAATAGTAGGTATAAGTTTTCCTCCAATTTTTTTTTGTTTTCCTGCGCATTTGTTTTTTCCTCCAAAGATATCCCCACGGTTTTAAAAAAACGTGGGTATAGGCCTTCGAAAAAAATTATTTATCCCCACAGGTTTTTAAAAACCGTGGGGATAGAGGTTGAAATAAACACCTATACCCACGGTTTTACAAAACCAAGGGTATAGGCCTTTGAAAAAAACTCTATCCCCATGGTTTTAGAAAAACCGTGGGTATAGGTTCCCACACTATACATATACCCACGGTTTTCTTAAACTGTGGGTATAGGGAACCCCTATACCCATGGTTTCTCCCAAAACCGGGGGTATAGGTCTATTTTCCAATAGTGATATTTGAGAACTAAATTTCACCCTTTAGTTGATTGAATAAATCATCAAACCATGGTATAGGGTAGCTTTTTGTCACTGTGACTTGGTTCAAGTGATGATAATCGATACAAAAACCACAAAATGTCATCATCCTTCTTCCTGAACAAAACTGGTTCACCCCATAGTGACACACATTTCTAAAAAAAATCACACCACAATTGACCAATGATCTATATACATGCATCTCTAAAAACTTGTAAGTGTCCACACTATATAGAGACATCAGGATAGGAGACCCTCTTAGTTGTTTTTGGATCCCAAACATGATATCTCATTGCGGGGTAAGAATACAATCTCATCTAGAAAGACATCAGTGTACTCTTATACAACCCTAGGAAATGCTTACTATTGAACCACTGATCTACTCATCATCATCTTAACCATTTAGGATGATAAATAAAAAACATTCCTCTAACCAATATGAGGGTGTTTCTAACCAACAAACACTACTAACACTCTATCTGCATCAAAGAAAAAATCCTACATCCTAAAGAAATACAAAATATCCTCCATCCAATACAACCATTACAAGTCTATGATGATTTCATATGTTTGTATAAGTAAACATATGAAATATATGCAAGAGAGGCGCTCACCAACACTAACTCACAGTTTCTACATACATTAAAGAAGTCATCTCGACCTTCAATGAACATAGTCAATGCTAAGAGAATAAGAAGGATATCTACATGATGTCCCAAAGTACGGACATGGGAAGGTGATATGAAGAATTGTGTCACTATTAGATCAAACAAGACATACAACCAAGTTAAAAAATTATAAAAGGGTACCTTGAATAACATCTAACCCACCTGGTGTTGACAACTCTAAAGCATTAAGCTGACCATGACCTTCTCCAGGTCCTCTTTGACAATGCTGACTACCACCTATATGGCCACCATCAGCTCTATAAGTATGGGGAGAATCATGAGGCTATCCTTTACCATCCCCAACTACTCTAAGTTGATCCCAAACAGGATAAACCTACTGCGTTTTTCTCTGCTAGAACTTCCTTAGCGGATGAACATGATGCTAAAAAAATATCACATGTCGAATTATCATAATGGTCAGGCACTCACTCAGTTAATTCCCTCATCCTACAAAAGAAAACCATGTGTCCAATCCCATGGAAAAAGACTAAGATCCACCTCCCTAGTAAAAATTAGGAACTAAGGGTTGGGAGATACCCCTGGA
Source organism: Viscum album (assembly GCA_963277665.1). NCBI lineage: Eukaryota > Viridiplantae > Streptophyta > Magnoliopsida > Santalales > Viscaceae > Viscum > Viscum album. The sequence goes on along the minus strand of OY728160.1, from coordinate 80,908,294 downwards.
TTATCGAAACCTCTTTGTTCCTGTAAACTAGGAAACCTATACTGCATATTTGCTTCATGAGTAATCTTAACTACTCTTCTATTGTGACAATCTGATTCTAGATAACACCTTCTCAATGAAATTTTCTCTCCCCAACACCTTAATATATATCTTTAACATAAAAGGGGTGATCTGAAACCAGATATCTTAACGCAAAGCCACTCCAAAATGCCTTGACCTAGACTCCTCATCAGCAAAAGGTTCAAAGAATATCACAAAAGGTTCTAGAAATTGATTTTGAACACTTGCACACAGGATCTCCCCCACCAAAGGGTAAGTACAACATGGATGTTGGAAGCCTTCATGGATGAAGATAGAAACTTGGCTCTGAACTAGTTTAAGAACTCCACCCATGATACTGTGACTCCTCAGGATCCTCAAGGAACAATAACCACCATTTCCTCACTTCCTCACATAGAATAGTCAACGAAAATGATAACGAGGGATCCTTATGATCATGGATCAAACTAAAGTCTATCTCAACCTCCTCCAAATATTATTTTTTGATTTTATATAAAATAGAACCATCATACCTCTATTGAGTCTTGTGCTGAAAATCAAGGAGTGTCCTCCTTCGTGTGTCATGGTGGTAAATCTCTACTCTATGAAGATCTTCTAGTGTAACTTTCTGAACATATTCTATTCGAACCTCATAAGGACGCTGACCTAGATCCATTATTGAAAACAAACATATAGTATGAGTTCCTAATCCTCAAATATAGAATACAATAACATTAGTAAATAGTTTTCAATTATTATTTTCTATGTTAAAATATCCCAAGGTCTACCCATTCAAACATTGGGGAAATGAAGAATAATACATGATCCTTTCCTATGTCTCTACCCTACTATGTGTATATCCTCATTTAGTAGATATTGTAAGATTATATTTCCATATATCAGATCAAATGGAGCCTGAAATACCCATTTCTCATCTGGTTTCACATGTTTACAGCTCTCACCAAACATAATTGGAACTATTTCCTTATAGACCCATTCAACCTCACATGTTCCTAATTCCAAAATCCATCTTATACCTCAACTAAAACCTTTAATACCACTCTATCATGAACCCCTCCCATAAGGTGTACCTCTACTGGGTGGGAAATGGGAGAAGAATGATAGTGACACCTAAGTCCCACCTCTAGTAGGCCTCGTATTGGCAACTATCACTGAGGTTATAGTAAATACACTAATGTGATACATTACCCTCTAAGAAAACACATGAAAAAGAGAGTGATAAGATAGAAAAAAACCAAGTAATGATCAAAATACAATATTAAATAAAACCCAAGATCACATCTGTAATGACATGCAAGAACTAGTACAACTAAAAGGAAAACCGCATGTACCAATAGAAAAGTAAAGATGACAGCGACCACAAAGCCCCAACATCCCCTGCTAAACCAAAAAATTATAGTAAAGAAATTGATATACAACCTTCTTCAACATAACAGATGAACATTTTATATATACATAGGGTTCTTATAACTGTATACTCATTAGGATCCTCCCCGAACCCTCTCATGAAAAATGTAAGGAAAAAATTCTAAAGCATAGTGAACAACAAGTCAATCTAACTTGTCACAAAATAGGTATACTCAGTTAGTATCCTTACCAATGATACCCTAACCAAGTATCACATACAAGATCATAAAACATATATTTAAAAATATAAATGTTACCCTACTTCTACTTCCCCACTATCTTTCCGCTTGTCCCCACATTCCATAACATCCCTCCAGGATCAGCCTTCCCAGGCTCACGTCAGATCACAAGCATTAGGAAACAAACATAGAATCCAGGATCATGGAACTAAAATAAGGCATTAATACATCACACACAACAATCTATCTCATATCCAATGTACAAAACACTAATCATTCAAAAGAAAACATCAAACCCATACCATAAAAAAGCATTTTCTTTTATCATAGAACCGATTCTTTTTCCATTTTAAATAAACTATTTCATTATTTACATGTTCCAACTATGGGAAGCCTAGGAAAAAAGCTATAAAAGATATCTGAAATAAATTAAACAATTAATTCAACATGAATTTAATTATTTTATCAACATGAATCATCATACTTCAGGTTCACCAACAAATTTAATTAAACATTCATACTTTCACTAATTTTATTAACATCAAATTAGGTAAAAAGATGGATTCATTAAACATTCCTCTTTAATATTTTATCCAATTAGTTATAAATAAATTTTGTCTTTATGTTCTTTAACAATTTCAAATTCTAAACCTTGAAAAGCAAGAACAACATAGATATTACACTATCTAGAATATCAAGAGGAAAAGTGTTAACACAGTACAAAAAACATAGTGAAACGATCGATAACAATTATTTAATCATGTTTAAATAATTTTTAGGTTAATTTCATTGTGAAGTAATGGATAAATCATGATATCTCTATGATTTCACATAAATAAATAGAGAAGTAAGGAATCCCCTACCTTAGAGGGGTGATAATTTTTGTCGCACGATAAAGGACCAATGATGTAGATCCTGTTCAAGAGTCCCACAAGAACTGCATCCACTTGATGATGTCGTGCCACAAACACATCAATAAAAAACCGAAAAAACACCATTTGAACATGGATATTAAGATCCATCATGTGGAACTAGGAATGAGAGAAAATGTAGAGAATAAACCAAAATAAAAGAGGTAGAACATACTTGGATTGAAGACATATTAAAAGTGGGAATCTATTGATCTATCATTGATGAAGGAATCCTAAAAATTTCATAGATGTGGGTCTTTAGGTCACCTGGAATGAGAGTGTGAGGGCTCCATTAGTCTTAGGGTTTTACAACCTAAGCGGATGGAAACGTTTAAAACATATAACATAAAATAATTACAGGACATGTAAACCCATTTCGTGTCGTGTAATCTTCAAGGTTTGGTTCCATAGAAAAATGTGTCACCAATTTTAATTTTATGTTGTGAAAACATACATGTCATGAACCTGACTTACCTGGCATGTAATTCTTCATTTTTTCCATCAATTCTTATCCAAACATCTCCAGACTTACTCCAAGACTCCTTCGAGCACATTGGTCTTCAGAAACACACAAAAGGTCAGTCCACATGGATCTGATCCCACACAGTCAATTATCATATTTTATAACGTATTTCAATTTGATACGATTTTCTTATATTCTGATAATTCTTTTATATTTTAAAATAAATATAAATTGAATATCCAATTTATCTCAATGAATAATATATCTTGATAATGATAAAAATAAATAATAATTTTGAATTGTTAAATGTCATAATTTTTATTCTGAATAAATTACACTAATTTTTTTTAATTTTTTTAAATTTTAAACAATTTTATTTTTATAAAAATTCCTACACAACATTATTACAATTTGTGTGGATGTAGTAAAAATACAAAATAATTAGGTTAAAAATAATTATATGTGATATGGTTTTGATGAGTTATATTTATCCAATAATTTTATGAATAATTATTAAGGATATGTTATTGTGTAAGTGTTTATAATATTACTCCATTGTTATGTTACTGTTTTTTAATTAAAATTATGTTAATAGCACTTAAAATTAGTTTTAAGTGAATTTAATGACTAGAAATACATATTTAATTTATTTAAAATTACAAAAGTATTATATTTATTTTGGAGGGTGAAGATGGTCTATCATACCATTTATGAAACACTTGAAATTTCTAAAATTATATTCTTCAACCATTAATATTTAATACTTGATAAGAATCCATGAATTTTTTCTTATAAAAAGACTCTTAATATAACATTTCCAATGAAACATAAGAGTTTAGTTTTGACAAAATATTATCTAAAAATACCTTTTAAAATATACCGTTCCATGTATCCCATCACAACGTGGGACCTTTAACCTTGTCACAACCCCCTCCCACCAAAGATGCCACTCCTGTGCTGGAAATGGTGAAACGGAGATAATGACCCCCCGAGTCCCACCTCCAGTAGGCCCCAGGGTGGCGAATAACACCAAGGTTATGAGTTTTCACAAATATGGAAGGCATTACCCATTTTATTATTTAAAATCGGGAAATAGGAAAAGTCAACCACAAAAAAGGAAAAGAACAAGTGTATAGAAATAAACCCAAACCAATCCCACATGAATGTTTATATAGTTATGAAACAAGTTACAAGTACAATAAAGCTCAAAAGGTACAATACCATAAGAAACAAGAGTACAAAAAACTGCAACAACTCCAACTGTCCCGACTTGTAGGGTCCCGCACAGCCCTGGTAGTCCTCTTAGAAACCTGAAAGTAAACGTAGGGTGATCATAAACGTATACTCAGTAGGGAAACCTAAATTTCTCATGCACAACTGGGGAGACATCCTAATGTCCCGTGAGAAGAACAGAAGAAATCAAAACCTATCAAGGAATTCAATCCACCCAACCTCACCAGCCACGCTCACCAAAACACAAAACAACAGGTAGTAGTAGTATATAAGAACAAGAGTATTGGGTACCCCGCACTATTTCACACTAGTTAGTTGCTCTTCCTAATATCGAACGTCCTGATGCTACCACACTCTTCCCACCCGTACACACTTGGGCCTCAAGAACCACATATCATGCCCGCACACACCTAGGCCTCACAACCACACATCCCGCCTACACACACCTGGTCCTCACAAACCACAATCACATCCCCGCCCGAACACACCTAGGACTCATCCCAGAGATTCTTGGGAACAGTAATCATTCCCGAAGAGTCTTGGGCTAAAACCACCCCAATAGAAATATACCCGAAGAGACTTGGGTGTAAGGTCGCCTCAAGCCATCACATCCTATGGAAGAAGGAGCAGGAAGGATCTAGTAACTAAGGGGAAAACACCCTCTCCCAAGAAATGGGAGTGTTCGGCACTAAGTGCTCAACATGGGTGGGGTGAGACAAAACACAAAGATACAGTTATATATATGTATACGAAACACACAGCCCATCCTATGGCTTCTAAACAGAGAGGCTGAGCACGTGCCTCGGCACTTCTATCATGAAGCATGCATACAACAAACAATCATAAAACCCCATTTAATGTTTTCATGTTCAACAACATTAATTGTGAATTCTTTTAACTATTGGGAAACTATCAAAAATCAAAACAAATCGAGTGTTCATAAAACATATCCCTACCAATGACAACAAAAGTTAGGGAAAACACAAGCAATCACATACCAACTCCTTAACAATTTGATTATCATATCCATATTTAATTCATTTCCATCACAATACCATATCATTCAATTATTCCCAAGTTCCACATATAAATTAATTTTCCATGTTCCACATTTCCATTAATTTCCCCCCATATATAATCCACTACTAACCACTTTAATAATATTCACCACCCATCATTGCAGCCCCGCTACCAAACATCATATCACACAACAACCCAGAAATTACTACTTCACACATCCCATAACAAAACCAACCCAACACCAACATGTTCATTATTCCATTTTGTTGAACAGGGGTGATCACACAAGGGTTCCGAGTATTTAATCAGCCAACTTTATGTGATTAACCAATTTCCACATTCAATAAAATTTTCATCCATAAGAAAATCCAGAAGGAGAGGGAAACATTTATTGCGTAAGAAAAAGCCCCCAACGGCCATAATTTTTAGTAGGAAGATGCTCATTCAATTCACAACATAATATCACAGGATATAAATAATGTAACTGCATTCACAAAGTTCCCATCCCCGTTATATAAGCCATTTATTATCTTTATTAAACCAGTTCAAATGTGTTTCACATAAACAAGAGGACACCCACCCCGCATGATGCACAATTTAGAGAAAATAAGGTAAGACCCCTACCTCAAGAGGTTCTGATGTCCTTCTACGAACACGACCACCACGATCACAAGGCTTCTCCCAGAACGACTGTACCCACCAAGGACATCGTGGAACCACCGAATCAACAACACAAGAAACTCTTTCAACATGGATATCACATGCCGTAGCATGAAAAGAAAATGGGAGAATTAGGATCAAAAATAGAATACAAGAATAGAGGTTTAACATGAATTTTTAGAGTTGTTCGTCAAAGACCGTAGTTCCCTTCAATTATTTGCAGTCTCCTCGGTTGGAAACTGTGGAGGGGAAGTTGAAGAAGAGGGAACGAAATAGGGTGTATGGTGTTCTCCTCGCTGACACGATCCAGCAGTCACTGACAGATTGACGATCGGAGTCCGGATGAAGATGTTAGAGGAGGAAGACTTCTCGATCGTCCAAGAGAGTCGTCATGCAATGAAGAAGCGATCGGTCTGGAAATAATCCGTGGCCCTTTCTTATATAGGCAACGAAAAGGTAAAACAGTATGCAGCCTGTATTAATGAATACATGGTGTGACCATACACCCGTTAAGCGTTTTGACTGGTCAACACACAACACGTCACGCGGTTTCCACGCGTTTTAATAATAATGACAATTCTATTAATATTTGGTGTTTCTTTGACCTGAGCCATGACTCGTGAAAAGGTATTCATCATTAGTCTTAAAATGATCGTCTTAATTTTAGGATTACACTGCCGCTGACGGTTTGTCATTTCGACACTATATGAAGAAGTTACTGTCGAATTAAGATTATATAACCCAAAAATAATAATAACATTTCATATTATTATTATTTATTTGTTTTCCTTGAAGAATATATGCTCAAAAGTGACTCCCTCTTTTGCTTTCATGCCCAAATCTCACCACCACCCATTAATAACCTTTATTTTCATTTTATTATGATAATAATTTTATTATATGAATATTATTCACTTACGGGGAAAAAGAACCCCTTACGCATCCTTTACACACACATCACGCCCCCACCCACTTTATTTTTTAAATTTATTTATTTTAATTTATTATCTCATTTAATCTATATGATTTATTATTATATTATACATGGGGAGATCCATGTACAGCGCCTCACCCTCTTTAAGGCGCCTCATGGTCTTCATTCTCACATACATCATGCACATGCATCATTAATATAATAAATATATTACGTATATTATTATTTTAATAATAATGGAACACCGCATGTTCACTATATTCACCCCTCACACGTATAAAGGGGTGCACATTCCATTCCATTCGCATCCATTGATTGTTTTAATATTATTATATATAAATATTATATAAGTCATATAATATATACAAAGCAAATATTCTTCATGCGACTCAAGCATAATAAAAATAATATTAATTCCCTTGTCTTTTATCCATTATTAATTTAATTGTATTATCATATTATTATACTAGTAATATTATTAATTTCATATTTAAATTTTTGGGAGAACCCATGCACAACAATTCCATGTGACTCAAAACCATTTCATTTAAATGAACTAAATGACAATAAAATTAATATAAATTACATATTCAACCCCCTTTTTTAGTACATTTAATTTCATAAACCTCTCTCACATAGTTTAATGCCATAATTGTTATTTATTTATTTTCAATAACAATAAAATTTCACCAACTTATTTTATTAACTCACCAACGTTATTGTTTTTAATAACAATAATATTTATGCTCGTCGCATTGACCACATTAAAGTACCCCATTGGATATCTGAATCTGACCATGCCATGTCAATGTCGTGTAACATCCTTCAAATTAATTATTTAATTCTATTTCTTTTATTTCACACTGATTAAATTGAAACCAATTTTATTAAATTAAAACCATTCAATTTAATAAAAATTGCATATTTTTATGCCAACATTATTATTATAATTTTACATAATAATAATAGAAAAAACACCTTTAATTTTATTAACACTTATTCATTGTTATCATTAATAATTATCATTATTACACACGCCGTGTTGACTACATCTGACTTTTACAAAGGAATGGACTGAAGAGGTCTGGGCCATTATATCAGATACCTCTCAAAACATTCTCCTGCTCGAGAATTAAAAACCATGTCAAAGAAGAAGAGGTATGAAAAACCACCCCGAAAGATACCTCTCAGGGTTATCTTCATAATAGGAAACCAACCAACAACCCTAATCATATGAGTAAGGAATTCCTTTTCCTATGACATGATATTATCCGCTTTAGGTGGCACTGACTTGCCTGCATGGGTTTAATCGCATCCACATTAATGCGTCCCGATTAAGAATTAGGTCTTCCTAGTTCCATACATTAGGATTTTTCAAACTCACATTGCCCCTTACAACATATAAACGAAAAACACATCGCCCAAAAACATGGCTTGGGGGATTATTTCTCCCATGTCAAGATATTATCTGCTTTAGGTGGAACTGACTCGCCTGCATGGGTTTAATCACATCCACATTAATGCGTCTCAATTAGGGATTAGGTCTTCCCCTCCCCACATGATAGTGCTCTTCACGTACATTTAAAGAAAAGAGGGAAACAACATAGCATTAAAAACTCACAAAAACAAGGTCTAGGACCATAGAATGAGAAAAATAGAGTTCCAACAATGGAGTGTAATGCTCCAAAACAAAACAGAAAGGAGAGTATTCAAGAAAAACCCAAACACATCTCTATCGATCCATGGTTCTTCTAGATATGCCGTCTCTGTTGCATACAACTATCCACACCCAGCTCCTCTGCCTCTCTGTTGATGTCCGCCTCCTCGACCACGTCCCGGTTGGATCCTTGAGGAACTTCGTGTGGCTGGCCACCACCTGCTCCATCTCCCATCAAAGGGACTGGAGCCTCTTACTGCTGGAAGGGTCTTGCCGGCAAGTGGTGCTACTGAGGCAGGCGCTGAACCTGCCCACCTCCACCGTACTGATCTTGAGTCGGGCACCGACTTTGAATATGACTAAAACCTCCACAAGAGAAACACTTTGGTCCTGGGATCGTGAAAAAAGGATGAGGACCCGAAGATCTGAACTAGAACTGCTGCGGACTGCTCCCTACTGGCCTGAAACTGGAAGGTCCCATCACAGGAGACCTGCTGATGACTGCCTTCCCCTTTGAGAAACCCAGCTGGATCACCTCTCGTGGTGCACCTCTCTACGAGTGCATCCTCTCTACAACCTCTGCCTTCTTCTGTACTGCTAATTACATTGGAAGGGTGAAGGGGGTGATAGCATACTAGAGTGAAGGACGAAGTGCCTCTTCCAAACGTCTCCCCTGAGACTCCTCTTCCGGAAAGAGATCTGGAGCAATCGTAGGAGATCCTTGAACTTGATCCCCAACTCTCGTACTGATATACTCTGCTGCTTAAGGTAGAGTAACTCCTTCCGCTTCACCACCTTGATCATGGATGAAAGGAATTCCTCTCAGAACTCCTTCTCAAAGTCATCCCACGGAACCTCTGTCTCTATCCTCTCCCCAAGGTAGAGCATCCACCATTGGCGTGCCGCACCTCTCAGCTGATTGACTGCTAGGGGAACCCAGTACTCCCTCAGGGCACAGATCAAAGTAAAATCAATCTCTAGCTCCTTAAGCCACCCCTCCATCTCCATATCTGAAGTACAACCCTCATACTTCTTGAGGGTTTTCCGCTTGAAGTAACAGAGAGTCTTCTGCCATTGGCTATCTTCCTCCTCTCAGTTAATCCTCAACTGATTGACCACCTGAATCTGCTGGGCCTCGGCTATCTGAGCCACCCAGGGACGACGTCCAGGTGCCATAACTGTACGGTAAACTAGGATCTCCTAATCCCAAGTAGTAAGAAAATTTCTCAAGGTTTTATTTTATCATTTTTATTTCAATTTATTTCCCAGAACACCCAAATAAAGTAAAATAAAATCATGATGATGCATGTACCTTCCCTAGGGTCTCTACCCTGCAATCAATGTAGTCTCACATGGTCGTTAGGTAGGCTCAGAGTCCTTGCATCAGATCATGGGGGGACCTAAAATCCCATGTCCTAGCCAGTCTTCCCTGGCCTATGTCACGCACCAAGATTAACCAACACTGTTTCCCTAGCATCCCATGCAATCCTCACTCTTCCTAACTCCAGACTTCATCCTATCTCTCAACCATCACCTTTGATACCATTTTGTCACGACCCCCTCCCACCAAATATGCCCCTCCTGACCTGGCAATGGTGAAAGGGAGATAATGTTTCCTGAGTCCCACATCCAGTAGGCCCCGGGGTGGCAACTAGCACCAAGGGTATGAGTTTTCACAAATATGGGAGGCATTAACCTTTTTATTATTTAAGATCAGGAAATAGGACAAGTCAACCACCAAAAAGGAAAAGAACATGTGTATAGAAATAAACCCAAACCAATCCCACATGCATGTTTATATAGTTCTGAAACAAGATACAAGTACAAGAAAGCTCAAAAGGTACAATACCAAAAGAAACAAGAGTACATAAAACTACAACAACTCCAACTTTCCCGAATAGTAGGGTCCCGCACGGGCCTGGTAGTCCTCCTGGAAACCTGAAAGTAAATGTAGGGTGAGCATACAAGTATACTCAGTAGGGGAACCTAAAGCTCTCGTGCACAAGTGGGGAGACATCCTAATGTCCTGTGAGAACAACATAAGAAACCAAAACCTATCAAGGAATTCAATCCACCAAACATCACCATCCACACTCACCAAAACACAAAAAAAAGGTAGTAGTAGTATATAAGAACAAGAGTATTGGGTACCCCACACCATTTCCCACTATTTAGCTGCTCTTCCTAATGGAAAATGTCCTGACGCTACCACACTCTTCCCGCACGCACACACCTGGGCCTCAAGAACCACAGATCTCACCCGCACACACCTGGGCCTCATAACCACACATCTCGCCGACACACACCTGGGCCTCATAAACCACAATCACATCCCTTCTTGAACACACCTGTGCCTCTTCCCGAAGATTCTTGGGAACGGTAAGCCTGTCCGAAGAGTCTTGGGATAAAACCACCCCAATCGAAACCTACCTGAAGAGTCTTGGGTGTAAGGTCACCTCAAGCCATCACAGCCTATGGAAGAAGGAGCGGGAAGGAGATACTAAATAAGGGGAAAACACCCTCTCCCGTGAAATGGGAGTGTTCATCACTAAGTGCTCAACATGGGTGGGGTGTGAAAAAACACAAATATACAGTTATATATATGTAAAAAAAAACAAACAGCCCAACCTATGGATTCTAAATAGAGAGACTTAGCACATGCCATGACACTGCTATCACGAAGCATGCATAAAATGAACAATCCCAAAACCCCATTTAATGTTTTCATGTTCAACAGCATTAGTTGTTAATTCTTTTAACTGTTGGGAAACTATCAAAAATCAAACCAAATCGAATGTTCATAAAACATATCCCTGCCAACCACAACAAAAGTTAGGGAAAACACACGAAATAACATACCAACTCCTTAAAAATTCGATTATCATATCCATCTTTAATTCATTTCCATCATAATACCCCACCATTCATTTATTTCCAAGTTCCACATATAAATTCATTTTCCACATTCCACTTTTCCATTACTTTTCCCCTGTATATAATCCACTACTAACTACTTTATTAATATTCACCACCCATCATGGCAGCCCCACTGCCAACCATCCTATCACACAACAACCTAGAAATTACTACTTCACACATCCCATAACAAAACCAACCCAACACCAACATGTTCATTATTTTGTTTTGTTGAACCGGGGTGATCACACAAGGGTTCTGAGTATTTAATCATCCAACTCTACGTGATTAACCAATTTCCACATTAAATAAAATTTTCATCCATAAGAAAATCCAGAAGGAGAGGGAAATATTTAATTGCATAATCAAAGGCCCCCAACGACCATGATTTTCAGTAGGAAGAAGCTCATTCAATTCACAACATAATATCACAGGATATAAATACTGTAACTGCATTCAAAAACTTCCCATACCCATTATATAGGACATTTATTATCTTTATTAAACCTGTTCAAATGTGTTTCATGTAAACAATATGACACCCACCCCACATGATACACAATTTATAGAGACAATGGTAATACCCCTACCTCAACAGGTTCTGATGTCCTTCTACGAACATGACAACCACAATCACAAGGCTTCTCCCAGAATGACTGCACCCACCAAGGACATCGCGGCACCACCGAATCAACAACACAAGAAACTCCTTCAACACGGAGATCACATGTCATAGCATGGAAAGAAAATGGGAGAAGTAGGATCGGAAAGAGAATACAGGAATAGAGGTTTAACATACCTTTTTAGAGTCGTTCGTCAAAGACCGTCGTTCTCGTCAATTATTAGCATTCTCCTCGGTTGGAAAATGCGGAGGGGAAGTCAAAGAAGAGGGAACAAAATAGGGTGTATGGTGTTCTACTCTCTGAAACGATCCCGCTGTCACTGACAGATCGATGATCGGAGTCCGGATGAAGAAGTTAGAGGAGGAAGACTTCTCGGTCGTTCAAGAGCGTCGTCATGCGACAAAGAAGTGATTGGTATGAAAATAATATGCAACCCTTTATTATATAGGAAACAAAAAGGTAAAATGGTATGCAACATGTATTAATGAATACATGGTGTTACCATACACCCGTTACGCATTTTGACCTGTCAACACATGACACATCACGCGGTTTCCACGCGTTTTAATAATAATGATAATTCTATTAATATTTGGTGTTTCGTTGACCTGAGGCATGAGTCATGAAAAGTTATTCATCATTGGACTTAAAAAGACCATCTTAATTTCAGGATTATACTGCGGCTGACGGTTCGTCATTCTGACACCATATGAAGAAGTTACAGTCGAATTAAGATTATATAACCCAAAAATAATAATAACAATTTATATTATTATTATTTATTTGTTTTCCTTGAAGATTATATGCTCAAAAGTGACTCCCTCTTTTGCTTTCATGCCCAAATCTCACCACCACCCATTAATCACCTTTATTTTTATTTTATTATGATAATAATATTATTATATAAATATTATTCATCTAAGGTGAAAAAGAACCCCTTACGCCTCCTTTACACACACATCACGCCCCCTTTATTTTTACAATTTATTTATTTTCATTTATTATCTCATTTAATCCATATGATTTATTATTATATTATACATGGGGAGATCTATGTACAGCACCTCACCCTCTTTAAGGTGCCCCATGCTCCTCATTCTCCAATACATCATGCACATGCATCCTTAATATAATAAATATATTACATATATTATTATTTTAATAATAATGGAACACCTCATGTTCAATAAATTCACCCCTCACGCGTATAAAGGGGCGCACCTCCCCTTCCATTCACATCCATTGATTGTTTTAATATTATATTATATAAATATTATATAAGTTATATAGTATATACAAAGAAAGTATTCTTCATGCGACTCAAGCATAATAAAAATAATATTAATTCCCTTAACTTTTATCCATTATTAATTTAATTGAATTATCATATTATTATAATAGTAAGATTATTAATTTAGTATTTCAATTTTAGGGAGAACCCATGCACAACCATTCCATGTGACTCAAAACCATTTCATTTAATTGAATTAAATGACAATAAAATTAATATAACTTACATATTCGACCCCCCCCCCCTTTTTTTAATACATTTAATTTTATTAACCTCTCTCACATAGTTTTGTGCCATAATTTTTATTTATTGCTTTTCAATAACAATAACATTTCATCGACTTATTTTATTAACTCACCAATGTTATGGTTTTTAATAACAATAATATTCAAGCTCGTCGCATTGAACACATTAAACCACCACATTGGATATCTGAATCTGACCATGCCACATCAATGTCATGTAACATCCGTCAATTTAATTATTTAATTCTATTTCTTTTTATTTCACACTGATTAAATTGAAACCATTTTTATTAAATTGAGACCATTCAATTTAATAAACCTTGCATATTTGTATGCCACCATTATTATTATTATTTTACATAATAATAATAAAGAAAACACCTTTAATTTTATTAACACTTCTTCATTTTTATCATTAATAATTATCATTATTACATGTGTCGTGTTGACCACATCTGACTTTTACAAAGGAATTGACCGGAGAGGTCTGGGCCATTACAAACCTCCCCTCTTTTGGTATTAAGTTTAATTGAATAGATGATGTCAAAAAAGATACAATCTTCTATGCTTAATTGTTTCCAGTAAATATCTTCAAAAAACAAGAACAAAAATTATCTATTACCACATTTTCATAAAAATATTAATATCATTACATTACATAAATGTTATTTTGGTTATTTTACAATCATATTCTACCACTTTTCCATCCATTTAAAATTAAGAACATAGTCTGTGTGTATGTGTGGTCCACCAACTCCACAAATGATGTATACAATTTATCATCTCCACCAAAAAATGATTCTTATTAATATTTATTTAATTAATAAATATTATCTATATAAAATATTTATGATTTTGGGGGTATATATCATTATTCATAAACTTACCATTCCATGTATTGAAAAATAAGAATGTTTCTCTTGTGTACATGTGTACTACTACCTCCATGAACGATGTATATCATTATTCTACACCATCATCGTTGATGGTTATAATAATATATTTATGAAATAAATATTATTATTATTAAATGATTAATATTGTAGATAATATAAAACCATGAGTAGGGTATAAGGACCATAAATTCCATATTGAATCATTTGTAAAAAAAATGAACAGTTTTCCCAAAGATAATTTATTTTAACAAAGAATTATTACCAACTATAAAACAATAAATTATAAGTGGAAGCTATAAAGTGAGATAAATTTAAATATGGTCATAAAATATATTTTTAAGTAATATATATTTATTATATATTAATGATAGAGTATGTATGATCATCTAGGAAACTAAGGTATTAGTTTCTCGTCTAAAACATCCTTCTTTTAGAAATGTTTTCAATTACACACATATATCTATTATATAGTGTATATGATACCAAAATAAAATATTATAATATGAGATATTTTTTAATCTTGTGATATAAGGTTCCATTAAATTTTATCTTCTCAAGTAGGTTTTTTCATTTATAACTCGATTATTAATGGTTTTTAGTCTCAATTTTGATTTCACGAGACTTGTTTAACTTTTTACACCATGATTTTTCTTATTCTGGTTTACATAATAAACCATGAATATAGATATATATAATACTTTATATAATTAAATGGATTTTATATAACCATATTTGTTTCTAAATTTATATGGCCTTTGATTCAAAATTATCAAAGTCGTAAAGGTATATTTTAAAATCTAATCATTATCAACACTATTTATGTATCAATTTACCTTGATAAATAATATATTGTATTTATTTCATAAATACCATATATTTTATTTCAATATAATTAATTTTGGGGTT
Organism: Viscum album; assembly: GCA_963277665.1. Lineage (NCBI taxonomy): Eukaryota > Viridiplantae > Streptophyta > Magnoliopsida > Santalales > Viscaceae > Viscum > Viscum album. Next base: position 80,892,893 of record OY728160.1, on the reverse strand, counting down.
TTCAAATATCTATTCCATTCACCTCTCCATGGTATTAAAATCCATCGAATGACTGTTTATATGAAAAGACGATCTTATTTTTTATTTGTAGCTGTGAGTCATGATTATTTTTCAACCATGTCTATATTCTATAATTTTCTTTAGTAATTTTATTTCTCTAATAATTTATTTTCCTTATTGTCAAATTATATTAACTTTTATTCTCTTTTAATATGTTATAATTGAATCTTTTTAACATTTTATATACAATTTATATTCCACCTTCTTCTAAAAAATTTAAAAATATTACATTTTTAACATTTTATAAATAAAAAAGTCTTCCATTTTCATGACCTTTCATCATTATTTATCATCATTTTTTAGCCTTTATGGTTTTCTAAAATAATTTCAATTCCCATTATATTGGTATTTTTTCAAAATAAAAGAATATTATATTCATAAATGGTTTGAAAGGGGATTTAATTCCACTTGTGTATATTTTTATCCCCCAACAAAAATTTTCTTAATTAGGAATTTTATAATTTCAAGATCCCATTATTATTAATTAAATTATATTAATTATTTTATAAGTATTCTTGATATTTCATGAAAAGGGGGTTTAAAGTGTATTTTGTCCCCTTTTTGAATATGATTTACAGACAGTTTATAAGAAATTATTTTTAAACATTTTATATCATTTTTCCTATCTATCTATTATAAAAAATACCTTTATAAAAATGATTTAATTTATTATGAATTTAAGTCCTCCTTCATTTCCATGTTCTTAATTAGAATTTATGTATTATACGTAATTTCATGTATTGAGAAAAATATCTACCCATTTCAATATATGGTTTAAAAAAATATTTTACTTATATTAGATGGAGGTTGTATTCCATGAAATAATAATATTATATTTAAAATAGATAATATTAATAACATACATAATTGTTATTTCTATGTAGATGATTATGGATTTCCATGGAATGTTCAATATGTTCTACATGAATATTGATATTTTGTATTACCTAATTCAATATAAGTATTTATTGATTATTAAATTACATTAATGTTGAATTTTATTTTTTAATAAATTTATAAAGAATGGATTAGACATGTTAATGTGCCAGGTGGGTTTTTTTATATCCCTTCAATGTATCGAGTAATGTATAATGAGACAAACCAGAATGGGTATCACTTTGAGTATGCCTTCACATACTATGTAAAATGTATTAGTATAGGGGCCATTAAAAAATATCAGTTGTCTTGATTGGGAGGAAGAATATAATGAAAGGTATATTGGATAATATTTCTTTATGTTATGAAATATCTCTTGTTTGATACATTGATGATAACATTAAAATACCTAAAATTATGCATTTCATTAATATGAAGTCAATTATTGATGTTAATATTATTATTAACTTTGATAAGTTTTAAGTGGATATATTTCATGCTCTAGTTACTTATTATATTGATCATTTATTGATTATTTTCCCTTACATATTAATCATGTTTGTTTCCATATGAAGTCATCCATTATAAGATAAAATTACATAGTGTTTGATCCCACCATTTTTATGTTTTATTCACCTTGGTTATGATGATGGGTAATAAAAATGATTTATCACAATAGGGTCTATAGAATTAATTATGAATACCTTTGTGTTTTTTTATTTCATTTTTAAGGTCACACAAACGTTGGGAAGGTAAATTTCGGTTGTTGGTTAAAGTTGGAGGCCACCAGATAGATTTTTCTAGTTGGAAAAAAGCCTGATAATTTGAAGGTTCCACTGTCAAGATGGTGGATTTATGTAACTATAAGATCTCATGATATATCCATTGGCTAGATAGTGGAATTTTTGGGGATGTAGATTAGTAAGGGATTTATTTTTATTTTGTCCATAAAAGTTTTTCTTAATACCCCTAAAAATGAATCCTTGACCCTAATTTAATTTTACATGATTTCAGATGATCATTTGTGATGTTTTGGCTCTCTACCCCTCTCTTTTGGTGAATCATTTTATATATTTAAGGATGGTATCTATTTTCTTAATAATCAAATTATAGGGATCATTCTAATATAGTTTCTACTCTATTACCCGATTATTTTAATGTCTCACAATACTAGATGATTGGATTTAAAAGTTAAATTAATAATAGATATTTTTTTCTTTGGATATAGTTTTCTGAGTACCTTATATCAATGTATCCCATCACTGGTATTGAAGAAAATTTTTTTGTCATCATTATCATTGTCGATGTATCTATCCCCTGGTCTAACCCTTAGTATGACTATTGTTCATTCATGTTTTATATGTTGTTGATTATGAAATTTATCTCAAATTATAGAATTTTTATTTGGGGGATATATAATGTCTTCACGAAGGGTGTTATTAATAGAATCCATTAGAAATATGTGATGAGTTAAAAAAAATCACCATAGTTGTTTTATAATAGGAAGTAGTTGTTATTTGATTTGAATTTTATTATTCCAAGAAAATAGTTTATGAAAAATACTATTAATTTATTCATAGATACTTTTTATAGAACGTTGTTTTTGTATCCTTAAATATATGAACGATATAATATCACACTTAGTAGACCTTGGTGTATGATGAAAATCTAAATAGATACAATCCGTAGTGGTGTAAGCTATCACTATGGGATTTTTCATCAATGTCATGGCGACTAGGGGTATCCTTTCAAAGGGACAAGGGTTCCCAAACTACATGTGTCAAATATTTAATCTTTTAATCCTTTGAGAGTCAATGATGTTTTTTTGTATATCCTCATTTTATACATATCACACCTGGTTTATTTTATAGGACACCACATGTGTGATATTTATATATGATTACATACACACTTGTTCTTGTATTTTAAGTGATTCTTGGAAACATTATATTTATCTATTTATTCTTTTGAAAATAACATATGCCATGTTGATAATTTTCTTTGAATATTGATTGATTTTCAAATAAAATAAAGGGATATTTTATAAATGGATAATAATTTCAGGTTATCCAATCTTGAAATATATTTTTAATATTCACTAATAGGAGAACATGATTACAATTTGTATAGATTACTTGTGGTATCGTACAAGAAATTTGTTCTACCATAATAATTTTTATTTTAAGAATTTTTATCCTTGGTTTATCAGAATATTGTTAAAGGTAAGAGCATCATGTATATAAGGAATAACCTTACTTTCATTTCTCTAATGGTGGGTTGAGTCAGTGGTGACATGTGGTCCCAAAGAGATTGACTCATGGGTTATTCTCATTACATGTGTTTTTGGATTGTATATTGTTTGTTGATACCTTGTTATATAAATGTTTTATATACCATTTATAGTTTATGTTTTAGAAATATTATAGATTATAGTCACCATATATGTTACTATATTTTATCCCCTCTCATCACATGTCTGTTAACGGTGAAATCATCCCAATATTCTAACTTTTGAAGAAACTAATGATTGTCTCTAACCGTTGTAAATTAAGAACATACTTAATGCATTATGGAAGGTCACATCAGGTGATGTTATGGGTTTGACCAAGTTTTTTAGTTAAATACTGGTATTAAATTAATCAAGTTACATTATATATGGAAATCATTCTTGTGGGTCACAATCTTGGGTTATGGGGTTGTCGATATATATGATATTAGGCTATTGGAACACAAGTTGTGGTATAGGGGTGAGTTGGGCCTGCTCAAATTCATGAAAAGAATTGAGTTACCAAGGGTATTCTGAGCATAAACAATGTTATTATTTAAATTCATAAACATTTTCTTTGGTTATATAAATTTAATGCATATTAAAATAATAAAAATATGTTATAAGTCAGGGTTTCCAATATTTTAATATTATAGATACACCAAGAAGAATAATTGAGATTATTATATATAAGTCTACAAAGAAATACTCATTGGAGAATCCTCCATTTTATTCAGTTTTAGTTAGAACTGCTATTTTTATGATAAAAGCTATGGGAAAATCTCCAATACTATACAAGACTAAAGTTAGACCATGGTTTAGAGTCTGTTAAGTAGAATCAACTAGTGTGTTTTGGTCTTAAGGGTCCAAAATATAATTATGAATATATTGAAATTATCATGAATATTTCCCACTATATCTAAACTCTAGAAGACTCCATGTTGGGTTTCAGCACATAAATTATAGAATGGAATGGGAGGAAGTGGTTGGAATATATAATGGATTCTAATTTACATGAATATATCACATGGAATACCTCTGTGAAGTCTTGTAACCAAAAAACATATTCTTAGTAACAGAGGGCAGTGATGGAGTGTGAGTTAGTTACTTTAGAACATTGAGATCATTATATCATAGAGTATGCTACTCAGTTTACATAAATGGTTCACATGTCTCTAAATATGGTTTTGAATGAGTATATCAAGGCATGTAGGTTTCAACATTGTTTATGGGGTGATATTTGATTTATTGTTATTCTTATCTACCTGCCTACCTATATAGAGGTTGTGGATAAGGTAGTTATAGATGTAGAACATATATTTATAATTATAATATTCTATAGAGAATTTCTCTCATTATTAGGTTTATATTGATTTATTTCGTTTCAAAAAATTATGTTTTATAACCAATGTTGAGGTAGACACATGAGTCGAAAAATTGAAATCTGAGAAAAGCCTGGTGGTCAGTCACTAATGTTGGAAAATGGGACACATCAAACCTTATTATCATGGTCCACCCTTGGTGTGTCATAGTTGTGTGGAATATGGTCAGCGTCATCATTTTTATGAGATGGTTTCTTGAGGTTTAAGAGTTGTATCCACCTTCATCCAAGTTTATTAGTCTAAGAATGACACTGTAAAGGGATGGGTTTTCAACATCATACTAAAGGAGTTGCTTAGATAGAAAATAAGGGACATGGTGAGGCTAGATGTTAGTAGACTTAATTGTGTGCACTAGATGAGACATAGGCATGAGAAACTATTTTTACTCCCTATCGAATTATGTTGGAACATGGATTTAAATTTATAATTCTATTTTTGATGATTAATAATTATGAAATCATTTTTTATTTCATTTTTTTGACCTTTACTTATTTTACCATATCATTTGAAGGTAGTAGATGGTTATATTAAAAGAATAGATTTATTTATTTCACCATAAAATACAATTTAGATATTATGATTGAGTCACTCATGCCTTCTGTGGTGAGTGGGATCCAAAATAGTATAGAGAATGACCTATTACTCTATGTATTGAGTTGTTATAATACCAATTGTATAAATTATTTATTTATATCATTAATCTATATTTTATAATCCCTCTTCCTTTGGTGATTTGTGAATATCCTTCTATTTATACATATGATTTCTCTATATAACCAAAAAAATGAAGTTATGTTTTCTATAGAATTTCTTCTTGGTATAAGTAATAATAATGCACCATTATAACAAATACAACCTAAAAAATTAAATAAAATGAAGGCTAAATTAAAGGATCTTGATGATAAGGGATTTATTTTTTTAGTGTTTCAATAAGGAAAATCTATTTCTATTATAAAAGAAGGAAAATGAGAGTCTCTGGTATTGTTTTCATAACTGAAAACTGAACTAGGTGACTATAAATAATAGATACAACTTATCCCAATGCGATTCCATTTTTATTAGATTAAGGGGTCTCTATGGGTTATGAAAATTGATCTTATATATAGGTACCATCAACTGAGGGTCTCAGAGAAGGATATTATTAGGATGAAATTCCAGAGTAGGTATGTTAATTATATGAATTTATTTATAATATTTTCCCTTAATAATATTCATGTATTGTCCGTCATTGATGAACTAGATAGTTAATGATTTCAATGATTCCTTTATGGTTTTAATTATGGATGATATTATTATTTGTTTTAGATGAGTGAAGTATCATACACTAGATGGGGATATAATTATTAGAATATTGAGAGAATATTTTCTATATGTTATTATATCCAAATATCTTTTCTAAATTGTAAAAGTAAAATTTATGGTCCATGTAATTTATGAGAAGGTTCTATCAGTGGATCTTGAAAAGATTTAGGCGGTTACTTCATGGGAGAGGAATAGGAATTCATTTAAAGTCTATTTCTTATTTGGATTGGGAAGACATTATAGGTACCTTGTTCAAGACTTCTATAAGTTTTCATTTACAATGAGAGATTTAAGCCATATGGTTGTAATGTTTTTTTTGGATTGATCAGTTCTTAGTAAATTTTGATAAGTTTAAATTGATATTGACATTATCCCCAGGAATTATTCTTCTATAACTAGGTGTTGGATAGAATGACTTCTATGATTCCTCAATTATGGGTTTGGGTTTTTATAATATATAGAATATATATGGTATATTATGGCTCACATAACTTATGAATTCATGAGGATTACTATACCACTCATGATCTTGAGTTGGTGGTGGATATGCATGCACTCAGGACATGTCACCACAACCTCTTCGAGGAGCAGTTTATGGTGTATTTAGACCGTAAATGACTGATGCATATTTTTACATATTATAATATCAATATGATATATAAGTGTCAGGTGGATAATCTTTATAAATTTTATTTTGATATTTTATATAACCCCATTAATGAAAATGTGGCCAAATATAAATTTAATAGGAAATTACAAGCTTAGGATGTGAACAAATTACAAGAAGGGTGGCTCTAGATTAGATTTTTCTCCAAGATGCACATTAATTAAGGAATATAGGGATTACAAAAAGGTATTATTATCTCTTACTTAGACTAGATCACTCATTGATGATCATATTAAACTTTAAAATGAATATGATTTAAATTTTCTATGTTTTTGCAATACAATTTATAGTGGGGAGACCTTGGGTGTGTGGTCTCAATCACCTGGTGGTGATTTTCACTTTTAAGGTCGAATTGTTGTTTTGATAGATATATGGAATATGTATACTAGAAATGGGAATAAATTGTGTTGGTCAATTCACCCTATAGCTACCATGAAGTATTATTTCCTGAGATGTCATTACGAGTGGATTGGAATGATGTGATTTTATATTGGGGTTTTCTCATAGCTCCATACATTTCAAAAAATCGATGTGGAACGTTAGTGTCCTTATAGTTTGTTACTACCATTTACCACTAATGTGTAAAAATTTGATGACAGAGCCATGTACGTTGTGATTGGGATACCATGGAATCCTAATGGAAAAAAGGAGATTGGGGTGATTATTGATTGACTCATAAATTCGAAAATCTCCATACAAATTAAGTAGTTGGAAAAGGTAGATGATTTTGGAAACTTCAATATGTGTGGGGATAGTAGGTTTAATATTTCTCTATTTCATATCATTTCTTATAGAAAAAATATCTTTACATCCTAATTCTAGAGTAGTTTTTAGGGTGTTATAGGTACATAGATGATATTAGGAATTAATTTTCTACCATATATGGATGGCCTAATTGAGAGAGCCATCCAAGATCTTGAAGAAATTGGCCTTTAATTTCTTATTTTTCTCAGTATATTTTGGGAGTAGAATATACACATTTTTTAGTTTTTTAATAAAAAAAATTGATCAGGCTCTAATCTGCCTAGATCTATTTGAGGAAATGAATATGAGGCCTTCTATGTCACCAATTTGTTGAGAACAGGTAAGATAATGGTCCTTGGATGGAGTAATTATCATTCCTGGGATTATATATGTTATGAAGTTAATTATGAAGAGATTAAAAATATCTCAGATTCACCAAAAATATTATGTAGATTGGTGTCGTAATTTGTTGGACTCAGTGGTTTTTGATCATGATTTTATCAAATTTTAACCTTTTTTGGGACATAGAAACATGGAGAAGATTTGTAAGTTGGGAATTTGTTATGTTGGACAATTCATTATTGTGGGGTAACACAAGATGGTGACTTATCATTTGGAGTTACATTTTCATTTTATTTTTATCCCTGGTGTATACCATTTTTCCCAACTAAAAATTTATCATCCAAAACCATCCCATGTGATTTAGTGGGAGTATGTTGTGATTAAACCCAACACCCTAGTTGTTAAAATACCTATTATGATATTGGAACGACATGATAATGTGATTTTTGGAAAGGTGATGCCACTAAATCGAGTGATATGGAAATGTGCTAGAAAAATCTATGTGGAATGGATTCCTAAGGGCTTTATGTTATAGCAACAACCTTATTTTTTATTTGGATCGTGATCTGGTTAATTTTTAGGGTGAAATCATTTATGGGTGGGAAATTTTTTAAACATATGTTTACAAAACAAACTATAGAACTATTTATTTTCTAATATTGTTTTTCATGTCACTCCTAGTCCAATATATTTAATTCTAGTAGTTTGTGGAATCAAGTGACCATCAGCTAGATGATGCTAGTTGGATGAAGACTTTTAGATATATATTTCCACCAAACATCTTGTAATGTATTAAAGATACAAGTTTTCTTCATATAACCCCAATATAGATAGTGGGGTTGATGGTGACATAGATTAGTTAGAGGATAATTTTAATTTTCACTAGAAATGTTATCAAAATCCCCTTTAATCATACTCTATGACCTTAATTTTATTTCTCTCAATTTTAGTGGCTCCATTGGGATTTTTGGGATATCTTCTTGACTCATTCAATGAGTTATTTTATAAGAGGATGTACTAGATATTTATTCATCATAATCTAGTAATAATACTCATTTTTATCTAGTTTCCCTTATTTTACTCCGTTATTTTGATGTCCCCTAATATAATATCATCGGATCCTACATGAAAATGGGTTATTGATGTAGTTTTCATCAGATTTAGGTTGTTGGGGATATGATTTTCTTCTTTTCCATGACCAATATTAAATAAGCCAAGTTATTTCATCATTATTATGGTTGTTTTATCTTTTCTATGATTTAACAAATTTCATACATATGTTCATTGATTTATTCCTTTGGTTATAATTGTGAAAATTAATTCTAATGATGTAATAATTATTTAAGGGTTTTTTTTTATTCAAAAAGTGGGTTTATGATAGAAACTACAGGAGACATCTGACAAGTTTGATAACTTAAATGAAATATTCTTTAAAATGGAAAAAGATCAGTATTGGATTTGAAATGTATTATACCTTGTAAAATGATTATGAAACACAATTTTTTATTTGTCCTTATAATTTTTTTTCAGACAATGTTTTTGAATCTCGGAATGTAATGATGTTATAATAGCACACTTGGGAGATCCTGGAATTATGTAAAAACTAAACAAGGACATGAACTAGTGGATTTATCTCTCACTAGGGATAGTTTCACTAATTTCATGGAAAGTAGGGCAATAATTTGTGAGGGACAGAGGTTCCCAGACCACCAGAGTCACGTATGACCACTAGTGTTCCTTTTTGGTTCTTAACGATTAGGCTATGTATGAAATCATTTCATTTATAGACCAATTGGTTGAATTGAGATTACATTACACGAATTGTAAATATTTATTCTTACTTACCACTAGTTCTTGTATATAATTTTATTTTTGAAAATTATTTATTTATATATTTATTCTCTTTAAAATATGATTTATCATATGGAAAAAAAAATTGAACATGGAATAATTTTGAAAAGAAAACCAATTGTTGATTTATAAATGAAAAATAATTTATTATGATTCATTTTAGAAATTAATTTTGATTATGAACTAATGGATCTAAATGTGTACACATTTTATAGATTCTTGGTGGTATCCCACTGTGAGTTTGTGCTCATACCATATAATTTTTTATACATTTATAGCCTTTGTTTTGTGGGATATAGGTAAAGAAATAGTTTCATATAGATGATGACTCTCTTTTATCACATTTAATTTATAGTGGGTTGGTATGAAGGTGATGTGTGGTTACATGGTGTTATACCCATGGGTTTTCCTTTTTTATGTAGTGTTTTTCTTTATTTCTTATTGAGACCTGATATATAAATGTTAGATGTCCCGTTTTGGTTGACGCTTTTATATATGATATATCATAGTTATCTTTTTTGTTACTTTTTTTCTTCCACCTTATTAATTTTTTCTATGTGAGAATCTTTTTCCATTTTATCACTTTATGATACCCATAATCCATTATCAATCCTTTGGGGATCGAGAAATTGCTTCAGAACTTGTAGCATTCCAGTTCGAGAATTGTTATGGTTTTAGATCTGTTGTTTTATTACAATATATAACTTCTAAGGTATCATAAATGGGGGATTTTAAGGGATACACTGAATAATTATAAAGAAATATTAAATTCTTGACATATTGAATCTAATGTAATTTTTATGAGAAAGGAATGGTTTTTATAATCTAAAGAGTTTTTGTTAAATTTATAAATTTATAAACCTAAATTTTATATGTGATGTAAGTGAATCAATATTTGTTTTTTTACATTCTAATTACGGATGTTCAATTTTTGGTTGAATTTTTTTTATCATAGAAATTATGTGATGTGTGTTTTTTAACATAATATCTAGGTTTAGGGGTCAGTGGAATTATAGTCAGTACCAAATATTTGATTAAATAAAATTTTATGTTGGTAAGTTATCAAATATTTATAATTTAATAGTTTTATGCATCATTAAGGTTGAATTTTTTTATGGTTAAAAGGAATAAATATACTTTTTTGTCTTATGTTATAAGAGATTAAGGTTATTAGTGATATTTTTGGGGATGTTTATTGGGTTTTAATTGATAATTAAGGTTTATGTAATCCATATGTTTAACAATTTATTAATTTTGAATATTATTTGAGATGAATGTAATAATATGCCTGGGGAATATGTTAAAATGATTGTATAACATTTTGGATTAATAAATTATTTTCCACTGATGTAATTATGGTTAATTATTTTAAAGGGTAGTCATAATTTTGGGAACATTATAGGATTAATGTGAGTTGGGGTCTATTGGAAATTATGGTATTTTATATTAATGTGCATGATATTATTTGATTAATAATGTTTGAGTTTAATTTTATATGATTAGATGATTTTTTTATGGATTTATGTAATTGTGATTTAGGTTATTTTTGGAAAATATTAGTATATTTTAGAGAAAATATAATTACAGAATATAAAATTTTTTAATGTGCTTTTTTTGTGACTAATGTTGTTTGGTGAAAAATGATAAGTTGATCATGGAAGTATATGTGTTTAAATATTTATATTTTTTGGGGTTTTATTTTTTAATTAATATTCTAAAGTGATTTAATGTCAGTTTTAAATGGAATTATTTATGTTGTCAAATGGGTGTTATTGTTGAGGCTTTACAAAATAAGTTATTAATCATTACTGTGATTTTTTATTTATATTTAATTGTGTATTATCTAAACATATTATAACTATTTTAGTTATAAAAAATGTCTCCAGATTGGCAGAATAACTTCTCATCTCCCTTTTTTATTTTATTATCCATTAAAAATTTAATTTTAGTTCTTCATGCATGAAAAATTAATCAATTTTCTTTTTTATTTAGATTATAAGATGAATTTGAGATTTAAAACTTCTCAATATAAAACCAAAGGATGAAATTGTTCTTATGGAATTGAGAGAAACAAGTAAGTAAAATTTTCATATTCTATATCTGGATAGAAAAAATTACTCAACTATAGTAAGAGAAAGATAAATATATCAATTTATATATATAATTAATCAAGATTTGAGGAATTATATTGGAACATAATTAAAATGTTTTAGTCTTATAATGAGACATACAATGTTTTACAGATATTTAATTAAGAAATTATAAGTTGTACTGTAATGACTTAGAAATTAATTATCATGATAAAATCTATAATATATCATATTACTATGTCATTGTAATCTTATTTTGTTTAGAATAAATTAAAATTGTGGGGATGTAATTTATTTTTTAGGGAGGGGGACAATAAAAAAACTGAAGATATCAATATTTAATTCTTTTTTAAATAATATTATGTTTGATATCTTATGTTAAATTAAAAGATAAAATAAATTAAATAATAATTTATTAAACTTCATGTTTAACATTAATTCATTAAAAATATAATGTTTGTAAACAAATTAACAATTAGTGGTATTTTTATAAGTTTTTTTTAAAACACTTAATGTTTAAAAGGATTATTCTTCTATTAAAGTGGGTTTTATTTATATTTTTTTTTTCATTATAATTTTTTTGTAATTTTAAAAGATTAATTTTATAAAATAGAGTTTATTTTTTGAATTCATAATATAAAAATTATCTTTCAGGGATTGTTTGGAATTTTCAAAAATATTTTATAATTAATCGGATAGTGAAAATACCATGTATATCAAATACTAACATTTTTTGATAAAATCCTGATATATGAATGAATTAAAAGTTAATTTAATTTTTTATAGGCCAAATATGTTATTAACAATTAAAATTAATCATTTCAAAATATTATGTTGAACTAGAAAATCAATATTTTTAATTTTGTAACCGAAGTAATATTTTATTCTAATAAAAGAATTCTTTTAAACCTTTTCATAAATTATGTATTTAATAATTTAAATTTTGGCTTTGAATTTTTTATGTAAAATAACTCTATTTTTTATTAATAAACCCTTAAATATAATTGGTATCAATTTTATACATTATTTTGGCCTAAATTTATTTCTATGCATACTAGGGTTTTTTCCTAAAAACTATATTTTATTGCATTTTTCATTCATATATAACAATTATTGTTTACCACTACTATAAATTTAAAATTTTTAAACTAATTAAATATTTTTAATCATTATATTTAATATATTTCATATGTTCCACTTCATTTTTGATAAAAAAAGTTACTATGGTAAAAATAAGTCATAAACCTAAAAGTTAAAAGAGTAAATGTGGGAGATAAACATAAATATAAGGGTAAAAATATCACTAAAACATGTCCAAATTTTATGATTCATGTATTTATAACCTAAAATATTTTATATTTTTTAATTTATGAATTTAGTTCCCTATTTTTTACTATGACTAAACCTTTATATTATAAAAATAATACCAACAAAATGTGAGTCTCACATAATTAGTAATTCTTCAGGATAATGATAAACATAAAAAATACTTTATGGAAGATTGAATATCATAATATTAATTATTAATAAATTATTTTTGTTATGGAAATTAATTTTTAATTTTAAATAAAATTATAATTATATAAAAATCTAACATAGTGTTGTCACAATGCTTGTGAAAATGGTATAAAAATAAAATAATTAATTTTAAAAATAGAAAAAGTGATATGTTAAGTGTGAGATATGGTGTTACAATAATTTTATAGACATTTATAAAGGATTAGTGATTATTTTTATGTGTATACTCTAATACCATTTTTGTTTTTATATTTTTAAAGTCCAATTATTTTAGTTATTTGTAAAATGACTTTAGAATGTATTTAATGTTAAACAATATTTGGATAACTGATATATTAATTGAAAAAATATATTATCCTTAATTAGGATAATTCCAAATTTTCTAAAATACCATTTATGGTAAATTTATGAGATACTTTTACTTTTTATAATTATATTCATGGCCCTTAATGATTGACTATTTTAAGAAAAATACTATTTTTTTCTTATAAAAAGGTACTCAGTTTTACCTTTCAAAAGACACATATGTGGATAGTTTTCTCTCAATTTTCAACCCAAATACATATTAACACATACTATAACAAAAATCCAATCCCCTGGTGTGAGCATAAAACTCTCATCAAAAGGCCATACGCTCCTTCAAATGGTTGATATAAAATGAAGAGGTAATCATTTTACAAAATTATTTTGAATTTAATTTTTATTACTCATACACTAAATATTTTATAATAATATTAAATTAGTTTTATAAGTATAATTATATTAAAGAAATTTTATTATGGTGATTAAAAAAACAACATATTTCCCCTTTATATCAATTGGAAAACAGTAACGTATGTTGTTTGAACGTGTGAACTAATGCCTCTACAAATTGTGTATTTCAATTTTTAGCGTTCTTTTAAATGGATGGATATAAACTTGAATTTAATAAAAAAAGGATATATATATATATATATATATGAAATAATAATGATTCTTTAAAGATAAATCATTATATACCTTCTTTCCATTCCATCCATTGAAAAATGAGAACATTGCGGGCGTGTACATGTTTTGTACTGCCTCCTAGAACGATGAAAATTATTATTTATCACCATATTAAGGGGATGGTCTAATTTTTTTAGAAATAAATATCATATTTAGAACATGATTATGATTCTGGGCATAATTAAACCATTTTCTAGGTGTAATGACGGGAACTTATGAATCAAAACATTTGTATATAATAAAAAATTGGCAAAAGTTTATTGATTTTAATAAATAATTTTTAGCGTGTAATAAACAATTATAAGTGGATAGTATCTATAAAGATAAATATAAATATTCTTATGATTTAGATTAATAATAAATATATATTTATCATACAATTAATATATAATACATACAACTAATATGGAATTCATGGTAATGGTTTTACAAATCAAACTTATTTTTTTGAGACATGTTTGGAACTAAAAACATATTTACCTTAAGGGTTGTATATTATACCTATTATAAACATTATATAATGATCATTTTTTAAATCATGGAAATTAATTTTCTATTTCAATTTCTCACATTCTATAGGTTTTGAATTAAGTGTTATAGGATTCATAATGGTACTTGGCTTTAGTTTAGATTTTTTGAGAAATTATTCATTTTGTGAATTATTATTTAGTTTAAATGGTGAAATTACTATCAAATTAATACATTTTTACATAATAATTGATTTAACTCATTATCATTATAAGTAAATATCATATTATAAATTTTTAAATTTTTTTTTCAAATGTTATGAAAACTGTAATGTTTTATTTTATAATATCACCTTTATTAAGATTATTTATGATTAAATTTCCTTTAAGAGAAATAATTTGTTATTTTATCCTTAAACAAACCTATTTACTTATAAATGTATTCATTTTGAGGCTTTCAAGTATTTAATCCATTTTCCCTCTCTTTGTTACTAAAATCCTCTGGAATTTTATTTATAAGAAAAGCCAATTTTATTTCTTCTTCCTGGACAATAATATTATTACTAAATATAAATTTATTTTATTTTCTTAAATAATGATCTATTCAATAATTCAATGATTTATTAAGATGAAAATATATTTACATTCACTATCCCTTTAAAAAAATTCAACATTTTTTTAATATTTTTTTATATTTCGTTCTCATCATTATTCCCGAAAGTTTGAATGTAATATCTTTATAATATTTTACACATGAAATGATTGTCCAGCCTTCATGAAATTTATTAATTATCTATCCCCCTTTCTATATTTTGATCATTTTCCATTCTAATATCTATTCTCATTATTCGATGAATTTATTATAATGAAAATGATATTTTTCCTAACATTTTTGGAAGTGTATTTCAATTTAATTATGTATATTTTAATCATTTACTTAGAATTATACATATTGTGTAACATCCTTTGATTTGGTGATATATATTTGCAAATAAATTTAATCTTTTTGATATTTTTAATTTTGTGCAACACTGAAAATAGTTTGTTTTTTAAAATAATTATGTTTTTGGATTGAGTTATACACAGCAAAAAGTTAATCATTCTCTATACACAACATAAAAATTATATTTTTTTACATAGGGCATAAACTTTTCATACGTGACATATAACACTAACTTCGCATACATTACACACATTACTGAGTTTCTATAAAACATCATCTTATTTTTTATAATTATTTAAATAATATAATTATAACATAGATGTTAAAATTAGTAACATAAATAGTAATGATTAATTTTCACAAGTTTTTTAAAAAAATTATATTTAAATAGAAAATATTTATAATGAAGGATATAATTTGTGGTAAAGTCCTTGTATGTTTAAAATTAATATTTTCTCCATTAAACCTATTTTAACATCCTTCTATGAAAAATAATTAAATTGATATTAGATAGATTTATAAATTTAATATAATAAAATAAACTTTTTTATTTTATTTATAATATAAAAATTATTTTGTGGTGAGTTTTTGATATTTTTTTTAGAAACATTATGTTAGGATTAATAGTGAAAAATACTGAAGTTGAATTCCAAACTTCTTTTTCTTATAATATTTTTAAAAGGATAAATTATATTTTAATTTGTTTCCAAATTTTAATTAGATAATATTGTTATAAAGAAATGAAATTTGGGTTATTTTATTAAATTTAAAATAATAATTGTATATACAAACATCAGATACATTTTTACTTTTTTACATTAAAAACCCACATAGTCAACTCAATTATGGGATTAAATTTAAAATAATTTCTACCAATTCTATGATTTTAATTTGAAAAAATTTGTTCCAAATTCAGAATAAGAATAATTTATAATTTATAATAATTTCAATATAGTTTTTGAAAAATAATATAATTGAATGTAATTAAAATTGATAACAACTATTAAGGTAAAATAAAGCTTAATAAAGGAATAAACATTACACTTAAAGGCCAAAAATACCTATAAGATTTTCTAAAACATATTATTTGAAAAAATTTTCATGAACATTCCATTATTTAGTTTGGTTTGTTTTAGATGACATTTAAGGTAAAAAATGGCACAGATAACATGTTTTCAAAAATACCATGTGAGTCATTTTATTACCATATAAAATTCCACCACCTCTCCCCTTCCTCACACCTCTCAAAACAATTAGGTTTAGAAAATATTTACCCAATAATATTACCAACATATCTACCTTAATCCTTGAATCCCCCCTATGTGTATAATGCAATCTAATGAAGTCTTCTGGCACAAACCAAAAGGAGTTACCCAATTAAGAGGTAACATCTTATGTCAAGATCCTTTATTTTATATTGCTTCTCCACCCCTCAACAATTATTATTCCATGGTTGTATAAATTAAAAAGTATCCTAAATATATTATTATTTTTTATTCAATTCATTCAAACAAAACTTAATCCCCCTTCCACATAATTGTTAATGAACATACTATTTATATGTACGATGAAATACCGCCTCACTAAATGATGATTATTCATTTTTTACTTTACTGCCACTCATTGTGGAAATTATGATGGAAAATCTATTTATATATGTTATATATTATATTTAGTATTTCTTTAATCTTATTTAATCCTTTTAAAACACATATATTTTTACATGTCATTTTGTGTGAATAGGATAATTTCGTTTGAAGAAGTGTGGACTACGTCCCCTCAAAGCAACGTGATTCATTCACAGACTACATGGATTGTATTAAGGATGGTTTTAGTGAACATATATGATATATATGATATAATAATACAAATGGAATAATTATATATATATATATATATATCATTTACTTTTATTCTTTTAATATGACTATTAAATAGAAATAACGTTCATGTGTATATACGAACTATCATCTCCATGAATAGTGCATTCCATTTCATTCTTATATATTATATATTTTATTATAATACAAATTAAATGGATATAAAATATTTTTATATAATTTTTTACATTCTATCAATCATTATATATGTATAATGACCAAATATATAATAATTAAGACACATGCAAGGAACAAAGAGGATGTTAACCGAAGTGATAATAGAACATAGAATTGTTAACAAGCGTGTAATATAATATCATAATAAAAATATATTTAGGTATTATATATAAGAATATGCATATTTTATATATTTATAATAAACTTATAATTATTATAGGTGAGGTTTTTACATGTACAACGAAAGTGAAGACACAAGTTATGGGGATTTCATTTCACTTTTTTATTTCTGTGAGATTAATGCCATTTTCACCACTTTATCCTTTGGTGTGGTGTATATAATGCTCGTGAATTTATTAAATTATTATTATTATTAAATTTATTGGTAAGTAAATATCCATTTTATGATTGTTCTTTCATGGGTCTCATATTTCAAAAGTTACCAAATCAATAAGATAGTTTTGTCTCTATTTACTTTTTTTAAGAAACATTCTATGTTACCCACGTATATTTTTATATGAGGTGTACATACTATATTTGAAATTTTATTTCAGGAATCTAATTCCTTTATGATATTTTAAACTACAAGTAATTTTAATTATTTAAATGGGGACTATGGTTCAAGGTTACTATGTGATAAGAGATTATTGAGATAATCTCATCACTTTTCAAGATTGTTTATGATTATGCTTCCTTTGTTGAAATCTTATAATCCATATCTCAAGAATATTGACCAATTTTCTTCCGTTATGGTTATTCATGATATATTCATGTGGTGTTATAATTTTTCAATTAGTTGGTACATAATATATTTAATAAAGTTTTTCAAGAAATAATTATTTTACCGTATCTTCGGTCAAAAATCTATTTTCTTTCAAATTTTTTTATTCAAAAAAGTGTTTCCCAGAATATTGCACTGTTACCCTATAATATATAAAATCTTTTTTTACCTTTTTCCTTTTACCAATTTTTTCAAAGGAATATTATTCTCTCATTCTTAATAATTCATTTTTCTAACCTTTTACTGTGGAAATGGAATGGTTTTACTACCTATTATGACATTTACGAATTTACATTCAATCGTTTCTATAAAGCTTCCTTAGAATTTTTAAAAGGATATTTTTTTATAAATTATTTATAAATATAATTTTCAATGAAATCTTTTTTAAATTTTTTTCAATATTTAATTTTAGTATTTCAAAAAAAATCAATGAAAGTGTTTTTTAAATGGGTTATAAGATTAATCTATACGTTTTTAAGGAAAATTGTTTTCAAAATGTTTTCGGTATTATTTTATAAGTTTTCAAATTATTATTTTTTTCAAAATGTTTTCAAACAATAATATATATGTTTTCAAGTAAATTTTTTTTCAAAATGTTTCCAGTCTAATTTTTTATGTTTTTAAGGATTATGGTTTTCAAAATGATTCCAAGACATATTTATAAGCTTACAAAGTATTTTAAATGAAATTGTTTTCAATAAATTTTCTATTTACTCTTATAAGTTTTCCTAGAAAATGGTATTCCAAATTATTTAAAGCCTTCTTTTTATATTTTCAATGTGTTATGAAAGAACTGGGTTTCAAAATATTTTCAAGCACTCCTAATAGGTTTTCAAAGAAAAATGATTCCAAAATGTTTTCAACGATTTTATTATAATAATTCATGTTTATTTTCATTAAAATTATTTTGAAAAGGGTTTTATGTTTTAATGATACTTTTTTAAAGAAGAATAAAAGTTTTCCTAGTGAAATGTTTTTAAAATATATTTATAGTTTATTTTCAATCTATGATGAATTTTTTTATGTTACTCATTCCCCTATAGGTAATTGTCCAAAGGTTCCACTCATATTCTTTCTTCAATGGTTTATGTTTTGATGTAATGGTTCTTATCACACATATTTATATTCCACGAGTTACATGCTTTTGAATTCCACTGCATTTAATGGGTTATGATTTGATAAAATGATTATGAAACATATCTTCTTCCACATGTTAAGATATGATTATTGGTTTTTGAAACCCATTTCATTTCATGGGTTATAATATGATTGTTTATGTTTTGTTACATGTGTGTGTATAATTTCATTTTGAGATAGGTTGGACCTATATATCCCTATAATTAATTGGGTAAAGATTTATATATCATGAGATATACATGGATGAAATGTGAAATTAACTTGGTTCCGTATTACAGATATGGAATGAGGATTGAACTCAGTTGTGTAATATAGGGATAAAATATGATGTGAAACTGGTTTAGTAAATAAATTTTTTTCACTATGATTTCCATGGTAGAGAAATCTATACTACAATGGAAATAATTTTATATGCTTATATATCAAACACAATTCTATGTTTTATTCATATGTTTTTATTTTATAGATTATGTTCTATATTTCTTTATGATTCATGTCTTATGAACTTCCATGATTTATTCCATGATTCATGTTTATGATCTATAATAAAAAGGTTATGATCTTCAAATGTTATGATAAAATTCTCACACCCTTTTCCCCATTCTTATTATAACATGTCTCTCATGTATACCCTTACAGAGCATTTGAGCTGAGCCCTTTTTATGTTTCATTCCCCAGGTGATGAAGATATGTATTATGTTTTATGTGTCTAAGTAGGTTAATAGTCATGAAGAACATAATGGGAGATAATGTAGCTCATTTTTATTAGTTTTTATGTTTCCATATTTGCAAAGGCACTTGACTAATATTGTCTTTGGGTGTCTGTTAGTATATTTTTTTATGTATTCTGCAAAAGTTATGAAAATTTAATGTATGAAAAGATTGGGTCGTTATAGTTTGAATTTAAGAAAAGTTTTAGTTAACCTTTAGAATATAAGATGATAAAATATTATAGAGAACCCTAAGGACACATCTAGGTATAAGTATAAGAATAATGAAAAATACATGAAACATTTCATTGAATTTTGGTAAATCATATTGTATGTGGTTTCCTAGAAATAAATCCCTTATTGGAAAATACAAGTTGGTGTCGCTCTATAATTGATGTACCTATGCAAATAAACTCTGAAAAGATGTTCTAGGCCTGAATTTGGGAAATTTCGTACTTGATAATAGGACTTTAAAGACACCTGGTTTGACACTCCTAAGGGATATTCATTGGAAATTCACAAACTCGTCATTAAATATCATGAAGGAATTAAAAATAATTTGTCTATGAATAAACCAATATCAACCTAGGGTGTCATAGATTAAAGGATGTTTCATTTTTTAGACATCCTATAAGTAATTCTTTCCTACACTATATGGTTTTATACTATGATATGTAATGCTAAAACTATGATTCTTGTATTATTTAATGGATAGAACCAAAAGGAACTGGATTAATGTTGAATTGATGGAATATTTTCTAATGATAAATGATGTTGGATGATCACTAGAGTGAAACATGTTATGATCATGACTAATCAGTTTTCATGGAACATGATTAACAACATTTACCTTAACGAACTCTGAGACTCACCAAGGAAGAGAAATAAATATTTCACTAAGGGTTCTGGTAATGGATACCATGGAGTAAATAAGATTTTGTTTCCTTTATGTCAATAATGTGGAAGGAATCAACTATGTGAATGTCCTAGAGGTACAGGAAGATGTTTTTATTATGGAATAACGTGCACAAAGAAAGTGAATATAAGGGAAAAATAATTTTTCAATTAATTAATGAGATAAAAATAGTTTTCCTACATAAGAAATCAAGGATGTTTATGTTTTTTAAGTGTGAATAAATAGTTATTATAGAACTCAATGTCCTAATTAGATTTCTCCTAAAGGGATCAGAAATGTAGTGTGAGTAATGGTTACATTACTGATGATGAAGAGACTACAAATGAAATGTCAATGGAAAACATTATTAGGTAATAGGATGAGGGAGCACTGTCAATGTATTAAGAATTATGTAATCTATGTTTTGATGTATTTGGATTCAATAATTATGAAAGGTAAAATATATAAAGATTTCCTGGTTTATTTTTTTCTATATATTTTCAAGAATATATTGAATGGATCCAATTATATAGAAAAATTTTTTAATTGAAAGATGATTTCCAAGTAAAATACAAGATTAAGTCGAATATAACCCTTAATATGTTCATTAAGTTATGATAATGTTGATTGGATAATGATATGTTGGATATAAGTAAATTGGATGGTACTTATTGCCTTGGAACTAATCAAGGACTTGTTTTCAAGTAGTTTATGATATCATGGATAAAGTTAAAAATTTCTTGGGTTTTTGTAATATATACAATAATATATGTAATAAGTAATAATTGAATTTTTCTAGAATTATTTATAGTAATTCAAATTATTAACATGTTTGAAGAGAATATATAATGAGGATACTAACATGTTTGGAATGTGACCACCATAATCTACTTTGTGATATATGGGGGATCAATATTAATATTATTTCATGGATATCCTTCTAATATTTTGGATTTTTATATTTCGTAGGGGTTATAAGGTTAAAAATTCATGAAAATTTTAAGGTAAACTTTAGAGGAAGTATTTATGTATTGATATTATATTGAAAAACATGGTTAAAAGTCTATTTATTGATTAAACTAATTTCAAGTATGTCCATCATATTTATTTTGTAAATTATATAGAAATTATATTATAAAGGGAAAAAATTTATATCGGGTTACAACCAATCAATTCTAGTAAGGCCCCAGGTGTTGAACCCTTTTTTGATAGAAGATAAGGGGTTCGGCCTACCACAAGTGTATGTGTTATACTAGTAAACATTGTTTTTTATGAATAATTATTTATGATAAAACTAAATGGTTAATTTTTATATTTAGAATTAATTTATTGACCATATTTAATTTTCTTAATAGTTATAGATAAATATCCATAATTTTCATTCATTTAGGGTCCTTAATACCTATAAAAAGTTATTTTAGTGATTCAGGCATCAAAATTAATTTCTAGACATCTATTTTCTGAAGTAATTGATGATTTGGAAATAGTTAAAAACACAACTAATGAATGAAATTTTATTCATAAAAATATTTCAATTAATTATATTTATTTTTATTAATGGTTAATAAAATAATTACTCAATTATAGGATAATTATAAAAAATATGTTATCCTAATACCTTAATTTTTTGTAGAACCGATGGCCTTATAAATCATCACAGATTTATAACAATGAGGCCCTTAACATTTATTTTCTCAGTAATTTTTTTTTGTGATTTATGGACTTAATAACTCTAAATAAATATTTAAATTTTTCATTTATGTCCAATATTCACTCCCAAGAAACGTTCTCCCATGTGAAACCTAGTTATATATTACATTGGGTAACCATTATGGTTCCGACATTCCCTTTTAAGAAAATTTTTAATATTCATTCATAGATTGTGGGTTTCTATGAATGATGCTTTGAAGTATTAAACTATTGATTACCTGGAAGAATTTAAAGGGAAAATTTTATTTTTTAGGGGTAGAATGTAACACTCTGAGAATTTTTGAAATATTTTATTCAAATTAATTTAATCTTATTTATATTTTTCATTTCACAAAATACTAAAAATAGTTTATATTATGAAATAACTATGTTTGGTATGAGTTATATGCAACAACAACTTAATGGTTCACTATTAAGAAAAAAAAATTATCATTTTTACATGGAACATCATCTTGGAATATGTTACACAAACACCAATTTGAAAAACATTACATGCAACACAGAGTTTCTACGAAACATTATTTTATTTTTATAATTATTTTAATGATATAATTATAACCAAGAAGTTAAACCTAATAAGATTAATAATAATAAATAAATTCAAAATATTATTTATAATTTCTTTATATAAATAAAACACATTGATAATGAATGATATATTTTGTGGTAAAGTCCTCATATGTTTTAAAAACTTATTCTATAAAATGAGCTCCTATTTGATGTCCTTCTATGGAAAATAATAAAATAAATTTTAGTCCCAATTAGAAATTTATTTTCATAAAATAAAATTAATTTCTGAATTTATAATTTTGAAATAATATTATCATGAATTTATGGGTTTTTTCCGAGAAACATCATTTATGGATTAATAGTGAAAATACTGAATTTTATTTCAAAACTGTTTTCCATGTAATTTATTTTTAAGAATAAATTTTAATTTAATTTAATTTTAATGATTAATTTGATCTTATTATTATAATTAAATCCAATTTGGCTCATTGGAATCAATTTCATATTGAAATTGATTATAAAAACATTGCATCCTTTTGATTGTTTTTATATTAGAAACCATAATTGTTGACAAGATAATGGGATTAAATTTAAATTATATTCTACCAATTTTGTGATTCTAATTTGAAAAAAATGAATCCATATTTGGAGTCATAATTATTTAGAATTTTCAATATGGTAAACATTGTTTTTGAAAAAAAAATATTAGTGAATTTAATTACAATTAGTTACAAAGATTATGGTAAAATTAAGCTTAATATGGGAATAAAACCTAAGCTTAAGGGCCCAAATGAACTATCCACTTGTTTAGAACCGATTTTATGGAAAATAATCATCCATTAACCTTATATTATTGGGTTTTTTAGTTTTTTATGACCATTATTATGTAAAAAAGTTTGTACACCTAACTTGTTTTCAAAAATACCATGTGAGTCATTTTCCTTCCGTATAAAAGGTTACTAGCTCTAACCCTTCATCACACATCTAAAAAAAATTAGTTTCACCCAATATATACACAATAAAATTCCCAAAATATATACCTGACTCTTTTTTATTCTCCCTTCAATAATAAATTATTTCAAGGAATCCTTTTGGCACAATCCAAAATGAGTTACCCGATTAAGAGGTAACAACTTCTCTCAAGATACTTTTTTTCATTTCTATTTTCACCAAATCAAAAATTATAATTCCATGATTAGATAACCACACTAGTGTCATCAATATACTAGTATTTTTTTATTCTATGTTCTCAAACTACACTTACAAATAATTCAATGTAATTGTTAATGAGCATATTGTTTACGTGTACGATGAACTACCACCTCATGAAACAATGATTGTTCATTTATCCTTTATAACCTCTCATGGTGGAAGTTATGCAGAATTTTTTTTTAAATATGTTATATATTATATTAATTACATATTTAAAATTATTTAATACTATTATAACAATTATCTTTATACTCTCTATTTTGTATAAAAAAGGTAATTTTTGTTTGAAGAAGTGTGGACTACCGCCCCACCAAAGTGATGTGATTCATTAACACACTACATGGAATAATTTAATGATGGGTTTAGTGAAATTATATGATATATATTATATAATAATGATAAAATAATAATTATATATACACATATATTTACATATATTCCATTTACTAACTTTATTTCAATACAACTACTAAAAAGAAATAGCGTTCATGCGTACGTACGACCTACCATCTTCATAGACTATGTATTAAATTTCATACTTAAAAATTAAATACATTATATAATACACATTTAATGAATATAAATTATATTTATATCATTTTTTACATTCTTTAAATCAATATATAATTACAAGGCCTGAGAATATAACAATTAAGACACATTCAAAGAAATAAGAGGATATTACTTGAAGTGAAACCTTAACATAGAATTACTAACAAGAGGGTGATATAAAGTCATAATAAAACCATATAAGGATTTATATATAATAATATAGTTATTTTGTATATTTATATTAAATTTATATTTATTATACATTAGTTTTTTATGAGTACGATGAGATTCAAGACATAAGGTAAGGGGATTTCATCTCGCTTTTTTATTTTCATGAGATAAATTCCATGTTCATGAATATTATATTTTTTGTGGTGTATAAACAGAACATGAACATATTTTTTGATCATTTTATTTATTTATACAAAATTACATATCCATTCTTTTACCTTACTTCCACGGGTTTTATGTTTCAAAAGTCACCAAATTAGTAAGATTATTTTTCCTCAATTTACCTTATTTGAGACACATGACATGTTATGAGCCTATATTTTTATATAAGGAGTACATAATTACTTTTAAGTGTTATATAATGAATCTAATTATTTTCATGATATTTTACGGTTCATTTTATTTCAATTTCTTACTTGGGGAGTAAGGTTCAATGTTACTAATTTATAAGAGTTTATATAAAAAATATCTGCACTTTTGGAGTTTGTTTTTGATTATTCTTACTTTGTTGAAATATTATAATAAATATCTCAATAAAATTATTTAATTTTATTATCCTCTAATGATTAATTATATATTCAAATATTGGTACAATTTTTCTACTCATTGGTATATAATATAGTTAAGAATATTTTTTATGAAACCTCGACATTACCCTCTCTTCGAACAGAAATCTATATTACTTCAAAATAATTTTTTCCAAAATTTTTTTCCAAGAATATTCTACTATTATCATATAATAGTTAAATGTAATTTTCCTCTTTTTACCAATTTTTTCAAATGAATCAACTTTTCTCTTTTCGAACAAGACATTTTTTTAAGATTTTATGGTGAAAAAGGAATGATCCTCTTACCTCTTATGATAAGTAAAGATCTAACCATTTTTATTTATGTGAATATTCATTTTCCTATTTAAATGTTTAATTTTCAATTTTTAAAAAAAAATAAATTTTATAAATAAATTGACCAAAAAACATTTTCATGATTTCATTATATGTTTTTAATGTATTTTCATAAAGTGTTTTTTTAAATAGGTTTTCTTGATTCTAATATAAATTCGTAAGGAAACATTTTTTCAAAATGTTATCAAAATTTAATTGTAAGTATTGAAAATAATATATTTTAAAAATATTTCATGATTACTTTATAAATTTTCATGGAAATATATTTTTAATATTTTCTCAGTAGTGTCTTAAAGTTTTTCCAGTAAAATGGTTTCAAAATTGATTTCAAGACTTGTTTATAAGTTTTCAATGTATTTTTAAAGAAAAGGATTTCAAGTTATTTTTATTATCCTTTTATATGTATTCATAAAAAATGGTTTCCCACATGATTTCAATCCTCATTTATAAGTTTTCAAATTATCTTCAATATAATTTTACTCAAAATATTTTAATGCTGCTTTTGTATGTTTTTGAGGAAAATGGTTTTCAAATCATTTTCAATCATTCCTTATATTTTTTGAATTAAAATGGTTTCCAAAAGGTTTTAAATATTTATTTATAATAATTCATGTTAATTTTCAAGAAAATGGTAAGAAAACATTTTTTTATTGT
Source organism: Viscum album (assembly GCA_963277665.1). Lineage (NCBI taxonomy): Eukaryota > Viridiplantae > Streptophyta > Magnoliopsida > Santalales > Viscaceae > Viscum > Viscum album. The sequence continues at coordinate 80,866,047 of OY728160.1, read as the reverse complement.
TTTAAATAAAAAAATATCAAATGAAGAAGGGTTGTTTTCCTACTGAAATGTTTTCAAAATATATTTCCAAGATATTTTCTATCTAATATGATGTCTTTTGATTTTACTCATGAACTCATAATAAATGATCCAAATTATCCAATCATATTCTTTATTGAATTGTTTATGTTTTTTTGAAATGATGCTTATGACACCCATTTCTCTTCCATGGGTTATATAATTTTGAAAACTAATCCATTTAATGGGTTATGATTTGATGAAATTAATATTAAACATGTATTTTTTCATCGGTTATGATATGATTACTTGTCTATTAAACCCATTTTATTTTTTGGGTTATGATAGGATAATTTATGATTTGTGACGCATATATGTATTATTTCATTATTAGATGGGTGGGGCCTATATCTTCCTCTAATTCATATGGAAATGATTTATATCTCATGATATATACATAGATGGTATGAGAAATGATCCTTATTCAGTATTACTTGGATAGAATGATGGGTGAACTTAGTTCAATAATATAGGGCTGGAACATGGTGTGAACTCGGTTTAATAAAGGATGTTGTCCACTATGTTGACCTTAGAAGCAATGATATGATAACTATGGAAATCATTATATATTATTATATGTCTTCCACAATTCAATGTTTTATTCTTATATTATGATTTTATCTCTTATATTCTTTCTTTATTTATGATTAACATCTTATAAAATTCCAAGACTTATGCAATGATTCATGTTTATGATCTTATTATATATAGGGTATGATTTTATATTGTAATTATAATGATCTAATATACTTATGCTCATGATTATTATTACATGTCTCTCTTGTTTACCCATACCGAGCATCGGAACTCACCACTATTAATGTATCATTACCTTTGTTATTTAGATATGCATTATGAATGATTTTAATAAGAAGGGTTATAGTCATGAAGAAAATAAAAGGGGATAACATATCTCACTTATTTACCAGCATTAATGATTATATTCTTCCAATGGCACTAGACTGATACGTTATTTAGGGGGTTTTTTGTATAATGTTTTATGTATTTTGTAAAATTTCTATAATGTTAATGTATGAAAACTGAGGTTTGTAATAAATAAAGCATAGTTATTTTCATGGTTCCATTATTGAAAATTATTTTACAAATTTGTTTAATTTTCTTTATCAATATACAATTAATAGAAATTTTATAGTTACTTTTACGTTTTTTTCAACAAGGACAAAAGTTATTTAAAATAAATTATATTTAAATGTTTTACTTCAATTTTCCCATGTATATCCCAAAATAAATATATTTACTAAAAATGAAATTTTTGAAAGGATTTGTTACTTACCTACATGCATTTGGTAAAATTAGAATTTATATTGTCCCAAACATTCACTAATTACAGTGTAATAGTGTAGTGGGAGTGTGGGGTCAAATTCATAGGGATAATTTTATATTAAGGGAAATTATGGTTCTCAATACTTGTATGGGACTCCTTATGAGAAATATTTTTGTTTTCTAGTTTAATTATTTTTTACATTATAATTGTCTACAAATAATAAAAGAGAGGTCAAGATCAAGCCAAGTATCTAGTGGAAGAATGGTCTTTAAGTACAATCTTGGAATGATCCTTTAGTTTAATCTGCAAAGAAAACTAGGGTTACTAGTTGACTTTAGTCTAGCCACCTAGTTCTACCTAATAAGTAACTATTCAATTATTAGGAAATAGTTAACAACATAGGTGCATTACATTTGGCTTCTATATCATAATGTTTCCTAGGCTTGTGATCGTATCCTAGTCTACTACATTCAAGAAAAGGTCATTTTCCTGAATGTCCCATGGTCTGGGCTATTTTCACAAATGGGATGACCTATTAAGTTTTATCTTGAGTACTAATTACATTAGTATTTCCATGTTTATAATTAAATATTTATTTATGAATTCAGGTACATTGATATTGATCCCTACCCCTTGATGGGTTGATTGTCATTAATATAATTGAGATCATGTAAGGGGGTTTAGGATAACAAAGGAAACCATGCAAGAGATAATTTATGAATTGAAATAAAACACTTACATGAGAATGAAATTTATATTGAATATGAATGCCAAAATGTAATTGGAATGACATTGAAGAAAAAAATCTCCAAGACTCTTGGAATTAATAAAAATGTCAAAACACTAATTTTTTTTGATTCTTTAAGGGGAAAGGGTGAATGAATTCGTTTGAATATGAAAGGGAGAGAGAGAGATCGTCTTTAATGTCTCTCCAATGCTCTACCGCTATGCTTCTTGATTAGGCATCAATCATCATGATGTGTACCTGAAGTACACTTCATGTAGCCCTGATCCATGTCATCTTTTATTAATTTTTAATCTCTCATGTGGCATGTGTCTCCCTTATAAATTTATGAGATTTGACTATGTACAAGTCGTGTACTTGAAGGTTCACAGCATGTTCCCTTCTTCAGTCGTCTTTTTAGGCAGATTCCTCATGTTTTTCTACCTATCTTTCATGGAAACTTGTGAACCTATTATTATTGAAAAAATTATACACAAACCACATTAATTATCGCATAATATAATGAAAAAGTATATATTAACAACATTGAAATGTATATATAAATTTGGCTTATCAAATCCCCCCATACATGAACAACTACTTGTCCTCAAGTAAAAATGTCTCAATAAATATTTCACAAAGGATAAACAATTTTTAAATTGAGAAACCTTTTTTTGTCCATGTAATTAATATTAGGTGTAAGGAGAAATAGATTGATTTCTAAAATTATCCCTACAAATAAAAATATTCATTCCACCTAGTCCATCTTTTCAAAAAAAAATTAAATCTTTTAAGTACAATCTCTTAATTGTTCCTTCAGAATATACCAAATTTTAATTTACCTCACCATGATTCTATCTGATCACTCTAGGTAGAAATGTAAGAAGGGGTATGCTCACACCCTGAGTACATGTTTCTAACAATAGTCTTGCACTTGTTGTACCAAATCTACTATGAAAAGGCAAGTATAAAATTTAATCATCAGGGATTTTGTAATAGGGTTATGATGATAATGAGGATGTTGGTAGTTAGGTAAAAAGTGGAAATGAGGTACAAAAATTGGTAAAGATCTAATGTACAATACATAAGTGTATAGGTAGTTTGAAATTGTTCCTCCATCTGGCTGGTAAAATAAATACTCCATCATCTCGGGTTGGATCTATATGTGTAGAAAGTATTTATAGAAAAAATTATTTTGTTCCTCTCCTTTTTCCTTTTCCATTTCATTTTATTTTTTAAAATTTCATGCTTAAGATAGATCTCACATCCATCAACTAACTACATATGATCCTTCGGGGGATTCATTGGTCTGGAAAATGGTGATTTTTGACCTTCCTATCACATATACCATATGAATTTTTCTTTTCATTTTTTTATTTTTAAAAGGAAAAAATTAAAAATGAAACACATCAAAATGGATATGGATCAAAACTAAGTAGTTAGGTGAGCGCACCATGAATCTACGAAAGTTGAAGCATCTCATGGTTTTTGAATGCTTCCCTCATATTTTTTCAAATGTATCCTTATTAATTTTACAAAGAGTATGGTAGGAAGGGAAATGGGCTTGGAATATATTCATCCTAGAAGTTCATTCATTGAAACTGTGGGATAAACGAAGGATATAAGTATGGTAGGTCTCATGAAATTTTTTTATTATCAAAGAGTGCATCTATCGTTTAAAATTTATACCTATTCAGTCATTTCTTCAATTATATATCAATCAATGTTCTAGTACCTTAACTTTACCTGGGTATCTCTCATGAATATTTCTCAAAAAAGAATATGAAATTGAAGTCATAGTGTCTTCTTGGGTATTTAGGGAAAAAACAAATAACAATTACCAGAGGAAAAAATCCCATTTAATGGGTTAATTAACAAAAACATCAATGATTTAGAATTTCAATTCATTTTCTAGACTCAAAAGTCATTCTAAAAATTCTTAAAAAGAATGAAGAATGGTCCTTATCAATTCTCCTACTTAACTTTTTCTTTAATTAAAAGGGAATAAATATTTTCATGTTTAAATCATACTTATAATTTTGAAAAATGTCTCATAGATAAGTGATAATAAACAAATATTCAATTGTATCATAGAAAAAATCGTGAGAACCCCTCCCCCCCCCCCCTCACCACATAGAAATATACATTGTACCCAGTATCCATGAAATGAATATGTTAGTAGTGTATTTTTTGAAGATTAAATGTAAATGAAATAGAATAAGTGATATTAAAAAAATTAGGGAATCAAGAACTCCCTCATGATATTGGTATGCCATGGGTATTTTTTGAGTTGTCATTTTACTAAATCTAATGCACCTACAAAATGGGCAAGAAAATAAATACATCATAGGAGACCAGAAAATAGTTCACAATTATGAATATGTTATACCAGAGTAACATGAGAAGGTACATTGAGTGTCTTACAGAACTAACATATTTTTTTAAATTTATGAATTTTGATACAATAAAACCCCTTGAAGGATTAAAATAAATGAAAAATAAAAAATACACTACAAATATGACTTGAATAAACACAAGATGAACTATAGGTTTCCAACGATAATGAGCTAACTAAACGTCATTATCTAGATGTGTGGAAAGAGATTTTTTTTAGTTGGTTAACTAAATCAGTTCATCATTTTTATCTTATAGATTCTAAAGGTTGTGTTCTAAAGTTCATGAGGTCTCCTTCGTAGGTAAATTACTTTAGGTGCATCTACATGAGCATGAATGAGGTGTGGTAAGAAATGAATCATTGGATGTGGTACCTGCTGCTATTGATGAATTTCTAGAGTAATTTCATGGATATAGTTTATAACATAAATTACATTATGGGTCATTCGTTGTTCCAAAACAGTAGGGGGAACTGGATCATCGATAACAATAGACGATTCCGAGGAGTAGACATTTCTGTGAAAAAAAACATAAAAATCATAACAAAAGAATGTTAAAATAAAATCCTAAGTTTATGAATATAGAGAATTCCCATACAAAATATGGGTTATAAAAATGATAGAAACAACATCCATCCCCAATACATTAAAACTCCCAAAAATATCAAAAAGAAAGAAAAAGGATAAATCAGTGGTCCTGACAAAAAAATTTATGCTAACGTCAGCCCACTGCTAGGTGTCTCAAAAAACTGTCCAGCCAAATTAGCATCAGTAGCATCTGTGATAGTGGATAGAGGGTATACAGCTACATTGGAAGTTGAGGGGTGATACATATATAGGATGGGTTGGGTGTTGGTGAGGTATTGATCTGTACTAGTTCTATGAGTCGAGCTGCTGGATCAAGAAGTTGTACCTATGGGGTTTGCTTTGTGGCTAATCTCTTGCCCCGATGGGATTGATCAGCTATGAACTTCTTCTGAGAAACAATGTTAGTGAGATCTAGGGGTAGGTCATATTGGATTGAAGGGGGTGGGGGAGTGGTGAAAGATGAAGGGCCAGCTAAGGTGGGAGATTGTGGGGTAATATCTATGTTCTTTTTTAAGGGGATGTTGAGATGAGAGAATAATTGGAGAAAGTTTACAAGGATTAAAATTTGTTATGTACAGATATCAGAAAGTGTTGAATGGGAGGAAGTAGGGATGATATATGGGGTTCTGGTAGGATGTGGCCGGACGTGGGGTTTGATGTTGTGGGTCCTAGCTCTTGTGGTGTGGCCTCTTAAATGCTTGATGCCCAGAAATACATGTCTTCCCCATTAACAAACATCTTCATATTTTAAATTAGCATAAGATCTATCATCTCGATGGATCTAATAGAGTCTAGGGGATTATAAGAATCAATGATGCCAAGGTACTTGTCCAGTTGGGTGATAAAGGATCCTCCCATCTGTGTGACTCACTTTTGCTGGGTCTAAGTCGGGAAAAACTGAGGGAATAGGGAGGCTATGTTTATGGGTGGACTACCCATGGAAGTTACAAGAATGAGAACAGAAATCTTACTGATACTTCCATAAATATCACCTCATGAAAACCATCTATGCATGATGGATCTATAGAAGATGCACAAATCTAGTCCTTGTGCTTGATTCGACATCTCGAGTCGAGGGTCATGATGTGACTGGGTGGTCACGGGCGATTAAGGGCCATAAAGCTGGTGCAGTCTCTTTATATGGTCATGTATGCATTGTAGGTTAAATTATGGAAACAATGAACTCCACCATATAAATGTTGAGACCAACCCTAAATTCATACAAAAACAAGTTGGTGGGGTCTGCCACCCAGTATGAAGTGTAATTAGTCGACTGAGATCTCAATGGTGGCCATGAACTCCAAGAACAACTCTATGAAGGTCTCCTCTAAGACATCAACAATACTATCAATATTAAAAGTCTCTATAAGGATTAGGAAATCCTCGATGATTTTCAACAAGGATAGGATGTCCATTTCTAGTGTTTTGTTGGTCCTCATTGGTTTGGTCTACAGCTTGAGAATATTTACCTGATGTTGTGGGTTGGTGAAGCACATCGCATGATGTAGTTGAATATTCTCATTAGTGGATTGGGATGATGACTTTTCCTGAGGATTGGGTGTAGCGTGATGGGGCTTAGTGGTTGTATATTCCACAAAATAATATTATAAGGACTACAAGGAGAAGGAGGAGGGTTGTGGATATTTCGTTCATGCCTTGGATGTAGGGGGAGGGGAGGTAGTGGGTTGTGGTGTAGTGTGCAAGGGATAAGGGTGGTGGATGGTTATTCAAATATGAAAAAGGGTAAGGTATGGTGTAGCCAAGTTTTAATGAGACGGGTTTGGAAGTCGTAGGTGTGAGGGTGAAGGAGGGTGATGGGTGCTGGTGTTGTGGAGTTGGAGAGAGGGGTGGCGGGAGACGAAGGGTCGGGGGGTATTAGTGGGTCATCACTTATAGGTCCCAACCTGTTGTTTAAAAAAAATAACCATTTAAACGATTAGTATATTATGGTTACACTGTGTACGGGGTGAAAAAATTACTTTTGGGTGAAAGGGGTACACATCGTGGACCATAGGCACACAACGTGTTCTAAACTGTTCTTGTTGTGTTCTTTAGTTTTTCCCTTGCTTCATATACATGTGCACTCAGTACTATTCTACAAAAATAATATTTTAACTTTTCTAATGGTCTCTTTTACTAGGTTTCATCCCTGAGAGTGCTTCATTTATAGTTCGAAGATTAATCCTTTTAAATCTTAGTTGATCTTGAGGATGATGACAGAACCTTCGTGGAACAATTCATGAAAGATAATTAACCTTCAACCATTCACCTTGAATGGTTGTCCTCTATCTCGTTGAATATTAATATTTTTATGAGTAATGATTTGGAAAACCTCCAAAAGACTAGATAATCGCTATTTTAGCTATCTCGTGAAAAATTCCAACCTTGAATTAGAAAGATGGACTTTATTCCCATGGGTAAAGGTAGGCCTTGTAATGCATGGGTTGTGCCACCTCTTTGTCTTATCCATATAAATCCTTGAAATTTCATATAAATTACTCCTTATTTATTTCAATTCGGTCAACTTTAATAATTTTGATTCTCCCTCCGTTTCATAATACAGGTTCATCATCTTGACCACCCAGAATGAACGATCATATATATCCACCAGAATATGACATTGTTTTCCAAAAATAAATCAAAAAGTGGTCATGCCTATGGGTATTTTGAAGGTAGTCTTGTACGCCTATATTGCATCATCCAAAATTAGGCTACAATCATTCCTGTTGGTGTTCACCATTTTTCCAACATTTATTTCACCTCGTTATTTAAAAACTCAATGTAATCACTCATTTGTGGGTGATAGGGAGTTCGAATGTTTCACCAAATGGCATATCTTTCGATCATTCTTCCTAGTAGTTGATTGTCGAAGTGTTTCCCTTGATCACTGATGAGTAATCGTGGGAATCCAAAGCACACAAACACATTCCTTCGGAGAAAATTCATGACTAAATTTGATGTGTCATGAGACGTTGTGTCAGCTTTAACACCCATGGAGACATAATATACCTCGACTAGAATGTAATTTTTTCCATGAGAAGTAGGTAATGGTCCCAAGAAATTGATTCCCTATATATCGAAAACATCATCTTCAAAATTACAGTTATATGGAATCTTGAATCTTCTACTGATATTCCATGTTTTCTAGCATCTGTCAATGCATTGGTAGAATCCCCTTGTGTCTTGATGCAATGAGGGCTAGAAAAATCCACTTTAGAGAATCATAACCACTATGTCCTTGGGTCCATGATTCCAACCAGTTGGTGATGTGTTCCACATTTCAATTAAATTCTGCATCTCTTATTCTAGAATGCAGTGTCTTAGCTAGCCATCAACATAATGTTTGAATAGCAGAGGTTCATCCCAAAAGTATATTTTTGGGAAAAAATCCCTCAAGGTTTCATTGAAGCATTTTGGAGGTGATTGTGTTTTCTGACAAAGTGGGCCCTTTTGTTGTGTATGTTTACAAAGAAGACCAGGATATTCAAACTTTTTGACATAGGGTCACCCATGTTTTGGTTTGGGTTTGCAAGGTGACTTGGGTGGCAGAGACTAGGGTGGTAGGACTTGCACGCCGGGAGAATACTAGCACACGGTGCTCAGGGTACCCAAAATGCTTATAAATAGAGGGATAACCCTCCTTATTTTAACAAAGCTCAAAACATAGATAATTTTTGATCTCGATTCACGTCGGTGGTTTTGGAATGCAAGTGGTGGTTTGGCCGCACATGTATAAACATATTCAGAAGTTTCACACTAGTTGATAGTTGCACAACAATAATGGTTTGGGCATAAAAGGGTGTGAGTTTTCCAGGTACTGATTTGGGAAAGTGAGTGTCACACAAGTGGTTAGTTGACACATGTGTGCTAGGCTTGAATAAGTGTGCTAGTTGATAGGCGTGTGTTAATATTGTTTTGGGTGTAAAAGGGTGTGATTTTCCCATGTTTTTCATTGGAGAAGATAGTGTCGTGCAGGTGGTTTGGTAACTCTTGCATGCCTGTCATTCTAGGGTTGTGTGAATGTTGGAATATTTCCTAGTACATCTGTGGTAAAGTTTTATTAATCAGTGGATTATAGTGGAACTTCAACATAGTATCTACATATAGAGGAAGATGCATTAATTTTTTATAATTAAGGGACCAACAAGTCCATAAAATGTGAGTGGATCCCTTCCAAGAGAAATGATCTATGGAAGATGATAAAGGTGACCCATTCCAATGGCAGTGAGCTAGAGAAAAAGATAAAGGGAGTGAACCTTGGGAATGCTATGAGCAGAACCTACACTTTGTAAAGGCAGTGAGCCTGGGAATAGAAGATCTGGCATGAACATTGTATTCATTATTGGAATAAGCCTTAGTGAAATTGGTATAGCGGCCCAACACCATTTTATGCTCCTTAAACGTAGCCAAGTGCGGTTGAACCATGTAAATATTGATGTGTCCCAAGTATGATTTACATTCTATTCATATACATCATTAGGATAACAAGAGAAGTGTGTTTTGTTTAATTAAAGAATAAGATCAACATGGGGTGTAGTTTTAATTAGTTATACCCTAATTCACCCCCTCTCAAGGGTATTAAGCTGAGTGGACCTAACACAGTTCTTGGAATATGATAAACAATTAATCTATTACTAATAAGAGAGGTATTAATTGAGAAATCATGTTGTAGTATAATTCACCATGTATGAGAACCAGGGATGTGCCTTGACACTAAATAAGGTATCATTAGAAAAATTCACTTCAATAGTAGCCTCATTATATTGTTTGATGATTTTAAGAGGTAATCTTGAGAGGTTTACAACAATAATTTTTTTTGTTCCCATTGAAGCATTGATCATGACATCCAATTCTTGTAGAAAATGTATTCAATATATCAATATATATTTGAAACATTCTTGTTCATTAGGTATCAAAGGGCAGCATGATCAGTAAGGATAATTACTGTTGTCATCACAAGGTATGGATGGAATTTATCAAAGGAGTAAACAATGGATACAATATCCTTATCTATAGTCGTGTAATTTACCCACACTTAATTTAGTGTGAAACTTTCATAATATATTGGGAATAATATGTTATTAATTTTTTTTCCTAGAATAACTCCAATGTCAAGGTTGTTGTCATCACACATTAACTTACACTATTTTATCGAATTTGGTGCTATAATAACTAGATATTCCACTAGACTATTCATTAGTGTTTCAAAGGATCATTTTCAATCCTTATTATATTCAAATTAATTATCTTTGAAAATAGGTGTGTCAATGGGCGTGTGAATTTAGCGAAATCTTTCACGATGTGTCTATAGAATCTAGCATGACTAAGAAAAATTCTAATCCTTTTTAATGTTAATGGATCAGGATGATCTTTGATGACCTTATTTTTACATTATAAACTTAAATTCCCTCTTTGGAGGTCTTGTGACCAAGTATGATTCCTCCCTGTACCATGAAGTGGCATTTCTCCCAATTTAAGACTAAGCATTTAACATAACAATACTGGAGAACCAGTTTGAGATTGATGAGACAGACATCAAATGATCTCTCATAAACTGAGAAAATATCCATTAATATTTTAATAAAGTCTTAATCCATATCATGAAATTTGTGCATCATGAATCTTTGGAATTTTTCTGGAGAGTTACATACACCGAATGACATACTTTTGTATGAAAAAGTACCAAATAGGCAGGTGAAGGTGGGTATTGGGAAGTCATCAGGGTCGATTGCAATTTGATTGCATCCTGAATCTATATCCATGAAATAGTATAAATCATTCCCCACTAGTCTTTCTATCATTTCATCCATGAAAGATATGTGAAAATGTCCTTTTTTGGTAGTTGAGTTCAAAAATTTGCAGTTCACACAAACTCTCCATCTAGTGGTGGTGCATGTAGAAATCGTTTCATTTTCATCAATCCTTACTACTATGATTCGTTCATTATTTGGAATGACTTAGAGGGGGTCACCCATTCACTGTATGAAATTGGAAAAATTATTCCCACATCCATGAGCTTCTAAACTTCTTAATTTACAACTTCCATCATTGGTGGAGTGATATTCCTTCGAATTTGTCTTTTTGGATTCACATCCTCTTCATGTAAAGTTCTTTGGTTACACTTTATAAGACTAATATTCTTTATTTCTTCAATTCCCCAAGGGATTTATTATTTGTGTCTTTCCAAAACAACAACCAAATTTTTGTCTTCATCCTATGGTAGTTCAGAATTAATAATAATGTGAAAATTTTGACTACACTTTTATATATGAGTATTTTGATGTTCTAGGAAGATGTTTTAAAACCAATATGGATGTATGAATGATTATTAGAATAAATAGTGGTATTCTGTCTTTGGTGTGTGGTTTGATAAATAAAACTTTTACAAAGTCATTTTCTTCTTCCTTCTCTGAAAATAACATGTCTATTTCATCCTTAATTTCTATATACTCTTCTCCTTTATAAGTGAGATAGAAGGAGTTACAGTCCATAATGTCATCAAAGTGTTGTGCGGACTTAATCTTGTTAAACAAAACCTGTTCTTCTCCAACTCTTAAGATGAGATGTACATGTTTTACTTCAATCAGAATACTTAATATAGATAGTAATTGTTTTACAGTAATGATAAGGACATCTCCTTATTCATCCTTGTTTAAAACTAGAATGTGGGATTGAAAAAATAACTTTCTAACCTCTACTAAAAAATCATCAAGAATAACTCACATATATTTAATTAAATTGTCATATAACTGCAATTCTACCCTTGATTCCTTATGTTTGTGGAGTCTAATCTGTTGAAAAATAGTCGTTGACGTAATGTTAATTTTGGAACCAAGATCAAAGAGTGCTCTACCAAATTTTCACACTCGTATCGCAGAAGGTATTGAAAATCTTATGGGATCCCCCATCATTTGTGGGATTATCTGCTGTAAAATTTTAGAGCATTAATCATTTAATGATATGACTCCAAGATCCTTTATATTCCACACTATTGATATCTATTCTCTTAAGAATTCTGAATAAATGGGAATCTAGAAGATTACTTCAGAAAAATGAATATTTATGGGTAATTATTTGATCATTTGCTAGAATTTTTTTGTAATGAACCTCTAGCCTACCTTACCTCACTGTTTTAGGAATAGAAAAAGGTGGATTTTATGGAGGTCGGGCTACATAATTGGGTTCCTTCTATTTTTCCATGGTTTGATCATTCTTAGATGATACCGATTCTTGTGGTGATGTGGGAACTAATTATAACACTACTTCCTCTTCTATCAGTTGTTTATTCAGCTCTTCCTACTTTATTTCTTATTTTATCTATTAAAAGTCTAGATAATTTCCCCTTCTTGGAAGTACCACCATTGAATCCTCTCGTGGGTATGTCTTAGTGTTACTAGGTAGAGTACCTAGTAATATATTAGATAAGGTCTTTGAGATATGACCCATTTTAATCTCCATGTTTCTCAAATAATCTCAATGATTTTTCATCTCCATTTCTTGGGTGGTCATCAATTGATCATACTTGTGTACAAAAGTTGTCATAATATTCTATAAGTTACTTTGATTTTATTGAGGTGGTTTTTGTTATGGACTTGGATGGGTGGGTTGAAATTACTGTAGTTGGGGTCTTTGAAAAGGTTGTTGATGTGGATATAATTTCTATTGTGGGAATAGAACAGGGCTCATTAGTGGATACTTTGGTGGTCCTTTTTTGTAGAATTGAGCTTGACCACTATGCTACTAAAAATATCTTTGACTACTTTGAGGTTACCACTGAGCAGGCATGTCCTGCAGAAATGGTTTATTTTTTTTATTATAATTTAAATTGTTGAAAACATAATGTTCTTCATACCATGCCTTGCAGTCTTGATACTCGTGTGGGGCACCATAAATTTTACATGACTGGATTTCAAAGACTGGGGAATGAGGGGTTTTGTTGTTGGCACTGAAAATATTCAGGATTCTATGTTAAAATTTCTACATGTGTGGATAACCGGGTTTTTTCGTTAACATTGATTATTCCACATTATGGTGGTCCATGATCACATTTCCAAATACATTCATTGCGAGAGACTTCATCCTCAATAGATCTTCCTACCTCCAGAGTCTTGAACATTAAACCTCCATCAATGGAAACATCAAAAAATATTTGTGCCATGGGGAAGAGTCCTTGATAAAAGGTATGTAGCTGAATCCATCAGTCGAGTACATGATGTGGACACCTTCTCATTTTCTCCATGAATATATCCCATGAATATTTTCTATCTTCTATAGAAATGTTTTTAATATCATACCGAAGATTCTAGTTATAGATTTGTGGGAAGTATTGGTTGAGAAATTTCTTAGTGAGGTTTACCAAAGTCATGATTGAATCAGGTGCTTGGATTTTTGATCCATTCTATCACTCTGTCTCTTAATGAAAAGGGGAATACATAGAGTATTATTGAATGAGAAGAAACTACTTGGTTGCAAAAGGTATCACGTTCTTCTAGGAAATTTAAAATGTGTTCATGCAGGTCTTTGCTCTGAATACCACTGAATTTCCCCATGTTATGGATCATATGTATGAGTCCATGTTTAATTTCGAATGTATGGTCTTGAATAGGTGGGAAAACCATTCTATGTGTATCTCCATGGATTGATGGAAAGTTATAGTCCATTTTGTTCTTCTCTAAGCGCATCAGGTGTTCTCCCAGTATGATTTGATTTTTTTGTGGGCTTGGTCCCACATCCCTATTTTTATCAGCCATCGCTAACTGGCGATTTGAAAAAATGACTTTTTATTTCAATATCAAAGAACAATGATTTTTTTCTTTCAAGGTACCTTGAATGGGTCAATAGAACAAGGTACATGCACTGAAACAAATGATTAAGACCAAAGGGCTTCTAAAAAAGAAATAGGAATGATGGAAATGTAAGCCTAATTCTGTAAAGAAATCCATAGTCCTTTTCATAAAGGTGTTACCTCCTTGGAAACAACACTAGAATTTGACAGAACCAAAAGGCACCATTGCTACTTCCCTCCAGGAATTGTGATAAATTAGAATTTATATTGTCCCATAGTTTCACTAACTACATTTGTAATGTGTAGTGGGAGAACATGGTAAAACTCATAAAGAGAATGATGTCTTAAGAGAAATTTTGGTTTTCAAAACCCATTTGGGAGTCCTTCAGAGTAATTTTTATTATTATGAGTTGACTTAATTTATACATTATGATAGTCTTCGAATAATAAAAGATGGTTAAGAATCAAGTAATGTATCTATAGGAAGAATGGTTTTTAAGACTAATATTGGAAAGGACCATCATTTGAGTTTGCGAAGGAAAATGATGTCACTAGTGGACTTTGGTATAGCCTCATAGATATAACTAAGAAGTAACTATTTAATTATTTAGAGGTAGTTAACAACCTAGGTTCATTATGTTCATCTTATATGGAAGAAATTCGGCTTCCCTAGTGATAGTAGCCTAGTCTACTACATTCTAGACATTTTTGTTTACTTTAAAACTCTATTGTCCGGGATATTCTATTAAATGAGATGTGCTATAATGTTTTATCTTGATTACTATTTCCATTAGGTTTTCTAGGTTTATAATTGACGACATATTTAAGTATGATGGTACATCGAACATGATCCCTACCCCTTAAAGATTTATCTACTTATGGTGGGGTATGATGCAATTAAATAAATGAAAGGTAGCATGTAAGTTAGGTTGATTGTAATAAATAAAATTGAGATCATCTAAGGGGGATTGTGGTAAATAATGAAAACCATGCACAAGATAATTTATGACTTGAATTAAAAAACTTACTTGAGATAGAAATTGAAATTGAATCAAAATGTGGAAATGGAATTAAAAATATGTTGAGTAAGGGAATCTCCATGACTTGTGGAATTATTAAAAAGGAAAAGAACTTATAATTTGAGTGTTTTTAAGGGAAAAAGGTGAAATAATTTACAAGGAGATGATAGAGAGAGAAACAGCTCATTTGGAAGGTCTCTCCATTGCTCTGCTGCATGAATAGGAAAAAATCATCATGATGTGTACCTGAAGTACACATATTATATCCTCGATCCGCATCATATTTCATGGACTTTTGATCTCCGGCATTGTGGTAATGTCTCTCATTAATTTATGATATTTGACCAGGTTTAAATCATGTACTAGAAGGTTCATGACATGTTCCCTTCTCCTACTATATTTATGCACCTATCCCTCTTAGTTTTCTCACTATGTCCTTTGACTCGCATCATGACCTGAATGGGGTGTTCACGAAATGTAGTAGATTCTTACATTCTAGCATCTTGTATTAGTCATCACATGTCTACATGACTTTGGGTAGGTTGTGATCCTCATGTTCACGATGTGTACTGAATCATTACAATTTGTACTAGACCATTTTTGCCCCTATTCTCCATATATTTCTTGGAAACTTGTGAAGCTCTTATTCCTGTAAAAACTAGTCACATAACATGTTAATTATCTTGTATATTAATTAAAAACTATTAATAATTGATAGAAAAATATATATTCAAATTAGTCTTATCAAAACACATTCATTTTTTGATGAATTATATGTCTCTTTGATTTACATGTTCTTTATTATTATGTATTTATTCTACATTATTTCTAGAATTTACCAAACCATATACCGATGCTCTATAAGATGTTAACATCCAATTTTGAATAAATTAGAGTAGGTTCATTTTCCAAGAAAGAAAGAAAATTTATTTACTGGTGAATTTTTTTTAAATCTATAGACTTGTATGTTTTATGTTGATGATTTTTAACTATTAAGTCAGGTTAATTATGGTTTAGGGAAATATTTAAATTCAACATTACCAGACTTATGAAAGGTATTTGTAAATTTATGAGTTATATTGATGAGAAATTTTATAGTTTTTTCATTATATAATTCATGTATTGGACATGTGAAAGTGATAGGTGGGGTTTGTTCTATCCCTTTGATAACTAGTGTATAGTATCATGAGAAAAACAAGTATGGTTATCACTCCGAGTATTCTATACCATAAAATGTAATATGTATTGGTTAAGTGTCTTTTAGAGAATGTAATATGTATTTACTTAGTTTTCTTGAATGAATATAATACATTTCGTTGTGAGGCCATAACTTTATGAAGTATTTCTTGATGATACCTTAATGGTAAGATTAGGATGTCTGAAATAATTCATTTTATCACTATGAAGACAGTTATCAATTTTATTTTAATTATTTACCTTTTTTTATGTATGAATATAACATGTTCAATTTATTTGTTTTGTAACCTTTTTTTAATTATTTACTCTTATATATTAATAGTTTTTTCTTCTCTATGAAATATTTCATTATACACTCCCCTTACTAGGAATTTATTATCACCTTTATTATGTTTAATTTCCCTTAGTTATGAAGAAGTTTAATAAAATTTATATATATTGAATGGTATATTCTGTGATTAATTTTTTGGTATATGTTGATGATATTTTATAAAATAATATATTCTTGGTATAATGGAAAAAATGTCAATTTTATTAGAATGTCAAAATTTTCATTATGTAAAGGTGTATGTTACTAATTCTCTAAAACTATTAACATTAATATTATATTGGATGTATTTGAATAATTATTTTTTATTGATGAGGTAATTATTGAAGGTTAATTTTGGGTCACTATAGTAGGTGTCAATGACATTATGTAAAGAGTATGATTTTAGCACTAGATCTATTTGAATGGGTATGGGGAATTAAATTTTTAGATGATGACATCAATAAGATTTATTTAAATGACATTATTAGTCATTACGGAGTTCCAAAATCTATTTTCTTAGATAAGTTCGATGGTTTATGTCAGGAATCATTAAGGGAATTTATAATTCTTTGGGTATGTGATTGAGGATAATTACATCTTAACCACCTAAGATAAATTCAAGAAAAATGAATGATTTCCATTTTATAGTGGATATAATAAATCATGTGTTCTTTTATTTAGGAAATTTTTTATGTATTACTAACCTATAGAAGAGATTATTTAAGAAAAACAATTATCAGTCAATGGTCTTAATGATGCAATTTAAAGAGTAATATGGTCAACCATGTCAGTTATCAATATATTTTAATGAAAATACTAAAAAAACTCTTGTGGATCCTCATTTAGTTTAAGAGATGATATATTGAATTAAATAAATTCAATAGTGTGTGATTTTAGATTCGAGTCACCATATGTATTATGCCAATTAACTATAATGAAGTTTGAATTTTTTATATCTATGATTGCATTTTTTGAATGTCTATCCAGGTTCGTGTGTAAGGATTATGAATTTATGGGAAATTAAATACAAAATATATGGTTCTTTTTAAGATTGTGGAATAAATTTATGAACTATCTTATGAGTTAGCATTACTATATTTTTTTTTGGAAATTCAAATGTCTCACAAGTTTCTCAATTCAAAAATCATTTCCCTAATTAATTACTTGGATTGAATTATGAGGAGGATAATATATAAACTTTTAATATATATATTATATTTAATGACAAATTCAAGTTATGGTTTTAAGTGAAAATATTCTTCTGGGAAATAACTTTCCTTTAGTGAGAGTTTAATGAAAAAATGTATTAATTTAATATTAGAAATGTGAGAGAGAATCTAATATATCGAAAAAGATGATGAATATATTTCATTGTGAATTTATTTACTTAATTTTTTAGGACGAAATGTAATAAATTGTGGAGAATGATAACACCATTATTTTTGAGTTTTTTTTCAATAAATTTGATTTTAACATTAGTTTTTTGGGTGTGTGGTTAATGTGTGAATGAGATTTGAAATTTATTATTATAAATTTGTTGTTTTATTAATTTTATGATATATTTTGAGTTATAATGTTTCATGGAGAATTAGTTAAATGGGATTAATTCAATGGGTTACATCTTGACATAATGATCTTGTACTGTTATGTGGTATAGATAATTAATTCAAGTAAAGTAATTTTATTAAAAATATATTAAATATATTATGTAAATTTTTTTAGATTAATGATGTGGAATGATTTATTTAAATTCATGGTTTATAATTTGAGTATTTGAGGTTATTAACAAGGTTAAATTAATTTTAATTTATAGAAATTTGTTATAGTGAAAATAAATAAATCAATGAGATATTTGGATAAAGAGAAGTGATAGATAATAATTAGAGAATATAAATTGAAACAATTAATTGGGTGAATTGGAATAGAAAATATGATATAATAAATGACTAATGATGAATCATTAAATTTGATTAAAATTTTTATGTTTGTTTAGTTAAAGAGGATTTAGAAAATTATTTCTTATATATATATATATATTTATATATCTATGTGTGTGTTTGTCTCAAAACAATTAACTCATTAAGTTCTCCCATATTCTTTTATGGTGGTGTTATAATTTGATTCATTGAATAGATATATATTTAATTGTGTAAGGGAGATAATTTAGAGAAATAATATTTTTAAAATAGTTTTTTATAAACTTTATTTTAATCATTTAAAATTTATAGGTGAGTGAATATTTCTTAAAAATATTAAATTTGATGTACTCTTGAATGAGTAACTAAATGGGATTTTATAACATTTTTAAAATTATATTCAAATAAATACAAAGGCTATGAAACTCACTGTTATTGTTCACCTTTGTGGATCTCCTTATTGTCCACTTCATTATTAGAGAGTTATATGTGTGCATTCTATATAGTAGGTCGGATATTAAACATGCAAGGTTCCATACACACTTATATTGAGATATGCATGGGGGATACCATTGTAACTTGATCCATACTACTATTCTATTATGTGGGGTTATTAATAGTGAACAAGAATGGATATTTCTTGAGAATTTTAATCATAATACATAGTAGTTTTCCTAAAATAGATCTCAAAATTTTGAATTTTTTGATAATTCATGACAGATAATCTTAGAAAGTGTCATCGATACATTACAATTATAATGAACTGACTATAATAAGCCCAAAGTTGGTGTCTCTGACAATTACATATTCATTGTTACAAGGAATAAAACCCATATTTACAAAAGAGTTTAGTGGTCTTGGAAAGGAATATACATACACGAGTCTTGTATTAAAAATAAATGAACTAATTAAAATATAATTTTTTAAAGGATAACATTATTTCAACTTATAATATCCTTGTTTATATTTCTCAGTATACTTCTTAGATTCATAGGGAAAGGAAAAACATAATGGTGAGATCAAATGATCAGTAAGGGTTAAGTAAAATTGAATAAATAATGACTCAATGATAATAATCAATATGGAAAGGTAAATAACTGGAAACACATTCCGTTTAATCAATAAATTGAGAGGGAGTGTGTAAAAAAATTGGAATTGTAAATAACTGAACACACATTTTATTTAAATAAATAGATAAGGCATCATCAATATGAAAAGGAATACAACTGATCACACGTGCAATTTAAACAATAAAATTATAATGAAAACATATCCAGAGATAATGTCAAATAAAAAATCTCATGGATAGTAATTATAATAGAATTATCAATAAATAAAATGATTAATAATTGGATTTCATGTTTCCCAAGAATATGATACCTTTACCATCAAGATACATCTTAAAGAAAATTCAAAACATACTAGGTGAAAACACACTTAGACTTTGTTATCCAACTAATTTGTCCATGTGACTACGGGTGCATCAAGGGGATTTCCTAAACAGTTCTTCAACCCATGCAGTCTATATCCAAATCATTCTTCATATATAGAATAATAAATTTAATTTAATAACAATGGTCCATAATAAATATATGTATTGATTAAGAGATACTAGTCTATAAATACCTCTATATTTAATCAAATAACATTCAAATTTAACACCATACATAGAATGGGTAAACAGTTTAAGAAATGAAAATATCCATGATAAGTAATATAAATATATAGGTGAAATTTAATGACTACTGGTCATAGGAAATTGAGTATTTCAAGCATACTAAAAAATTAAAGTTATTGAATGTCAATACTATCCTTGTTCAGATAAATCATAATCCATATAGAGGAAGAATAAAAATGGTATCAATTTAAAAAATATCAAATGGAGTAAACATAAATGTTTTTTGTTTTTGATGAATAGAAATATTGTTAAAAGATCATTAAATTTTTTTGAGGAAAATTTACATTTCATTTTGAAAATAGTTTTGAAAATTGTAATAATTAATTACCACGGTGAAGGTAAAAACTAATTTACATGGGAGATTAACTATAATGATAATAGTTAAAATGAAATATTTTTTTCGAAAATAAATTTTATGAAATTATTAATACCATATAATTTCTAAATCTTTAACTAATCCATTTGAGACCATTTTTTCATGTGAAAAACATGGGAACACATTTTTCTTTACAAAAATTACAAGTCTGACACTCTCCTCACTTATAAAAGGCCTCCCCCTCATCACTCTTATTCACAACATGAATCCATTTTTTATAGTAATTTCTCATATAACTTCCCAATTTCTCTCCTCTAATCTTATAAGCCTTATTTTATGCATAAATTCTTCTTATAAAGGCTTGTGGTGAGAACATAAAGAGTTTACCTGAAGAAGAGGTAATGATTTCCAAAAAGCGTTTTTATTTTTGGTTTTTTCTTAAACTCCATAAATTATTATAATTTGTTTTTCATATAATAAACTCATAATATTACATAAATTAATAATATTTTATTATAATGGTATGACCAACAACAATTTTCACTTTCATTAAATGTTTTATGAAATCGTCATTCATGTTTACAGTGGGTTAATGCCTCACGAACCGATGCCATTTTTTTCCCCTGACCGCCTAACATTGTTGGGTATGATGATGGATATAAATAATATATAATATATTTGTTAAATAATTTACATACTGAGTAATTATATCACATATTTCTTTTTTAGTTTCTATTCTGTAGGGGATACAATAACATCACTTGTGTGTATATTAGACTACTGCCTCATAAAGCGATGTGATTCTTTTTTCACTAACTCTTTAAAGAGAACATAATAATGGAAATGTGAATGAATATTAGTGATATAATTGAAATAATTATTATATTATTGAAAAATTTATCATTATTAATAGATAATATTTAATTTTCTTTTCTATACCAAAAAATGTTAACATCGTTTCTGTACGTGTCAACTACCACCTTCATAAAGTGACCTGACTCTATTTTCATCATCACACCACATGGATGACATATATAATTCTATTTAAATAATTAATATTTTATATATTATAGTATTATGATTTTTAAATGTAAAATATTACCTACCTTTGTTTCATTATTATCATTGAAAAATGGAAACGTTACTCATGCTTATATATGACTTATCATCTTCATGATTGTAACATAGTTCATTTTTCATAACCATTATTCATGATTGGTTTAAAAGTAAAATTTATTTAAATATATTATAATTATTTGATCATTATTATTCTTGGGGTGATGGAACTATATAATATAAAAAATATTTAGAACTATAATAAAAAATCATGAATGAGAAAACATAGCAATTAAAGCCCAAAACAACCAAAATAATGAAAGATAAATAATGAAAGTGGGATACGTTTTTATAAAAGAATTGTATATGAAAATATAAAAACATATATGGTTCTTTATAAGTTAAATATATTATTTAAAATCACTATACAAGAAGTTAAATCATGTTCAAAAACAGGAAGCATAAGGTGAGGGACTTCATTGCAGTTTCCCTTCATTGAATCATATTATAATGTTACGTACATAATTTCATTTATATGATCCATATACTATCTATTTTTTTATAACATCATGATTTATTCATAATTAAATGTATTTTATGTTTTAATTGGAATTATTTCAACAAAGGGGGTTCAACTTTAATATTACCCTGTATGGGCTCAGACCTCTATAGTCCATTCCATTATGAAAATCATGTGTCTGAGGTGTTCCGAGAGATCAAGGTGACTTATCTCCAACACATTTTCTAATTTTTCCAATTCTGCAAATAGTTTTATTGGTGATACTGATGTGAAAAATTCCATTGGTGAGGCCGATGTGAACAGTTCCATCGGTGAGCCGATGTCAACAGTTCCATCGGTGAGGCCAATGTGAAGAGTTCCATCAGTGAGCCCGATGTGAACAGTTCCATTAGTGAGTCCCATGTGAACAATTTCATCGGTGAGACTGATGTGAACAGTTCCATCGGCGAGACTAATGTGAATAGTTCCATTGGATATGTCTGTCATTTTGTGAACAATACCAACGGACCGGTGGGTCATTATTTGAATATTACTATCGGATCGGTGAGTTATTTATGAACAGTACCACCGGATCGGTCTGTCGTTCTGTGAACTGTACCATTGGACCGGTCTGTCATTCTGTGAACAATACCATTAGATCGGTCTGTCATTCTGTGAATAGTACCATTGTATTGGTGATTATAGGATCTGTGAGTCATTTTGTAAACAATGATTCCAAGATTAGTGAGTATAGGATCAGTGTGTCCTGGATCAGTGAGTAATTTTGTGAACAGTGTTTCTAGGATTGACGAGTCCAAGATCGGTGAGTCATTTTAGGAATAGTGTTTCTAGTATCGGTGAGTCATTTTTTGAATAGTATTTCTAGTATCGATGAGTCCAGGATTGGTGATTCATTTTGTAAACAGTGTTTCAAGGATCGTTGACTCATTCCGTGAATAATGTTTCTAGGATCGGTGATTCTAGGATCGTTGTGTCTAGGATCGGTGCGTCATTTTTTGAACAATGTTTTTAAGATCAGTGAGTCGAGGATCAGTGAGTGTACAATGTTTCTAGAGTCATGTACAATGTTTCTAGGATCGGTATGTGTATAATGTTTCTAGGATCGTGAATAGTGTTTCTAGCTTCCTACTGTTTTTCCCCTTTGATGTTTTCTTTGATGTAAAATGCATTCATGTCCTTTTTTAAGGTATTTAAGGCCAAATAAAATCTAATAACTCCAATACTAACTTTCCTAAGTCCCATGATTCTTTACTCAGTCAACCCGTGTGTTTTAATGTGATCTTCTTTTAATCGAAAATTATGCATATCTTAAACTATTCCTCTGTTAAATATTCTAAAGGGATGAGAAATCTTCCTCAATTGTTCTACCTCATTGTTCCCTTGTAAAAAATGCTCAAACCTTTCATTCTTCCCATAGGAGTGGTTTGATCGAACCTTAATCATCATATCATATCTCCATGAAGATTCTTATTACTATATGTGCACTCCTGATTTTGGAGCAAGCAGCAAGTGTCGATCCTTCATTGATATAAGGTATGTTTTATCATTATTTTTTTGGGTTCATCTCCTTCTATTTATTCTTTCCCTTTTATATAATGTTATCTCCATGTTCATATTGGTTTTTTTAGGTGATGACTGGTATGGCGGTGTCTTTCCATCCTCAGGTGGATACAGTTTTCACGGGAGGAGGCGATTGTGATCCTTTGTGTGGATCGTTCTCGTATAAAGAACGAAAATTACTATTTTAGGTTGGGGATTTAATTCATCTCTTTTCTTTTATGTGAAACTGTATAGTTAGCATGTTTTCTCCAAATGGATAACAATGGAATTTATATAATAAATATTTTAATTCTATAAATAAATTGATATCGATTGTATGTTATTGCCTCTTGTTTTTCTAAATTGTGTGATATCTATTTGTGCTTTTTTAGATTTCATTCATGAAGGAAATTGGTAGTGAACTTAAATCCAGAATTAATTGGTAATTTTTTGGCTAAATATAAAGATACATGTAAATGAATCTGGTTCATCTTGTTGTAATCTGTTGTTTATCAAACTGGTTCAGTAAGCATGTTTAATTATTTGTGATAGATTACTAGTTAGGTTTTCCAAATTTGGATCCTACGAATAATAAATTGGTTAACCCAAGATGGATTAAAGAACTAGTTTTTTGATAAAATAAAATTCCTTGAAGGGTTCTAAGTTACCCTCTTTCTTGGTTAAGGTCCAAGAGCCCAATTGATATGATGTTTGTTCTCCTGCTGGTTGTATTGTGATGTGTGCCTAGATGGATTTTTTGATATGTGGGGGAATGCAGGCCTACTAGTTGTTGCATAATTTGACACCTAGAGTGGTTAAATGCATCGGTTTATGCATGATGGTGCCGGGGAGGACACTGGGGATGATGAAATGGGTTGGATGTGAACGTTTGTATTCTTACTTGTTCTTATTGGTTGTTTATCTTCTTTACTTTCCCCACTACTTAAGGTAGCTGGTCTTTATTACCCTTCTTCTGAATGGTGTGAAGACACGTTGGGTAAGCCATGTGATTTCTTTGTTTAGATTCTCTAGGGAGGATGGGTTTACTCTCTTGATATTGGTGAAGAAAACTCAACAGCTTTTCCATATAATCACCATGTAGATACTCCTTGTGTTTAGTAGCATAGAATGTTTTTCGAGAATGCCTAGGGATATGGGAAAGTAATTCAGTAAATAAATAATTTAATAAATGATGTTAACCCATGGGGTGGGAGATTTCTGGGACTTAATGATATGAACAATGGACTTTGGGTATGAAGCTAATGAAATATAATGTCGAATTGGTAATGGTAAATTAATTTTTAAAGAAATAATTAACGTAAAGTGCAACTGATAAAAATGGAATGAAGTAAATTATTAAATTATTTAAATGGTTGTGTGCTTATATGATACCTCATCTTAGAAGTGGAATCCATGAGTCCGATAGACGTTGGCATCAGTTGAGTCTAGGACTAGGTTATTCCCATAGTATGGTTGTGAGATATAGTATATTCTATAATTTTTTTGTTTCAATATGCTAATCCACCTTGTTTGTTAGGGAAACTAACACCCCAGGGATTTAGAGCCCTAGGGGTGTATTATCTAACATATCGGTGGGATGATGGATGGCTAACTAACCCCTTGGGCCCCAATCTTTTCTCTTTGTAGTTACTTGTGTTGGTAGGCACAACGGTTAGTTTTTCCCATATATGTGTGTAACGGGATGTAATGGATTCTGGTTATTCACACACATATATTCTGGATATATTATCCGATGGACTACTGTAGGAATAATGTGTATAGGATGTGACAGCTTGAGGATTCTTACTCGGTGTGTGGGCTGTAATGGCTTGAGGTATAATGCCTGACGTATGATAAACATTATGCGAGCTGTTGTGGCTCCAAAATACTATCTGGTTACTTTCTTGTGTGGATGTGTTGGTCTTGTTGCACAAGGTTCATGTTGTGTTTCTTTTCCCAATTGTCTGCATGCAAGTCTTTTTGGGGAGATATGCTTAGGACGTGCGATGTTAGGGGAAAGCAGAAAACTAGTGGGGAACTAGAAGCATGGTAACCTTGGTATTATTTATTATATTATATATTATTCTATACGTTACATGGTGAGAGTAGCCATGATGAGGCTGGGAATATAGTATACCTTTTTAGGTGATCAGTTAGTTTCACTTCTTCTTCACACTGATTTAGAATGCTTTCTTTACTTTTTCATGAGAGGCTTTGGGGAGGATCAAATTGAGTATACTGTTATACTCACCCTATGTATATATAAACTATTTTTCAGGTCACTTGGAGCAGGTTGGAGATCAAGACGGTTTCTACTAGATTGGGGTTGCAGGAGCGGTTTAGGCTTGTGGTTGCTTCTTTTTTTACTTTCCTTTGGTATTTACTGTTTTCCCCTTTTAGTTGCAGTAGTTTATCATGACATTACATAAGTGTATTTGGGGTTTATTTTGATATTTTGTTCTGAGTTGAAGCTAGTTGGTGTCTATCTTATCTCTCTCCATCGCATGTGTTCTCTTCGAGGGTAATACCTCCCGTCAGTGTGTTTACTATACCCTCAGTGCTATTCTCCAACCTAGGGCCTACTGGAGGCGGGACTCGGGGGTCATTATTTTCATTCTCACATTTCCATACTTGGAGGGGTTCACTTTGTGGGGAGGTGGTTATGAGATAGTGGTATTAGAGGTTTGGTTGAGATATATGATGGATTTTGGTGTTAGGCATAGGTGAGGTTTCCTGTGTTGGTAGGGAAAAAAGTGTCTGTCATGTTTAGAAAGTGATGTAAACATTGGAGACAAGATAAGAACTAGGGGTTTAGGGCCCCCTATGATCAGATGCACGGTCCATTAAGTTGACATTGGATACTAAATTAGGTGACACTAGTTACAGGGTAGATACCTAGGAAAGGATCATGCAACATTATTCTTTGTGCATGTGTTTTAATGGGTAGACCTTGTGATTGGAGAACCTAAAATGAATAAATGAAAAAAATTAAATAATTAATGTTTAGTCTTCTATATTCTAGGGTTATGATCTCAGACTATTTGTTATTTTACAGGTATGGCTCTAGGTCAATGTCATCATCAGGATCACATAGAAGATATCCAGCAGGTTGTCCCAACAGATCGCCGCCGGGTAGAGGATGACAACAACGAAACTAGGAGGAGGAAACTCTAGGAGTATCAGTGCCAGAGTCTAGAAAAGTATGAGGGATCTGTTTCAGATGCAGTCATGGAATACTTGTTGAAGGAGGTTGAGATAGGCTTCAGTTTGATTCGTGCTCATAAGGAGCACTAGGTGTGCTTGGTTGTGATGATGTTGAGTAGAGTACCAAGTATGTGGTGATTCTTGTTCCTCAAGGGTTGTGAGGAGTTAGTGATCTCATGGATGGAGTTCAAAAACAAGATTAGAGTCGAGTTTTTTCTTTGACCACAAAGTTTTCTAGTCGCCAGGAGCTTCTTACCCTTCGATAGGGGAGCTCCATGGTGTGATTGTTTGGAATATGTTTCTAAAACCTTTTACGATAAGCTTCAGAACTTATTCTAGATTAGGAGGATAGTGTGAGTCATATCAAGGAGGCTTTGTATCCAGAGATCCAATTTCAGGTACCCCCATTTATGATGAAGACATATCTCGAGTTGCTGGTGAGGGAAGAGGTTGTTGATAGGATATTTTACAGAACTGGATCATCACGACAGACGAGTCTTCATGAATCCACACAATGTAGATCTCTGGTCTGGGGTGCCCATTTTTCATGGCAGAAAGGTTTCCGTTTAGCTCGGGGTACATCCCATCCCTCATTATCTCGTTTCTATGGGGAAAGTATCTCTCAGGCCTATGCCTAGGTATTAAGAACTAGTTTTTCTTGAGGTGGTCAAGGTCATCACTAGTGAGAGATTCTGACCTTTAAGTGCAGTCATCTTGCACAAGGTGTTCCGCTCCTGGTGCCTCTGTTGAGGTAGTTCCAGTCGAGGAAGTAGCATGCAGGTTCCACTAGATTTCGATCAGCAGAGTGTATATGGGGAAGGAAGAGGACAACCCTGTGACACTCCATGTCCTTAGAGAATAGAGAAAAACCATGGTGGTGGTCATCATCAGGATCAGAGAGGTCGTAGAATAGGTTTTGGTCAGCTTCATGGTTTAGCATTACCATCTCCAGGAGATCCAGACGTCATTCGAGGTACCCTCTGCTTGTTTTGTACCATGGTGTATTCCTTGTTTGTTTCAGGAGTGACACATGTCTTCATATCACCTACCCATGCCCATGATTTGGGACATGAGGTAGAGAGTCTTCCATTTCCCTTGGCGTTGTCTACGCTAGTTGGAGGCCAAGCTGACTTTTTTGAGGTATGTAGAGACAGTGTTCTAGGGTTGGGGTAGCAGCACTCTTGGGGAGATTTTCTATGTTTACGAATACAACCATATGATGTCTAACAAGGCATGTATTAGTTGTATTTAGTGTAAGAAATCGTGGATTGATTCAAGAGGCAGGTTGTGTTCTTCGATGCGAATGGGGAGCCAGTGGTGTTCTTTAGTGAGGGAGACCCTCATATAGGTCAGAGGTGTGTTCTGTCCTTATCATCCTATATGACTATGTTGATGTTGATTTCTTCATAGGTTTAGCAGTTGGCATTTCCTAGGGTTGTAGAAGAGTACCCTGATGTCTTTCAAGAAGATGTTTTAGCATTACCCCCTCGACGAGAGATCAAGTTTGGGATCAAGCTACAACTAGGAGCGTCTCCTATCTCTATGTATCCATATAGGATGGCCCCTTCTGAGTTACGAGATTTACATATATAGCTTTATGGTCTCTTATAGTGCGGTTTTTTTCAGATGAGTGTGTCATCGTGGGGTGCACCAGTTTTGTCCGTAAAGAAGGATGATGACAGTTTGTGGTTGTGAGTCCATTATCATCACTTAAACCAAGTGACAGAAAATAATCGCTATCCTTTTCCGTGGATTGATTATTTATTTGATCAACTGAAGTGTGAAAGTTGGTTCTCAAAGATAGAATTGCGATTAAGATATCATTAGATGCGTGTGAAGGATGAGAATATCCTGAAGACTACTTTCTGTAGTTGTCATGGGCATTATGAGTTCGTTCTAATGTCTTTTCGTGTGATGAATGGCCTAGCTGTGTTCATGGGATTGATGAAAGTTTTGTTCTGTGAGTTCCTAGACAAGTTTGTGGTGGTTTTCATCAATTACATCCTTGTGTACTCAATGTATGAGGAGGATAATACAGAGAATCTACATGCCATTTTGGGAGTTCTTTGTCAACATCAACTTTTTGGGATGTTTTTCGAAGTGTGAGGTTTGGGATCGATAAGTTTTTTTCTTGGGTCAGGTTGTGTCCTAGCAGGGAGTAGTTGTGGATCCATCGAAGATAGAAGAAGTTGTTTCTTGGGAAGCCCCCAAGACTGTGTCATAGGTGCGAAGTTTCTTTGGTATCACAGGCTACTATAGAAGGTTCATAGCTAATTTCTCTCGAGTTGTGACTCCTCTAATAATTTTGACCATGAAGGATCGGTCATTGATATTGACTGATCAGTGTTAAACAAAATTTGATTATCTGAAGGATAAGTTATTAAGTGCTCCTATTCTTTTCCATCCAATTGAGGGAAAACTGATGATGTTTTCTACGATGCTTCACTTCTGGGGATTAGATGTGTTCTGATATAGAAAAGATCAGTTTTTTCTTATGGTCCATGATAATTATGTCCCCATTAATATAACTATTCCACCCACGATCTTTAGATGGTAGCCATGGTTCATTATCTAAAGTTATGGAGACATAACCACATTGGTGAGATTTTTCTGGTTTTAACCGATCAAAAGAGCCTGAGGTATGTTTTCTCCCAGAGTGACACTAATTTATGACAGCATCAGTGGATGTATTTCTAACAGGAATACGACTTAAAAATATTGTATACACCTGGAAAGGGCAATTTTTTAGCGGATGCGCTAAGTTAGAAGACACGTAGTGATGTAGTGCGTGAATCTGGTGACTCTTGGAGAGTAATGGAAGAAATTTTAGAATTACATCGTGATATGGGAGAAGTTTGTGGCAGAGGTTTTCTTTTTCAGATGATGGTGCAGTCATCTTTGGTGCAGAAGTTTGAAGAGTCCCAATTGGGGGATCATAAGTTGGAGGTCTGGAGAGACCGAGTTGTTTGTGGAGAGTCCCCTGATTGTTGGAATTAGGATGATCAACATCAAGTGTTATATAATGGAATTATTTTTTTTACTTTGGTGATGTGAGAAAAAATTCTCAAAGAGTTCCATAGTTCACCATTAACATTGCATCCTGGTGTGAAAAAGATGTTCCAAGCCTTGAAGAGTTAGTTTTGGTGTCCTGGTATGAAATGTGAAGTTGCAGAGTTTCTATCCCAATGTTTGGTCTTCCAGAAGGTGAAGGCCAAATACCATGTTCCTGGTGGTCTTCTACAGCGATTAGATGTTCCTCAGTGGAACTGGGAGGAAATCTCAATGGACTCTGTTCCTGGTTTACCTCGAGCTCTAGGAGGACATGATGCTATTTGGGTGGTAGTGGATCATCTAAAAAATCAGCCCACTTCATTGCGATCAAGGATTCGAGCTCATTGGATGTTTTATCAAGGTTGTATCTGGAGGAGGTGGTGAGACCTCATGGAGACCCCAGAAAGATCGTTTCTTATTGATATCCTCATTTCAGCTTTAGTGTTTTAAGAGGTCTCTAGCATACTTTTGATTCTCAACTATCCCTTAGCACTACTTTTCATCCTCTGATAGATGGTCAAATATAGTGGACTATCCAGATTCTGGAAGACATGTTACACTCCTGTGTCTTGGATTTTGGAGGTTTGTGTATGAGGCAGTTATCCTAGGTGGAGTTCACTTAAAACAATAGTTTTCACTCCACCATCGGTATGGAATCATTTGATGCCTTTTATGGCCTACCTTTCCACTCTCCATTGTGTTAGACTAGGGTCAGAGAGTTAGCAATTCTCAGACCGGAACTAGTGCTGAATACAACAAAGATGGTTCAGGTGATTTGTGAAAGGATTAAGACAGGGTTGGATCGTCAGAAATCATATACCAATAAATGGATGAGACCCTTATAGTTTTATGTTGGGTATCACATGTTTCTTAAGGTGACTCCCCATCATGGGCAGTGAATGTTTGGTCATGGGAGTAAGCTTTTCCTCCTATTTGTTGTGCCTTTCGAGGTTTTGGCTCATGTTGGAGTCGTGGCTTATCGGGTAGCACTTCCCCCACAGATGATCCAGATACATGATGTTTTTCATGTATCAAAGCTCCATAATTGTCTTCATGATGACTCTCACATTATCGATTGGGGATATATTGATGTTGATAATGATGCGACCTTTGAGGAGAGACCCGTGGAGATCCAAGACCACAAATAGAATGTGTTGTGCAGGAGTTTTATTCCCTTGGCTCGTGTCTTCTGTCTACATGGTGGCATAGAGGAGAGTACCTGAGAACATGAGTCACAGATACGTGCTCAATACCCAGTGTTGTTTGATGTTTATCTCTTTTCATGTATTGATATTCCCTTTTGGAGATACAGACCGTTCATGTTTTTGATATGGCTTTCTTTGGTTGCTTCTTGTGTCTTGTTCTCTTTTAAGATTTATCATTAATGGTGGTTGTTTAGACTTCTTTTTTATTTCATTTTAGGTTGGTTTTGAATTCTCATGGATGAGAATGTTTTGAGAGGTATCTGATGTAATGTCCCAGACCATTATGGTCCATTCGGTTGTGAAGATCTGGTGTCTCCGGTGTTCCGAGAGGTCAATGTGACTTATCCCCAACACATTTTCAAATTTTCCAATTCTGTAAATAGTTCCATCGGTGAGACCGATGTGAACAGTTTCATTGGAGAGCCTGATGTGAACAGTTCCTTCGGTGAGGTCGATGTAAACTGTTCTAGGTCGATGTGAACAGTTCCATCAGTGAGGTCGATGTAAAGAGTTCCATCGGTGAGACCGATGTGAACACTTCCATCAGTGAGACCAATGTGAATAGTTCCATCAGACTGGTATGTCATTCTATTAATAGTACCATCAGATCGGTGATTCATTATGTAAACAATACCATCATATCGGTGATACGTTCTATGAATAGTACCATAAGATCTGTCTATCATTCTATGAAAGGTACCATCAAGTCAGGGAGTCATTATATGAACAGTACCATCCGATCGGTGAGTCTTTCTGTGAACAATACCATCAGATTAGTTTATCGTTCTGTGAACAGTACCATCGGATCGGTCTGTCGTTCTATGAATAG
Source organism: Viscum album (assembly GCA_963277665.1). Classification (NCBI taxonomy): domain Eukaryota; kingdom Viridiplantae; phylum Streptophyta; class Magnoliopsida; order Santalales; family Viscaceae; genus Viscum; species Viscum album. Next base: position 80,834,375 of record OY728160.1, on the reverse strand, counting down.
TACCATCAGATCGGTGAGTCATTTTGGGAAATGTGTTTCTAGGATCTATGAGTCCAGGATCTGCGAGTCTAGGATTGGTGAGTCATTCCATGAACAATGTTTCCAGGATCGATGAGTCTAAAATCGGTGAGTCATTTGGTGAACAATGTTTCCTGGATTGGTGAGTCTAGGATCGGTGAGTCATTCCGTGAATAGTGTTTCCAGAATCGCTGAGTCCAGGATCAATGAGTCATACTGAGAATAGTGTTTCCAGGATTGGTGAGTCCAGGATCGGTGAGTCATTCAGTGAATTGTGTTTTCAGGATCGGTGCATCCAGGATCGGTGAGTCATTTTTGGGAATAGTGTTTCCAGGATCTGTGAGTCCAGCATCAGAGAGTGTACAATGTTTCTAGATTCATGTACAGTGTTTCCAGGATTGGTAGGTGTACAATGTTTCCAGGATCATGAAAAGTGTTTCCATCTTCCTACAGTTTCTCCCCTTTGATGATTTCTTTGACATAAATCACATTCAAGGCCTTGTTTTAAGAGATTTATGTCCAAATAAAATCTCCTAAATCCTATATTAATTTTCCTAAGTCCTAGTATTCTTTTACTAGGTCAAATCCATGTTGTTAAATTCAATCTGATTTTAATGGAAAATATAGTGTATCTTAAATAGTTTCTCCATTAAATGTTCTAAAGGTATGAGATATCTTCCTCCGTTGTTTTACATTCTTGTTCTCTAGAGTGAGATGCTCAAAACTTTCCTTCTTCCCATAGGATTGGTGTGCTCGAACCTTAATCATTGGATCGGTTCACCTTTATGTTTCTTACTACTGCATGCGCACCCCCTATTTTGGGGCAAGCAGCAAGTGTCAATCCTTCATCAATATAAGGTATGTTTTATCATCATTTGTTTGGGTCAGCCCCTTCTATTTCTACTTTCCCTTTTATGGAATGGTATCTCCATGTTTCTAATGGGATTTTCTTAGGTGTTTAGAGGTGTGGTGGTGTCTCTGCATCCTTGGGTGGATATAGTTGTCATGGGAGGAGGTGATCATGATCATTTGTGTGTATTGTTCCCGTATAAATAATGACAAGAACCATTTGAGGTAGAGGATTCATTCATTCTCTTTTACTATACATGAAACTATATTGTTAGCATGTTTTATCCCACTAGATCACAATAAAATTGACATAATAAATATTTGAGCTGGATAAATAAATTGACATCGATTGTATATTATTGCCTCTTGTTTTGATAGATAGTGTGATATCTATGATTTCTTGTTTAGCTTTCATTCATGATGAAAATGGGTAAAGAACAAAAGGCTGTAATTAAATTATTATTGTTGGGATAAATATAAAGAGGCATGTAAACGACTATTTTTCTTCTTGTTGTAATTTTATGTTAATCAAATTGGTGCAGTAATCATGTTTAATTATTTATGATAGATTACTGGTTAGGTTTCTTGAATTTGGAACCCATGAATAATAAATTAGTTATTCCATGATGGATTAAATAACTGGTTTTTTGATAAAAGATAATTCCTTGTAGGGTTATGAGTAACCCTCTTACTTGTTTAAGGGCCAAGATCCCAATTGATATGATGTTTGTTTTCCTACTACTTTGTGTTGTGATGTGAGCCTAGATGGATGTTGTGATATGTGGGGGCATGGTGACCTACTGATTGTGGCAGAAGTTGACACCTTGAGTGGAAAGATGCATCAATTTATGCATGTGGGTGTCATGAAGGACAGTAGGGATGATGAAATGTGTTAGATGTGAATGTTTGGACTCTTACTGATTCATATTGGTTTTTTATCTGATTTACCATCCACACTTCTCAAGGTAGTTGTTAATTCTTACCGTTCTTCCAAAAGGGGTGAAGATACACAGGGTATGCCACATAATTTCCATGTTTATCTTCTCAAAGGAGGTTGGACCTATTCTCTTAATATAAGTTTTAAACACTCGACGGGTTGTTCATCTACTCACCATGTTGAGCCCCTTGTGTTTAGTAGCGTATAATTTTTTTCTATAATTTTTGTGAAATTGGGAAAGTAATGCTGTAAATAAATAATTGAATAAATGATGTTAACCCATGGGGTGGGAGCTTGTTAGGACGTAATGCGAGGGAAAGTCAACATTGGTTGTGATGATAATGAAATATAATGTGGAATTGTTAATGGTTAATTAATGTTTAAAGAATTAATTAACATAAAGTGTGACTGATAAAAATAGAATGAAGTAATGTATTAAATCTCTTTAAATGGTGGTGTGCTTATAGGATACCTATTCTTATAAGTGGCAGTCGGGAGTCTGAGATACGTTAACTACAGTTGATTCTATGACTAGGTTATGACCGTAGTGTTGTTGTGAGCCATAATATATTATGCACGTTTTGTGTTTCTATATGATACTCCACCCCATCAGTTAGGGTAACTGACACCCTGCGGATTCTGAGCCCTGGTGGGTGTTTTCCCCAACATCCCAGTGGGAGGATGGATGGCTGACTACCCACTTTGGCCCGACTCTCTTATCTTGGTAGTTACATGTGCTGGTAAGAAAAGTGGTTAGTTTTCCTCATATATGTGTGTAGAGGGATATAATGGATTTTGGTTAATTTCACACAAATATTCTAGATATAGTATCCTATAGAATACTATAGGCGTAATGTGTATAGGCTATGACAACTTGAGGATTCTTTCTCAGTGTGTGGGCTGTAATGGCATGAGGTATAATGCCTGAAGTATGATACAAATTGTGGGAGCTGTGGTGGCTCTTGGAAACTACTTGGTTAATTTCTTGTGTGGACGTGGTGGTTTTTTTTCACAAGGTTCATGTTATAGTGCTTTTCCTAGTTGTGTGTGGCCAATCCTTTTTGGATAAAGATTCTTAAGACCTGTGATATTGGGGAAAATCAAAAAATAGTGGGGAATTAGTAGTCGGATACCCTTGATATTCTTTATTATATTATATAATCATGTATGTGTTACTTGGTGAGAGAAGCCATGGTGAGGCTGGGAACTTAATATACCTATTTAGGTGACGATTTAGTTTCACCTGTAGTTCACTGTGCTTTAGCATGATTTCTTTACATTTTCACAAGAGGCTTTGGGGTGGATCAAATGAATATATTGTTATACACACCCTATGTATATATAAAATGTTTTATAGTTCACTTGGAGAAGGTTAGAGATCAAATAGGTTTCTACTATCTTGGGGGTCAAGATCAATTTGGGCTTGTGGTTGCTACTGTTTTTTAATTTCCTTTGGTATTTGAAGTTTTCCCCTTTTAGTTGTAGTAGTTTTGCATGAAATTATATATGTGTACATGGGTTTTGTTTTATATTTCTCTCTTAGTTTGATTTGGTTGGTGCATATCATATCTCTCCCTTTTACATGTGTTCTCTTAGAAGGTAATGCCTCCCATATGTGTGTTTAATATACCCTCGATTCTAGTTACCAACCTGTGGCCTGTTGGAGGTGGGACTCATGGGTCATTATCTCCCTTCTCATATTGACAGCCTAGGAGGGGTACACTTTGTGGGGAGGGGGTCGTGACATACCATGTGGTAAAAGTTATTGTAAAATCATTTTTTATTTTGCAATTGTTAACTTTCTCATAAAAAATCACTTTCATGTGATCATTTTTAATTTGAAATTAAATTTATTTTAAATATAAATATTCTTTTAATATAGATATGAATATTTCTTAAACCATATACTAATATTACATATATTTTATAATTTAAAAGTTTTTTGGTTAATTGAGGAAATATTTTTAAATATGTATCCTTTATTCAATACAGATATTTCATTATAATGCATATTATTGATGAATTAAAACAATTATCCAATATATGAGAAATATTTTGGGCATAAAATTATGGATGGTTCATAGAATTATATATTCCCTTGATGAATCTATAAGACTCATGAGACAAATAAGTTGGCTAAATTTAAAGGGTTTTTACCTATAGATTAAGACCGTCTTGTGAAAGTTATTGATAGTAGATTTACTATAGAGACCAAACCAAAACACACATAGATATTTAATCTATTTGGATCAAAATAAATCAAATAAAAAATTACATACCTGAGGACTATAATAGTTTTGTCTTTTTGAAAACTTGGAACATAATATTTTAATTTTCTGAAATATATGCAACATATCCCATAAATACATTCCCCATTTTTACAGTAACTTAAAACATTTTTTCATAACCTAAGGAAAGAAAATTAAGACATCATTGAGATCAAATGCTCAATCGGGGTAAATAATAGAGATAAATGAGAATAACTTGAACTAAAGGGTGTTATAAGATAATCATAACATTTATAGATCATACCTTACATTTCAAAAATCATATAAATGAGTCATGGAATAACGATTGGAATTTAATAATACATGAAAATTAAGGGAGATAAATCATCATAAACGAGTCATAAACCAAAATATATTTTCATTTAAGTGTGCTACCATCATAAATATAGACAACCATTTCATGTGAAGGTAAACTACCAAGACAATCAACATTTTGTATTAGGACACACAAGATTCCTGTAGTGGACTAGGGAGAACCTATTTCCCATTAGGGCTCAAGGCACACCTATTTACCATTGTGGATTTGGATGCACCTATTTCCCATTCTAGATACGGACACACATGTTTCCCATTTTGGATCAGGACACACCTGTTTCTCATTTTGGATAAATACCATTTATTTGTTTCCCATAATTATATCATGATATATAAATCATTACCCAATGCATAGGAGGGAGATATAGGTCCCACCCATCACATAATAAAATCATTCATACATGTTTTAGAAGATAATAAAACTTTTAAAATATTATAAATGATTAAAAGTGATGGGTTTAATCAACATTATATCATAATAATGGAATAGATACATGTTTCATAATTATTTCATCATATAATAACCCTATAATAGAAGCATGTTTTCTATTTATTTTATAATGGTATAACCCATTGAAGAGAAAAAACTTTTAATAAATAACATGATATCTTGAGCATAAACCATTTATAAAAAAAATGATAATCGTATCCTTGGATCTTATCCCCAGTAAATTATAAACTATATCGAAGGATTTTATCATATCTAGGGAAGGACATTGATAGATAAACTGGATAATTTCATGAGTAAAATAACCTTTATTTGAAAATCCCAATATATGGCCTAAAACATCTTAAAAATACTTATTTTTGATAACCAATTAGAAATATTATAAATAATCTTGAAAAATTAATTTAAAAAATTTCTTATGGAAATGTCTTTTTCCCGTTGAGAAATATATTATAAATCATAAATCCATTTAATAACATTTCTCCTTAAAAATATCATTTAAAAATTATAATGGATGTATTAAAAATTATTGAAATCAATTTTTAAATATAATTTTTTTGAAATAATTTTTTAATGAAAATTATTTCCAAGTTTCACTTTAAAAAAAAATTGGAATCATTTTTATATAGTAATGTTTTGGAATAAAATAAATTTCCAAATTAAGTGAGAAATAAGTTTATATTTTTATAATAGAACACTTTTAATTATATTTAGTACTAAATAGTGGAAAAATGGTACCAATAGAAAATAAATCATTGATAGTAATAGAAGAAGAAAATTGTTGAGATTTCTTGAGATATGAATCATAATATTTCATTAATGGAATCATTTTCATAAAAAACATCGATAAACAATGAAATTGTAGAAATAAACTATCATCACTTTGGTTATTATGAATTAAAACTAATGGAACATATAAAATTACATGAATATTAAAATACTAATGGAAATTTATTCATGATATATTTTGTTAAAGGGTATTATGTACAACTTTTATTATAATATAGGTGCATAATATGGTATGTGTCTCAATGAAGAATTAAGGAAAAACTAATTTACCAATTTGATAACATTTGAAACTCATACCAAATAAAATATAGATCATAAAATATATATTTAAACACCCATAAAATTAGTTATATTAATATTTTAATACATTCATGGGAACTATAAACACTAGAAAAAATAAATTAGTGGAGAATAGGGAATAAGTCTCTCTAAAATAAATGTGAGAGTAGAAATCCTTTTACTACTTGAATAGATTTTTAATCATGATACCCATGAAAGAATAAAATAAATTTGAATTTTTAATATAACTAAATAATTAAAATTAATTATATAATATTTTATAGGTCAGTATATAGAAAACACAATAATAATTAGTTGTGAATATAGAATATATCTTATTGAAATAAACATGAGACAAGAAAACACATATGTTAAGTCTTGACATTATTCGTACTAGTTTAAAACTTCTATATATAATGAAAATTTTATTATTAATAAACTAACTAAACATAAATATATATAATACCATATATTATTTTTTTATGACTTTATGTTACTTGTTTATTAACAATTCTATGTTAATGTTACTCTTCAGGTAAAATCTGCTTCGTTTTCTATATATGTTTTGAATTCAAAGTCATGATCCTATTTTATAGATCATGATTAACATATTTAGATAATAAAAAATATATAAATATAATTTATATATTCATTATATAAATATTTATAATAATCTATAAGTGATATAAAATGAAATGGAATACACAGTTAATTGAGAGAGTAGGTTGTTTGTATGCCAGAACATTTTTTGAATTTTATCATCGTATTTGAAATAAAGAAGTAAATAAAATATAAGTATGTATATATTATCATTGAATTAGAATTATTATTTTATATATATCATATATATTTACTAAAACCATTATTATTACATTCCATGTATTGTGGGAACAAATCACATCATTTTGAGGAGTTGGTAGTCCACACATCCACAAACGAACAATTCATATAAAAAAATTGAAACCATGAAGTATTATTTTATATAATAATAAAATAATAACAAAGATAACATAAATATAATATATTTCATATAAAAATATACTTTTTTTCATTAATTCCAACCTTTAATATTGGTAATGTAAGAATAAGCGACATCGGTTCACGAGGTTGTAGCCCATCATACACACAAAGGATGATTTCATATCCTATTTGATGAATGTGAGTTGGGTGTAGGTAAAACCCTTAGAATAAAATCATATTAGTATATTGAGTATACAGAGGTTATTATATAAGCCCAAAATAATTATAATTTTGGGGGTGGAGAATGAATATAAAACAAAAGAGCTTTTGGAAGGGGGTTACCTCTTATTTGGAAAAGTTCTTTTAGTTTTTACAAAATGGATTCCTTGGTTAGATTTATGAATGAAGTGAGGACTCTATGATAATAGGATGGAATATTTGAGTTTATTTAGGTAGGATTTTTATGATTAAAAGAGTAATAACAGGTGTAGGGAAGTGAGTGGGGTGAGTTTCTTTTTATAGTGGAGGAGGAATGTCATTCTTCTAAATATAAAAAGGAAAACACTGTTGAAAGGTATACATTACATAATTTTCAACCAATAATTGAAAAAAAAATTATCATGCAAAGTTATTGGCTGGATTATTTCCATCCAATGAATTTTGTACAAGTTTCAAGGTCATTTATACTTTTAATGTTAATGTTTAGCCATTATGTAAACATGTTTTACATTATTTTTGGTAATTGATATTAATTGCACTCACTTATAGTTTTTGTAAAAAAAAATTAAGTTTACCTTAATTTAAATTATAAATTATTTTGATTCCAAATATGGAATATATTTTTTCAAATTATAATCACTTATGAGATAGAAATTAATTTTAAATTAATCTCATAGATAGGATGAGATGACATGTTTTTAATATGAAAATTTCCAAGACTTTGAATTTTTTATGTCCAATTTCATTGTGAAATTGGTTTTAATGGCCTAAATGGATTAAGTTTTATATAATTTATCTATTTATACATTAAAACCAAATTAAAATATAAATTATCTATATAAATAAATTATACAAAAAAAAAGTTTTGAATTAACATTATGTATTCTTCAATATTCTTCAAATTTTTAAACTTCTCTAAAAAATACCAAAAAATTCCCAAATGTAAATTTTCATATCCTAAATTAAAAAATGTGTTTACTTTTTTCCAATAAAAATCATAAAATAGTAAAAAAGTACATCTAAAAGGAATTCTCCATTAAAAGGCGGTAACATTTCCTTTCTGAAAAATAAATCATTTTATACTTAAAATTTGATTTATTCTAATATTATTACTATAAAATCAACTTCAAGAGTGTAATTTTATTATTGAATATATAATAATTAAATTTCATAATAAAAATCATATTTTTTTAAAAAAATTAAGGAGAAAAAATGGTGTTTGTATATAGAAAAATAGTTTTCTTAGAAAAGGAATTTCTTCAATCTCAAATAGTTATTAATTTAATAAATAAATTATTGATAACCAAATGATTAATTTATATAAAAAAGTAGTTCATATTTTCAAAATTTAGTTTTATTATTTGTGAATTCCATTCAAATGTCTAGGTGGTAACTTTAAAAATATTTTAATAATAATATCAATAGTATATTGTAGGTTTTTAAAACCAGGTCATACATGTATCACCAGAAATTGAAGGAACTCATCATTGTCTATAACAAACCACCAAACATAGTGTTGTCTGTACCAAAATATAATATTAGTGTTACAGGTAGTGTAATATCTACACGGTGTTTTAAACAATGAAATAATAACTTGGTGCTTCCATATAAAAAAACTATATTCTTTGTTATATTAAATGAAAAATATATCAATGCTGAAAATAATTTTAAAAACTATTCAAAAAACCATGGGGTGTTTTTTATACCCAATATTAAAATTAATTTCACACTAGAATTTTTTCGAGGTTATCAAATAATTTTTAAATGAATGTTTCATTCATTGAAAACCAAAGCATAACAATTAATACTATAACATCTATTAAAAATGTAATGTTAGAAACCCAAATTATTCCAAAAGTAAATCCTAAATAGGTTTCCATATATAAAAACATAGGTGGAAAGGGAAAACATATACATGGAAGAGAAACCTAACTATGAATATTCAATATAGAGTGGTAGATAACATTGTTAGGGTAAAGATAGTTATAAAACATCCATAACCTGAAGAGGCTCGATATAGGTCATTGATATCATACAAAATGATGATAATAATATAAATTTTATTTCAAGCCCCTTTATCCTAAAGTTGAATAATTTTTATGAAAACATATTCTTACATTATTTCAAAACAAATTCACTCTTTTTTTTCCTTGATCAATTTCAACATCATCCCTCTATCAAAGAAATGATGGTAAATTGTTCATTCTTGAAGTACTAACATTAAATGATATGTAATTCTGTCTTTCTTAAGTTATCATAAAAAAATGGATAGTACGAGTTATCCACATATGTTGAGATATTACTTTAATATCTAAAACCACATATCAGTATTAACTTAACCATTCCATAAATGGTAAACCATGTAACCTTTCTGAAACCTGAAAATTCAAAACATTCAAAATAATGTCAATAAATTTATCAAAGTTATATCAACATTGATCTCTAATATATCAAAAAGAAACCCCTAGTTTTCACATTCCAATCACGTGACCACCTTAATTTTATATTTTCTTAAAACATGGTAATAACATGAATTTCTATAAATAATTTTGGAAAACATGCAAGCATCCTTATTATGAAGATTATTTGATATTGTACTTATCTACATTATGTTTAAACATCATACATGATAACATATACCAATTTTTCAAAAAAATCAACAATTATTTCTATAGAAATTAGTACTATCCAATTTACATTATGCACATCAATTATCTATTTATATAATAAAAACACAATTTTCTCAACACGAGAAACACATTAAGGGTTACCTTCCCCTAATAAAAATATAAAATTTCCATAAAATCTCTTTTTTAGTTCATTATAACAATACAATATATTTTTTAAAATGCTCAATGGTAAACATATAATTATTGATTAATGTAACATAATTCTTGAATTTCTATACATATACACATCTATTATGAAAATTTAATCTTAATCTAATAATTAAGATGAATCATTTTCTTTCACAATACCCATTTCTTAGAATATGAAATAAAAATCATTTACTATGGTTCCACAACCTAAATTTAATTATACTTCTTACATTTAATTTATAAAAACATTGTTATAATATCCCATATCTTTTAAAAACCATTTAAGGTCTCTTTATCTTCACCTGTATAACCAATACAAATATCCCCTTCTTGATTCTCCTCATGAGACCTCCCTTTAGAAAATTTATTTACATAATTGAAAAAAAAATTAACATATAAAAAATTCAATATTAACTCAGTTCCTTATACTTATTTCTATTGACTATGACTAGAAATAATACAATGAAAAAAATTTATCATAAATAAAACCACATAATCCTGAAAAATTAATTATTGGAAGCCCAAATCATGACACAAAATTTTAATTCTATGAAACCTTTGGCATATACATAGAGACATACCTATACATATCCCTAGAAATATACATAGGGATCTCACTAAAGTTTTCTCATCCTATATTGTAATGGTTGAACATACTATTTCTTCAATGCAAATAATAGTTACCCAGGGTTATATATATATTGATATTACATAAATTTAGAAGAATATTTATAACAGTAAAATATTAAATTTTTGAGCACCATAATTTTTTAGTGCCTTAGGTTACGTGGAAAATAATTTTCTAATTTGATGAAATATCTTGTATGTATCTTGTTATGATTTTCCAATTTTTTACATCTAATTAAAACCTTTGTACATAACTTGGGTAAAAAAAAATAAGAATGTGGTGGTTTTAGTTGCTCAGTAATGGTAAATAAAGAATATAGTTAATAATAACATGAATATAATTGTATGTGAATATTTTCATAACATTGGATGACCTTTACCAATATACCAAAGACCATATACATGAGGCATTTTATAAATATTGGTAGTTCATAATACATGAATCATGAAGAAAAAAAATCTCCATAAATCAATCATGCACCATAATATCAAGTTATATAATTGTGAAACCATAAAAAATATAGAAAATCACATCATATTTCAAGGTTAACAACCAAGACCATCAACATAATGGACCAGGACATTGAAGTTTTCTATAGTGGATCAGGATATACCTATGTTCCATTATGGATAACAACCTACTTGTTTCCCATTATGGATCAGGAAAAATCTATTTACCATTGTGGATTAGGACACACTAGTTTTACATTTTGAATCAGGACATACTTATTATATATTTTTGGATCAAAACCATTAACTTGTTTCCCATCATGACCTTGTGTGACATAAATCACTACCCAATTCATTGGATGGTTATATAGGTCCCATCCATCATGTAACAAAATCATAAAAAAATGTTTCAGAAGATAACAAAACTTTCATCAAATGATTATGAATAAAAGACATCGTTTTCATAAACATAATGTCATAGCATATGGAAAATAGGCTTTTTTTATAATAATTTTATGATAGAATAACACATTAAAGTAAATGAGTTTCATAAGTGTTTTATTATGATATAAACTGTTGATGTGAAAAAAGATTCATAAAAATAGGACACCTTAAAAATAAACCATTTAGAGAAAAATGAAAATATTTTCTATATATTATATCCCTAGTTAATCATAACGTATATCAAAGGATGTCATCTTATTTTTTTAAGGATTATTAAATATAACATGTAGAATTTTATAAAAAAAATAACTATCATTAAAAAATAAATTTTAAGGAACTAGAATCTTTATAATCCTTTTATTTGAAATATTGATGAAAATTTATAAATTATGATTCATGAAATATTTTAAAACATTAATTATAAAATTTCCATTCTTCTCTAAAAAATTGTTTTAAATCATAAAACATTTTTAAAACAATCCTCCTTGAAAATAAACTTGAAAACATATAAAGAAATATTTGATAATCATTTAAAATAGCTTTTAAAATTAAAATTTCATTGAAAACTTTTTCCTTGAAAAGTTGATTAATATATAACATAAAATCATTTTTGAAAACATTTTAAAAAATCATTATTTTTTAATAAATCAAATTGTTGAATAAAGAGAGAAACAATGTCGTATATTCATAAAAATTCTTTTTTTAATATAGTTAAGTAAAAAATATTGTAAAAATGGTACCAATACATGAATAAATCATAGATAACCATAGGATAACAAAATTAAAAATATCTCTTGATATATGGATCATAAGATTTAATCAATGGAATCATATTCATTAATAATCTCGATAAATAATGAGATTTTAGTAATAATCCGTTATCAATTTGATAACATTGAATCATAATCATATTTAAAGAAACACATTACATGAAGATTAAAATACAAAAATAAGGGTATTCAAGATATAACATGTCAAAGCACAGTATATAAACCGTTTAGTAGATTATTGGTGCATAACATTACATGTGTCTCAAAGTATCAAAATTGAGACAATATTACTTTAATGATTTGGTAAATATTAAACAGTAAACCCCAAGAAAAAGAGATCATAAAATGGATATGTAGATAAACATAAATTTAAAGATAAAATTTATAAAATAAATTCATGGGAAGAATAAACACCACAAAAAATAAACAAGTGTTGAATAAGGCATAAGTCTCACGGAAATAAAAGTGAGACTAGAAATCCATTTAATACATGAGAAAAATTTGAATCATGATCCCCAATAAATAATAACATAAATTTAACAATTAAATATCATTAAATAAATGTAATTAATGATATAAAATATCATCGTGTAATATATACACCACACACAAAAAATAATAAGTTGAGAATATAGATTATATATTATAGAAATAAATGTAGGATAGGAAAACCCTTTCGTTAAGTCTGGACTTTCTTTTTACATGGTCAAAACTCTTATTTAATATAATAAATTTATTATAAATTCTACCCATAATCGTATTATTATATATAATACCATTTGTGATTTTATTGTGTTTTTATATTACCTATTTATTAACAATTCCATGTTAATGTTACATTTCTGGTAATATCCACTTTGTTTACCGTATATGTTTTGAAATGTTATTCATGATACTGTTACATAGATAATGATTTATATATTTAATGAATCTAAATTAGGATATATATATATATATATTATAAATTATTTATATAAATATTTCTAATAATATATATATATAATATAGATATATAAAATGGAATATATAGTTCAAGGAGACGATAGGCCATATAAAATCGTGATTGATGTTTCGGTATTATCATTAAATTTAAAAGAGAGAAATTAAATGATATATACATATATATATTATCATTTGTGTAGAATTTTTATTTCATATATATAATAGGTTCTTACTAAACCCATCCTTAATGCATTCCATGTAAAATGTGAAGAAATCGCATTACTATGAGTAGGTAGTAGTCTACACATCCATAAATATAGTTATCATATTCACAAAAAAATGTAAATCGTGAATGTATTTTTTATATTATAATTATAAAAGAATAAATACCACAGAAATATCATAAATATCAAATTACATATAAATTACATCTTTATTTCCAACCATTATAGGTGGTACTGTAAGAAAGATCAATATCGGTTCGTGAGGTAGTAGCCCACCATACAAATGAATGATGATTGTGTTTCATATTTTATGGAAATTTATATGGGTGTAATAATAACCCCTATGTTAATAAAATATTTTTATATTAAATATAACTGTATTATTATATAATCATAGAATAATAATAATCGAGGGGGTGCAGAATGAAAATTTAAAAATATCATGTTGAAAGAAGTTACCTTTTCTTTTGGTAACTCATTTGGGTTCAAACAAAATTTCTTCCATAGTGGTATTTATTACCAAATAGAGTCTTCTAAGTTGATATTAGGGATTTTTGGATCTTACTTTATTGGTTTCTAATGGTTTAATATGGCTTGATAATTATGAGGAAGTGAGGGGTGTGGGTACCCTTTTATAGTGGAGGAGTAGTTTCATTCTTCTAAAGATAAAAAGAACACTATTGAGAGGTCTCACTTACACCATGTGCCTCCAATAATTGATTTTTTTAAATAATTTCGTAATTGGTAGAAATATTTCCACACAATAGATTTTATAAATGATTCTAGGTCATTTATCTTTTTATGATTATAGTTTACCCATTAAATAAACATGTTTTTAACTTAATCTCAATACTTTTTTAATTACATTCACTAATATTTTTGGTAAAAAACAATATTGACCATAATTAAAATTATAACTTTTATTAATACAAAAACATAATCTATTTTTATAAATTTTTATCACAAAAATGGAATAAATAAATTTAAAATTAATCACGTAGATGGGTTGAGACGATAGGCTTTTAATGTGAAAATTCCAAAATATTGAAATGTTTTTATATCCATTTTCAGTGTGAAATTTGTTCTAATGACCTAAATTGTATTAATTTATATATAATTGATCTAATTATACATTAAAAATAAATTAAAATTATATATATATATATTTATTTATATTTAAGATGAAAAATTAGTTTTGAAGTAAAATTTCATATTGTTCACAATTCATCATAATATGAAGGTTATATGAAAAATACCAAAAACCCTCCAACAATTAAATTTGATATCCTCATTTAAAAAATAAATTTTATTATTTAGAATAAAAAATAAAAAATGTTACAAAAATTATATTCCAAATTGGTTGGCCACAAAAAGGAAGTAAAATTACATTTTTGAAAAATAGTTGTTTGTATTCTCAAAATGAGATTTATTCTAATATTCTGCCTTTGAAATATATTGGATGAGTGTAATAAATTATTTATTATATATTATATTAATTTTATAAATAAAATTCAATTTTTTTTAATTTATTGATATAAAATGGTGATTGTACATAGTAAAAATAGTTTTCTTATAAAACGAAATTCTTCATTCAAAAATAGTTATTAGTTTTATTTCTAACTTATTTATAACCAAAGGATTCATTTTATTTTTAAGTGTAGATCATATTTTTACATTTTTTTAATCTTATTCAAGACTTTCATTCCAATGGATATGAGTTAACTATAATAATAATTTAATTAAAATATCTATTTTGTAATGTAGATTTGTAAAACTAGGTCTTCCGTGTAGCATAATCTATTAAAAAACCCAACATTTTGTGTGACACGAGATAAACATAGTGTTGTGTATAATATAAACTAATTTAAGTGTTGTGGGTAGTTCAATATTAGCATGGTGTTTCAAAAAATAAATAAATACTTAGTGATTTCGTGTAACACAAGCTACATAATATGTTGTGTGAAATAAAAAATATTAGAATATTTAAATTAATTTAAGAAAAATATTTCCCAAGATCTCATGGTGTTATAGGTATCATGATTCATGAGATAATTAAATCAAATAATTATAAATTTACTTCATTTTAATATAGTTATTTTTATTATCCATGAAGTTTTTAAAATTCTATTATCTATGGGTGAATTTCATTCTTAGATTATTTAATAAATTACACATCTGTTCAGTTTTTTACATTGACATATTGATAATCCCTCATCATGTCATGATAGTTAAGTTATTTAAGTGGTATTTTTGTTTAGGTACTTATATTTCTATGTTTATTACGCTTATTAATTCATGATAGGTTTTTTTTGTACCTAACCCTATCTGAGAATTTGAGATCACGATTATTATTTTTCTCGTTTTCCAAGAATTTGTGAAGTTCACTATGATTGTAATGCAATGATATACTCAATGAAATAATTTTATTCTTAAAAATTTTTGTTTTAATTTTTGTTTTCAAATGTAACATAGGAATAATATATCTATATATTTCACCAATTCTACTATGATATTTACTCCATGGTTATTTGATTCCTTGTATCTTATGAAAATGTAATAAATTAAGTCACAAGCTCTTATCTATTGGGTTTAGGGTTGTTACAACTTATATTTTTATAAATATGGTTTATGAAACTAATAATTGGTTATATCACTAAAATATGGAAACAAAAAGTGGGACATTAAAATTAGTTATTAATTTTGATATTATATTTTAATGCGATATTGAATAATTGTGAAAGAATTGACAAATAAGAGTTTTTGATTGTGTTCTTTGAAAATTGATATTGTTAACAGTGGTTCTTGTTGTGGGTATTCATGCTATGGTTAGAGTTCTCTTAGGATCTTAGTTGTTTTGTTTGAGAATTAGGAGATGATTTATTGTATTTTTTTGGTGGATTGTTTTGGTTAATGTGGGATTGGGTGGATGGTGTTTTTAAGGTGGTGTAGTTGATATTGTTGTATAGAAATATGATAATGTGGTTATTGAAGAATTTTTGTGTATGTTTATGTGTTGTTTTTTTTCATATTCTTAAAAATATGGAGTGTAGGTGAAAATATTTGAATGATTAATGTGTATGGGATGTGAATTTCTCGATGGTGATTAAAATATGTGAATAATTATATAAATGAATAGTTAATTGAATGTGGAATGGATCATTATGGAATAATGATGGGTTGGAAATAATAAATAAAATATTGTAAAGTTAATATGTTATAAATTTAATAATGATGTAATAAAATATTTGAATATATATAATGGAGTTGTTTGGATGGTTATATTGAACTATGAATATAATATAGTTGTAAAATCGAATCTTACCATAGGATTGGTGTATATACCTAACATGGAGGGGTTGTGAATCAAGCATTTCCTAATATTATTTTTCAAATTCAAAGTATTTTTTCCCCCCTATAGTTTTTGAACCTATATTACTTGTTAAGAAAATACTATATTAGTATTGTATTTGATTAATCACATAAACCAAATACAATGATATAAATTAAGTAATTATGACATTCCATATATTTATATGGAATTCCCCCTCTATGAAAATATTACTCCTTACTGTGATCATTTATTCACCCCAATCCTAGATTCTCGAATATATGTAGTCCAAAATTCTAACGGTTTTTGATAAGTATAATCTTGAACCCTCGATTCATTCCAATCCTATAAAGAGTTTCGATATAAAAATAACTTCTTACATCAATCTAACAATATAACTTCTCATTATATATCAAAAACTCAAATTTCTATCTTTTTCAATTAGATCATGATTTTACATGGGATTTCACTACATGAAATGAGTAAATATACATCCTCAATATAAGTATTATACTACAAGTATATCTTATAAAACAATTGATTATGACTCGATCTTTATTTCTGAATCCAAGTTCTTATAACATTCTATGTTCTACACATTAATCTTTCTCTCTTAATAAATGACATAGACGTCAACAGCTAATAATAGAGAAATGTGATTCAATTATTTTCATCCATTCATAAATCCTTCATTCTTCTTCTCACTTATATGACTAGATCTAATAACTGAACAAATTATAATTATATTATCATTATTCTATGACACTATGAATATCTTCTTCTCCTTCTCCTCATTATATGTATATATTTCCAATTCAGGATCTCTTTAATAGTTCTCTTATTTTATAAAATTCACTAATTTTGCTATCCTTTTAATTCTATCTTTTATAGATAGTTTGACATATTTTTTTTCTATATTCATATATAAAAAACCACCAAAAAATGTACTTCCATAACATGTTCAAATTCATGTTTTTGTCAACAACATCTTGTGGGTGTTATCTAAAATATTAGTTATTATATTTACCTAAGGTGATTATCCCACATAAAATATAAGGAACAAAATTTTAATTTTTTGATTCTAAAATTTATTTCATATTAATATATACTATTCATGTTTCATAAAAATATCATCATATATCTTTATCTATATTTAATCTTCTTATCTAAATCCACAAAAAATATATATTCTATTGATATATTAAAATTATACAACAACAAAAATAGCATTCAACTTGAGTCTTATTTTATATAATTGGAGAATTAATAAGAGTAGTGGAAACATAAAATATTTTTTATACACTCCATATATAATATTAGTTGTACTCATTAACTAATTAAGAAAAAAATAAATATAGTTTATCATATTTAAATCATTGAATAATAATTCCAACATCAACACATTTATTTATAGATTTATTTATTTATAATTTCATATTACAGAATAAATAATTTCCTATGAAATTAATATTTATTTAGTTTTCTTGTCATCATCTGGTAGATCATTTATTTCCAATCCATATCGTGAATAATAATTTTTTTATATATAGAACATTGAATTTCATCAATTACATCGTCTAGGTTCAATCTTTATTCTAATAACATATATTTATTTTATAATATTCATTTATTAAATTTGTTTAACAAATTTTAATTGATATTATCAATCTAATAACATTCATATTACTCATTTAATACTTTATTCATGGATCTACATAGCTTTAAAATGTTCTGAACAATTAATACAATCACATGAATTATAAATCATATTTTAATTTTCTAGAATGTAATTATAAAAGTCTCACGTTTTCATTATTTATGAATCTATAAAAATATTTAATTATTAATCACATATGAGAGGTAAAATTACCCATAGATATATTTTTATGACACACAAAAACAATATGTTTCCTGAATTAAACATGGAATTGGTTGACTCATTCGTTTTTTAGACTTAGACTCATTTCCGATCAACTGATACTAAGAACACCATCACACTTATATAGCCCATGAATGATTCATTCTATAACAAAATAAATAATGTTGATAATAATTCAATTTTATTATTTATAAATATTCATGAATTATATTTTAGATTAATAATTAAAAAAATAATATTATGTAATTTTTTGATAAAAAATAAAATAGTTTTATTATAACTAAATTGAGTTTCATCCAATATATGGTTTTATTAAAAGTGTTTAATTTATAAATTTTAGAAATTTAATTAGTCAAAATTTGACTTCCTTTTTTATATCGTAAAACCAAAATTATATTAAATTAGTTTTTGAAAATATTCTGATGAGATTTATTTTTAAATGAGTAATGAAAGACACTGATTTTTGTAAAACTATCGGTTCATTTTATTAAAGAATGTAATATAAAAGAACCATTATATTTTTTATTTGAACATAATGTAACATAAGTATCATTTAATTAGAAAAAATATAACTAATTATATTACAATAAACATTATGCCTAATTTGGGTTTAGGTAAAAAAATTTCCTAAAAAACATTTTTATAAAAAGAAAAGTTCTTTTTTTTGTTTTACTAATTTATTTTAAAATTGGTTTCTTATACTTCTATAATTATTATATTTTAAAAAATATTATTTATTTAGAATTAAGTGGTTAAAATTTGGAAAATATGCTCTTTTTAGTTTTGGTTATTTTTTCATTATTAAAAATGTTATTAATATTACTATTATTAAGAATGAAACAAGTGATAAAAATAATTTTTATATTATTTTTTGTTATTGTTTTTATTATTATAATTAATTGTGTTGTTATTGTAGATTACTATTATTGTTACTATAAATATGAAAATTAAAATTAATGTTAATTAAAGTTGTTATTAGGAATTCTATTAATGTTAAATTATTATTATTATTTTTATAATCATTATTATCATCATTATTATTATTATTATTTGGGTCAGTGTGTGGGAACCACACGACTAGTGGAAGCTGTGTTGTCATCCCAGGTACTCGTGCTGTTGCGATATTCAAGTCAATACAATAAAATGATGCAAATGAGAGTGTTTTTTCTAAAATAATAAATTTATCGTTCTTGTAGATAATAATACTATTATTGTCGAAGTTCATCATCATTGTTTTTTTAAGAAATTTAATTATCATTATCAAGAATTTAAATATTTGTGTTATATTATTTTTAATATTATTATTATTTTTATAACTATAATTATTGTTATAGATATTAATTTTATAAATAGAAATGAAAAAGGATGATTATTTTTTTATTTACATTTATATTATTATTATTATTGTTCATATAAGAAAATTTAATTAGTATGAATATTTATTTTATTAAGTTATCATAATTTTAATTATTAATATTTTTATTATTATAATTATAATTAGATTGTTTATATATTTTTTGTGTCCTTTTAATCTTTCATTTTTTCCCTCTCATTTTCTCTCCTCATTACCCCACCCTCCTTCCTCATCACGCGGAGCCTAGTTCTTGGCCCACCCCTCACAGTCTCCTCCTCCCTATGCCCCCACCCAACAACCACCACCTCCTCCTCTTGGACGACCTCGAGTCGCGATCCCTGGTGACCTCCTTACCTGGCTGACCAGCGCACACCTGCCCACCTACTCACCAACACAGCACCCGATGCTACTCCCTCCTCGGTACATGATCTCTCTGGTGCAGCTCTATCTAGTGTCTGACCTCCCCATTCTACCCTCCAGTGATCATGTTCTTCCCCCTTATTTATTTGGGTTTCTCCTTTGGTAGGGTTTTAGTTTACCCAAACACTAGTTTTTATGGTTTAATTTTTTATGGTCATTTCATAAAATTTATAGTTCTATCTTGGTTCTTAGGGTTGGAATTAGCTTTCTGTTGGTGTGATTGAGAAACATTTTGGTCTTGTTTCTTATTTCTAAATGTTTCTCCATAATTTGAGGTTGTACCCTTTTCATATGGCCTTTTAATTAAAGAGTAGTTGATTTTATGCTTTTTGCAGCTTCATTGATAGTTGATTAATGGTCTAAGATGTTTAGAGAATTTTTTTCAGGTGAATTATGGTGTATTTTTGTTATTTTGAATCTGAGGTGTATGTTTACTGAAATTAGGCACAGTATTTATTTAATAAATATAAAGGTTGGTTTTCAGGTGGTTAGTAATTTTCAAAAGCTTGTATTGGTCTTCAAAATGTATTTGGGATGTTTAAATTGGAGATTGAGTTTTTCTGTAGTGGATTTCCCAAGTATTTTAGTGGTAAACTCTTATGGCGTTACTTGAAATTATTTTATAAGTGGTTAAAATGATTTATTAAAATATTTTTGATATGTGTATTAAAATAGGTATTTTTTGAGGTGTGTGGGATTTTAAAAATGAATTATTTGCATGTGGTGTATTTTTGTTAAATTGTGTATAAAACGTTTTTGTAAACTGCTTGGTTGGATCTTATAGATGTATTTTGAATTTAAAGGGTTGGTAGGTTTTCCATAAACATGTTTCATGGATTTAGAAAATAGTGTGAAATGTGTTTCTTCAAGTGGATTTGGTGTCTGTAAACTGGAATTTGGTTTTCTATAAAAAGTGGTGATGTCCTGGTATGTTTATAATGTGTGGTTTGTGGATTTGGAAGTTGTCATGTATGATGGAAACAAGGTTTCTTTCTTGATGTTTTTTGTTATTTTGGGAAATTGGGAGTTTGTGTGTATTTTTGTTTGGCATTCTTGTCACATCCCTTTTTGTGAACATAGAATGGGAACCTAGAATAGCTACGAGGTTTACTAAGAACGATTTCTCCACTTGTCTAGGTTATTGCACTAGCTAGTGGAACATAGTCGTGGGTTATATTATTATTATTTCTATGGGTTTAGACCGCTTAGTTTGGACAGGTAGGGGAATGGTCTAGCGTTAGGGCATTACGATGTCATCGGGTAGGTCATGCCTTTAGATGAGTCACATGTATAAGTACGTTCTGGTTTTCCTCTGAGTTCCTAGGATTTCTCATGTTCCTTTGAAATTAATACAGTTAGTATCGTTTCCCTATTTATATGATTTGATGTACCATGTGCTTTGTTTTATGGTATTTGCTTATAAAATTATAAATTTGTGGTTCTCTAAATATCTCTTCCATAAAAGTGTTTTGAACGAACAATGACTCCATCCTTTGGCACTTTTAGGAAAAATGATTGCTTATTTTTTTGGACTCCTTTTCTTTCCTCCTCCTATTGAACTTTATTTCGAACTTGAGGGAAATGGATTATGATTGTAATTTGTTTACTTTAAAATGAAAAGAGTAGAAAATAATGTATTTATAGATTGTATCTCAAACTTGAAATAAAGAACAACTTTAGTTAAAGAATGTGGATAGGGAATAGAATTAGTTGGGCCTACCTAATGAGTTTTAATACTCATAACTATAGCATTTTCTTGTTTATAGTTTCTATTGCAGGTTCGAAACAAGATTTTTCTCCATTAGAGAGAGTTGTTTGTGGATGGGAGAGTGACTCTCGGGGTCATGAGGAGTTTTGGTTGTGGTCCATGTTGTTTTTTCTTGTTGTTCATTCTTTTTTGTGTCATTTATTTTTTTTTTGCATTATTCTACCTTTTCTATTGATATATTTATTTTTATGGGGAAAGACCAATCCCATATGTTCTCCATTGATGCCCCAACGCTTTTTGCCAGCCTAGGAGGATCGAGAATGAATCTTGGGGATTGCCACAGATTGGCTCGGATGACCGATTCAGGGTCGACCCGGGTTGGATCGTTACAAATAGAATTGAAAATGACATTAATAGTAGATTACGTTAAATAAAATTCCATTTAATGATATAAAATTTATTAAAAATGTATCATGATCATATTTTTTGGGATATGGTCTATAATATCAACCATCTTAATTTATTTATCACATTTCCTTCTATATTAACATTGTCGACATTTATAGAGTAAAGAACATTGATATCGCCGTAATCATCGAAATGGATAACATGGAGTTAAAACTAATAGATTAGTGTTATAAAATAATCTAAACCTTTTTAAATTTTATT
Organism: Viscum album; assembly: GCA_963277665.1. Lineage (NCBI taxonomy): Eukaryota > Viridiplantae > Streptophyta > Magnoliopsida > Santalales > Viscaceae > Viscum > Viscum album. Next base: position 80,811,639 of record OY728160.1, on the reverse strand, counting down.
ATAAGAGTTTATTTTGACTCATAATCATAATAAATGTAGAATATGTCAATTTAGTTCCACATGAACATGAAAAATAATTTATATTAATGTAATTATTTTTTATTTCCCAAGGTTCCCTTCCATTAACATATAAAGGTTATATCATATCCCTACTTAATACAACCTTTTGAGAAAAATATTTAAGAAAATAGCTTCCAAAATATCTCCCCAAAACTCTAACTACATCCTAGAAATCCAGTTATAATATAATAAAACATAGAAGACTTAAAGTGTAACCAAAAGAGGTTATTTGGGGAGAAGGCATAAGTCATAAGTGACCAATTTCATGTTCATTAATTCTCATACCTCAATCAAATATACATTAACCACAATAAAATAATAATATAATATTATTCTATAAATTTTAAATTTATTATGATTATAGTACAACCCCTTTTAATATCCTTTTCCAAACATTGGGAAAATAAAACATTATTCGTGTGTACATTTTTATTAACACATCTATGAATTGAAGCATATTATTTTCATCACCTCCTCCAAAGGATGGATTTTTTCATGATTTTAATTAAAATATATGATATTCATGAAAACATTATTGTTAAACAATATTAATATATGATCAATTGCCTAACATTCCAACTATTGAAAAATGATAATATCTTTGATGCATATGTATAGAGTACCACCTCCATAGAGTGTGGTAATTCATTTCTCTTTTACATAATTATGTTATTATTTAAAAATTGTATTTAATGTTTAAAACCAAGATTTTTTCTTGATTAATATTATATATATGATGGAAAATGGACCTATTGACCACAATAATCCTACATAGTCCATTTCTTATTGATAATCTGAATGTTCTCAAAATGTATCTTGTGAATATAATAAGTAATTAATTATAACAAGGATATAAGAATAATATTCTACAAAAAAATTATTAATAATTTAAACAATTTATATAATTATATGATAGAGAAAGGGGTGCTCTCCGAAGCTTGCTGCTATCGGGAGTGACCAGTTCTTCTACACAGATATCTTCGGATGGAATTCATTTGAGTGTTTCGGTCCTGCTCATCATGATGGATCTCATCCGCTGGCCTCTTTGGGCGCCGGTCTTTCTCCCTGGTGACCACCGGTTGGCTTCCTCGCTGCGTGGCACCTCATCTATTCTGCATCAGATGTTCGGTGTCCTTGTACCAGATCTGGGGGTTTGTTCATCGCGGGATGTGGTCGGGACCAATTCCACTTCGTATCTGGTTGTTCGGACTTCATGGCAGTGGATGGAGGTCTTGCGGACATCTGGCGGCGGGCGATGGAAGCACAGGCGGGGGTGTTCTGGTGGTGGCCCTCGATGGATGACGTGATAGGGGCGACGACTTCGTTTCTCTTTAGGGGACGACTACGGCTGGTCTTGGATGAAGATGGGTGACGGGCTGTGACAGATGCGGTGACCTCTCAGCCTTCCCATACTGGCACGGAGGGCTGCGGTGGCGACCTTGTGCGTGTGACCATTGGATCAGTTACTTGTATCCGGTTACATCCCTCTTGGGTCTCATATCATTGACTTATCTCTCGACTTCGAGTATTTAATGGGTTATCTCCCTTTGGGCTTTCGGGCCGCTATAGTTTTTTTTTTGTGGGCTTATCCCTCTAACCTCATGGGCATGTAATGGGTTTTCCCTTACCTAGTTTAAAAGGGGTTCTTGTTGACTTTTTCTACTTTTTTTTAACAAAGGGGCTTTACCCCAACCCTTATGGTAATATAATTATATTATTCTAGAGGATAAAGAACGTATGTGACAAGAATGACTAAGGTTAAGAGGCACTTTCGTTAAAATATCATTTTAATTTTTTTTATGATTTATTTTTAAAATATTTTTACTCTATATAATTATTATGAAAATAAAATTGTAGATGAATTTATGTGACCATAAATTAAGTATGAAGCAACTTATCTTTTCTCTATTGACTATCTCTTAGATATTTTCGAAATGAATATTTTTACTTATTTTATATGGAATGTTTTGAGTTTCTTTATGAATGAAAAAAAATTAATACTTTATTCTAATGTATACTACTCAATCATAATTCCCAAATATCATAAGAAATACTATTTAAGAACATTACTCATAAAAGTTTCATGTTTTTTCAAAAAAAATTATCCTATTTCTTACTCTCTTAGGAATTTTTGATTAAATTAATTTCATTGAAATAAGATATTTAACATTATTTATTTACACATATATATATATTGAAAAATTTCTTATTTATATGTGATGAAATGATTTTTTTTTAGATTTTATAAAACAAATTCATGAACATATTGATTTTATGTATTTTTTCATCCTTGGATATTTTTATTAATATGGGTGAGACCAATATTTATCTTTAATGAATTGAGTAATGTTTATGTTACCCAAAAATTTTATAATAGAGTAAATTGAGTAGTTTACTCTATTTTTATGGTTTCTTCTTAGGGTTTAATAAAGATGGTATATCATGTAGCATACCTGAATCTTATATTCTATCTAATGAGCTTTTATTGAAATGTTTTTAAATCAAAAGTTATGCAAATGATATTTTCTATAATGGAATTTTTATTCCCATTAATTGTAAAAAACGTTTTTTTGAAAATAAATATCATGGATTACCATGATTTCTATAAAACCCTCATGATTATTGGGTTTTCATATGTTTTCTTATAATGTGTTTTATGTATAATTTGTTAAGTAAAGAATATTTCATGTGTAGACGATTATTTGAGATCAAATATTATTATATTAAAGACAACCTATCTTATATGATCTTATGGGTTTGAAAGGTTAAAAAAGTTTATTTTAAATAATTTATATGGACTTTAATATTCTTTTTGTTTTTATAATAGGGTTTCAAATGTTTTTCATAGAATCAGTGAAGTTATGTTGATAATTTTTATGATTTTTCATGAACAGAAAACAAGTTTCATTTTAAAAGTACTATATTGTAAAAAAATAGATAATTAGTGGAAGTTTCCAAATTTTAAAATATTTGTTTATTATTTAGGAGTTATTAAGTAATTCTCAAAAACAAAAAATCATAAATATACGAGAAATATAAAAAAATTATATTTAATTTAAAACTCAAGATTATGTATCGTTTTATGGCCGAGTTTCTATAGTTAGAATCCAATGGAGGTTTAGATAATTTTATAGGTTACAAAAAAGTATATAATTATATTTAATTGATTTTACATTATGGTTATCATGATATAGAATTTTATGGCTTCCATGTTGCTTTATTTTAAATATGTTTATTCAAAATATTTTTAAAGGATATAGAGATAATGTTGTATATTAGAACCAATAGGAAAATATCATTCCAAATCAAGAAACTAGAATGTTTGAAATAGGAACATAGTAGTTTATTGTTGTAATGGGTCAGTTTATGAAATCTACAAATTTTTTTGCATTCAATGTGAGATTAAATACACAAAAATTAATGAGAAATATGTCCATTGTAAATCATTTTCTAAAACAAAACCTTAAATCATTTAGTGGATCATCTAACCCAATGATAATGAAATAATGGGTTAATTTTTTTGAAAATATATTATATACAATTTTTTTTGGAACATAAAATGGTAACTCTTTACATTTACTATTTTGAAGGTGATCCTGACCATAGGTGGTTAATGACTAAGAATATATGTGAAGGGTAAAATATTGTTGCCTAATAATGGGATTAATTTAAAAACATTTTTCCTTGTTATGTATTTACTTAATGTTTTTCATCTTATTATTGAAATTTGATTCTAGAAATTTATGTATATTGAGGAATATTTATTAGCCATATATGAAACAAACCATACCCTTTTGAGACGATACACCCCGCAAATTGTATTCTAGATCATGATAATAAAATTCATCACTTTTACTCAAGATTTAAGACCATTTATCAAAGAGAATTGGATCATCATTAATTAAAATGTTATTAAAAAACCTTTTTTTTGTTCGACAAAGGTGGAAATGATGTTGTTATATAATATTGTGTTTTATGAAAACATGTTAAAAAATTGGATCTAGTCGACTGTAACGGTGAAGCACCGATTTAAGAAATTGAAAGGTATGAAAATATTGTTTTTTTATTGTGATAATTGTGGTAAAAAGAAACTTTGTGAATGTATTATAAAATATAGGAAGATTTTAGGATGTGTAAATTTTATACATGTGGATCATGCCTATAAATAAATTCACAAAAAAATAAGGAAAACACTAATGTAGGATACTTTTTATAAAATAAGATGGGTCATTATGGGATTACTTTTTCAAATATTAGAATAAGATCATGAATATATCTATAAAAACCATGTGGATAAATAATTTTCTAATAATTCAATTAATGTTGGAACATGTTGTTGATACCAAGTTGGCTGATGATGTTTCTTGATGCACAAATTATTGTATTTTTTTTGTCATGGAAGTTTGAGAAGAAAGGAAATCAAATCACTTTGAATAAGTGTGTGAGGAAAGATTTTAAATTTACAATACATTCCATGGTAAATATGATGATGATTTTCAGATGTACATTTCACAAAGATCATATGTTTGTTGAAAAACTTGTGATGCAATCATTATGAAGAAAAGGGGAAGAAATGATGTGGCTTATCAGTATGGTTAGTGTTTCAGAAGTAGGTGTCTAAGGTGTCGTAGTTTTATAGTGTTTTCCAAATTCTTGGGGTCTAAAATTTGGAGTTGAGATAGCATTTCAAAAAGGGTATTTCCTTGAAGATCACTTTAGAATATGGAAAAGTCATGAATTTTTTGATGATAGTCTCTATGAAGTATATTTCTCAAAGACATGAAGAATGTTGATTGTGTTATTTGTGATTACGACATGATTTTTGAATTGCTAAGGAAAGAAACATTGAGGGTGAGAATTGCAATGGTGAAGGTGAAGTGAATTATAGCAGTGCAACGTAAGAAGGAGAATCATAGTGGTGTGAAGTATTTGATGGAACACTTCACAATTTTGATGAGCTTTACGAATATAGAAAATATCCAAGTTGCTTTGAGAAATAGAGTGAATTTTAGTGAAAATTTTAGAGCTAAAATTTTTGGTGCTGACGTAGATATGTGGTGGCTGAAAGGTTCTACTGTTGGTGAAAAATACTTATAAATAGGCCTCCACCCGAAATAGAATTGTAGACAGACTTAATAAGAGTTATAAAGCTATTGATTTGTGAAGAAGGTTCGCAGAGAAAGCGAGATCTATGAAGATAGTAAGATTCATAAGGGAAAGGAGCTTTTCATTAAGTCGTTGAGATTTTCTACAAAAGTGAACTTCACAAAGACCAATTTTTCACTGTGAAATAGTGATTTCTATGATCTTATATGCTCTTTAAATTAGAGAGTGTTTCGAACTAGAGTGCTCTACGAAGGATCTCTATGAGTTGAATACTTGAGTATCCAAATTAAGTGAGAAGTATTATCAAGTGGATCAAGATATGACTGGGGTATATGATGACGTATTATAAGAAAGTCCATGTAGTTCCTATCCATTTTTTGATAGGAAAGGGAAGATTTGTTTTCACTAATCATATTTAGGAAATTTTTTCAATAAGCCCAATGATATTGCTTTACTCTATTTGTGATAGGGGTGAACACATACATGAGGATTATCTCCCAAGTACTACATGAGTTAAAATGAATATCTTAGTCATTTTATTCCACATAAAATTAATTTTTCTCATGGATTGTTTGGTATTGGATTATTTCTATATCATACCAAGAACGTAGCTGCTCTTATTGAGCAATGAAATGTGTAAATATCGTGTTTCAAAGGTTGTGTACATTCAGTAGGGAATAATGATTTAGCATGAGGTGAAGGTTGTTTCAAAAAGAAATGAAACATAAAAAAGAAATTGTATCACTGATTCACCCCTCCCCCTCTCAGTGATACTTGGATCCTAAATGGGAACTTCAATTAGTATCAAAGGCATGTTTCCTTTATTTTTTCATTGCAGATGTTTTGATAAGAAGTTTTGATAGAGAATCTGAATTTCATAAATAGTAAGGTTATTTTGATATTTTATGGGAAGTATTATCATATATAAATATAGAATTATTCCTTGTCTTATCTCTCTTGGATATGACATTTTAGAAACTACAATAGATGGATTTCTTGCTATTGATGACAAGGTTCCTCTTACTCCTACAGATAAGAAAAATACTAAGAGTGATGGAAGAGATAAAAATGAATTACTCTATAATCTTTTTGAGAGTGAAAATTTTAATAGTGAAAGGTGTCACTAAAACCAAAAGAATCTATGAATAATTGGAAACCATCTATGAATGAAATATATAACTGAAGAGTGAAAAACTCCACATTTGGAGGATAAAGTATGAAGACATAAAAATTGGTGAGCAAAAATGAGCTGGGGATTTTATTTACTAGGATAAATGACATTGTCATTACAATCATATTTCTTGGTCAAAATTTGGAAGATTCTACATTTGTTGAAAATATCTTGGGAATTATTCCCGACAAATTTGATGCAAAATTTTCATCACTTGAAGATAAAGAACCTAAAACACCATATATGGATAATTTTTATAGAACTATCATCACATATAAAATGATAAGGGAGAAGACTATGAATAATAAAGAAAAATCTAATAGAGAAATGTATTTCAAGGATGAAATGAAAGGGAAGTTGAAGAAAATTCTTAAGGAAGATGATGATGGTGAATCTGACTCTAAAAATGAGGCATGTCATAATTCTGATGAAATTTTATCCGCATTTTATAAAAATTTGAAAGGAGGCACATGGAAATACAATGTGAAACTCCATTTTAAATGTTTTGAATGTGTAAATGTTGTCCACTTTGCAACTAATTGCCGCCAATAAGGGAAATATGAATATAGGGATGAAGAAGATAGAAGACTAAGAAGGTCATGGAATAAACAAGGTGAAAAAGATAAATATTATGGGAAAGGTATGTATAAAAATTAATTCAAATAAAAAAGAAGACATTTTTTGTTAAAAAATGAAGAAGGTGATGATAGTGTGACTGGATATGAAAAACCTGTTACTGAGAAAGCTAGAGAGAGTAACATTTTTTAAATAGTGAATAATAAGGATTATAGGAGTAGTAGTACTGAAGAAGAAGAAACTAAAATTGAACAACATCTGAAAGAAGAGATCAAGGAATGTTTGAGAACGATCGGAAGGCTTGAGAAGGAAAATAGGAAATTGACAAATGAAAACTCTTCATTAAATGACCAAGAACGTTTTCCTGATAAGAAGGAAAAATTTAAAAAGGATATTGATGATCTAAAAAATTATCTTGAGAGTGAAAAGAATAATATTGATCATTTGGAAGTAAAGTTGAATGAAATAATGAAAATTAATGAGAACTTTTCCAACACAAAAATTATAAAGTTTATGAAAAGAACATATGGTGCAAAAACTCTGTTACAGAAATTGGTTTATGTTCTGCTAAAATTGAACCTAAAAAGGTTAAAAAAATATTGCCTTCAAATGATGAACAAAAAGATGGAATTGGTTCTAATTATAATTTTTTTAAAGTCTACTTATGTTATTAAAAATTATAATACTGAAAAATAAAAACGATCTAAAAATCTAGAGTACAAAAATATTTGTTCTACTTTTGGTTCTAGTAAGTCCTAACAGAAATCTAAGCTGAAGAAGAAAGTTATAATTTGAAATATAATTATTGATGGTCAGCAGAGTTCTTATAAGAATATTATTGACAAGCATGTTCACAACTATGGTCAGTAAGAAAGTTTCAGAGGAAATATTCATTCTATGGCTACTGCAGGAATTTTAGTGGATTTAGACACCTAGAAAATATGTGTTGGTTTAACCAACAACATTACTTCTATTTCACAAGTTTTGAAATAAAAATATTGAATGGAAGTCAATATTTTCAATTGAAAATACCTCAAAATAATATCCAGAATACATATGAGAAGGTGGGTGTGAATGTTTAGAATAGGTTCTAGCCATTGGAAACTATCTTTTATAGATGTGATAGACATGGACATCTTACTACGAGTTTTCTGAATACGTTACTAGAATAAAAAAAGTTTTTTAAAAATTTTCAAAAGCTGGAGATTTTAAATTCTAAGAAAGATATATCTACTTGGTCTAAAATGGAAGACTTCTTGGTTTTTTTTGCTAAAACACATTGACATGACTAGGAGATTGGAGGAAGAAAAAAAGTGAAAGAAAAGGATGAACATAAAGCCCTTATTTTTGAAACTACTCTAAAAGCTATGAAATGAGATCGAACTTGGATCTATGATAGTGGTTGTTCATCACATATGAAAGTAGACTTAATGCTATCAATGAAAGTGAAATAGTTCAAAGAAGGAACAATGACCTTTAGATATGATGAATCATTAAGGATCAATGGTGTTAGATCATACATTATTTGTAAAATAAAATATGCAATCCAGGAAAACACTATATGTTGATGGGATGAAACACAACCAGCTAAGTGTGTCGTAACTCTGTGATGGGGGAAACAAAGTTATATTCAGAAAATATGGTTTTGTTTTTAAAATAAAAAATAATGGAAATGTAGTTACAAGAGGCCAACATATAAAAGGGAATTAGTTCCATATTGGTGAAGTAATAAAATCTTGTTACATGGGTGTGTTGGATGAAAATCAGTTATGGCATAAAAGGATGAGACATATGTGTCAGAGAAATATGTTCATGTTATCAAATAGATACAATGTATGGGATACGCCTAATTTATCAAGAAGAAGAAATTTGTGTTTCTCTATTTGTGAGAATTTGATGATTACAATGTATGTGCATAAGAGAGTTGACATTTTTTCATAACGACCCTTGGAACTTATACATTCTGATTTGTGTGGACCAATGAGAAAGCAATCTACAAATAGATATAAGTACTTCATTATCTTCATTGAGGACTTTACTCGCATTACTTGTGTTATGTATAAGATACATAATTCAGATGTTTTGAAAATGTTTTAGAGTTTCTAGAGGAAAGCAGAGAAGGAATGTGAGTATTCAGTGAATAAGTTGAGAACTAATAATGATGGTTAGTATAAGAATGATGAGTTTGAATGTTATCTTGAGAATCACATAATATAGCATGAGTTTAGTTCACCATACAAACCTCAAAAAAATGGGGTTGCTAAAAGAAAGAATAGAAGTATGGAGGAAATGGGGAGAAATATGTTACTTAAACATAGTCTTTCCCATTATTATTGGAGGCATGCAATGATCACTTATTTTTATATTTATAATGGATGTTTCTATAGGCCATACTCAAATATGACTCCCTATGAATGTTTATATGGAAAAAATCCCTGTATAAAACACTTATGAGTTTTTGGGAGTCCATGCATTATGAAGAAGAAAGGTGGAAACCTTGGAATGTATGAGAAAAGATGAGATGATAGAATTTTTCTTGGTTATGATCGATAAAGAAGAGGATATATATTTATCAACAAAAAAAACAAGAAGAATTATTAATTCCACAGATGTGAAGGTTGTTTAAAATGTTGAGAAAGAAATACAATCATATTCTGATGGGGAAGTTGATCCAGATAGAGAATATTTTGATAACAATTATGATAATGCAGTAGATTGTGTTAATCCTACTCCAGAAGAGGAATCATACTCAAAAATCTCAAGAGATGAGGATGAAATTCAACCATCTCATCCTTGGTTGAGGAATAAATTGGGGGATCAGAACATTATAGGATATAAACATTAGAGGGCTCAAACAATAAGAACAATGAAAGCTATTACACACCCTTCTGTCTATTTGAAAGTAGAATCGAATGACATAATTGAAGCATTTGAGCATCCAAAATGGGTTCAGGATATGAATAAAGACCTTGATAATATAGAGAAGAATAATACATGGGTACTTATAACTAATCCTAACAACAAGAACAATATTGGTAAAAAGTGGTTTTTCCAAAAATAGTTGAATGAAGAAGGTGATGTGATAAGAAATAAAGCATGATTGGTTTATAAAGGCTATTAAAAAATTTATGTAATTGATTTTGATGAAAACTTTACTCCAGTGGAAAGGTAATAAACAATTAGAATCTTTCATGATAATTCTGCACAACAAGATTACAAAATCATTCAAATGGGTGTGAAATTCAAATTCTTGAATGCTGATATTGAATAATAATTTTATGTTGATCAACCATGTCGATTTATAATTGGAAAGGATGAATGTTATGTGTGCAGGATGAGGAATGATTTTTATGGGACAAAATAGGCTCTGATGGAATGGTATTCTAAATTAGATACTTTCTTGAGGAAGATGATTTTTAATAAAGGTAAAGTTGTCAACAATATTTTTATGAAGAAGTGTCTAGATTTTTCTCCGATCATAATTGTTTATGTCGATGAAATTATCTTTATTGGGAATGATGAATGATTAAGTGAAAGATTTTCTAATGAGATGAAGATGTTTCTTGAGATGTCCATGTTGGGAGAAATGAAATACTTTCTTGGGCTGTGAATTTCACAGAAGAAGAATCACATTTTTCTATCTTAAGAAAAGTATTCTATGGCTTTTTTGAAGAAGTTTTTGATAGAAAATTAAAAACTATTGTCCACACAAATTTCATTGAGAACTATGTTTTCTAAAGATGGATAAGGAAAGGATATTGATTAGAAAGAGATTGAAAATATGATTGTAAGTCTATTATATTTTACTACCTCAAGGCCTGACATCGTCTATGTTGTTACCTTATATCCAATATTTCAAAGTGCTTATAAATAATCAAATTTGTCTGCTAGAAAAATAATTCTCAGATATATCAAAGGCACAAAAACTTTTGGAATTAGGTATGATGGTTCAAAAAATATTGATTTATTCAGGTATTCAGATGCTAATTTTGGTATGAAACATTGATGATAAAATATCCACTTATGGTGGAGTTTTCTTTTTAGGGAGAAGTTGTGTTAGTTGACATACAAAAGAATAGAATTAAGTAACTCTTATCATAGCTGAAGCTGAGTACATTGCTTCTACATATGCTGCTACCCAACTGATGTGGATGAAGACTCGGTTAGAAGATCTACTTATAGATGTAAAGCTACCCATGCTCTTCGGATATGATACTTAGAGTGAAATAAATATTATAAGTTATCAGGTACAACATTCTCATTCAAAAAAAATTTAAATAAAGTACCACTTCATCAAATAATAGGTGGAGAAGAATGAATTGGGGCTAGAGTATATTCCTATATCCGAACAAGATGTTGACATATTCAAAAAACCTTAACAGAAAGAACCATTTTCTAAATTTAGTTTGATGTTGGGAGTCCAACATTTTTCTCATCAAGGTTGAGGTACGTTTATGTGTCCCCTCTCTCATCTTACCTTTGGATAGTGTTGTCAAGGGGGATAATTGTTTCATAAATCTATATTTATGGTTGCTTTCATAAAGGGGGAGTTGTGGTTAAGCTATGAATTCAGCATGTAAGTGTGTGTGAATTATTCTAACAATTTGTTTGAATTTTTGTAGAATGATTTTATAGTGGTTGTAGGAAAAATATTGTTTATATTATTCAGGTATTTTTATGAAGTGAGATATTGATGATATGAAGAAGGGTGAAGAGGAAGGCTGATGCGATGTGTTTTCGTAGTCACTAATTTAGGACAATATGGTATTTCTATCAATAATTATTGTTTCCTACAATAAGTTAGATAACGTAGGCTTAGAATTATCGATAAGTGACCCATTTCATGAGGTTTCAAAGTTTAGTGATTTATGAAACTTGGTTGAAAACAAAATCCAATTGGGTATATTATTGGGAAAATATTTATTGATGATGTTTTTTGAATTCATGAATAATTTTCTTTATTTTTCAAGGAATTTTGAGATTAAAGGATTTATCTTCACTTTTTATAAGTGGGTGAGGAAAGAAAGGAAAGTTAAAATACTCTTCATGATAAACCAGATGATGCTTTTCTAATCTGTATTTTACAAAGATCATAAGTTTTTTTGGAGAACTTTTGAAGAATTATTTATGAAGTAATGGAGGATAAAATATGCATTCAATCTGTATGGTTGGTCTTGCAGAAGAAGGTGTCTAATGTGGCACAGGTTTATAGTGTTTTCCAATTTTTTTGGGTCTAAAATTTGGGGTTGGGAAAAAATTATAAAAAAGGGATTTCCTTGAAGATCATATAATAATATGTAAAATGAATGAATTTTGTGAATATGGGATTCATGATCTATATTTCACAAATACATGAGGAATTTTGATTGTGTTCTTCAAGATTATGATGAGCTTTGTGAATGGATGATGAAATTAGCATTGCGAGTGAGCATTTCAGTAGTGAAGGTGAAGAGCATTGCTATGGCATAATGGAAGAAAGAGCATCAAAGAGGCACAAATTATTTGAAATAATGCTTCATGATTATGATGAGACATGGGAATCTAGAAAATATACACGGTGCTTCACAAAACAGATTGAATTTTGGTGGAAATTTCTAAGCTCTGCGATTTGGTGTTGTCATGGAGCTGAGGTGCCTAGAAGGTTATTGAGTCTATGTAAAATGACTATAAATATACCTATACCCCTAAGAGAAAATTAGACATTTAACTTGAATGTTAAAGCTCTCTAATTGAGAAGAAATTTCGCGAATATGTTGATCACTACAAAGGCAGTAAGCTCCTTAAAGGAAATGAGATTCATGGTGAGATGTTGAGCTTTTGGAAAAAAAGTGAAATTCAAAATGACCAATCAACTATCCACGAAATAGTGAGATCTGTGATCTAGTGAGGTTTGTGAGCTAGAAATATTTGAAAAATAGAGTGCTACGTGATGCTAGGTGCTTCGAAAAGGAGCTCTACAAAGGAGCTATGTGAGTTGAAGATTTGAGTACCCAAATTATGTGAGAAGTAATTTCATGTGGCTAAATATTTGGCTGGGGTATAGGAATAAGTATTATTACAAAGTCTAGGTAGTTTCTATCAGCTTCTAGATAAGAAAGAGAAGACTTGTTTTCAAATACTAGATTTGAGATAGTTTCTCAAGAATCACAAAGATGTTTCATTACCCAATTTTTTCTACGAGGGTGCACACATACTTGAGGATTATCTTCCATTTATTAAAAAAGTTAAAGGGCATATGATACTCATTGTATTCCACATAAATGGAATATTTTATAGTGGATTGAGTGGTACTGGATTATTTACATATGATACCATATACATAGCTACTCTTGTTAAGTAGTGAACGTTATAAATCTTATGTTCTTGTGGTTGTATGCATTCAGTAGGGAAATAACTCTTTAACATGAGGTAAAGGTTGTTTCAAAAACAAATTAAATATAAAAAAGATACCACTAATTCACCCCTCCCCCTCTTAGTGATACTTGGATCTTGACAAGGAACTTCAATCCTATAATGTCATAAATGATATATTACCTTTTTATTGAGATTATGTCAATGTAATGATTGATTTGGGGTCAAAAAAATCTTTCATTTTCAAGATATTTTCATATATATTGGTAATTCTACCTCAATAAGTAAATTTAGATGATTTTATAAAATCAAATGAGTGTTTTTAAGGTAAAATTAAATTATAAGAATTTTTCTGTTATCATTTGTTGATGGGTTTTACATTCAAACCTTATGATATTTACCCTTATAGAGTTTGATGTTATTTTTGATTTGGATTTAATTTTTGTTTACCAAGATAAGATAGATTGTTTAGTTAAAAATGTTATTTTTTTGAATGAGTCTTATTTTGTATATAATATTGAATTCAAAATTTTGATAATATATCTTGAGGTTGAGAAATTGATTAAATATAATAATTGATGTTATCTTGAACATGTTGTTGAGAAGCTAAAAAACTATTCAAATTGGTGATATTTATATTATAAATTAATATCTAGATGTAGTAAAAACTTAATTTCCTAGAATTATATATGATCATGATATAAAAATTAATTTTGACTTAGTTCTCGATGATAATTCAATTTCAAAACAAACCTCTCGAATAGATCAAGTAGAACATTCGGAATTGAAAAAGAAATTAGTAAAATTACTTTATAATGGGTTCATTTATATAAGAACATCACCATGGGGTGATCCAATAATGTTTGACAAAATAATGATATCTACATAAGAAATTTTATTGAATATATATAATTAAATATCATCATTGTTAATAGTAAGTATCCAATTCCTTATATCGATCAATTTTCTGATCAGCCCAGGGGGCTCAAAATTTTCCAAATATTGATCTCATGTTCATATACAGTCATCATAATGTGAAATATAATGTAATTGGGAAGATGGAATATCATACTAGGTATGTGAACTATGATTTTTTGTTTTTTCCATTTGAGTTTACAAATTCTCCATCTATATTATTAGACCACATGAGTAGTGTTTTTCATGAGTTCATGGAATTTTTGTTGTTGTGTTTATTGATAACACCCTAATATATTAGAAAGGTTTTGATGGTATTCAAATTAATTTGAGGGTTGTTCTGTAAAAATTTAGAATATACGTTTTATGGAACAATTATTATATATGAATTTTGGTGTCAACATTTTTCATTCCTTGTAAATATTATTAATAATGAATGAATTACTATTAAACCAACTAAAACTAAAGTGGTGTAAAAGTGTACAAGATCTACAAATTCCATATAGAATCATATTGTTTGTTGATTACTAGGTTACTACTGATATGTTTTTGAAAACATTTCTCAGTTATCTTAACATGAAACAATGTTAAAACTAAATGGAGTTAAGTTCATATGGATAAAAAATGTTAATAATGTATCATTGAATTGAAATATTATTAGTGATTGATCTTGTTTTTTTACTTTCATATATAAGTGGAAATTCTTTATAAAATGATGATTCTTTAAAGGGATGCGGTTTTGATCTAATATAGAATAATGAAAAAAATTCTTATGATTCATGTTAATTGAAATTTCATGAGATAAATTATCCTATAAATAACCCTAAACTAGTTGTTGTGTTTATTTGATTTAAAAATCTAGCAACATCATTTAAGTGGAGAAATGTGTGAAATATATATTGATAATAAAATTTTAAAGTATATATTCACTCATAAAAAATAGAACAAGAGTCAAATAATACTATTGTAATTGATTAATGATTATTACTACCAAATTCATTACCATATAGGAAAATAAAATTGGATAGATAAATGATTTATTCAAGAATATAAATCATCATTAACTATGTTACATTTGTAAAATGATCCTTTTGTAAATGATTTGATGAATTTTTATTTATAAAATTTGAAATAAGTAACTTCCATTATTTTGTTTCATTTTTTATGTAGTCTTCATTTTCATAAATAATTAAGAATGTTATAATGG
This sequence comes from Viscum album, assembly GCA_963277665.1. Classification (NCBI taxonomy): domain Eukaryota; kingdom Viridiplantae; phylum Streptophyta; class Magnoliopsida; order Santalales; family Viscaceae; genus Viscum; species Viscum album. The sequence goes on along the minus strand of OY728160.1, from coordinate 80,796,253 downwards.
AGGATAGTCTTATAATTAAAAATTAATACTTTGAAAGGAATGGAATGTTTCATAAATTTATAATTGAAGAAGAAGGTGTTTTGTGATTTAGAATACATATGTGTGCCTAGTGATTACCATTTGAAGAAAGAAATGTTGAGTGATGATTATATCTCTCTATGCTATATTAATCCATAGAGAACTATGATGTAAAAATACCTTTGAGAACATTTAATGTGGCATGGAATAAAAAGAGTTATTTCTAACATTACCTTGATATCTTTGACAAGTCAAAAATATATGGAAGAATGAAAAATTACTGATGTTTTTGATTCATCATTTTAAAGTGATGAATTTTAGTTGGTAGATTATATCTATGTATTTCATGGTTTTATTACCAAATAAATATCATTGCAATAACGTGATATGACTTATTATTGGCTATTTAACTAAATAATCACATTTTATTTTTATTCTAGATAATATATCATAGGATTTATTTTATAGAGTGTACATTAATGAGATCAATGTATTGAATTGGGTTACTATTTTTGTTTTATTTGACAATGATCCTAGTTTTTCATATAATATTTGAAAAATCCACCAAATTTCGTTGGGGGAATGAATAAAATATATGTACAAAATTTAAACGATTATTTAATAGATATTAAAAGAGAAAAATTCATAAATTGGATAGAATTATTTTTTGTTGCACTATAGATTACCAGGGAAATTGTTGTCAATAAATATCATTAGATGAATTTTATATTAATAATAGTTCTAAATCCAGTATATAGATGACACATTTTGAAGCATTATATTGAATGCAATGTCAAACTTAAACATGTTGTGATAAAGCTAGGGAAGTAATTTAATCGGTATAATAATTGGATGAATTAATTGAATACAACACAAATATGATTAAATGCATATGAGGATAGTTCAAAATGGACAATTTTTTTTTCAAATAACATAAGGAATGATCAATAAATTATGTTATGTGATCATTTTTTAATTAAAATGTATCCCTAGAAATGAGTTATGAATTTTGGTAAAAGGGATACTTTCGTATTATTTTAATTTGACCATATTAAATCAAAAATAATGGTTGATATATTTCTTACAGAGTAGGTTTTCCTTTGAATTTACCTTTGGTACATGACCTGTTTCTTATTTCCCTATTGTGGAAGTATGTGATAGTTGCATCTCATGTATTCAGTATTGATTTAGTTTAGTTTTAATAAAACATTTCTTATGAGAAGAAATTGATTTATATTCTTCATTATAGAGGGAAGTGTTGCGGAATAAGTTAATTCACTTAGTTAAGGTTTTTTGGAAAACATATAATTTAATAAGAAGCATGTTATTCAGAAAATTCTATAAATAAAAAATATCCACACAAGTTTAGGTAATGAATAAAATAATAAGGACTCAATTTTAAAAAGGGGAACAAATGTAACAACCTATTAAATATTGATAATATATAAATTAAATTCTATATAAATATTTATGAATTAGATTTTAGAAATTTATATTCACATTATGAATATTATGTAATATTATAATCAAAAAAATAGTTCTATTATGACTACATTCAAATTGATGAAGTATACAGTTTCACATATATTCTTTTTGAATTTAAAATTTAAAAAATATTGATTTATTTTATATATCATCAATTCAAATTTTCAAGGATTTAGTTTTTTATATTTTTCTCAAAATATTCAATTATTATTGAATAGTGAAAGAAAGAAAGTTTTGTAAAACTATCATTTATATTTTTAATATTGTATTATAAAAGAGCCATTATATTATTAATTTATCTTATGTTAAAATAATTATCCCTAAATTATAAAAAATTTAATTAATTACATATGAATCAACACCATGTCTGATTTTTGTATAAGATCATTTTTTCTATTAAAAATATATTTTTCTAAGAGACGTTTTTCTATTGCATTTATGAATTTATATTAAAAAAAGAAATATGAAAAATAAAAAAATTGAATCATGAAATATGGATTCCATATTCTAAATCATGAGGTTCCGATTTGGTAAATACGACCCTTTTATTTTTGTTCATTAAGAAGTGTGGCAATAAAAATATGTACAACCATAGTAATGGTAATAAAATAAAGCATGGTAAAAAGAATGTGATAAGTCCTAAAAATTTCCTTAATACAAGAATTTATTTTATTGGATACATTTTTTTCACTAATAATTATCCATAGTTTGAGAATTTTGTAATTTTTTCAAACCTTCCATTAGCGATGACCAAAATATGATTTTATGTAACGAAAAAAGATCAAAATGTCACATTGTTTATTTTAATATATGTAATATTTTTTCCTTGGAATAAAAAGATGTCATATTTATTTGTAGTTTATTATGGAAATTATGATTTTTTTTTTATTTTTTATGTCAATTTTTTTACTTTTTTATGATTGAATAGTTAACTTGAATTCTTATACAACCCAAATACCATGCTTGTTCATGTAATAGAAAAGTAATGTATATTTTTATAAAAACATTAAAATTAATTCAATTTTGATGAATTATTACATTAATTTTATACATAAATATAACATTTTATATACGTTCTAAATGTTTATATTCTAATACTATCAAAATATTGATTATATTAATGTCGAATAATGTGAGAAGTCAAAAAATGACATTAATTGTATATAATGTTAAATAATATTATATTTAATGATATAAAATTCATAAAAATCATATATTTTTCATTTTCAATTGACTATGGAAGAAAAAATTATCCTTTTTCACCTTATGGTTTACTCTCTTATTATTGTATCTTTCTTTTCTCCTATCGAGTAAAAGACATTGATATCACAGTAATCGTAAAAATGGTTACAATACGTTAAAACTAAAAAATAATGATGAATAACTCACAAAATTTTTCCAAATTTTATTATATGATAAGATTTTTGAATCATAATACTATATATATTCTTGTTAATTCAGTTCCCTAAAAGAATTAAAATTAATAGATAATAATTTAATACATTATGTATTTCTAATGGTTCCTCTTTATTCACTTGAAAAAGGGAAACCCCTCTCCACCCATCATCACACATACTCAAAAATATATTTAGGCCAATATCTTCCTAAATTTCTCCCCTAAACCTCTATAAACATCCAATATTCCATGATCTCACCAAAACACTAATTCTAGATGGAATATGGTGTATTCCAAATAGGTTTTATAAAGAAAAGCTGTAAATAATAACAGGCATATTTCAAGTTTTTTATTCATTACCTCTTTCAAATATTCTTAACCATGATAGAATAAAAACATATATATCATCTATATAATAATATGTTTTAATGATTATGTTACAACCATTTTTATTATCCTTTATATCAAATGAAAATTAAAACATCGTTCACGAGTACATGTGGATATACCTCCTATACAAACCAATGTTTTCGATTTTTCATCCCCAACTCAAAATGAATGTTTTTACGATTGATTTAATTAATATATATAATACTTTGTAAAATTTATAATTATTTAAAGATAATATATCTTCTATTATCTTACCATTACATCCATTTAAAAATGGTAACTTTGTTCATGCGTAGAAGTTGACTGCCACATTCACAAAGTGATATGAATAATTTTTCATCTATAAAATTAATGGAGGGTTATAAAATAGTATTTATTTTATAAAAATGATATATAAATATCATGACTATGATTTTGGATATGTTGTAACATTGAATACCTTGACAATTTTAATCATATCTAATCCATTTTTGATCTATAAGACAAATGTTATCCAACCGCCCAATGTAAACATAATCATTTCTGTAACTATGTATAACATGGATATATGTTACATAGAAGGAGTAATAAAATTGATAAAATTTACTAATAAATTAAAGAAGTAACAAATTTATATTATTCAGGATGATAAAGAACATACATGTCCAGTTAGACTCGAGGTACACCACAGTTTACCTCAATACCTCATTTTAATTGTTTTAAATATTAATTTTTTTTCAATATTTTTCTTCCACATAAATATTATTAAAATTATTTTAAGGGTTAATTAATATGGATATAAATAAACTATAAATGATATTTTATGTCTTGGTTGTTCTTCCATTCCACGGGTTTTAAAGGACATATTTAAATATTTTATATGGAATATTTTGTATTTATTTTCAAAAATAATAAAGGAATTTTTTTTTAATGTAAATGAAATGAGAGGAATTTACATATATAATGATAATTATTAATTACGAATCATCCACTTCATATTATCTTATATTTTTTAAAATTACCGATGTTGTGTTCTTCTAGGATTTATTGAATAAATATTTTTCAAACAAAAGAGATTTTTATCCTATTTTGACATAAATCCTAAAAGTGATTTAGCATATGTGTTAAAAATTATATTTTATGAAATTTTCTGTAAAAAATGAAAGATTATTTGTGTTTTATATATTATAGGATCCTTGAATATTTTCTCTGATGATGTTTGAGACCAATATATCTCTCCAATTCATTGGTTCTTAATTATGTTTTCCAGATAATTATGGTGGAATTAACTGAGTAGGTTATTCTCTTTTTATGAGTTCCTATATAGGTTATATCAATGATAATCCCAATGAAATTACTTGAATTTTATATTATTGGTAATTTATAATCATTGAAATCATTTTATTTCATTATGTAAACTAAATATCCATCGCTTAGAGGAATGATTTTTCCATTTAAGGGTAAATGACATGTTTTAATGAAATCTTTTTCATCAGTTCTCATATTTTATAAGGGACTAAAATGATTATGATAATGAATTTATGATATATTATAATGAGTTTTAAGGGAAAAAAATTTAATGTAATTCTTATATCATGTGTATGTAAATTATTATTTGAGATCAATGTTTATTATGTTAATGAAAAACTCTATTATATGATGTTATGGTTTTGAAATGGACTAACCATTGTTTACCCTTTTATATGTCCCTCACTAAACCTTTTGTTATCATACCATGATTTCATATGTTTTTTTCAGTTGGAATAAGTATTATTAGAAACAACTATGATGTAAGGGTGAAAATCCAGATGATTTCCATTAAAATAAAATATGTTTCATTTTAAATTTATCGTATTGTTAAAAAATGGATACTTAGAAGAAGTTTCTACTTTTTAATGTATGGGTTTATTACATATGAGTTATTATCAGTTATATAAATGTATAATCCTTAAATATCCATGAAATTTAATTAACTGAAATGTTGATTTAAAAATCAATATTATGTAAAATTATATATATATATATATATATGTCTGTGTGTGTGTGTGTGTGTGTATGTGTGTGCGTGTGGGTTAGTATGGATAATTCATATACTGAAAATATGATATTTACAAGGATATCATAATCATTTCATGCATTATATTGACTCATTAATAGTGTCTTGTGGACTCATAAATTGATTCATATTGATTTATAAATAGATCAAGATGATGTGTATATGATTCTATATATGATGATTTTTTTGATGATCCTTTTGCAAGGAGTTAATAGAGGTGATCAGGAAGAAGATCCATCGATGGAATACCTGACGTGGGAGTCACAGTCACAGAACCCACCACTTTTCTAGGGTGAGCGTGGGATACATGAAGTTAAGAACTTGATAGAAATAATGAAGATTATTTTCGAGCAGCTCGAGATTCCTATACGGTGGAGGGTCAAGCTAGAGATGTATATTCATAGAGGGTCAGATAAGCGATGGTTGGATGTGGAGGTTCAGGCTCATAGATTTAAGGGACTATCCTGGAAGGACTTCGAGGATAGGTTCTTTGATCACTTTTTCCATGAGAAGATGAGGGATGAGAGAGCTCAGGAGTTATTGAACCTCCATGAAATTGATAAGTTTGGCATGGACTATGTAGATACATTCAATATGTTTTCTCTCTTTGTACCGGGTATGGTAAGTGATGACACCTCGAGGGTTAGGATCTTTAAAGATGTCTTGTGAAATGCCATTCGGGTGTAGGTAAACATATTTCAGTTGTCCTCATTATTAGAGGTGGTTAATTAGGCACTCATAGTTGACGGTCCTTAATAAACTTGTACCATTTGAGCTGAGATTTGGCATCAAGTGATGGTTTAGATAGTAGGGAATGAGGTCAGGATGAGTTCTAGTTGGGTAGTCAGGCCCAGAACATTGCTGGACCACCTCATGGTAGCTCAGCGATGGTTTTATTTTAGTGTCATCAACAAGGGAATGAAAAAACTCCATGTGAGAAACCTGAAAAGAAGTGTCGAACATGTGGGAAGGTTGGTCATCTCGATAGGTTCTGTAGGGAACCTTCTCAAACAACTAGTTGACAGGTATCGAATTAGGAATATGTTTTATAGGTTGGTTTAGGATCGGTACCAGGTGAGGGTAGTTGTGGCTCAGCTCCATAGGGAGGATGTGGTAGAGATAGTTGGAACCAGTCTTGGGGTCAGTGGCTGGTGGGTGGTGTAGAACCAAAATGTGGATAGTCTTAAGGAAGCAGCGTGTCAGGCCATATACAATCCATGGAGCTACCAAGGGCTGAGCAGGTTTAAGAGCGGATGATGGTTGGAGGTATGCTACGGTCATGGATGTAGTTTGTTTTTCTTTTCTTTGGAATGTCCTATTAAGAAATGTCCATTTTTGAATGGCCTATTGAGGAATGATTGTTTTGAGTGCATGGGGTGAACAGTTTGTATATGGACTGCCTAGGAATTATTCATTGGGTTGGAACCATCTATGGGAAGTAAATATATATATGAGGTTTTTGGCATTATCAGTGTCTTTGGATGCATGTTTTCAGGTGATTGGCATTAGGGGATCATTGGATGTGGGTTACCTATAGAACCTTGGTTATCGGGGAATGCGAGGGATGAATGATTACATGAGATGTCATGGGAAGAAGGGCATCGAGGATGCCAATTTTTATTGAGGTGTGAGGCACCATAATTGTTTTGAGCATCAAATGGATGAGGGACCTCACTCTTCCATGGGTTCCATGGGCCCGAGGTGGGAACTGATATGGTGTGGGATATTATTGGGTTTCAAAAGTGACACGAGAGTATATGATAAGTTGCATGGGTGATAATTAATCATGGTAGGACACTAGGTTTGCAAATAGGTTGATAGAAATTTGTTTATTTGAGTTTTGACAGGGTTAGTCAATTCCTACGGTGAGTATATGTCCTGGAGGATGTTGGCCAGATCCCTTGAGACCTGGGTAGTATGGGATATTTGTATTGATATGTGAGTGTTCAAAGCCAAATATATGTTTTTTGGGATAGCTCGGGGATGATCTATGTAAAGGTGGGGCTATTTTAACGACTCGTGTTTTTGTAATGGGTCAAAATTCCCAAATGGTTGGAATTTTTCAATTAGTGGCTATTATACTTTTTGATTCATTTATCTAAACTCTTATTTTGGCCTTATTTGATGGTTTTGGGTTGGTTTAGAGGATAAGATAGTTACTCGGGTGTTTAGAAGGACTTGAGGAGGATCGGAGGCCTGAAGGCCAGATTTTTAGGAAGCGGGTGTAGGCACATGGTATAGGGAAACTATGGAAGTGGTGGCACACGAATCTCAGGGCTTGTCTACAGAAGTTGAAGAGAGATATTCAGAGTGTGAACACTCTATGGAAAACTATGTGGGTGGCCATGTGAGTCCATAGATCTTCAGAATTGGCTCACTCAAGGTTTCCTCATGGCATGGAAAACCCTTTGGGTAAACTTTGTAACCCAATACATGAGGAAAATTACCATTTTTCTTTTTTTATTTCCTTTATTCCCCCACCCCCTTTGTTCCTTCTTAGTAGTGCACATTAGGGGAGATCCTTCCCTTTTCTCCTTCGACCAGTTTTGATGCAGTCTCTCCATCCAACCTCTGTTCTTCGATCTATCGGAAGCTATAAGATCACCTTGGTAAGGCTAACCCCAAACATACCTATTCTTATTTTGATCATTTGTCTTACAGACTTATATTTATATCCTATACAATTTCATTGTTTTATACATAAACTCAGATATATGCGTATTATCTTTAAATTTGTTTACAATATCGGACGTGACTGTATCTATGAGTTTATGGTAGGTGGTGCATACCTTTTTTTTGCAGAATTTTTGGTGGCCTAACATATGGAATGTTATATGGTATTTTGAGAGAGAGCTTTTTATACCTCTTACTTCATATCAGAATGACCATATAACTTGTGGGATTCCTGTCACACCCCAACCTCACAGATTTGTTATTATTAATTACTTTAATTATTACTTTGGGGTTTAGACTTTTTTTCCACTATCGCATGATCATCCCGCGCGGTTAAGAGTAACAGCTCGGTGCCCACACGGACTCTCGGGTGTGTCAGAGTTATGCCACATGACTCGCGCACAATTTATAGAACTGCGCAGAGAGCACATGACTTGACCTTGGAAGCGGGTAGTATCAGGTGGCACGGTTCGGGCGTAGTTTGCTCAGTAGTGCGTCGGACTGCAGGCGAGCAATGCAACTACCCCAATTTTCAAAGTAAATGAATGAATTGATTTATATAGTAAATGGGAAAAAATATTTATATAAATAAATAAAATAGAGTATGTAAAATTAAATTAAACTGATATTTATAAAGTTTTTAATAATTATAACAATAAAAATATGTTTTTTTATATAATAATTTTTTTATTATAATTATTGTATTGTTATTAAATGAAGAAAAGGAGAACCCAAACCCTAACTCTACCTGGTGGGCCCCCCATTTTCCTTTCCCCCTTTTTTTCATGTAGCACTCCCTACCTTCCCCCTGTTCTCCCCGCATTGTGCCCTTACTACGCACTCCCCGTTGCCTCCTCACTGCACCCTGCGAGCCTCCCCCTCCTAGCGGTGCAACGCAGCAAGTCTCTGCCGCCGGTTCCCACTTGCACCACCTCCGCACTCGCCCACTATTTACCCCCTATGCAGCAGCGCCTCCCATCGCACCACCGCCTTTGCCACAACCCCCCATTTCTTTTCCTGTTCCGCACCATTGGATGCCGCGCCAGTCTCGCCTAGACCCCACCCTTTCTCTGCTCCTCAGCACCCAGCTTCACCGCTACCAAGTACCCACTACGCCTCTTTCTCCTACACGCGACCTCCAGCACGCCTTCACCCATCCCGGCCGGCCGTCCAGCTCGTCCCTCCTTTCTCAAGCCGACGTGCCCCCTTTCTCCCTGGCTATTTTTTTTCCAGCGTCCCTCTGGCCAGCGAGGACTTCTTCTAGCGACAGCCCCCCCTCCTCTTCTGTAGTCTCCTTTTCCTCCCTTAGTAGAGTCTTATTTTATTTTGATTTTATAATTATTATTGTTATTATTATTTTTTATCCAAATCTTAGATTCAAGGGTTTAATTCCAAAATTTTGGTCCGAGGTTTTTGTCTAGGGCTGTTTTGGTTCCTCACTAGTGCGGTCGAGGTGCGAACAGTGTTTCGTACAATTTTTGGGAGGTTGTTCATCATTTTATGTGAGTTTTTCTTTTTTGTGCAAATCTTCTTGGGTTAGTATTCAATTGTTTCATGTTTTGCGCTTTGTCTATGATATTTAACTGGTGTCTTGAAATGTTATTAAAATTGTTTTATAATCTTTTAACTAGTTTAATAAATATTATATGTGGTGTAGTTTGTGTTTTGGTTTAGCGTCGATGTGCGGAGAGTCATAAAAGATGTTTTTGAATAGGTGTTGGTGTGTGTAAACTGAAAAGTGGTTTTTTTATAAAAATTGGTGAAGTTTTGTGTGTGCAAATGGGTGAGTTATTTTGTAAAATGTTTTATGGGTTGGTTGTTAAGTGCGACTCATGTTTTGGTGTGATGATGTTGTGTGTTTTATTTTAAACTATTTTCTTATGTGAAACTGAGTATGTTTTGATGTGAATCTTGGTTTTACCATTTTTGGATGTTTTATAAATTATTCAAATGGTTTATTTAAATTTCTAGTTAGTTTATTAATCTAAGAAAGTGGGGTTAATTGTGTTTTTGATGTATCTTTGTGTACGTTCGGTTATAAAAGAGGGGTTTGAAGGGGTTTGGGTGCGTAAGCCATGGGTCTCTTTTTGGAAATTGTTGTATAAAGTCTAAAGTGGTTTATTAAACGGTACAGATAGTGCTAGTTGTGTTTTGAAAATGTGTCAGGGTGGTTCTTTTGCGCTATTTGTTCGTTTGGATTATTTTAAGTCCGTGTTCATGTATTTTATTTATCTTTTCAGTTGCAGTGCGTTGGTGGGGTAACCCCGCGTTACCGTGATCATCGGCTTGCGCGTGCTTGTGCGTTTGTGCGAGGCGTGACGCGCCCTTGTGTTTGGACAACAAGCCGAGGTAGGTCCCCCACTGCACTTACCTTTAGATTTTGAATTTATCAATTTCTTGATGTTTTATTAATTTTAATAAATTGGAAATAATATAATATAATTATATTTTATATGATTATTTGGTGCAAAAAGTGCCATTTATTTTATACCGAAAACTTGAAACATTTTCTTGACGAGCAGACACCTAGTATTGAAAGAATGCTCATTTGGACTTTAAACATAATTCATGGAATTTAAAATGTACTTACAGTTCTAATGATATATGATTCTTATGAACAAGGGTTTTGAGCTTTCTCAAGAAATGAGGGTTTGCTTTAAAATTTGTGAAGACCCGTTTGACACTTTAATAAAATAAATTATTTTGGAAAACCCATTCATGGGTACTCTTTGGTGTGCGTTGATTGCATGAGCCATATGTGATGTTTGTGCATCATGACTGATTGATTTACATTGTGGATGCACCCCCTTTTTATTGTATGTTTTGACATGGGAACCTGGCATAGTGAGTGAATATTCTGAGAACGATTGTTGCACTAGTTTATAATACACACTAGCTAGTGGCCCTATAGCAGGGGAATACTGAGTTATTACTGCTATGGGGATTGGGCCCCTTGGTTAGGCCATGCAGGGCTATACCGGGTAGTAGTATGGGAATTATGACGTCATCGAGTGTGGGCATGCCTTCAGGATGAGTCAGATGTATAGTATGTTCTGGATTGTTCACGATCTCCTAGGTTCAACCCATGTTTTATTTTGTGTTTATTTGTTTGTGGCACACGATTGAGGAGTCTATTTCGGTTGCTGGATCGTGTGTGCCATTTTTCTCATTTCCCTTGTCGTGTGTTGTGTGTTATTAGTAGTTTTAATTTTTGGCTAACAACTAAAATTTGGATTTCTAAATTGTTCGCAAAAATATTTTAAAATGCAATGCACCTGTTTCTTTCAAACACTAAAATTGTTTTAAATTAAAAAGGGAAATGGACTGTTACTTGTTTTAAAAATGAAAGTGTGTGTGGAAACCATATTTTGTATAATCTAGTTCAAACCTAAAATTGGTAAATTCTTTATTTAATGGTAGTGCTTTGGGAATAGATTTAATGGGCTAGCCTACTGAGTTTTAATACTCACGCCTATAGTGTTTTCTTGTTTTTAGTTCTACTATAGGTTCTAGTTTTAGTTGTTCACCTTGAGCGACGTTGGTTGTGGTATTGGAAGGTGACCCAAGGGGTCACGTGGAGTTTTGGTCGTGGTCAGGTTAGTGGCGTTGTTGGTTTCTCTTTCTTTATTTGCATTTGTTCTTTTTTTCCGTTGCTTATTTTTTTTGGACAAAATCGTTACCACCTATTTACTTTTGATGCCCGACACTAGTTTCCAGCCTGTGGGGATTGGGAACACCCTTCGGGCCATGTCACGGGCCAGCTCGGGTGACCGGTTCAGTGTCGATCCGGGTTGGTTCATGACAAAATGGTATTAGAGGCAGGTTCTTATTATTTGGGGTGTCTGGTAGATAGAGATTAGGATTGTCGGGACTCGAGAGGTAGGTACAGGAAGGAAGTCATGAACCCTCACCCATTCCGCACCTCGAGTCACCTGGGATAGTCATGGAATTGAGTCTTTGTTTTGTTCTGGTTTGTTTTTGGTTGAGGAATGACAATGAAGGTAAACCGATGTTACATCGTGATCTCACATGGAGTAGTGACCCATGTGGAGTTCGGGTACACAGTTTGAATTCCTCCTAGTTGTTGATGCTTTCTTGGGGCATGGCCCACTACCATGTTACCATGTTAAGTGTGACTGCTAGTCCCTCACTCCAGTGGTTTGATGTAAGTTTAGTGTCGTTTTCGTTCTGGTTGGTGTAAGTGCGTTTTTGGAAATGAAAAAGGGTTTTTGAAAATGAGACTGATTTATTTTAAATGACTTTAAATTTATGAAATGGGTTTTAAAATTGAAAGCCTTTGGTTTTGAAAGCTGGTGTTTGATTTGAAATTTGTCGAGAATGGTTTGGGGTGAAACCTCAGGTACTCCTTATGAACGTTTGCACATGTGAGAGGATGTGTGGAAAGTGTGTGTTGGTGCATATGAATGAATGTGGATGAGGACATGTGCAATGGTTCATGAGATTACCTGGGTGTGTTTGAAATTAAAGGCTTGAACTTGTTTTCTAAATTGGATTTTAAATAGGAAAATGGTTTTGAGAAGTTATTTTGGTTTGAAAAGTATATTTGGTATTTGGAGAGTGGTCTTGAAAGAAAGCGGTTTTGAAAAAAAGGGTGGTTTTGGAATTTAAAATGGAATGAGAATTTTGGAAAGGGAATTTTGGGTTGCGTTTGTGGTGGTTTGGTTTTTCATGAGATGTTAGTTTTTGGATTAGGGTGCTTCATTGATGTTGCTTCGATTGATATCAGTTTCGGCTTGGTGTTATATACGTTGTTGTTCAGAAACGCCACCCAGAAAGGACCCCAGAGTTTTGATGAATCATGCCCAATTTTTGGTCCTTATCGGACGTTGTCTGTCCTTTATGGTGATTGGAGTCTGTTAGAGACAGTGGAGTGGATTGAAGAGGTCGAGCGCATCTTCAGGGTATTTGGAACTCCCAAAAATGTTAGAGTGCATGCTGTCCGGGGTTTGTTCAAAGGTCCTCTAGCTCTGGACGAGTAAGAGTTGTTCGCCCCGCCATTACTGCAAGTTGGGATGATGTGGTATGTCTTCAAACCCATCTTTGTTCAATGGTTTATACTTGTGGAGGCGAAGGGGAAGAAAATGGAAGATCTCATGCGTATTCAACATGGCCAGCAGATGGTGAAAGCGTATGTTGACCATTTCAGGGATCTTGCGTCTCTTTTTCCGAGGGTAGTGTCGCAAGAATGGATGAAGAATTCCCCCTTCCTTAGGGTTCTTCGTCCATAGGTCAAGGAGTGAGTCCTCCCTTTTTGGGAGCACCACTTTTGAGAAGTTGGTGTATGAGTTGTTCTTAGTTGAGTTGGTCTCTGGAGCGCAAACGACTGGCAATCCACCGTATTCGGTTGCTCGTGAAGGTCCACCAGCTGACAAGCAGAGTGTGTCAGGTAAATCTGTTTCTAAAGAGTTCCTTCCAGTGGCTCTAACTTCCAGTTTGTCAGACCGTCTAATGGTGTACCATCAGTATGGACGTTTAGGTCATATGAGCCACCACGTCACACCCCTCTGAAGACGTTCCATCATTGCAGGTGTCTGGGCCATCTAGAGAAGTTCTGCATGATGCGTCTCCTGAAGAAGAATCTATGACTGAAGGATTCTAGTGCCTGACTACGAGGAAAGAGATGATTCAGCCATCAGAACCCCAACCACAGGTCTTGGGGTGAAGCTTGCGCGTAGTTAGGAGTTGTCACGACCCGTCCTTGGGGCCCGTGTCGTGACTACCCCAAGCCCGCCTTCCATAGGCCAGGGGCTGGCGACTATCACCAAGGCGTAATTCCCAACAAAAAGGGAAGGAATTGCCTTTGAAAAGTAAACAAACACCACAGAGTAAGCAAGCGGAAAAGTAAACACTAAGTAAAAATGGTACAAGCTGTGCTGAAAGTAAAAGGGGCCGAAAATACAAGCCCAACTGTAAAGTACAACTGAAAGGAAAAACAGAAAATGAAAGGAAAAGTCGCAGCGTCGAGACGTCCTCTGGAAGTCCCACCTGAAGGGTGGGTACAAATAGCCTCCACTGCTCCTCGGGTCCACCTGACCACTCCGAGTACTTCCCGCCCAGTGGTCCACCTCCAGGTATCGTCCTGCTCCGCACGCCTCCACCACGATCAGCGCTGTCCGTCGTCTGCAACCAACACAACGTAGTGCGGGCATAGCCCGTGCAGGGGTGAGTATAAGCTACTCAGTAGGGACCCCGAGACCCCCGAAGGTCTCCTGAAATCCACAAGGGATAATCCACAAAGGAAGGGTACAATCACGAAGCAACATCTGACACGGCTTAGGTATATCCCCATACATATACCTAAGTCATCAATTCCCGTTCGGCTCCAACTTCCGAGCCCAAGCACAACCCAGTCCACACAGGAAACCAAAACGTATACCCACACAGGATAGCTCAACACAATCCAAAAAGGAGAGTAAATAGTAAATCCACACAGGATAGCTCAACACAATCCACAAATGAGAGTAAACAGTAAATCCACACAGGATAGCACAACACAATCCACAAAGGAGAGTAAATAGAAGATTCAGCTCACATAGGAATACTTCTTCGGATGACGATGAAGATGATCACTGATCCATCTAAGTCATTGGACCCACGATGGATCGATAGGTAACTAACCCCCGCAATGACCCAGACAGGATCGGTCCCACACAGGACCTATAGGCGCTGGCTCACACAGAACCGCTGAGCGCTGACCCACACAGGATCGGACCCACACAGGATCGGGCCCACATAGGACCGGGCCCACACAAGACCTGTAGTACTGATCCACGTAGGATCGCTGAGTGTAGTCGTCGTCGCAGTCCACTGAGGATCTCTGCACAGTCTTCGCTGCAATCCACTGAGGATCTCTGCACGGTCATCGTCGGAGTCCACGTAGGATCTCTACACAGTCGTCGCTGTCGAAAAAGCAGTCGCAGCCAGCTCTAGGGTTTCCGCACACAGCAAGCTCGTTCGGGAGGGTCCGCTCTACTAGCCGAGAGGCCGATACATCAACTATCACAAAGACCGAAGTTGATGTATCCAAAAGTTCCATATCGTCAACAGGAACTCAACGTCGCAGACGGCGCGTCAATCGGACGCCCGGTCTGAGAGTTATTGGCTTTTTCGTCCCAGGGGCCCGGTTAGTTTTTAAGGAAAAACCAACCCGACCGTAATCCACCTGCGTCCAAACCTTGGGCGGAGTATGCCAAAAGATCCGTATCACTTAGAGAAATTCAACAAAGCTGACGGAACGTCAATCGGACGTCCGTAGCTCAAGATATGAGTGTTTCCGTTCGGAGGGCACGGTTGGTTTCGTGTACGAACCAACCCGGCCAAACTCAAAGTACTCCAAAACCTTGAGTGCGATAAACCGAAAAGACCGTCTCGATCCAAGGATCGTGTTTCCGCTGACGGCGGGTCGTTTGGAGGCCCGTAGCTCAAGATACGGCCATTTGAACGAAAACCGTCCGAAGACGGGGGTCCGGGCCCGGGCCGACCCGGCCCGACCCCCCCTAGGTCGGTCGAACCCGGTCCGACCCGGTCGGACTGGTCTGGCTAAGCCAACCCGGCCCGGCTCGGCCGAGCGGCCGAGTGGCCGACACGGGGGGAGCCGCCGCCCCGCGTGACACCCCCGCGGCACCCGCGTGGTGTCGGCCAGACAACCGGACGCAGCTGAAGCCGCGTCCCGAGTGACGCGAGGTGGAGCTGCCGCCCCCGGGTGACACCCGCGGGACACCCGCGGGGTGTCTCCCTGGCACCGGACGCGACTTCAGCCGCGTCCCGCGAGCGCCGCCGCTGCGGTCAGTGCCGCGTCGGTCTCGTCCGGCGGCGCGCCGGGCGCCGCCGTGCCGGCGACCCGCGCCGCCGCCGGCTTCCGCGGGCCGCCGGAGTCGCTCCGTTGGCCCTTTTTTCTTCCCTTCTGCGCCGTTGCTCCTCCCGGAACTCGTTCTTTACTGCGAGATCATCAAACTTCCGTTGCGGCACGTTTCGTCGTCGCCCGTTAATCCGCACAAGAACAAAGAACGGCAGAGGGTTGTCAGGCCATGTTAGTTTGGCCCGCACCCTCCGCGTTAGATATAAACAACGGGAGAATTTTTATTCCACACAGGAAACAACAATTTTAATAAGTTTAAAATTGTTCACAAATCCGGTTCTTTAACTTTTTAAAGAAACATTTATGGGAATATAAAGAGGGGGTAATCCAAAAACAAAATCCCTACCTCGTAGTCATCGTGCGTGAGCGTTCTTCGCAGAATTCTCGTCGCGAAAGGTGGAGATCGTCGCGTCGTCACGGAAGGGCGTCGCGTCGTCGCGGAACACGGCGTTGAGTCGGCGAACTCAACGGACCATGAAACAGCAGATTTAATTTAATTAATTAAATCCATGTTTTGGTAAAGAACCACAAAAGGAGATTAAAAAGAAGTCTGAGACTCTTACCTCAAGCAGCCGATCGAAGATCCGTCGCGGAGGAAGAGTCATCGCAGAAGAACGTTGCAGGAAGGGAACGTCAGCGTTGCGGATCACGGCGTCGCGTCGTCGATTTCCGGTTTCGACGTTCTTCGCGTTCTTCGTGAAGGAGGATGAAGGTTCAAGGATCCTCTCTCAACGAGTAATCCTCCAAAAAGATAGGTTGGTCTTATTTTATTATTATGCCAACACACGAAAAAGGGTAAGTAACGACCCATAAATTCGTTGAATTAATTCAACGAAAGAAACAGATCATTTAATTTACGAAATAAGCCGCCCAATTAAATGGTCTGTTAAGAAATTTAGAAAACGCGTCAGTTGACTTTCATAATGACGGGTTTTTGTGGGTGCGTTACTTAGCGGAAAGAAACGGCGGGGCTCGTGTGGGCCCCACCTCACAAATATCCTACCAAGGGGGTAGGATATTTTTTGGATAGCATCCTATCTGGATCAACCCAGTTTAAGCCGCTTTTAAGTGGCTTCCAAGTGGCTTAAGTGAAATAAAATAAAGTTGTCGCAAAATTATTTTATTTCTTAACTTTAAGCCCGAAAATTAAAAACCACACCCGAGAAAACGCAACTCCGGAAGAGGCTTTTCTAAGCGAATACCAGCGCTGCGATTTTATCGGTGCCCTAAGAATTCGATTCTGGGAACCGGTTCAAATGTTAGAAAAACCCGCTCGTCCGTTCACTGAACGTACCCAAGCCAAACTTCGGAAAATGATTCCGGGCACACCGGGCCTCGGAATCAGGTTCCATCAGAGACTGCGCTCTTGTAAAATTACAAAGAAAATTAAGAAAAAAAATTCCATTGAAATTTACGGGTCTTTACATTACTCCCACCTCAGGGCTTTACGTCCCCGTAAAGATACATCATAAACTAGGGAAACAAATGTGGGTACTGAGCACGCATCTGAGCCTCTCGCTCCCAAGTGCTCTCCTGGAGGTTCCCGTGCTGCCATCTGATGCGCACAAGAGGAATTGATCACCCACGTAGGACCCTCTCATGTCGATCCTCTATCTCCACCGGGACCTCTACAAAAGTCGCCCCATCATCCACGTCTAGCTCCCCGTAGTCAATGATGTGCGTCGGGTCGTGCACGTATCTCCTCAGCTGAGATACGTGGAAGACGTCGTGCACCCAGTGCAACTGAGGTGGCAGAGCCAAGCGATAAGCCACCTCGCCAACCCTGCTGAGGACCTGGAAGGGTCCGATGAAGCGTGGAGACAACTTGCCGCCTCGGCCAAATCTCCGCAATCCACGTTGAGGTGAGACCCGCAAGAAGATGTGGTCTCCATCCTCGAACTCTAGTAGCCTCCGCCTCCTGTCAGCATATGACTTCTGCCGGCTCTGTGCTGTCCTCATCCGCTCCTGGATGACCTAGACCTTCTCTGTCGTGGCCCGGACCATCTATGGTCCCACAAGTGCTGACTCTCCAGGGTCTGTCCAGCACAAAGGAGATCTGCAAAGCCTGTCGTACAATGCCTCATATGGTGCCATCCCGATGGTGGAGTGGTAGCTGTTGTTGTACGCGAACTCCACCAAGGGTAGGTTGTCCTCCCAGCTGCGACCAAAGTCGAGGACACATGCGCGGAGCATGTCCTCAAGAGTCTGAATGGTCCTCTCCGTCTGACCATCCGTCTGAGGGTGAAAGGCGGTGCTCAGACGTAGCCGCGTCCCGAACGCCTCCTGCAACCCTTTCCAAAGCCGGTAAGTAAAGAGAGAGTCCCGATCGGAGACGATAGTCGATGGAACACCGTGAAGCCGCACAATCTCTTGAAAATAGAGACGCCCCAAGATCTCCACTGAGCCCTACTCTCAAATGGGTAAGAAGTGTGCCGAATTGGTGAGTCGGTCAACAATCACCCAAATGGAGTCGTGACCTCTAGAAGTGCGTGGAAGTCCAGTCACAAAGTCCATAGATATCCCGTCCCACTTCCACTCCGGGACCTCCAAGGGCTGTACCAAGCCTGCTGGTACCTGATGCTTTTCCTTCACCTGCTGGCAGGTGAGGCACTGTGAAATGAAATCTGCCACAAACTTCTTCATGCCCGGCCACTAGTGCTGTCGCCTGAGATCCTGGTACATCTTCACCACTCCAGGATGTACTGCCAAAGGAGAAGTGTGAAACTCTCTCAGCACCTCCTCTCGTAAAGCGACTGGTACCAAGGTACGTCCTCTGAAAAGGACGTCGTTCTCTGCTCTAAGGGAGAAACCATCAAGTGTCAGTCCCAAGGATATCTGTGCACGCCACGTCTCACAGTCAGCGTCCCCACGCTGTGCCTCTCTGACCCGCTGTAGAATTGGAGGAGAGACTGTGAGAGACTGAAGGAAGGCTGCTCCGTCTCTATCCACAAAGGATATCTGCAAAGCGGCTAGATGCTCTGTCGCCTCCTCAAGTAGCTGGATGCTCGTCCTCCTACTGAGGGCATCAACTACCACATTCCCCTTCCAAGGAGTATAGAATATCTCAAAGTCATAGTCCTGGAGGAACTCGAGCCATCGCCGCTGTCTCAGGTTCAGGTCCTTCTGAGAGAAGACGTACCTGAGACTCTGATGGTCAAAAAAGACTGTAAAGCACTCGCCCATCAGATAGTGCCGCCATGTCTTCAGAGCAAAGCCCACTGCTGCCAACTCCAAGTCATGGGTGGCGTAGTTCTGCTCATGCGGCCTCAACTGACATGATCAGTAGGCAATCACGGCCCGCTCCTGCATCAGGACACACCCGAGTCCGATCCCTGATGCATCGCAGTAGACTACGTATCCAACTCCCTCCTCAGGCAACCTCAAGATAGGTGCACTGGTCAACCTCTGCCTCAGCTCCTGGAAGCTCTGCTGACATCTGTATGACCACACGAAGGGTTTCCCCTTCTTCATCAATGCTGAGAGTGGGTCCGCAACTCTGGAGAAGTCTGGCACAAATCTCATATAGTATCCGGCTAGGCCCAAGAAACTCCGCACCTCTGTCACACTCTTGTGTGGCTCCCAAGCTAGCACTGCCTTGATCTTCGCGGGATCCACCGCAACACCCGCCTCAGAAATGACGTGCCCCAAGAAGTGGAACTCACGTAACCATAACTAGAACTTCGAGAGCTTTCCATAAAGCTGGTGCTCTCGGAGTGTGTCTAGTACAACCCGTAGGTTGTAGGCGTGCTCCTCCTCCGTCGTCGAGTACACCAAAATGTCGTCGATGAAGACCATGACAAATCGATCGAGGTATGGCTGGAAGATCCTATTCATGAGGCCCATGAACACTGCTGGAGCATTGGTTATGCCAAAAGGCATAACCAAGAACTCATAGTGGCCATACCGACACCTAAAGGCCATCTTCTGCATGTCCTCGTCTCGAACTCTGAGCTGATGATAGCCTGATCTGAGGTCTATCTTCGAGAACCACCGTGCTCCCTTGAGTTGATCGAAGAGGTCATCAATCCTCGGTAGCGGATACTTGTTCGTCACTGTCACCTGGTTCAGGCGACGATAATCGACACACAGTCTCAAGCTCCCGTCCGCCTTCTTGGCGAATAAAATCGGGGAAGCCCAGGGTGAAACACTGGGTCGGATGAACCCCTTGCCCTACAAGTCCTCCAACTGTACCCGCAGCTCTCGAAGCTCAGCGGGGGCCATCCGATATGCTGGAGTGGATATCGGGGCTGTCCCGGGGTACATATCAATATAAAAGTCTACCTCTTTGTGAGGAGGTAGCCCTGGAACATCGTCGGGGAAGACGTCTGCATACTGATCCACCACTACAGGAAAACTGGGACTCCGCACGTCAACTGATCCAAGGATGAGGCTAGCCAACTGATGAGTGATGGGATGACCTCTCCTCTGCGTGAGTCCATCCTGTGCTGCTAAGGCTCCCTTCTGGCCGGTGAAGGTGAACCTGCTCCCGTCGGTGCGCATACATCGCACCTTGCGCCTAATGTAGTCAATCTGTGCATCGACCGTAGATAACCAATCCATGCCGAAGATGACGTCGTAAGGCCTCGATGCCGCTACTAGAAGATACCAGCCAAAGCTCTCGCCTCCTAGAGTAAGCTCACACTACCAGCACCAGTGTGTAATCATCGAGTCTTCTCCCGTAGGAGTCTCTAGTCGTAAGGATCGAGCCAACGGCTCTGTTGGAATCTCCGAGCTCCGAATAAGGGCAGTGGCTATGAAAGAGTGACTCGCTCCTGTGTCTATAAGAACAGCAGCAAGGGTGGAATAGACACAGATCGTACCTCGAATCATCTCTGGCGTGCCGTGGTCGTAGGCCTCTGCTGCCTGGAGATGTGCCTGTCTCTGCCCGCCAGCTCCCTGTGGTCGGGGCGGGCCTCCTGGTGGTGGTGGTGGCAGATCCTCAAAGCGTCGCCCACCACCTGCCGTTCGGCCAGCTCCTCTGCCTCATCGGCCTCCTCCCTGCGGACCACCATGGTCGACCCTCTGCCTCTTCCTGGGTGGTCCCTCCACCGTCTGCTGCCCCTCGGTATGACGGGTCGGGCAGTCACGAGCCATGTGGCCCTGCCCGCCGCACTCGTAGCACTGTCTGCCTCTCGGAAGACTGGCTCTGCGCTGTGTGCCCCGAAATGCTGAGCCAGTGTCCCGAGGTCGTCTGCTGGAAGACCTGGTCTGCATAGAACCCTGAGTCATCCGTCGGCTTCCTGCTGCCGAAGACTCCGCCACATGCCGCCCTGTGGTAGGTCTCGCTGTAGACTCAGCCAGAAAACTCTCGATCAGAAGGAATCGCTCCAGCACTCCTGCCTGGGTCAGGATGCTGAGGGAGATTAGTGACGCCCTGATCTCATGTCTCAATCCCTACTTGAAGGTCCGAGCCTGGAAGAAGGGGTCCCGTACCATGTCTGTCGAGTAGCGAGAAAGATCGGTGAACCTCGCTGCGTACTGAGCGACCGTCAAGCTGCCCTGCCGCAGCTGAAGAAGCTCCTGAATGCGCACCGCACGGAGGGTGGCCGGGACGAACTCTGAGCGGAAGAGGCTCTCGAAGTCTGTCCAGATGAGGGAGGCCTCATCGTGTACCTGGAGCATCAAGCTCCACCATCGCCCTGCTGCTGTGTGCAGTAGGTTCACCGCGAGGATCACCATGAGGTCTGCTGGTGTCCTCACTAGCCTGAAAACTCAAACGACCGCCTCCAGCCAGTTCTCGGCTGCCTGGGGGTCCGTCTCCCGACGGAACCTGGGTGGTCGCTAGCGCTGGAACTCGTGTAGAGCTCCGAGGCATCGTGCATCGTCAGCTGCCAGTGCTGGAAGCATCGGGGGATCGGTGTGTAAAGGTACCGCTGGTGCCTCTGCTGTCAACGGGCCCTGTACCGAGGCCTCATCACTCGGCGGGCTATCGTCACTCTCTACTCTCGGAACCCTAGTTGGCTGCTGTCTTCGGGCCATCCTGAAAAGGAAACAAGTGCGCCACGGTCAGAACAGTATACCTGGTGAGCTGACACAAGTAATCACAAAGAAAACTTGAAACACACATGCAATCAATGTTTTCGTGCATTAAGTCGGGAATCAGAAGTCAGGGTCCTGGTGTATGGATACGTCGGCCGCTGCACCAACACTGGACTCCCTGGACTGATAACCACACTCAATACGCTAAACACTATTGCTTCACATAGAAGAAAGATCAGAGTCTACGGTATAACCAACCACCTCTGATAAAAATTTGTCACGACCCATCCTTGGGGCCCGTGCCGTGACTACCCCAAGCCCGCCTTCCATAGGCCAGGGGCTGGAGACTAGCACCAAGGCGTAATTCCCAACAAAAAGGGAAGGCATTGCCTTTGAAAAGTAAACAAGCACCGTAGAGTAAGCAAGCGGAAAAGTAAACACTAAGTAAAAACAGTACAAGTTTTGCTGAAAGTAAAAGGGGTCGGAAATACAAGCCCAACTGTAAAGTACAACTGAAAGGAAAAACAGCAACTGAAAGGAAAAGCCGCAGCATCGAGCCATTCTCTGGAAGTCCCACTTGAAGGGTGGGTACAGATAGCCTCCACTGCTCCTCGGGTCCACCTGACCGCTCCGAGTACGTCCCGCCCAGTGGTCCACCTCCAGGTACCGTCCTACTCTGCACGCCTCCACCACGATCAGCGATGTCCGTCGTCTGCAACCAACACAACGTAGTGCGGGCATAGCCCGTGCAGGGGTGAGTATAAGCTACTCAGTAGGGACCCCGATACCCCCGAAGGTCTCCCGAAATCCACAAGGGATAATCCAAAAAGGAAGGGTACAATCACGAAGAAACATCTGACACAGCTTAGGTATATTCCCATACATATACCTAAGTCATCAATTCCCGTTCGGCTCCAACGTCCGAGCCCAAGCACAACCCAATCCACACAGGAAAGCAAAACGTATACCCACACAGGTTAGCTCAACACAATCCACAAAGGAGAGTAAATAGTAAATCCACACAGGATAGCTCAACACAATCCAAAAAGGAGAGTAAATAGTAAATCCACAGAGGATAGCACAACAGAATCCACAAAGGAGAGTAAACAGAAGATTCAGCTCACACAGGAATACTTCTTCGGATGACGATGAAGATGATCACTGATCCATCTAAGTCGTCGGACCCACGAAGGATCGATAGGTAACAAACCCCCGCAATGACCCACACAGGATCGGGCCCACACAGGACCTGTAGGTGCTGGCTCACACAGAACCGCTGAGCGCTGACCCACACAGGATCGGACCCACACAGGATCGGGCCCACACAGGACTGGGCCCACACAGGACCTGTAGCACTGATCCACGTAGGATTGCTGAGTGCAGTAGTCGTCGCAGACCACTGAGGATCTCTGCACAGTCGCCGCCGCAGTCCACTGAGGATCTCTGCACAGTCGTCGTCGGAGTCCACAGAGGATCTCTGCACAGTCGTCGCTGTCGAAGAAGCAGTCGCAGCCAGCTCTAGGGTTTCCCCACACAGCAAGATCGTTCGGAAGGGTCCGCTCCATGAGCCGAGAGGCTGATACATCAACTATCACAAAGACCGAAGTTGATGTATCCAAAAGTTCCGTATCGTCAATAGGAACTCAACGTCGCAGACGGCGCGTCAATCGGACGCCCGGTCTGAGAGTTATTGGCTTTTTCGTCCTAGGGGCCCGGTTGGTTTTTAAGGCAAAACCAACCTGACCGTAATCCACCTGCGTCCAAACCTTGGGTGGAGTATGCCAAAACATCCGTCTCACTTAGAGGAATTCAACAAAGCTGACGGCACGTCAATCGGACTTTCGTAGCTCAAGATATGAGTGTTTCCGCTCCGAGGGCCCGGTTGGTTTCGTGTACGAACCAACCCGGCCGAACACAAAGTACTGCAAAACCTTGAGTGCGATAAACCGAAATGACCTTCTCGATCCAAGGATCGCGTTGTCGCTGACGGCGTGTCGTTTGGAGGCCCGTAGCTCAAGATGCGGCCATTTGAACGAAAACCGTCCGAAGACGGGGGGTCCGGGCCCGGGCCGACCCGGGCCGACCCCCCTGGGTCGGCCGAACCCGGCCCGCCCGGCCCGGCTCGGCCGAGCGGCCGAGTGGCCGACGCGGGGGGAGCCGCCGCCCCGCGTGACACCCCCGCGGCACCCGCGGGTTGTCGGCCAGACAACCGGACGCAGCTGAAGCCGCGTCCCGAGTGACGCGGGGGGGAGCCGCCGCCCCCGCGTGACACCCGCAGGACACCCGCGGGGTGACTCCCTGGCGCCGGACACGGCTTTAGCCGCGTCCCGCAAGCGCCGCCGCCGCGGCGGTCTCGTCCAGCGGCGCGCCGGGCGCCGCCGTGCCGGCGACCCGCGCCGCCGCCGGCTTCCGCGGGCCGCTGGAGTCGCTCCGGTGGCCCGTTTTTCTTCCCATCTGCGCTGTTGCTCCTCCCGGGACTCGTTCTTTACTGCAGGATAATCAAACTTCCATTGCGGCAGGTTCCGTCGTCGCCCGTCAATCCGCACAAGAACGAAGAACGGCGAAGGGTTGTCGGGCCGTGTTCTTTTGGCCCGCACCCTCCGCATTAGATATAAACAACGGGAGAATTTTTATTCCACACAGGAAACAAAAATTTTAATAAGTTTAAAATTGTTCACAAATCCGGTTCTTTAACTTTTTAAAGAATCATTTATGGGAATATAAAAAGGGGGTAATCCAAAAATAAAATCCCTACCTCGTAGTCGTCGTGCGTGAGCGTTCTTCGCGGAATGCTCGTCGCGGAAGGTGGAGATCATCGCGTCGTCGCGGAAGGGCGTCGCGTCGTCGTGGAACACGGCGTTGAGTCGGAAAACTCAACGGACCATGAAACAGCAGATTTAATTTAATTAATTAAATCCGTGTTTTGGTAAAGAACCACGAAGGAAATTAAAAAGAAGTCCGAGACTCTTACCTCAAGCAGCCGATCGAAGATCCGTCGTGGAGGAAGATTCGTCGCAGAAGAACGTTGCAGGAAGGGAACGTCGGCGTCGCGGATCACGGCGTCGCGTCGTCGATTTCTGGGTTCGGCGTTCTTCGCGTTCTTCACGTTCTTCGCGAAGGAGGATGAAGGTTCAAGGATCCTCTCTCAATGAGTAATCCTCCAAAAAGATAGGTTGGTCTTATTTTATTATTATGCCATCACACGAAAAAGGGTAAGTAACGACCCATCAATTCGTTGAATTAATTCAACGAAAGAAACAGCTCATTTAATTTACGAAATAAGCCGCCCAATTAAATGGTCTGTTAAGAAATTAAGAAAACGCGTCAGTTGACTTTCATAATGACGGGTTTTCGCAGGTGCGTTACTTAGCGGAAAGAAACAGCGAGGCTCGTGCGGGCCCCACCTCACAAATATCCTACCAAGGGGGTAGGATATTTTCTGGATAGCATCCTATCTGAATCAACATTGTTTAAGCCGCTTTTAAGTGGCTTCAAGTGGCTTCCAAGTGGCTTAAGTGAAATAAAATAAAGTTGTCGCAAAATAATTTTATTTCTTAACTTTAAGGCCAAAAATTAAAAACCACACCCGAGAAAACACAACTCTGGAAGAGGCGTTTCTAAGAAAATACCGGCGCTGCGATTTCATTGGTGCCCTCAGAATTCGATTCCGGGCAACGGTTCAAAAGTTAGAAAAACCCGCTCGTCCGTTCACTGAACGTACCCGAGCCAAACTTCGGAAAATGATTCCGGGCACACCGGGCCTCGGAATCAGGTGCTGTCAGAGATTGTGCTCTTGTAAAATTCCAAAGAAAATTAAGAAAAAAATTTCCTTGAAATTTACGGGTCTTTATAGGAGTTGTCGGGGGTGTCAAGCCACAGTTCGGGTTTTGGTGTTCTGTGTTGCCAACGAAACATTTAAAGTCCGTCTGTTCTCGTTCTTCCACTGTTAACATTTTGGCGTTGTTGTAGGTCAATTGTTTTGTCGTGAAGTTGGGATGGACATGGTCGTTGTAATCCAAATAGTCTGATTTGTCTGAATTATGATTCTCTGAATCGTACGTTTTTATTTAAAAGTGTGTTTGAACCTTGTATGGGTTAATCTCAGTTTGACAGTGTTCGTTTGGAGATTTAAGTGCCTGTGGAAGGATAGACGTTTGTGGTAGTTCTCGAGTTTACTTCATGGGTTATGTTCCTCTCAGATTTTTCTCTCTAGTGTTTAGGGTTTTTAATCTATGTCAAGAGTTCTATGTTTTAGCGGAGGTGTTGTTTCGCTCGTGCTATAAAGGTTAGTTTGGGTTAGTTGGGAGTTCCCACGTCAACCCCCCTTCCCGAGGAGCTATGTTTGAGTGTTAAAATTTCTACTCTAGTTGAGTCCTTATGTTGGGGAGAACCCTCTCATTTTCTCTCATTCTCTTATGTTGTGGTTTCTTCTAGTTTTATTTGGGCATTGATTCTAGTTTGGTCCATCGTTCAGCTGGGTGACTTTCAAGGGGCAGAAAGTGTCTATGGTGGGGAGAATTGTCACACCCCGACCTCAAAGATTTGTTATTATCAATTACTTTAATTATTACTTTAGGTTTTAGACTTTTTTTTCCACTTTCGCACGATCATCCCGCGCGGTTAGGAGTAACAGCGCGGTGCCCGCACGGACTCTCGGGTGTGTCAGAGTTATGGCGCGCGACTCACGCACAATTTATAGAACCACGCAGAGAGCACGTGACTTGACCCTACAAGCGGGTAGTACCAGGTGGCACGGTTCGAGCGTCGTTTGATCAGCAGTGCGTTGAACTGCAGGCGAGTAATGCAACTGCCCCGATTTTTGAAGTAAATGAATGAATTGATTTAAATGGTAAATGGGAAAAAATATTTATATAAATAAATAAAATAGCGTATGTAAAATTAAATTAAACTGATTTTTATAATGTTTTTAATAATTATAACAATAACAATATGTTTTTTTATCCAATAATATTGTTATTATAATTATTGTA
Source organism: Viscum album (assembly GCA_963277665.1). Classification (NCBI taxonomy): domain Eukaryota; kingdom Viridiplantae; phylum Streptophyta; class Magnoliopsida; order Santalales; family Viscaceae; genus Viscum; species Viscum album. The sequence goes on along the minus strand of OY728160.1, from coordinate 80,769,407 downwards.
TTGTTATTGAATGAAAAAAAGGAGAACCCAAACCCTAACTCTACCCAGTGACCCCCCCCCCCACATTTTCCCTTCCCCCTTTTTTTCCTACGGCACTCGCGGCCTTCCCCTGTTCTCCCCGCATCGCGCCCCTGCTGTGCACTCCCCGTTGCCTCCTCACCGCACCGAGCGAGCCGCCCCCTCCTAATGATGAAAAGAAGCAAGTCTCCGCCACCGGCACCCACTTGCACCACCTCCGCACTCGCCCCCTGTTTACCCCATGCACAACAGTGCCTCCCATCGCACCACCACCTTTGCCACAACCCCCCATTTCTTTTCATGTTCTGCGCCTTCGGATGCCGCACCAGCCGCGCCTAGACCTCACCCTTTCTCTGCTCCTCAGCACCCAGCTTCACCGCTTCCAAGCGCCCACTGCACCTCTGCCTCATACACATGACCTCCAGCACGCCTGCACCCATCCCGGCCGACCATCCAACCCATCCCTCCTTTTTCGAGCCGATGCGCCCCCCTTGCTCCCTGGCTATTTTTTTCCCGGCGTCCCTCTGGCCAGTGAGGACTTCTTCCGGTGACATCCCCCCTCCTCTTCGGTAGTCTCCTTTCCCCCCTTGGTAGAGTTTTATTTTATTTTTATTTTATAATAATTATTGTTATTATTATTTTTTATCCAAATCTTGGATGCAAGGGTTTAATTCCAAAATTTTGGACTGAGGTTGTTGTCTAGGGCTGTTTTGGTTCCTCACTAGTGCGGTTGAGGTGCGAGCATTGTTTTGTACAATTTTCAGGAGGTTGTTCATCATTTGAGGTGAGTTTGTCTTTTTGTGAAAATCTTCTTGGGGTAGTATTCAATTGTTTCATGTTTTGTGCTTTGTCTGTGATATTTAACTGGTGGCTTGAAATTTTATTAAAATTGTTTTATAAACTTTTAACTAGTTTAATAAATATTATATGTTGTGCAGTTTGTGTTTTGGTTTAGCGTCGATGTGCGGAGAGTCATAAAAGATGTTTTTGAATAGGTTTTGGTGTGTGTAAACTGAAAAGTGGTTTTTTATGAAAAGTGATGATATTTTGTGTGTGAAAACGGGTGTGTTATTTTGTAAAATGTTTTACGGGTTGGTTGTTAAGTGCGAGTCATGTTTTGGTGTGATGATGTTGTGTGTTTTATTTTAAAGTTTTTTCTTATGTGAAACTGAGTATGTTTTGATGTGAATCTTGGTTTTACCATTTGCGGATGTTTTATAAATTATTCAAATGGTTTATTTAAATGTTAAGTTAGTTTATTAATCTTTTCAAGTGGGTTTAATTGTGTTTTTGATGCAGCGTTGTGTACGTTCGGTTATAAAAGAGGGTTTTGAAGGGGTTTGGGTGCGTAAGCCGTGGCTCACTTTTTTGTAAATTGTTGTATAAATTCTAAAGTGGTTTATTAAACGGTAAAAATAATAGAAGTTGTGTTTTGAAAATGTTTCGGGGTGGTTATTTTGCGCTGTTTGTTCATTTGGATTATTTTAAGTCTGTGTTCATGTATTTTGTTTATCTTTTCGGTTGCAGCGCATTGTCGCGGTAACCCCGCGTTACCGCGATCATCGGCTTGCGCGTGCTTGTGATTCTGTGTAAGGCGTGATGCGCCCTTGTGTTTGGACAACGAGCCGAGGTAGGTCCCCCACTCCACTTACCTTTAGATTTAGAATTTATCAATTTCTTGATATTTTATTAATTTTTATAAATTGGAAATAATATAATATAATTAAATTTTATATGATTATTTGGTGAGAAAAGAGCCGTTTATTTTATACAGAAATCTTGAAACTTTTTCTTGACGAGCAGACACCCATTATTGAAAGAATTCTCATTTGGCCTTTAAACATAATTCACGGAATTTCAAATGTACTTCTAGTTTTAAAGATATATGATTCTTCTGAACAAGGGTTTTGAGCTTTCTCAAGAAATGAGGCTTTTCATTAAAATTTGTGAAGACCCGTTTGGCACTTTAATAAAATAAATTATTTTGGAAAACCCATTCTGGGGTGATCTTTGGTGTGCGTTGATTGCGTGAGCTATATGTGATGTTTGTGCATCGTGACTGATTGATTTACATTTTGGATGCAACCCCTTTTTATTGTATGTGTTGACATGGGAACCTGACATAGTGAGTGAATCTTCTAAGAACGATTATTGCACTAGTTTAGAATATGCAATGGCTAGTGGCCCCATAGCAGGGGAATACTGAGTTATTGCTGCTATAGGGATTGGGCCCCTTGGTTAGGCCATGCAGGGCTATACCGGGTATTAGTATGGGCGTTATGACATCATCGAGTTTGGGCATGCCTTCAAGATGAGTCAGATGTATAGTATGTTCTAGATTGTTCACGATCTCCTAGGTTCGACCCATGTTTTATTTAGTGTTTATTTGTGTGTGGTGCACGATTGAGGAGTTTAGTTCGGTTTCTGGATCGTGTGTGCCATTTTTCCCATTTTCTATGGCGTGTGTTGTGTGTTATGAGTAGTTTTCTTTCTTGGATAAAAACTAAAATTTGGATTTCTAAATTGTTCGCAAAATTTTTTTAAAATGAAATGCACCTGTTTCTTTCAAACACTAAACTTATTTTAAATTAAAAAGGGCAATGGACTATTAATTGTTTTAAAAATGAAAGTGTGTGAGGAAACCATATTTTGTATAATCTATTTCAATCCTGAAATTGGTATATTCTTTTTTTAAAGGTAGTGCTTTGGGAATAAATTTAACAGGCTAGCCTACTGAGTTTTAATACCCACACCTATAGTGTTTTCTTGTTTTTAGTTCTGTTACAGGTTCCAGGTTCATTTGTTCACCTTGAGCGACATTGGTTGTGGTATTGGAAGGTGACCCAAGGGGTCACGTGGATTTTTGGTCATGGTCAGGTAAGTGGCATTGTTGGTTTCTCTTTCTTTATTTGCATTTGTTCTTTTTTTCCGTTGATTATTTTTTTTGGGCCAAATCGTTCCCACCTATTTACTTTTGATGCCCGACACTAGTTGCCAACCCGTGGGGATCAGGAACGCCCTTCAGGCCATGTCATGGGCCGGCTCGGGTGACCGGTTCAGGGTCAATCCGGGTTAGTTCGTGACAATTCCACTGGACTTATAAAATACCTTTTTCAAATGGGAAATACATGGTTAGAGGCCATTTCCCTATGCGTTATTTTTTCAAAGGGGCCAAAATCGTCTAAATTGATTTTTTTAAATATTTTTTTATATTAATCTGTATTGGTTGAATGAAATAGAGGAATTTGACACCGCTATATTTAATATTTGATTGTTGTTTGAGTTGTGAAATTCAATGGACTAATTTGAGTTTCTTTTTAAAGTGTGGTATTTAAATTGTATGTATGTAATAGCTTGAATTTTAGGACATGGGACCCAAGGGGTCATGATGGGAATGGTCCAAGATGTTATTGGGATGGAATGGCCATCAGTATTGGGTATCACGAATATTGACTAAGGTTTCGAGGAAATCTGGTTGGGCTAGCCTACGTATAATTGGATGGAATGTCAATCGGATATGAGTGACATGGTCATAGGGGAACAAGATGCTAGAGATGATGTGGATTAGGTACCTTAATTGGATATTGTCGCTCACCTATGATGGAAAAAGTATTGATTGAGTTGTGTGCACACATGTAGACTATGTGATGTGGTTTTTTGACCACTCATGTGGGTAGAGGCCCACGATAGTTGTAGAAAAGGTATTTATATTTTGGTGGTGCTTGTTATAGAAATCCACATGGAAGGTGATGAGCCTTTATTTAATAGCGATGATTTTATCGGATTGGGAGCTGAGGATTTTCGTATTTGAGGCCATAGGATTGAATATTTATTTGAGAATGGATATCGTTGTTCCTCTAGTTGTCATTCCATGGGCCGATGTAAGATTTTGAGAAGGTGTCTTTAGGATCGGGATACTATTGTTTAGGCATGACGTTAGGATGTGTGTACCTTGAGACACAATGAGTATGGGGAACGTGGTTACATGATATGTGAGTGATTTGGAACATGAGTAATTACCATAACTTTGTGACTATATAGTTACCTGAGGCCATGTGCCAAGGACTATCTTAGCTTCTGATATTCCATCATTGGCCGAAATAGGTGACACTCTCTAGTAGATACTGAGTACTAGTATGGTTTGTTGTTATTATTGCATCGTAATGTTTACATTACTAAGAGTTTTATATCTATTTAAACACTTATACTAGTTATTCACCATTAGGTGATATCCTACTGAGACCCATTTCACACCCTACAAAGGTTATTCAAGATGCATGTAGACTTTAGGGATATACATATAGGAAAAGGATCATCTTGAATTGATTGATAATATTACTACATGGAATGGAGTTAGCATGGACCTTGAGGCCATGCCTAGCCAGAGATTTAAATTTTTTAGTTTCCTTTTCATTTTCGGCATACTTATATATGTAGCAATTGTGTTCTTCCATGGGAAACACCTTGAATATTCTATTGTATGAACTTATTAAAGATTTCTTCTAGTTTTTTGTGTGGATAAAATTGTTTTTATAGTGTTATGTTATGTTTAATTTCCACTGCAATTGATTCAATATTTCTTTCTCTTTATATCTTTATTGGACATGCTTCCGTTCAGCGGGTCTGGTTCAAGTCTGCTGAGTCATTTATTTCCCCTGCATTTATATTATTATTCTCAGACAAGTATATTATCTATTACAAGATTTTTTAGCTTCCCCCCAATACTTTTTTAGACCCTCACTACATGTTGAAAGACTTTGGTGTTAGGGGATGTGCGCATAAGGATAGTGTAACCCTGCTCATTAGCACTATTCGGGTGGTTGTTCTAGCCGGTGATGATACAAATGGTTTCATAGTTGATTCATTTACCTATTTTATTTTTATTATTATTTGGGTTTATGGTAGACTAGATATAGGTTGTTTTCAGGACTAGATTTTGAACTCATTCTTGGGTGCCTGTTACCCCATGTTTGAGGGATGGATTGAGTTACCATTGGTGGGTTGTGCTATTTTTATTTTTTTAGATTAATGTTTATATGAATTAAACCATGGTGTCCCACTTGGTTTTTGGTTATATTTGGTTGTGATATGTAACCCTTGACCAAGTGTCATAATTGAGAATTGTCCCTTGGATCGGTAAGGCAATGTGTGGTTGTTTAGATTTTGATAGGCACAATTTGGGTATCTCAAATTTATAAATACATTTATTCATCATAAAATGATTATACAATGAGAGTAATATCAAATTCCATGTGTAAATGACAAATTACATGCTTATAATTATTTTTAAATGTGATCTATTATATCCCTTGGTTTATATATAGGTGAAATTTCATGTGGCATGAGTAATGGGCCTGAATCTTATACGAGAAAAAAAGTACAATGACTCACATGATTTTGATACATAGGATTGGGTGACAAGGTCATCAGTTCCATGAAATGTTGGTTGTTAGGGAATTCATGGCCTAGTGATATTGTGAAGCATGGATCTCTTGAGGGAGGGTTAGGAGGAAATGAGGTTGGGATTCCAGGGGGCATGGTTGCAGTGGGGAAGAGTGAGGGTAGTGATGATGTGATTCATTTTTACTACTTTCCCTAACTACATTGAATATATTGATATATTTATATATGGAATGTCTTACAATTTTATGGTATTCAATAGGTTCCTATGAGAAGGCTCGATGGAGAGTCAGGTGGGTGATGGAAAAGTGCTGTAGAAGCATGATCTGGTTCAAACCCCTAAGGGGAAGGGAAACAATGAGCCATAGGCACATGGCTAGGGGAAGGGTTAGGTTCAGTATGCAATGCAGGAAAGACATCATCTAGACATTATAGAATTTATTAATTGGATGGATGAGTAGCTTTTGCCTATCTAGATATGTGTTTTATAAGGAACTAGTAGCGGTACTTTGGAAGAAGATCCATCGATTGTGTAGCTGATACAGGAGTCCAAGTTGCATCACCAACCACTTTTCTAGGATGAGGGTGGTCTGTAAGAAGCCGAGGACTCAATGTAAAGCATGGAGATGTTTTTAATGCAACTCAATATGCCTTTAGGTTGGAGGACCAAGATAGTGATGTATATTTTTAGAGGTCCAACTATGCATGGGTTGGATGTGTAGGTTTGGGCTCACAGACACGAGGGATTGGACTTAAAGGACTTTGGGGAAGGGACCCTCCAGAGATTTTTTTCCTAATACACGTTTGGTGGGGAGAGATTGGGAGTTCATGAGCCTTCAACTAGGTGAAATTTTCAAAATGGACTATGCATCTACGTTCACCGATTTGTCTCACTTTTCATGATGTATAGTAAGTGATGTCACCTTGAGGGTGAAGCACTTTGATGATGTATTACAAAACACCATTCATGTGCATGTAGAAATATTTAGGCTGACCGCATTCTCATAGGTGGTGAATTAAGTACTCATAGTTGTGGGTATAATGAAGGATATGTCCTTTTTGAGCTTGCAGGTTCACCAGGTGATGGTATAGATGGTAGAGAATGTGTTCAGAATGTGTTCCAGTAGGGCGGTTAGGCTAATGACCAAGATAGACCACCTCGTGGTAGCTCAGTGGTGATTGTCATTCTATGTGGGATACCAGGGCATGTTCGGACTCAGTGTGGATAGTCTCCAAAGGTGTTTCAAACATCTCGGAAGGTTGACCATCTCAAAAGTTTTGGAAGGTATCCTTTTTAGATAGATGAAAAATAGGGATTGAGGCATGCGTATGATTTATAGGTCGGTTCATGATCGATACAAAGTGATGTTTACCATGGCTCTGTTGCATGCAGAGGACATGACAGAGACAATGGGACCCATCCATGGGGTCAGTGGCTGGTGGATGGTTATGCAACATAGGGAGGAAAAGCATCATGAATCTGTGTGTTATGAAGGATCATGTCATGGAGCTTCCAAGGGATGAGAAGGCTGGAGAGTTGAGGACAGTCAGAGTTACGTTGCTGGTGTGGATGTAGTTTGTTTTTTTTTCTTTTCATTGACATATCCTATTAAGAGATATTTATTTTTGCATTGCATTTTGTGGAAAGTCTGTATTGAGTGCACGAGCTACACATGATATATATGGACTGATTAGGTGCTGGCCAGTGGGTTGGCACCATCTCATGTGCGTAATTATATATATATGAGGTTCTTGGAATCATGAGCATCGTTGGATGTGTGTTTTGATGTTCTTGGAATCAGGGCATCATTGGATGTGGTATACTTGAGGTGGCTTGGGAATCGGCATATTCTAGAGATGAATGATTACTTGATATGCCATGTGAATAGGGGTATCGAGGATGTAGATTTTTATTGAGGTGCGAGGAACCAAATTTGGTATAAGTATCCAAGGGATGAGGGACTACATTGTGCCACAGATCCCATGGGCTTAAGGTAGGAACTGATGTGGTGCAATATATGATTGGGTATCTAAAGTGACATGGGAGCACCTGATTAGGTGTAGGGTTGATGATGCATCATAGGATGACCATGGTTCTAGAAATAGTTTGATGGACTTTTGTTGATTTGAGTTTTAGTAGGTTAGGTAATTTGTATGGGGGGGATCCCCCCTTAAGGATATTGGCCAGAACCCTTGAGACAAGGGTAGTCAAGGTTCTTTGTAGCCATATGTGTGTGTTCGGTTTCATCTATGGGTTTTTTATAACTCAAGGATGAGCTACGTGAAGTTGGGGAGATTATAATGACTTGGGTTTTGGGAACGATTCAAAATCCCCACCCAGTTTGAATTTTCGAATTAGTGAATATGCTAATTGGTGTTTCTTTGATAATAACTCAATTCTGTGTGTTTCATTGTACTTATTTGATGGTTTTGGGTTGTTTTAGAGGCTAAGATATTGTATTGGGTGTTCGTAGGGGTTTTGGGAGCATCCAAGGCCCGAAGGCCTGGTTTTTAGGAAGCAGGTGTAGGAGCACAGTTTAGGGAAATAGTGCAAGTGGTGGCGCACAGCCGTGCACGCTCATCTGTATAAGATGTAGAGAACATTACACATTTTTTACATGGCATGGAAAACCTTGCGGGGTGGCCAGACGATCAATTAAATGGAAAATATTACCAATTATCCATTTTTTCTTATTTTATTATTTCGCCCTCCCCCTTCTTCCTTCTTGGTTGCACACAATAGGGTAGAGCCGCCCATTTCCTCCTTCCACTAGTTTTGATCAAATCTCTCTATCCCCCCTCCATTCTTCAATCCATTGAACATTAAAGAATCAACATAGTTAGAGTAACCCCAGGCATAGATCTTATTCTTTGATCTTTCATCGTATAAACCATTATTTCTATCAGATCCAAATTCAAGTTTTTGGATGGAAACTCAGATCTACATCAATATTCTTTAAATTGTACTTTGATATCGAACATTCCTACATCTACATGTATAATGTAGGTGGTTCATACATTGTTTCTTGTTTTTTCAGACTTTTGGGTGGCATGACCTATGGCACATTTTTAGGAATTTTGAGATAGACCCTGTTATACCTATTTCTTCAGATCAAAATGACCATGTATCTTATGGGATGCCATTGGACATGCGCAATACCATTTTCACTTGAGAAAGGTTGGGTTAGAGGCTATTTTTGTATGGGGTATTTTGACGGGGGTGAAAAAATAATTTAAATTGAATTTCATTGTCTTTAAATTTCCTTTTAAATTTAATTTTGATTGGTTGAATGAATTAGAGGAATTTCAGACCTCCATATTTAAGTTTTGATGATTGTTCGAGTTGTGTAAATCAATTTACTAAATTGAATTTTTTTTAATGTGTGGTATATAAATTCTATGTATGTAATTTCTTTAATTTCATAAGATGGAACCAAAGGGGTCATGACGGGCATGACCCAAAATGTTATTGGGATTCCAAGTCTATAGATATTGGGTGTTAAGGATGTTGGATGAGGCGCTGAGGTTGTGAGGTTTGACAAGGCCCATGATACTTAGATGGTAAGGCCATCAAATTTGTGTGACATTCTCTTAGGTGCATGTGGTTCCAAAGATAATATGGATTAGGCCCTTTATTTGGTGATTTATACTCACCTGCAATGCCCAAATCACCGATTGAGTCATATGCACATAGGTGGAGTCCATGATGAGGTTGTTCTAACCACTCGTGTGAGTAGAGCCCTTCGATATTAGTGGCACAAGTATTTATGGTTTGGGGGTGTCTATTATATAAATACATGTGGAAGGTGAGGAGCCTTCGGTTAATAATGATGAGGCTATCAGGTTGGAATCTAAGGATCTTTATTCATGAGTCCATGGGACTAGATAATTATTTAATAACACACATCATTTTCCATCCTATTGTCATGCCTTGGGATGATGTGAGCTATTGAGCAGTGGAGCATGGGACTGAGATACTTTTGTTTGGGAATTCCTTCAGGACCTTGGTACATTGAAACAAAATTTTTCATAGGGAATATGGTTTTAGGATACGTGACTGAGGTGGAACTTAATGGATTTCTAGGAGATTGTGACTATAAGGTTACCTTAGGCCATTGTCCAAGGACACTCTTTGCATCTAAGATTCCGGTATTAGATGAAGCAGGTGACAGTCTCTGGTGGCTCTTGAGCACCAAGGGTGGTTGTGTTTTTTAGTGAATCATACTATTTAATATACAGAGAGATACATATCTGCTTAAACTCTTATATGATGTATACACCATTAGGTGGTATCCTTTTGAGATTTGTATCACACCCTACATGGGTCCTTTGGGATGCATGCATTCATTATGGATTTACATATAAGTAAAGGATCAACTTTAGGAAATGGATCGTAGTACTGAATGGAATAAATAATAAAATGGACCTTGAAGTCATGAATTGATAGAGTATTACTATTTATTAGTTTTATATTTAGTTTTATCATGCTTATATATGTAGCTACTCTGGTCTGTTTTGGCCAGCACCTTGAATATTGTATTTTATGACAAGATTTGGGAAATTTTATTAGTTTCTTTAATGGCTACAAGTGTTTTTATGGAATTTTATTCCTTTTACATTCCACTATTGTTGATTCTATTTTTATTTTGTAGTTTATCTCTATTTTATGTGCTTCCGCACTGCGGGTATGGTTCAAGTCTACTAAGTTATTTATTTCCACTACATGTTATCTTATTATGATCAAACAGTTATATTATATATTCCCAAAGGGTATAACCTCTCATCTATACATGTTTATACATTCACTACTAGTTGGTAGCCATTGGAGTTTGGGGAGGTGCACCTAAGGCTAGTGGAAACTATCATGTTAGTACTATTTTGGTGGTTGTTTGGGTCAGGGATGCTACACAATGACTATTTTTTGAAAACTAAAAAACATTTGGAATGAGCATTTTATAAATATAAATTGAATATTATTCCTTAATCTAAACTTAATCCTCCAATCATTTATGTAATCAATTGTGACTATAACCAGTTCCAAATGCACACACTTTACAAAATGGATGGAATAATCGAGAATAGTATTATCCCTTTCACAGGGGTTAAAAAGTATAGGGCGTTCACTTCACATAATGTATCAGGTTAAAACTACAGGTTGGAAATTTTCTTGAATGAAGTATTGGTTAGGTCTCGACTCAACTTATCTTTCACAATTGAGTCTCCCCATATCCTTCCTAGTTCAACAAGAAATGAAAAAACCACAATAGGGTAATTAATAAGTTAAATCTATTCCCAGTTCCCTCAAACCCATGACATATTATTAAATAATAGGTGGTGTATTTCCATTTTATACCATTTTTATATTAACCATTTCTAGTATACTAGAAAAGTTATCCCAGATGGTCTATAATAGTGGTGAAGTGTAACAAAGAAACCAAGAGAAATTATCATGTATAAGAAAACAAGGTAAACAACTAGAGTACAATTCCGAACAATATATGTATCAATTATCCCAAAAAACACATGTTAATGAAGATAAGTAAGAAAATGGAAACAATTCTAGATGAACAAGTTTATATGGGGATATCTATCACCTCTAAACAATCCCACTACAAAACAAATGACAACTAGAGAAGCTGACATTCAACATAATTTCATTCCATTTACATGAGTGCAGAAAAACAAATTTTAATTCCAAAAAAGGATAAAGTAGTATGTGGGAAAAGCTACAGTAGGATTCCCCCATATAATCTATACAATAACAAATATCAATAATTTTGATGTTCTAGATATAAACCAAATTATGTTATAAAAATATTTTTCATAAAAGATTAACCATTTTCAAATAATCTTGTGGTTTTCATAAACTCATTTCATATTAAAAATTATGTAATATTTCAATTTCTTGTGATAAGGAAATAAATACTGATCAAAAAAATCTTTGAGGAATCTATAACATAATCATTTATGATAATAACCATGAGATAAAACCTCATGTGAAACCAAGTGAGAAAATAAAAATCATTGAATCCTTCATGTGATAAATAAATAATAAATGAAAAAAGAAACAATTTAAGCTATAACATGTTGGTATACATACTAGATATAATAAGAAATCCACAATATAGGACCAAGGTTTATCTAATTGTTACAATATATAGTTTTATTTCACACATGCATGTGAAAGGAACCTCAAGGGGCATTATACACACAATGATGGGAAAGTCAATTCTGAACGTAACCAAGTACACCTAATGTTATATGTTTGTGAAAATACATTTAAAATTCATGTTCAATATTTATAAAACATTTTCAAAATGAATAAAATCCATTTTCATTCATGAAAAATCTTTTTTTGATCCAAACCCATAATTAAATTATTTCATCAACCACTTGGTCTGTAAAGTATCATTTATTTTAAAAACCATTTAAAACATGAATTTCATAAAAAAAATTAAAATATAAATTCTATATAATTCAGTGAATGACCCCCTGGAATTTACAACAATGATAATAAATTAGTTGAATTAACACTTTGTATAGAGACTCCAACCACATTAATAAAGGAATATATAAAATACTTTGAAAATAGAGACCAAGGAAGAGTATATAGTGTCCTAATGATCCTTGATTTAGAATAATAAAAATAAACACTCCATAAAACACGTTAGATGCTATATCTACTACTGAAAAGGGTTCCAAAAAGACAAGGGGATGATAGTTCTAGAAAGGGACTAATAAATTAAAAAGAGACTACATCAAAACCCGAAAATACTTCAAGAAATATTTCAAGAAGGATGGTATATCATGAAAATCCATATGTAGAATCCTCTAGAGAATCAAGAAAGGATTAGGTCAATCAAAATATGTATTATAATAATATTAAGTATGAAAAGAAACAAGATAAAATGAAAAAAATCTATCTTTTTAATAGTTTAGAGTACCGATTAAAGTTAGGCCACATGGTTAGTCTAACTATTCAATAACTATGGTGTTCCTCAATTCCATTAAAAATTGATGCAGATGGTATCCTATGGATGGGTAACATTTTTTTCTCTAATCATGTGAAACCCATTGGACAATAACCCTTACATTGCATGGTTTCCTTGGTGAGTTGCATGTATGGAATTACATGATTAAACTGTTCAAAACATATTTATGAAAACACTTATCCATACTACATGGTTACCACATGATTATTACTAAACATGTGAAAAATTTGTGTGTCTTTTTCCTTACCCTAAAATCCTCATTTTAAATCACCATTTCCTAAAAACCTATAAGATAACTCAAAAGAGAAACTGATCTAAAATGAAAGCGTACCTAATAGAAAGTGATAATTATGAGAAATAGATACATGTTAAAAAATTTATTCATTTACTTAATGTTATTTTTTTCATCCTTGATCTTAATGTTCAATTTAAAAAATCACCAAATTATAAATCATAAGATATTTTTGAATTAGGGATTGTGGAATCCCAATTATTATAATTTATTTATGATTATGATTATAAAGGATGATAACTTGTGTATATTTCAATAAATTAATCATTTCACTAACATATAAGTCATTAATTCCAAAAGTGAGATATGCATAAAATATTAAGAAGATTTTTTTCTCTATAAGATTTTATATGTATATAAATTAAGTGATTTAAAATATATGTGGTTGTGCAAACTGTAATTATAAATTTAAATCGACTTACAAAAATTAATCATATCCAACTACCCAAAACAATCCATATTTAATTTATTGAATCCTTACACTATTTATATTAGAACTCATAATTTTTTAAAAAAATAATCATATTATTTGTTTAATTATAATACATAAACTCTAACACAAAAAAAACATTTATTTTATAATTATACTATATATAAATAAATTGTTTTATTAACATATATCTATCTTTTCCATGATGATATATTAATGATTAACTTTACTACTATAGTTACATTCTTCTCTTCAAAAAAGTAATATATCATTTGATAATCCATAATTTCAAAAAAAAATGATGAATTTGGGGTATTCTTTATTGGTATAATGAGTATTTAAAAAATTATTTTTTAGAAATTTCTTATACATTTAATATTACATGTTTATATATAATTTTTCAATACATAGATACAGTTAGTTGATATTAGATTATAATTTACATTGAGGTAATATTTTATGACACTTATAAAACTATATATGATGCTAATTGAAAACTAATTCCAAATATTATGATATTTATTTTATAAAATCCAAACCATAACTATACATCATAATACAAACAAAAAGGCCTATTCCATAACCCAATTTTGAATTATATAGGATTTAATTAATCCTCCATTTTAGACTATTGTGATATATAATAGAAAGAATGATTTCACTATGGAAATGCTATAGAAAAATACCTCAAGTAGTTGGTAAATCATCATGTATAAGGACGAGCACAAATGTATATAAGGATAGACTGAAACATCACTATATCTGACCCCAATATATATTTAATGGAATTCTATTAAAAGGAACCAATGTTATTTGGAATAATATTACCACGATAGTGAAATATGGTTGATGGAAAGGTTTATAAAATAATAAGTCGTTTTATATAATGTCTCTCATTATATAAAATATTAAGAATAGAGTTATATAGAAATTATTTTTATTATCCAGAGTAAATATAAATTTATTTCTTAAAAATATTTCCCAAACAAATAAAAATAATTTTTGTCATAGAATATGAATCCCAAAACAACCTTTAAACGGATAATAAACCACCTCATGTGTACATGGTAAATTATAAAAAATACAATGAAAAGATTACACTTTTGAATTTCAACTTTTAAATAACTATTAAACTAATATATGAAGCATTAATATCTATGAGATGCATGTTATTTTATACTATATTTGGTGGTCACTATAAAAATAGAACTATAAATAATTTATACATATATACACTATACTAGACATGAACACTCAAAAAATGTTTTTATATGAATGATATATATGATGAATGAAGTCTCAATTATAAATAATTCATGATCTCAATTAGTGTAAAATAAATAATAAATATAGAATTAGATATCAAAGAATCCAAGAAATAAGGTCCAATGATATTTCTATATTATGTTAAGAAATAAATAAAGTTAGTGTATGTATTTCTAAATGCCTTTTATTTTAATACCAACACCATATTTTTAAGATATATTTTTTATGTAAAATTTTTATTTAAGATAAGAATCTATAGTTTATCAATTTTGGAATATATATAATCATTTATTGAATGATCCTATTGTATAAAAAAATTGAAAGGAAATTTCTTGTAAGTGGGTGTACATGAATTATATTAACATTACAATCATTATCAAAGACTATTTAAATAGATGCATAAATTATTATGATGTCCTACTTTTCTTATTCAAATAAATGATTATAGAAAATCAGGCGGTTGTTATCAATGATACAAGGAAACCAATCTTTGAGTGGTGAGATATGAAAAACGTTTTTTCAAAACACTCAAGAAAAAAGTTCAGGATAAGATTGTATATTTGATTAAAATTTATAAGCTATTCATGTAGGTATCAATATTTATAAGAATAATTTATTATATTATAAGAAAAAATTGTTCAAGTTATAAGTGAAAATTTTCAAACACTATCAAGACAAACCCAAGAGAGGTAGTTAGGGAAATAAAATGTATAAGTAAGAAAGTAGCATGAGATATAAAATATAAATATATTTAAACAATTATAAAGGATGTAATAAAAACCATGTTGAAAATAATATATTTTTAATTTTTTGGAAGAAAAAAAGGAATGACAATAAATTATGAAATGAATTGAACGATGGAAGAATAATACTAAAATTTATATATTTGAACTTAATTAATTTTAAAATACCCACCCCATTTCCATCAAGGAATTATGATCTTGATAAGGAAAATATAAAAAAGAAATGTATTTTTGGGATTATTTAAAATAATTAAGATGAATATACCCTTTAAAAATGTTTTTTTCAATGATTTCATACTATACCAAATTTTTGACTAATAATATTTATAGGGAGTTGAAATTTTGAGTGTAAAAAACTATAAATATTAAATAATTTTTTATTTAGATTTATTTAAAGGATATAGATATATTCAAAATAGTTTGTAACTCGAGAGGAGGAATATTCATAAGATTAATTTAATAGAGGAAAACATTCAATTAAATTCAAATATGTATATATACTTATTTATTAATTGGTTAAATGAAACCAAAAACTATTAAATTAAATTTACAAAACATATATTAGAAAAAAATCAAGGGTTGGTGAAATGATTTTGGTATAGATAATAAAATATATTTTGTTACTATTTTTCCAAGTATTATATTTGAAGAAATATAATTAAGGTCTAATAATTTTAAGAAATGTTTTTTTTGAAATAGAACTTTCTCTCGTTGATATATCATAAAAATTTGATATTTCATGTTGGTGACTAAAATTAATATCTTAATGTTTTATATGAAATTATATAACAATGATTGATAGAGAATATTTCATAAATTTATTCCAATAATGAATTAACTGGAAAAGAATATCAAAATGAGATGAATAAAGACACATTTGAATTTATTTTACATAATCATACCATGATTTGAAAATTCATTAAAATGTAGTGCATTATTTAAAAATTAACTGGAGTTTGAGTGGAGATTTTTTTGATCAAATAGAATATTTTAAACCAAAAATAAAAATTTTAATACACTAAATTGAAAAATCCATAAATCATTTAAATGCATATTAGCTAATTTTTTTAAATATATATATTTTTAGGAATAATAATTTAGTTTTCGTGATAATTTTTACATAAATATAACAATTTGTTGAATGTAATTAATTGAGATTTTTGAAAAAATATAGGACGATGAAGACATTTCCCATTTATGAAAACAAATAAATTAATACTTATGTTTTCATAGATAGGAAATATATGGATCAACATTCCGATTTTTTTATAAATTCCATGAATGATTAAAACAGAATTTACAGAAAGAGTTTTGAACTGAAAAATTTAAAATATTTTCTTATAGTATAATGTATCTCATTTTTTATAGATTTGTTTGTTATTATAATACACCATATTCTTAATATAGGAGGATATAAAGATATCTCTAATTCCAAGTATCATATTATTTCTATACATATATTAATTTGATGGAGTGTTTGGGTTTATTATATGAAAATCAACTCAACCACACAAGAATAAAATTTCCCACTTCAATTCATTTGAAAAAATCTAGATAGCTTTATATTACAATCATTATATTATTTATTGGAAAGAAATTATTGTTATAATCTAATGGATATTTAACAGGATAAAAAATATGGAACTATATTTACATTCCCTTATTTTATATTCTCTTACCAATTAATTCTATTTATAACACTTAAATACTATAATTGTGATATTTACGGAAGATTTTAGAGTGATGGGACTTATATTTGGTGGTTATTTAGTAATTTTTTTATTTTATTTTAAAGAGTTATTATGGAAAATATTGTACTAAATTTTTTAAACTACCATTTAATATTTAATAGTGGATTTTTTCAAACATAAAACAAAAATGAAAATAAATAAAGTAAAAAATGATATGATTTTTATCACATCTTTAATTTTACATAATATATTGAAGGAAGTTTGAAGTTATTTTGGATATGATGGAATCTATAAGAGATTAATTAGGGTTTTTTTATAAAATATCATAAAAATTGTTTTCATTACTAATAAATTATAAATAAATATTTTTTGACATAGAATTTATTGAATGTTCTTAATATTTAAGATGGATATACTCCCTAAAATAATTATCAATTTGCAAGATAACATGTTATTGAAGTAATATGTAATTAAAGTGATTTTATAGTTCTATATATTTTATGATAAGGTGATTTTAGAGGAAGCGTTTGATTTATTATATATGAATTTAATTTAATAAATCATAGATGGACAATGTGACAAATAGAAATTATTTTTCAATGTTTTTTATTTTATAGAAAATTTCAGATCATAAAAAATCAGTTCCAAAGTTATTATTTATATAGATCACTCTTATTTAAAGTATTTTCAGATAAAATGGATGCAAACCAAAAATTAATTCATTATGGTTTTACTCTGTATGATTTCGATTGAAAATAAGCATCATGAATGACGTGAAAAATTATATTATAAACAATTTATTCATATTTAATTGATCTAAATATTTTAATTCTACTCTCGTTGTTGAGGTATTTATTTTTGATCAAATTCATGATGTATAATAAAATGGATATAAAATTATTAAAATGTTGTGAAATTAATTTTTCTTATAATTTTATCTATTAAATTGTATTATAATTCGTTAAAATTATTATTAATGTATTAAGAAATTATTTTTGTTATGAACTATTATTATTTGATAGAAGAGATAACATAATTATAAATTATATTTTCTAAATAAATAGATGACTTTAATATTTTCATAATCTGACTTTCCCACTTATCTTCAATGAATAATTAAAAATATAAAAAATAAAATGATATAATATTGATTTATTTTCACTATTTGTAATTAATATTAAAAAAACTATGTCCATGCCTTTGAATTGTATCGTGAAAATGATAAAATAAGAATTAGACTTATTTTTCCCAAATAATAATTCTTCAACTAGAAATTAAATATATATATATGAATTGAATTAAATTGGAACATTACTCAGAAATTATTGGAATAAATACAAATCAATGGTAATGTATTATGTATAAATGTGGGTGTAATCTTGTGTATTTCTCATAAAATAGTATTCAATGATGTGAAATTTATGTAGAATAAAATATTTCTTATCCTTTAACTATAATGATCAATCATTGGTGTAAATTGAACAATATTTAAAAATTTCCAAATTAATGTTTTATTAGAGAAATATGGGAATATGTATAAATCTAGAAAAAAATAAAACCATAAAATAAGTAGACAATCTAATATTTCAAACAAGAATATCAAATATATTTTAGAAAATACTGCAAATAGTTTGAGAAAACACTAGTGAACCAACCCTAAAAATAAATTATTGCTTTACAGAATAGCCTATAAGACGCCAATTATAATGTCACTTTTTGGATTAGTTTATAAGAAATCATTTCTTTTGGTATTTTTTATGTAATAAACATATTTATATTTTATAATGACACTAGTGTATGAGTTTGAATATATCATATATATTATATTACTATAGTTCAAAGATATAAAATAAAGATATAGAAAATATTATGTGGATGATTTTCTTTTGAGTTAAACAACAAAATAATTTCAGGATTTACAAATAATTAAAGATAATTAAAATAAGAAAAAAATATTAATATTCATCTTTATAATAAAACCACATTCAAGAAAATTAAAATAATGTTTATAATTACAAATTAATGTGATGAAGGTTCATACCTATTGGGTTTAAAGTAATTAAATACATTTAAAAAGGCTACTAATTTATAATAGTAAAATCATGAAACCATATAATTTATGATATTCTATATAGCTTATAATCACATCGACTATGAATGATTGATTTCGTGAATATAGATGTTTGATGAATAAAATATAAGACATGGGTGGAAAGCCAAACACAATATTTAAAACACATCTTTTATTAGTGTTGTTTTATATTTTATCCATCCCACATTCCCAAGTTATTGTGACTATTTATAATTTTCAGACAGCTTTCAAGAGGTAATTTCTTGGAAAACCCATACACGAACATTTAAATAACATTCCATCAATATAGTGGAATTTTATGTTATTTATTGTATTGAAAATTATTCATGCATGAAAAAACTTTTTAATTTCATATAAAAATATTTATATTTTAAAAAATATATATATGAAATATATATATATATATATGTGAATGTGTAGGTGATTGGATAAATGAATAGTTTTTACTATCATTAAGGAATAAGGAATTAATTTCATAGATGAGTGAAACTATTTATATTTTTGTTCATAATTTTTTTAAATTGATTTTTATTGAGTAGGAGAATGTAATATTTTGGAATGATTTTATTAGATTAAATAACTATGTAATGAGTTAATTATTTTGGTTTTATAATAAATATAATTAAAAAACAACCATACAAATGAAATTTTATAGGAAAATCAAGACTTTTGTATAATATATATTTTTAACAAAATTTCAAAACTATTTATTAAGTCTATGTTGAAAAAAATAAAAGTAAATTCAAATGAAATTTTGATTGGGAGATGATATAATATATATTTTTAAATGTTAAACTATAATAAATATTATCAATGGCTTCTGGGGAATTATATTATTTTGATATATTATATTATAGATGCATATTAATAAATGAACATGTCTCAATATATTAGTCTCATTTGTTTCTTGATTGTAACATATAGTACAAAAGAAATATTTGTAGTGGGAAATGTGGGCTATTATTTGTTTGAATTGAATATATTATAAATTAAATAATAAGAGAAAAAAATATAGAATTATCATGGTTTATGTGTGATAGGTTACTTGATATAATAGATATAAGGAATACTAAATTAAACACATAGAGAACCATGAATCTAAAATATCATGTAATTTTTATTGTTTTGAAATTTAATAAAGATAGTTATTTTTCACCAACAACAATTTTAAGGGTTATAGAGTTAGGAAATGATAAATTATTTTAAGAATATAATTTTACCATCATCTAATTCATTTTAGACTCAAATTTTTTTTCCTTTACTTGTAAATTTTATGAACTATTTATCATAATTGTTAAAGGAATATATGAAAAGAATAATATAAAACACATGTTTAAATAAGTGTGATTGTAAAAAAATTGACGTGTTTTACCATTCCATTTAATGTATAAATTTGACGTGTTTAATGGATAAAGCCCCATTAATGAAGTAAAAAAAATTGCATTAATAATTTTAGAGAAAATGTACATTATTTCAATATAATTTATTAATTTGAAATGTTATTTTATGATTATAATACTTGTTTAAATCTTGGGAAAATATATATAATCATTTTTTTGAAATAATTACTGACGCTAAAGTTATTATACACTCATAAAGTTGTTTCTATATATACACATAGACAGATAACAAAAAAATACTTTAAATTTTCACGAATAAACATTGATCTAACTATCGTTTCTAAGTGAACATACCCTATGATCATCTGAGAAACTATTATGAGAACATTGAGTAATTGATTGTGAATTAGTTACGAAGTCACACAAAGGATTACGCTAAATGGAAAATACAATACCTAGACTCAATTTATCATGTCTTGTTTATGTTTCCAAAAATGAAGAGTGAACCTAATATTTAGGTGAATAAATTACCACAAGATCTTGAAGTAAATATATAAAACATTATATTATTGGGAATGTGTATATATATTATTTTCTATATCATATAAGTTACTAAAGACAATGATATTTTTTAAATTTATTTTTTTAATAGAAACTAATATGTTGTTCAACTGATGTTGTTTACGTAGACTTGGGTATATTACACAGGATGATAGATGGAGTTTTAGAATACATATCACATTAATGATTAGATCTCATGAAATATTTTAAAGAGAGGTGCACTAATGTGAAAATGGATCCAATTTAATCTAATTAAATTGATAATACTAAAGCTAGTACCCATGAAAAATGAAATACATGGATGTTTTTGGGATAATAACATGAAAATTTGGCTCATGTGTATCATTTTGTATGTTAGAGTAAGCATGTAAGGATATTCAAAGTACAATGATATAGTGTGGAAAACCATTTAGGTATAATAACTATTACGATGTGATGTTTTGTAATGGATTAACTATATTATATATTATGGATGAAAAATTATTTCACTAGTATTTGAGAATACATTAATTGAGATAATTATCAGGGTTTCGGTGGATATTTATACATCCTTAGATGTTGATGAATCATTTGTGGTGATTTTATATAATTTATTGAAGGATAAAACAATGGTTTTTGTAATTATGTGGGTAAAAATGAATGAAACTAGTTACTACATTGACTCACATAATGTTATATTGATTTTATGGGGATAAAGATAAAATTTAATGCTTACATATCTAGAACTAATTTTGATTGCAGCATAGAAAACAATGGAGTAATACAATATCAATAATAACTATTTATTATAAAATATATTCCATTTTTCTTAATGTGATAGTGATATCATATAGGTTAAATTTCTGTCCCCAGATGAGATTATGGTATGTTTCAATATACGATATCATTCCATATGAGCCTGATATTAGAAAAATAACTTATTCCATTTCAATCATTTTATTTGATAGAGATGTAATATAAAAAATAATTCATTTATAAAGGAACAATTCTACCATAGTTTTAATAAAATTTTAGTGTTATGAGTAATATAATGAATAGAGTCATTAATGTTATGATAATAATCCAAAAAAAACATGATTTGGAACATACAATATTAATTTGGAGGAACAACCTTGTCTTTTGTATTCGTGGATAAACTATAAAATAAAATGTTGCACACAGTTTGTTATATTAGTCAAAAGTCAAATTTACATTGAATTTGTGTAAATAATTAAGGAAAATAGGGATATTTATCATGGAACCATCTATTTAAATGAAATTAAAACAAAAACTGAAGGGGGGATTAATAAAAATGTATCTATGAAATTCTATAATCAATGAACCTTGACATTGATGCCGACAGAGGGGTCAAAAAATAAATCATAAAAAAACACACCTTTATGGATTGGATGTTTGGATATCCATTGGGGAGGAAATATTGAAAAAAGATATCCATTAATGGATAAATTATATATTATAGGAAGAAGATAATAGATTATGTTGCGGAATGGGGAATATAATAAAAATCAAAGACTCATATATGAGACTCATTAATTATCTTATTTTCATTTCATTATATCATATTTTTATTTTAATATGTCTATGAATTAATAAATTGTATCACCCAGACTTGGGATCTACTAAAATGAATCCCTAAGCCGGTGGGTTACATGGCCTCAAGCATGCCTACCCATATCCTAAAGGCTATCAACTAGAAATGAGGGTCCAAGGTGGTATGATGGGATACTATACCAAAAAATCATTTTTTAACCATGGTAATAATAAATAAATAAAAACTACAAAAGGATGATATAATAGATATCACAATAGAAATAGATACCATTGTTAATCACAATGGAAAAAGAAACATCCAAATAACTAAATTAATAATCAAATACATATGAAGAGTCATATATAAATTATTTCATGGCACATTGATATACAATAAATGGAAACAGGGAATACTGAGCACATTAATATACAACATGATAGACAAATAAAAAAATATTTAAAAGACATCCCCACTAGAATCAACAAAATATGCTTGGTCCACTTCAACAATGATCCATGCTATAAAAGAAACAGACAAAGCATCTTTTAAATGGTGCATGGCCTTATCCACACCTGAAGTCATGAAATCTACTCGGATACCAAGGATGGACTAAGTAGGGTGTTAGATAAACTCAGTAATCCACCACCAAAAGTTTCTATAATAATCCTTCTAGTGTATATTTCATAGCAATTTGTAGGTATAAAAAAGATAAGTAATCCAGAAAAGTAATTACCACTCCAATTAGGTTCCCATAGGACACTTAGCAGACATTCCCTACATTAGCATATGACATAATATGTCTGATCAGTATACCATATATAAGTAATATTATATGTGTAACATGTATAATTTTTTATGAAATATATACATAATGTAATATATAGGCATATAAATTGATACAATTTTCTAGCTGAACTAGGTGCATAACTCAAGAATCCATAACCAGTCTAATGAGATATATGATCTAAAAAAGGTTATAGGCTATGAATATCATATGAATGTGGGAATTATTTCTCATCAATTTAGAAAGTGGGGTTAGTTTTCATTTCCAAAACCTGATATAGTGGAATGTGGAGCATCACACCCATTGTTTGAATAAGATAAACAGTGTGAGACATTATGAATGACACCCAATGTGGGAGAGTTTGAAATTCCATTCTCAAAAAAACCCTTAACCATTTTCCAATGACCAATACATATTGTCTAATAAAATTAGTCTTATTGAATTACTTCCAAATAATTGTTAAAAATGTAACCCAATATAACCTTGGTATCACAATTCATATAATCTATATTTATAAATATATAACATGGGGTGCAGTCTTTCCACCCACTTTCATTTAATTAAATATATTTATTCAATTTACTAGGAAAGGAAATTCCATTTTAGGGTTGATGAATACACATCAAAGGTATTTTGGTCAATTAAAAATTTATATAATAGCGGTAAATTCTTTTAACATGCCCAAATGGGTGGTTTCAAGAGGTATGAAAAATCTAAAATTTTATTGTGTGTCTATGGGAGAATATAAACATAGTGTAATAAGTTTAAGAATGAAATTTTTTTTAAGGAATCTCACAGAAATATATTGAATGTGGAATGTTAGAAAATGCTTAATACATGTTAAATTATATGTTAAATTACAAGACCAGCTATCATAGGTCAATATAATACCACTCATTTGGTATCATTCTTATACTCAATGAAAAATGTAATAATTCAGAAGAATTGACAAATGCCCTAGAAATAATGCATATGATATTTCACCAAAATTGTGTGAGATAATGGAAGGTAAACTAATATAATAAGAAAGGTGACTAGGGACATTACTACTGTAGATCCAATGTTATTGAAGACAATAGAATTGGAGTCCCAATAGAGGAGAAATGAAAAAGCGTATGTAGAGATCTTGGGGAGGTGCTATCAATGTGAGAGGATAAAAGATTCTATCTATTTAAGGAGAAGGAAAAGGGAAAATATGTTTTAAAAAAAATCAGGGGAGAAAAATAAAGTGACCATAAAATATGAAGTTTCATTGTTGGAAAAATTGTTCACCAACCATGTAATAAGAACTATACTAGAACCCCACTCGAATGGTCTAGGAACAAATTTTACCAAACCGTATGAAAGACATATGTTATACCTATATCAAGTGGTCTAATTTTTTTATGGGTGGGGGAAATGGATTACAAAGTTTAAAATAAATCAGGCAGCCTATCTGGTGTAACAAGTTCTTCGCATGGTTAAGTTACATGGTTAGTAATTACCATGCAAAAACTATGCATCTCACTTTATTTGTCCAATTCCTAGAACTCAAGTATTCAAATAGACCTAGATAATCCAAATCCATTCATAAGGCTATTGGGAACATTTAACGAGATAAAAAAACAATTATATCCCACAAAAGATCCATTACTTAATGAAATCAGTGGCATTACAACCTCTCCTACTTAAAGAAAAATGTCCTCAAGAGGGCCTTTTAAGGGTCAAGAGGGGTCGTCTGAGAAAATATCCAAACAATGGGAATGTATATTAGATTTATTATCCTAAAATCATAATATACTCATCTATTCTATCATATAACCCATAATAAAGGTACCCACTTACCTTAGAGAGTCTTCATACTCCAATCCATAATAAAAAACTAAAAATACACTATGGAAGAATCCATATCTAACTCAAACTCATCAGAAAAGGAAACCATGTTTTGGGTATAGTTAATACAAGAGGAGTCGGGACACAAATTTTTTTTCATAGATCAATATGTATATAGAAGTAATATCTGGTAATCCCTTGGTCTAATTGGATTCACAACCTCAAAGGGTCCAACAAATCCAAGAAAAAACATACCCTACTTCTGAATGCATTGATTTCCCATTATAGGAAAAACATGATAGAAAACATGGTCCCTAACCTCAAACTTAGGATATCAACATTAGTGATTGTAATATAAATGTTTTCAAGACTAATCTATCCGCATGAACATACATATCAACAATATCACTTCAGAAGTCTCATAGATGAGATACAATCCATGAAAAGCTACCTCTACTACCTCTGACAAGCATAGAGGTGATTGAAATGGACTCCCATTTATGGAATTATATAGAAGATTCTAGATGGAATCATGAAGTGTTTTATTTTAAGAAAACTCAAATATGGGTATTTGTTTCTCTTAGGAACCACAAATATCAAGGACACATGCACATAGCATGTCCTCTATCACCCAAATCATTCTCTCTCTCTGTGCATTGGAATAATGGTGATAGGCCATCCTCAGAAGCATCTATGTACCAAATGCCTTCTACAACTACTTCTAGAACCAATACATGAAACGAGATTCCATATCAGATATGATATAATGAGCAGATCCATAAATATGTACAACCTTTTATACATATATCCTATCTAGATGATCTACCAAGAACGTATCCTAAACTGGTATGAAGTATGCGACCTTAATCAACTAATAATTGGATATCCAAACTATATCATTTTCTCAATTACATCTAGGTAATATAGTCATGATGTACATGGTTATGTCATCCCATTTCCATATAGGAATGGAAAACAATTGTAATAGACCTTTAAAAAGACGGTTCTCTAACTTCACCTACTGACTTGTGGAACCCAGATTGATAATGATGGCTATCTCCCATTTAATACCAAGCCACTAATACTAGAGACATAAGTCTTGATACATTTTGGTGGCACATAGATGTAATTCCCAAACTAAGTCTTGATATTCCTACATCATCACCTATAAGAGGTCCGAGGGAACCCATAAATGCCAAAAAATGGGTAAGATCTCATCCTCATCAACCTTCTATATAGGTGAAGTATCCTTATCTATGATACTCTCCCCTAGGAATAATCCCACAGGTTACTAATGTTGCTTATATTTACCTGTTAATAACGGGTAGAGGTCACAACTAAGGCCAAGGTAACTATATGAACATGATCCGTCTGAACCATAACATAAATCATTCAAAATATTTCTACAAGTAACTACTCACCATGGGACTCCTAAACCATAAGTTTTTTATTCTTTTGACGTAGAGCATCGACTATTGCATTTACTTTCATAGGCTTATAAGCAGGAAAAATGTCAAACAATTTCATGTAATAAATGTATCTATTTTTTCTATGATTTGGTTCAAGCTACGTAAAGATGTAATAAAAAATTTTGTGATCATTGAATACCAAAATATGATTCCCATGTAAATAATGCCTCCAAAAACAAAGAACATGCACAACAACAGCTAGTTCGAGGGTGTGTTTTTTATATTTTTTCTCATGTTTCCCCAACTGAAAAGACCCACAAACCACACGTCACTCATCCTACATCAAAATTACCCCCACCCCAATACCTGATATATCACAATGAATAGTGATGATTCGTCTCTAATCAGACATAATAATGTTTACATCATAATTCCACAATTATTTTATCTCCTAAAAGGATTTTTTTTCAAGCATCAGACCATATGAAATACACATCCTTTTTAATCATGCTCGTAAGATGAACTCATAATCATGAGAAGTCCTAGATGAATCATATTAAGTACCCTACTATCCCCATTAAACTTCTTGTATCAATGATATTATTGGGATTCTCTTGGGAAACTATAACTCTCCCCTTTTTTGGGTCTACTAAAACTCTTGTTTTTGAGATGAAATTACCCATTAAGTGAATTTTATCAATCCAAAAGTGGAATTTTATGGCCTTTTTCTAAATCTAGTTCTTTCTTTGTGTATTAAGAAGGATCTCAATATGTTTGGAATGACCCTGTAAAGAATACAAAAAGTTAACATCAACGAAGACTATAGTGAATAAATCTATAAAGGGTTTGGAAAATGCGGTCAACATATCCTTATAAATTGATACAACATTTGTCAAACCTAATGATATTACCTGGTGATCATAAAGACCATACCTACTTGAAAAATCTCTATGAGGTATGTAAAAATATATGACATGCACCTGATGATATCCCTACCTCTAATCAATCCTTGAGAATACATTTTCTCATTAGAGAAGATCTAAGTGGTCAACTATTTGAGAAAATGGGTATTAGTTATTTACCATAAGTTCATTCAATAATTTTTAATCCCTAAAAGTCCTGATGGTACCTCCACATTATTAGAAAATGGACTGGTAAACACCATGGTGAGGTTCAAGGTTAGATAAATCTTTTTGTCTCCCGGTCTTCCAA
Organism: Viscum album; assembly: GCA_963277665.1. Classification (NCBI taxonomy): domain Eukaryota; kingdom Viridiplantae; phylum Streptophyta; class Magnoliopsida; order Santalales; family Viscaceae; genus Viscum; species Viscum album. The sequence continues at coordinate 80,741,834 of OY728160.1, read as the reverse complement.
CAACATCTTGAGATCTAGAATATCTATAGGTTCTATCCTCTTATGAGGGATAAACATTAGTGTTACTCCAAACACTATCTCAATGGTGAATTCTACACATATAACTAGATATATCCTAGAAAATTAATCAGGGAATAATTTCATTAAATGATCCACCATATGAGGGAAAACAGTAGGTCGTTTTTCCTAATCATTCAAAAAATACTAAGTATATGAGAATTAACTCTGCATAGACACCAATTCCCTATTCATGATTGAGATCCATGGACATCCTATTCAAACTTTTGAACATGTCAACCACCCACGATGATGTAAAAATCACTAAATAGTTATATAAATTGATATGATATCAATAGGTATCTGACTAGTCAATTTTAATAATTACATAAAACCATATAATGTTAAGGATAAAATGATTCAATATAAAAGTTATCTTACAATATATAAGGGAAAACCCTTACATCAGAGAATACAATCTATTTAGATACATTATAAGGAATTGAGTGTCATCATGCCACAGAATTACTCTATCTCATAGACTAGACTCTCTATAAATTATATATATATTAATGAGTGTGATTCACCTTTCATAAATAAAGAACACACTATGGTACAAGCTAAAATAATAGTACCTTAAATAGTATAATATTCCCCACTCAAATCCCACAGAATATGTTTCACTATATATAATTGGATTGTACCGCAACGTTGAGTCATAACCTAAATTCCATAAGTAAGCCTTCTCTACATGCGTTATGAGTCCTAGGTCGGAGTTTATATACCCCGACCACATCCTCAGCCTGAGAGGTCGGTCTTATCCAACTTCCTACCTAGAGAGATACTACAGGTCCCTATCTAGTACATGGAGTATGTGTATGTCCCCACTTTCTTAGATATAATTAAACATTCCAAAATAAATGCTGAATATGTCCCATCTAGACATAGCTTCATCACTCGACTATATCTCGCATATACTGGTGTTTCATGATTCATAGTTTCCACCCCTTATAAAAAAAAGTTCGTATAAGGCACCATACTAATATTTCCCTAATGGAAAAACAAAATAAAACTCTTCTGTTTTCTAGAATAACAACTTCCAGGTTTGGATGCTGAAGCTCCCTTGATTTCCCCATTAAGATCCCTCAAATTCTGCTTAGTATTGAAGATCTTGTTTATGATCTCAGAAATTTTGGACAACTATAAACTATTGTTATATGATCGAATGTATTGTACAATCACATCATTAAAGCACTACTCAGACATAATCTATTTACTCTCTAGAGCATGGGTGAATCCCCACAGCTTAATGAAACATACCGAATATTTCATGTCATACATGGTGCCCTACCATATGCTCATGAAATTTCTATCCCCATCAACCCACAATGTATGTGGAATTAATTAATCATTAAATATAAACATGAAATACCTTCAGATCGTATCTAGATATCAGTATGTTTGGGTGATGATATCCCACCATTTCATGGTCGAACCATGAAACATATTGGATACGGGACTAAGCCTATTTAAAAGGCATCTCCATATTCTAAAATATGAAAATCATAGCCACCAACCAATAAATAGACTCATGTGGTCTTCCATACCCTTTAAAATTGGGAGGTTTCTACTATTTTAAACTTTTGATTCTACTCGTCCTTATAGGGAAAGGATGAGAAAAAAATTATATATATAGAATCATACAAAAAAACCTCTTGAAATTGGGTGTTAGTTACCATGATAAGAATATAAAGTAGTGTCATAGGTTTCACTATATGAGGTTTCACTGGGGCATAAGGTCCAACCACCTCTATAGCATGGTTTTCACCACCTTCCTGGGTTTGACCTAAGGCTGCCTCAGTGAAATCATTCTACAATTCCAAAGTCATGCTTTATAAAAGATTTTTTTTATAAAAAAATTAAACATTTTACATAAAAATTCGGATAAGTACATACCTTTTATATAATAAATATTACACATATAATCCATATCCAAAATCCAGGGCTAGGTGATAAGGAAACACCATAACAGACCATCAGAATCAGAAAACCCTCCCCAACAACCCACTACTAGGGCCGAGTATTGGTCCAAGTCAAATATCACACAATAAGGTTTGGGTATATGGGGGGTCAATTGAAATTTATGGTGGAAAATATCTTTTACATTGGAATTGGAATCCCTATATAGCAGTAACTAGTTCATTTAAAAGATTAAATACATATGAGTTCATACTCTTATATATATATAGATATAACAAGGCCTAGTTAAATGTTTCTTCATTCCCAATTTTTGAAATCTATAATACTTATTAATATAATTTTGAGCATCATATAGTTTCAACCTTGAATTTACTTTAGTAGTGGGCTGTAATTAGTCTATTGAACTCATAGGTCTAGAAAACACAGTATGGAATAAATGGACACTTTTGGCGACACCATCAATATATGTGGGAAAACACTTTTTAAGTTGATTTAGAGACATTAATTAATGAAATTATTTATTTCCAAAATAATAATTAAAAATTTTCATACAATAATCCATACACTATCTCTATAAATCAGGAAATGCACACAGAATGTAGTTGTCACGTGATAAAATGCAAGTCTAATAATTCCTATGGTGTCAATGATGATTCATGGTATTGTAACTCCTTTCCCTAGAAGGACAAGGAAAAAACCATAATTATAATATTAGTAATAGTAATAATTCACAAGATATTTGTAATTAAATCACAAAAAATAATGTAGGAATAATCACAATAAAAATAACCCATCCCATGTAATTTTAATTTCCATTATATGTGGGTTATATACTCATTGGAAAAAGATCACTAACAATTCCATTACATCCTAGTCTCAAGTATAGTTACCAAATTTTAATACAAAAGAAAATGAATCATTAAAACCATTTTTTATCTCCCTGACCCAATATCCAAGAAAATGACACCCCAAGCTAGTGGGTCACACGGCCTGAATTGCACATCCCTATATGCTAGAGGCATTGGACTAGCTGTAAGGGTACAAGGTAGTATGGTGGGGAGATTATGATCTCATATTTGAGTGGAAAAATGGTAATAATAAATAAATATAAATTTTGGAAGCATCATATATTAGATATCAAAATGAAATCCAATATAATTGATAATCATAAAAGAAAATGTTACACCAAAAATACTGAAATAATAATCAATTCCATTGTTTTATAAATGATGTCATGTAATACTGATATAAAAATATCGGAAACGGGGAATACATGACACATGAGTATAAAAATCCATAAAAAACACAAAAAAAATTCCAAAAGAATAAACCACATGTTTGGTGAGCATATTCTCGACCCTCTATACCATGCTCCATGCTATAAGATAAAAAAATCAATCCTTCATTATTGTCAACTTTACCTTATCCACACATGGAGTCATGAAATCTTCTCTAGTACCAAGGTTCGCCTGAGTAGAGTGTGAGATAAAATCATTAGTTCATAATCAATAATGTTTAGAATAATCCATACATCATATATAACATAAAAATGTGAATTAATAAAAATGATAAGAAGTGATAAAACATAAGTTCATGTTAGATCAAGTTCATATATGACACCTTGTAGACTCTACCTATTTTGAAATAGACTACTATATATCTAATTATCATACTGTATATAAGATATATATATATATATATATTCATATATAAATATAATATGTATACATGTATATGAACTATATATATGAGAAAATTTATAGAAGTATATGTGGGTACTATTTTCTAGTTGGACTCTAGGCGTGACTCAGGAATCTATAACTAATGTAATGATCTTCATGCTCCAACAATGGGTACAAAACCTAAATATCATATTAATGGAAGACATTATTCTCATAATGTTGGATGGTGGAGTGAGTCATCATGCTGAAATCCTAATACAGAGGATCATGGAGTTCCAAGTCCATAATATAAATAAGATAAAAGTGTCAAAAGTGATTCACAATAACCCGACGTAAGGGAGTGTGGAATTTGTTAGTCAATAGAACATGTAACTATTTTCTAATGACCAATACCTATGGTCTAATAATAATAGTAATGAGGAATTACCACATAATCATTTATAAAAATTTAACCCAATATAACTATGGGTTCCAAATTCATATAATCCATATTTTAATATATAAAATATAGTGTTTCATTCCACCACATTCCATTTAATTAAATCAAATAACTATGTTTACATGAGAATAAAATTCCATTTCAGGGTCAATCAAACCACTTATAATATATTTTAGTCAATTAAACATTTATATAATGGTAGTAAAATTTTTTACACACCAAAGGGGTGGTTTCCCGGAGGTTGAAAAGCTCTATCAATTTAATGAGAGTCTATGGGTGTATGTAAACATGACGTAATTAATTTAAGATATAAAATATTGAATTTAAATAATTGTGTGGAAATGTAAAAAATGAGGAACACCATAAAGATATGTAATGATACCTAAACAATTATTTAAAAATAAATGACCATATAGATTAGGTCCGTATATGACCACTTAGAATATCTAACATGACATATTATAATGGAATCAGAGACCGAGTGGAGGTACAACGATAAATCATAGGTGGTGATCTTAAGGAGGATCTCTCGAATTGAGAGGATAATTTTTTTCTACTTTAGGATAATGAAATGGGAAAAGATGTTTTTAAAAATTTAGGGAAAAAACATAAAAGCACCCGCAAATATGGGTTCACAAGGTTTCACTACATGGTTGAAAATACCATGTGCTAATCATATTCTTACCATTGTCCAAGAACCCCACTCTCATAATCTAGGAACATAGTTTTATTATCGTTGAGAAATACATGCAAAATGCCTTTGTCAAGATGCTTTTAATTTTTTCACTGGAATGTGTCCTAGATTACACAAGTGTAGAAACAATATGAGGTATATCCTATGTAAAAAGTGCCTCACACTGTTGAGTAAATGGATTATCCTTACCCAAACATTAACTGTGTAACTAACTATATGCTTAAAATTCCTAGATATTCAGGCTCTAAACATGCCCATGATACTCTTGATACCTCCCTATGGCCATAGTGAATGTTTATGAAGAGAAAACTATTTTAAATGGAAAAACAATGACCTATACTTTTGTGAAAAGTCAGATCATTACTTAAATTTACTATATTGTTATATGGGTATAGACTTAAGTGTTTATGAAATTAGTTATTTACTAAATAGAATATGAGTTATATTCATCAAAATTCTAGGATATATTATTAATTAATCACTAAAAAGTTGATCTTATGACTTAAATTATGTAACTACGGTGGATGTTTATCTAAGGAAATGAATATATGAACATTATTTTTATGAATAGTAGGTACTGAGGAATTTCATTTATATAAAAAAACAACTATGATTAAATAATCATTTTAGGAATATTGTAATTACATGTTATCAAATTTGGATCTATATTCTCAAAAGAAAGTGATATATATCTCAAAGTAGTGATTTAATAACTAATAATATCTTCGTAAATAATATCTTAATTAAATTCATACATAATAATAATATAATACAAATACCCATAACCCCTACTTTATATATAAGGAATCATAACCCTCTTGATCCTAAAAACTATGAATTTTTCAAAAGTTAAAGAAGTATTTTTTTAATACAATACTTGAACATTGAACAATATAAATAAAATGCATTTTTTTCTTCTTCACATAAGTATAATAAATAATTAACATGGAATTTTCCCCATGGATATGACTCAATACTAATCAAATTTTATTCTACACTGACCTCATAATATTTTATATAGTCTACTTTGAATTCATATAATAAAAATTTTCCCAAAAAATAATGAAAAAATATCTATGTTTATTATTACAAGGATTTGAAAATTATTTATCCCATTGTATTTTAGGTATTTTTTCCCTTAATTTAATTAAAAATTTGATCAATGTTAGAGATTGATTATTTAATCTTATAAATACACACAAGGGGTGACATGAGTAGTTGGTGACCTATTAATTAGATGTTATAACCAAATGATGGTGGGATACATTTGATGAGACAAAAGGGAATGGCATAGAATATTTTTTTAAACATTCCATATATGTTATTATATCATAATACCTTGGCCATTATAATATTTTTTTATTTAATTTGATTGAGATTGGGGATATGGTTTTGGAGGATTATTCCACCAAACATAGTAATTATATTTAATTTTCTATATACACTATTATAGATACTTTGAGTCAACATTTTTAATCTAATATGAGTTAGATACAACCTATTCATAGATATGTACTATTTTTTAATCTCCTTAAATTTATATAAGTATTTAAGATGTCTATTACTATGGACTTTTTGTTATTTGTGTGTCATAGAGACTAATGTCGTCCCTTTTCCAAGAGGATTAGGTTTTGCCTCCATTATAGGGAAACTTTATTAGAGGGATAAATCTAATAAGGGTTATTGTAACACCATAACCTGTATTATATAAATATTTTTTATAGTATAACAACCTCAATGGTTGTGTGAAAATTCAAATTTCATATATTAACATCCTCAAAAATGTTTTATTTAATTATTGGATTGTATTTATCAAATTTTATTTCTTTAATCACTTACATGTAATTAATAAATAATGTTTCAAAATTTTGATTAATGTTTTCTTATAAAATATTTTTTTAGATAACAATATTTTTAGTTTCATAGTAATAGTTAGGAAAAATACATCAATTTAACTTTGTTGTGTTTTTTGGGTTGACTATTTTTGTTTGTAATGATGATTTACAAGGTTAGTTGGGATGTTCCAATTATATTGTTGAAATTTTATGTCAATGATGATTCTTGAATGTGTTATGAATGATATATAAGTGGTGTTTTTTTAAAAATGTTTACACAAAATATTACTAATATGTGATAGAATAATGGTCTGTTATGCGATTACGAGAAGTTTCAGGAATGAAAAAAATTCCTTCATATTTCTCAAATAGATGTAGTTTCGTGTACATGAATGAAGAGTTCATTAAAATGATATGGAAATACCTAATATTTATTATAGGGGAAACAACATCTACAAATAGACATATACCCACATCATTTTAAGAGAGTAATTATTTACAAAAATCCATGATCTATGAATTTGTGAATGTGTTCCGGGATGGATTTTTCTTGCATGATGGTTTCCATATGATGAATAGTTTGATGAAGAAGGGTTATTTTGTGAAATAGTTTTGTTCTTCATTAACTTAGTGAGTATAATTATTATACTATTTTTTATGAAATTTTTCTATTTTGAGAAATTACAAGGTTTTGTTAAGAATAATGATGTTTAATAAAAGGTGGAAAAGTGTTTTGTGAAAGTTAACCATACATAAATCAAATGGGATTTACCACTAATTATATAGTAAAGAGGTATTCATCAAGTTTATGAAGGTAGATAATCCTAATTCACCAAATGATTTGTAGAACATATAGATTAAAGTGATCAAAAAATAATCTTCTGAAAGAGAAGTGGGAACACTTGGGTTGAGAGTGTACTGAGATCTTAAATTCAAAATGGTTGTAAATAAAGAAAAAGAGTGATTTTACTCATAATTTGTTTAAAGCAGTTCACCTTAGTTTATTTGGTACATATGAACATTTCTTTCACATTCTCCTCGGATGTATCCCAATTAGGGCGAATGAAGTAAATGTTTTTGGTCTTATTCATGCTTTCTTTTCTGTTCTTCCATTGTTATGAGAATGCATGAGAAGAGAGTTTTGTTTGACGATGAAACATGATTTGAAGGAGAAGATGTTTTAATATTTCACACCCTTAATCAACACCCCCCTCTTAATATACTTAACATAGTTGGGATAACACTAATATTATATATTTTTTCATTATTTTAAAAATTAAAATAAATGTAGTGGTATTAATGTTGTTATAAATGTATATGTTAGGTTGTTAGTATTACTATATTATTATTAATTTGTGTTATTATGTTCAAAGGGTTACACCCCTCACCCTAATTTTTGGATGTTCACACATATAAATGGGGAGATGAAATGTATCCTCATATACACGTCTTTTAATATCCTATGTCTTTCAATTTTAGTGATTTAAATGGATGTTCCACTTTTCTTCTTATTCTTCTCCATCTTCTTCTCTTACTTTTCACTTACACCCGCACATTTTATACACTTATAAGGTTCATAAGGGGATGAGGTTTCCCTATATTATCGAAAAACCACTCAATACCAGGGGATTTTTCATTTCCTTATTAAATAATATTATTTCATGTCATCTTCACCAAGTTATAGGTTTTAATTTCATTCAATGGATTTTTAGTGAATGTTAAAAATTCTAGAGATTCATTAATTTTTTGATTCCATAATTTTTTGGGTTTCTAAATATTTTTAATGATTCATTAGTTAAAAAATAATGGTATTATGTATATAATACCTAATTTTATTGTTTTAAAGGACCTTAGGTATTCTTATTTGTGTATATTCCTATATTTAATTAACATGTACTTTCTTTCTTGTTTTGAATTCATGTTTCTAAATATATAATAGTTATATATGATTACTCTATTTATACAGTGATAAATTTATAATCATGGCATCTGTAATGAAATGTTATGTTGGATAATCCATGGTTTCAAATGTTTACATTGTATTTTGATGATAAAAAATTTTTTGGGTGTTTTCTAAGCTCCTACAAAATATTTAAATAAATTATATGAAAATATTTTCATGAAATGTATAGATATAATTTATAGTAAATTATTGAAATGATTTTAATTTTTTCTCATAGGAAAAATGGGGTATTATTATAAAATGGATTTAATATTAGAAATTAATTTTTTTATATCAATTTATCATATTAGTTATTAATTATACTAATATAGTTATTATTTGATAAATTATGATGACATTTGTTTAAATGAATAGACCAATTTTTTTTGTTTTAAACAATTCAGTCTTCTTAATTTTTATATTCTTCATGGAAAGTGATGGGTATTGGATGGAATATTATAGATTCTTTCATGGGTCCCTCTTAGTTCATGGAAACACCATGGATAAAATATATAATTACACTACCCAACATGGGTACAAGTTAGTGTATAGAGTCCACAAGGCTAATAGATTTCATTATATGACCATCATGACTCTATGTTGGTTCATGGTAAAAGAATAGATAATGAATATTTTCTGATTATCCATAGGGAATCACACTAGTGAACACTGTTTATTTATTTGTAATACTTATGTATGTATTGGGACTTATATATTTTAATATAATTATCATAGTCTTCAAAGCCATTGTTTCACTAGGTCCAGTCCCCTGATTCACGGTATGATTAATTAATTTTTCAAAATGAATATATATGTTTAAAATTTTGTGCATTTCTTAGAAATTTGATTTACCTACATTTCATTAAATTTTTATTTCAAATTAAATGAAACCATGATACAATATTTTAAAAAAATAAAAAATGAAAATTTTGTAGTTTTTGTTCAATGTTTCTTGGAATGATTATATTAAAACAGTTATGAATAATGAATAGGGTGGGATCCTTATTGGAAGGTTTACTAAAACCCAACACACACACATCCATTTGAATATATAATTTTTTGTTATATCTATTTTTAGGTAGAGATAAAATACCCCCTTTGACACAGAAGGACCATTTGATTAGTTATAGATTACTATAAATGGGTTTTTATGATGTGAAATTTGTTCCATGTGGAGTTGGTGTATTTTTATTTTATTTTTGTATATTATTATATATTTTGGGTTGGTTGTTATCCCTTAGGTTCAATTAATAGGTTAATATTGTCAACTACGTGATTGATTATATAAAATCAATAGTTTTATTATTTTGTATCCTTTATTTAATATATATTTTTATGGATAAAACATTCCATACAGTGATTTGTTATTCCAATTGAACTTTTTTACCATACATTGGAAATTAGAAACCCAGCTTGAGCATTTTAGAAAAAAATATCAATAACTAGGGAGTTGTTTCTTGGATGGGATAAGTATAGTTTGGTTTAATAGGGAAATGAAAATATTTTATTAACCTCCCCTTATGGGTAGAGGATTTTTAAAAAAATTCATTATGGGTCGAAAAGACATTTTCAAAATAAATTTTTGAGAGGAATAATGGGTTGACTTTAGGGAATTAAATTGGAGCACTAATAACATTTCTTTCCTGGTATATTTATGTTGAAGGGGTGAACATAATCTAGTACAAAATATTCAAGCATTGTATTAAATCAGGGTTATCAACCACTAAGGATAAATTTCTCTTATAAGAAATATATATTTATATATATAGGTACTTATTAGAATTAATATCATGTATTTCCTTAGGACTCATAGTTATATGGTAGCCATCACCTAGAAAAGTTTATAAAATGAAATTTTTAGTGACGCATACTCCTACGAACATTATATTGTGATTTTTTTAAAAAAATAGTTACCCTCACTAGTACATTAAATGATATAATAATTGAAGATTATTTTATTTTTTATAAATATTTATTATCTTTGATTATGGGTGGATAATTTTAAATATTCATGAAAAATTGATACACCTTTTTGATTAAAAAAAAGATAATTTGAATACGTCCCGCCTATATCATTCAGGTAAAAACATATAGACATATATGGATAAATATATCCATGATATAACTATTTACAAAGCCTTGATAGGATTATAAGGGTTTAATTGGTCATAGGAAATCATCAACTATTACCAGGTTTAGGTATATATTTCTTCACTTATTGGATATTTATTCACTTTTATTGGAGAATATAAACTAAAAACAATATGATTAGGATATTCTTTAAGAAATGTGAGATAAATTAGGACCCATATATCTATCCTTAATAAAATAGTTCCTCTGACTATGGGCTAAAAATATCTATCATAAATAGTAGACTGATTTCCTTATTTTTTCTAAATATTTTTTTTCAATGATACAAAACAAAAACTATTTTAAATCAGGGTTATAAACCACTAAGGATACATGTCTCTTGTAAGAAATATATATTTATATATACATGTAATTATTATTATTAATATCATTTATTTACTTAGGACTCCCAGTTATGTGTTAATTTTTTTTTATAATTTATGTTTTCATAAAAGGGAATTTTTTTATAATATTTAAAAATAATAATGTTTACCATATCATTTGACCCAAATTTTAAATAATTGAACATCCTCACATGAAATAGGAAACTCCCGTTCTATATGTCATTTTATTCCTTTCATCCGATTCAGATAGATCCTCTCTATTGTGCTACCCCACAAATCACTAAACTTAATTTTTTCACTCTATGTCCTTGCACATCCACACCCACTCCTCCATCACATTTCATCATTATAACTACACCACCACTCTCTCAATATTTTTCTCCACAACTACCAAATAATTTATTGTATTTTTTATATAATTTCCATATTAAATAATTTTATTTATTATTTACTTTAGTTTTTTATAGAAATTATATTTTCAATTGATCCAATTTTTTATATCGTTCTCATTTCTAATAAATTACATTATACTTCTCAATTGTATATCTATCAAGTAATTTCAATTTTCCATTCTTACTATATTATTTGTAAGTATTTATTATCTTAATATAATTTTTATTTAATAATATTTATAAATTTTATATATGATATATTCATTATTTTTTTGGATTAAAATTACATACAACAAATATATCAGATGATAAGAGGTTGAGGATTTTTAATATAATAATATTATTATAATATTTTCTAATTTAATATATTATTTTTATGTTGGAAATATATTTTCTATTTTTAAGTATAATTTCATTTAGAAATACAAATTTAAAACTAATTAGATGTGAAAAGTGGTACATCGAGTGTTTGTTCGAATTTTTTGTCATTATTTTTTGAAAAGAAATTAGTTTATTTACACTCATACCAAATTAAAAAAAACAAATTTTGACTACCTCAAATTATAAGGAATAATTTGAGACTTTATGAAGTTATTGTAAAAAAATTAACACACTAACAAAATTTGGAAAAAAATTTATTTATTTTAAAGTGATTCCTGATACTAAAAGTTATTTTTCTTATATAAAAATATATCTCATGAATTATTATTAAATTAATATAACCTGAAAATTTTTATCAATAACTACAAAATATATTACACATACAATTATTAAAATATATTACCTACTTCTTATATCATCATTTAATATTGTAATAATTTTGGGATTGTTTCCATAAATAATAATTGATTATAGAATAATATCAAATGTTATTTACTTCCCCATGTTATATGCCAAAAATGGTTGGTTTATTTTTACATGATAAAAATGTTTCACATGAGTAAGGGTATAATGATATTATAATGATGGAATATCTATAAAATATAAACCATAAGAAAAGAAAATTTTCAAATTATTTAATTATATATTAAATAATTATCATTAAGTTATATTTTGTAAAACACATTTTTCAAATAATAATTTTATTATTTTTTTAAAGTGTTTGAAATTACATTATTAATTTTTATTGTCTAATAGTATATTTTATGGGTCATATTTTATAAAATTATGGGGAATATGTGAAGAATATGGGAAATAAGTTGATTATTTATTTGATTTTTCTAAATAAAATACTGAGAATTGAGAAATATTTTATTGGTTGAGATTGAACTTTTTGACAATTAGAATATTTGGTTATAGGGATACTAATGATCTATTGAGTCAATAAAATTTTAATTTAAGTAATTACCAATGAATAGATATTTGTAAATTTTAAAAGAAATCAAGATCAAATATATTAGAAAAATTTTGATATGTGATAGAAGATCATCTCAAAGAATTAATCCATGATTTAAATGTTTCAATAAATTAAAATGGTTATTGAAGGAATATCATATAGTGACACTAAAATAAAATTTTTCCATGGTTTTTATAAATTTTAATTTTTTCCTATAGAATTGAAATTGAAAAACATAAAAACAATAGATGGAGAGAGTGATAAATTCTTTACATAATTGTTTTATATTTTTTAAGTGAATATTATAAAAAGTAATAAGCATCAAAATTATAATTATAATTATAAAAAAATTATATCCAATTTTATTAGTGTATTATAAAAATACATGAATTTCTTAATGACTATGCACTACATAGGATGGAAATTTAATATTTTAAACAAATTCATATATATAGGAAGTCACAATATAAATGAATGGAATATTAAAATGGTATTTATCCCGATGGACACATATGAAATATAATACTAGTAAAATCAACTACATTTATATAACTCCCCATTTAATATAGTTATTTAAAAATTAAAATTATTCAAAGTGGATGAAATGGATTGAAAATGAGTGAATATCTAATGAAAATCTACGCCACCCAAAAAATTCACCACAATAGAAATGAATTGATAAAGAATTTAATAATTTTAAAAAAAAATGTTAGAAATCTAATAATGGGAATATACAATGATTAAACAAACCCATATTGAATATTTTTTAGTCACTATAGTTTCTTATAAAAAAATTACTAATTTAATTCAATCTTATTTTATGAATTATATATATATTTATGATTAATAAAGAAGAAAATAAGAGTCTTGAAATGGGTATAAGGGTTCACAAAACAATCATGATTATATAGTGACAAAATCATTTAGAATGTAGTTTTTTTAACCATATACGGTCACTATTATAGTTTGTAAAAAAAGTTATATTTTGAAATGTAGGAAGAGTTTTACAACTATGAAAAGATTTGAAAATATAAACATGAATACAAAAGAAGCCTTGGGGTGTGATAGAAATATTAATGTGGATGATTTATTCATAAAAAAACACTCACCATCATTTTGTGAGGTATTTACCCTATATAAAGATATCAATTCATTTATTCTTCTATATGCGAGGCACATCAAAATATTTTTTTGGGTATTTTATGATGATATTTCATGCATTATTGGGAAACTAGCAACATATAGTTAGATTTGAATATGAAGTGATGAATATATATCAACATTTACATATATATATATATATACACTTTTGACATGGGGGATTATATACATAAATATAATAATTGATGTTTCTTATTTTGAATAAAATTTCTACTGAGGTTCACTGATGGGACATCAACTAGAGGTTATAAGGATACTATTTCTAGTTAGATGATATTATTTTTTTAACTATCATAGATAGTATGTGGTTGTATTTTTTGTGTTGGTATTTTTAATGGTAGGTGATTAAGTTATGTAAAGTTGAATTATTTTAATTGTTGACTTTGTTTTGTTTTTCATTCATTATTTCTTTTATATCACATCTTCATTCATTGATGATGGATATTATATTTTGACACGGAGAGATCCATATTTTATTTATTTACTAATCTTTTAATTTCTTCATGATTATTAGGGTAGTTAAATTATATGATTTAATATGGCTTGGGATTATGTAATTTTTCAATAAATAAAATTAACTGGCCATGAGAAATGGAAGTCTTGGTGATTAGAGAGTGTTTACCAATACCCCATATCTTTATAGAATCATTTACAATGAATATGTAGTTACCCATATTATTTTTTATTATTTATTGTTTTATGATAATTGATTTTAAAGAACCCGACTAAAAAATCATTAATAATACATTCATAAATATTATAGATTTCATTTCATTTGGAGTTATTCTTATTAACTTTTTCAATTATTTTTCCCTTATCCAGTAAGCCCATCTCTCAAAATTTAGCCTAAGTGATCACATATCATATAATTAACCTTACTATTTTATATGATTGTGTGAATTATTGGAAAAAATTATATAATGATGATAAGTATGATTCCAAAAATCCCTATAGGATGTAAAATTTATTGAATATGTTTTATTATTAATTTCATAAATAGTATTAAATAATAATTCATTTACTAATTAATTTATTTTGATATTTAAAAGTCATGGAAATTATCATAAATTATTTTTATGGTTCCTCATTAAATTATATAGGGTTCTATCTTTTGAAAAAGGACAAAAAATAAATTAATAAAAAAGGGATAAACCTATATAGAAGTACTACAGAAAGTCCAATACCATGAATCAAAAACCAAGCATTGAAGTGGTGAATGTATAAGGTATAATGGGGGATGAAAAAAATAAGAACTTGTTGGTGCTGGAAATAATGATATCAATTATGTGTGGGGTCCCACATGGCGAGAACAATGAGAGCAGTGGATGTGTTGGGAAACACTATGGATGGGAAAAAGGATGTTCTATACCTCTGGTTTATCAAGTGGTAACATATATGCAGGAAATCTAATTTGGAATAGTTAAATCTTGATTAAATATTCATTAAAAATATATAAAACACAAAAAATGATGAAATTGTTTCAACTCAATCATATACATTCATGATATTTTCCTTAAAATAGAATTGGGTGTATACCAAATCTCTAATTCTTACATCAGGATTTCCAAGATGTGAATAACTATGTATGTATGTTCATGGAATATTTCATCAATTAAAAAGGAAAAAAATACCAAAATACCATGAATGGGAAACAACAATATGTTTTTTAATGAATATACAATAATGATATATATTATAAACCTATTCTGTATTTGATGTGTGTCACACCCTGTGTTATTGGATGAGATGAGAATGTGATATTAATTGAAATAGTCAGATAAACATGAAATAAGTAATTTAAGAGGTGAATTGGGTAAAAAAATTCTCATTTGAGTTTTTTGGAAGTAAGATCATGTAGTAGTTCTTGTTGAAATGTTTTTCAAAATCCACATGTGTGTGTTTTAATGCTAATTGATGTCTAGTAGTATTTAAACCATGGTGGTATGGAGATCATTTCAATGAAGATAAATATTAACTGAGACTATGAAAGGTTTTATATTCATTTTTACCGAAGGAATTATTCATGTTGTGACACCCCATGACATTATAGAGGTGGTTTTCATGTCATTTTTCAATATTATATATTTTTGGGAATTGGATTTTAAATTTCAAAAAATTCAATTTTATTTTCATTTTTAATTGTTAGAACATAATGCTTAGTGTTGTCCATTTGGGATAACCTACATATGGGTTATTTTTATTCATTTTCTAGTGTTTGGTTATTGGCCATGTAATGTTCCATGCCTTTCTGGCCCATTACATTGATAGTTATAGTTATTTGAGGAGTTTAAAGGTGGATCTGATGGAGTTTGGAGATTTTTAATTGAAAAATGATAGAAGAATTTGGATTACACATTATGTAACCTGATTTCCTCATGTGAAAGTCGATTTCACAATTTTTATTGGAGTTTTCAAGATGTGTATTCATTTTAAATGAAGTAAAGACTGGTTTCAGGATGTGTAATATTTTGGGTTCAAAAAAACAAATAAAATGATGAGGTGATGCACTTTTGGGCAGAAATCAAAACCCATATATTACTGGACGTGAATTTGGATTACACAATGTTTAATACTCCGATCATGTGAAGTTTTAAAAAATATTTTCTAGCCGAACCCTCATTCGTTCAGTGGTTCTTCATTTTTCCTCTCATTTTAGGAAAACCCTAGAAACCTCAAGGATTCCATCATGTCCTTCGTCATCCCTCCATAATCTGATGATCCCATTAGTATTTTATTATTGAACAATGCATGATTGGTGGTGAGTGATCATTCTTTCATGATTTTTATACCGTTCATATCCTATTTATCCACTGTAGTGGTGGTTATTTGTTTTCAGGTGCGATTAGGTTTCATATTAAGGGATCCTTGATGCGTTATTGTATGATTCACAGTTTTCATTATGTGATTATGGTTTATGAGCATTCTTCTACAAACTATGGTTCACCACAATTGGATAGCTTCCTTGAGGTTGATTTTTTATTCGTTTCTCTTTAATATGCATCATAGGGATGAGTTTTTTTATAAAATTGTAAAAAATTCATGTTTAAAATATTATTTGACCCAAAATTTAAATCATTGAACACCCTCACATGACATAGGAAACTGCCATCAATATGTCATTCTATTCCTTTCATCTGATTCAGATAGATCCTCTCTATTGTGCTACCCCACCAATCATGCAACTTAAAATTTTCACTCTATGTTCTTGCACAACCACACCCACTCCTCCATCACATTTCATCATTATAACTACACCACCACTTTCTCAATCATTTTCTCCACAACTAGCTCATAATTTATTGTATTTGTTTCTATAATTTTCGTATCAAATAATTTTATTTATTAATTCCTTCAATTTTTATAGAAATTATATTTTCAATTCGTCCAATTTATTATATCAATCTCATTTATAATAAATTACATTTTACTTCTCAACAGTATATCAATCAAGAAATTTAACATTTCCCTTTTTCCTATATTATTTGTAAGTATTTATTATCTTAATATCATTTTTATTTAATAATATATTAACATTTTATATATGATATATTCAATATTTTTTGGATTAAAATTATATACAACAAATATATCAGATGGTAAGAGGTTGATGATTTTTAATATAATAATATTATTAAAATATTTTCTAATTAATATATTATCTGTATGTTGGAATTATATTTTCTAACTGTAAATATAATTTCATTTAGAAATTTAAATATAAAACTAATTATATGTGAAAAGTGATACATCGAGTGTTTGTTAGAAATTTTTATCATCATTTTTTGAAAAGTAATTAGTATAATTACACTCAAACCAAATAAAAAAAACAAATTATGACTACCTCAAATTATAAAGAATCATTTTTGACTTTATAATGTTATTGTAAAAAATTTAACACACTAAAAAAATTTGAAAATATTTTTATTTATGTAAAAGTGATTCCTGATACTAAAAGTTATTTTTCTTGTATAAAAATATGTCTCATGAATTATTATAAAATTAATATAATCTAAAAATTTCTAACTATAACTACAAAATATGTTTCTCATAAAATTAAAAACATATATCACATACTTATAATATCATCATTTAATATTGTAATCATTTTGGGATTGTTTCCTTAAATAATAATTTCTTATAGAATAATATAAAATGTCATTTCCTTCCCCATGTTATCTTCCAAAAATTGTTGGTTTATTTTTACATGATAAAAAAGTATCACATTAGTATGGGTAAAAGGATATTATAATGATGGAATATCTATAAAATATAAACTATAATAAAAGAATATTTTCAAATGATTTGATTATATATTAAATAATTATCATTACGTTACATTTTTTAAAACATATTTTTCAAATAATAATTCAAATATTTGTTTTTAAAGGGGTTAAAGTTATATTATTAATTTTTATTGTATAATAATGTATTTTATGGGTCATATTTTATAAATTCATGGGGAATATGTAAAGAATATGGGAAACAAGTTGATTATTTCTTTGATTTTTCTAAATAAAATCTTGAGAATTGAGAATTTTTTTTATTAGTTGAGATTGAACTTTTTAACAATTAAAATCTTTGGTTCTTAGGATATTAATGATAAATTGAGTTAATAAATTACTAATTTAAGTAATAATCAATGAATTAATATTTGTCAATTGTAAAAGAAATCAAGATCAAATATTTTAGAAAATTTTTGATAAGTGATTGAAGATCATCGCAAAGAATTAATCGATGATTTAATGGTTTCAATCCATTAAAATAGTTACTGAATTACTAACATACAGTGGCACTAAAATACAAATTTTCCATGGTTTTTATAAATTTTAAAATTTTCCTTCAGAATTGAAATTGAATAACATAAAAACAATATATGGCTAGAGTGATAAATTCTTCACAAAATTGTTTTATATTTTGAAAGTGAATATTATACAAAGGTATAAGCTTCACAATAATAATTATAAATATAAAAAAATTATATCCAATGTGATTAGTTTATTATAAAAATACATGATTTTCTTAATGATTATGAACTATATTGGAAGGAAAATTAATAATTGTAACAAATTTATATATATGGGAAGTCACAATATAATTGAATGGAATATTAAAAATAGATTTATCTCGATGAACACATACCTAATATCATACTAGTAAAATCCAGTACAATGATATAATTCCCCATTTAATATAGTTATTTAAAAATTCAAATTATTCCAAGTGGATGAAATGGTTTGAAAATGAGTAAATATCTAATGAAAATCTATGCCACCCAAAAAATTCACCATAATATAAGTGAATTGATGAAGAATTTAATAATTCTAAATATAATGTTAAAAATATAATAAGGGGAATATAAAATGATCAAACAAACACATATTGAATATTTTTTAGTCACTATAGTTTCTTATAAAAAATTTACTAATTTAATTCAATCTTATTTTTTGAATTTTATAGATTTTTATTATTAATAAAGAAGAAAATAAGAGTTATGAAATTGGTATAAGGGTTCAAATAACATTCATGGTGATGTAGTGACAAAATAATTTAGAATGAAGTGGTTTTTACCATATACGGTCTCTATTATAGTTTGTATAGAAAAGTTATATTTTGAAATATAAGAAGAGTTTTACAACTATAAAACAAATTGAAAATCTAAACATGAATACAAACGAAGCCTTGTGGGTGTGATAAAAATATTCATGTGGATGATTTATTCATAAAACAACACTCACCATCATTTTTTGAGGTATTTCCCATATAGAAAGATATAAATTCACTTATTATTCTATATGTGAGACACATAAAAATATTTTTTTGGGTATTTTATGATGATATTTTATGCATTATTGGGAACCTATGAACATATAGTTAGATTTGAATATTAAGTGATGGAAATATATTAATATTTAAAAATATATATATACATATATTTGACATGGTGGATTATATATATATAAATAAAAATAGATGTTTCTTATTTTGAATAAAATTTCTTGTGAGGTTCACTGATGGGACATCAACTAGAGGTTATAAGGATAATATTTCTAGTTAGATGAGAGTGTTTTTTTAACTATTATAGATTGTACGTGGTTGAATTTTGTGTGTTGGTATTTTTAATAGTAGTTGATTATGTTTTGTAAAGCTGCATTATTTTAATTTTTGATTGTGTTTTGTTTTTCATTCTTTATTTCTTTTATATCACATCTTCATTCATTGTTGATGGATATTTTATTTTGATAGGGGGAGTTCCCTATTTTATTTATTTTCTAGTGTTTTAATTTCTTCACGATTCTTTGGGTAGTTAAATCATATGGGGAGGATTGAGCCCGTAAGGGGCGCCGCATCGTTTTAGGGTTTCTCGTCGCCGCCCCTCTCCTCCGCAGGGTTGCGATTTCTTCCTCGGTTTCACCGGCGTGTTCGTGGTGCGGCGGTTCGACGAAGTGTGGTCTCGTGGGTGTTCTTCTGCCGCGAGGATGGACAACGCTTCGGTGGGATCAGAGTCGGCTTCCAGTTTCTCCGCGACGTGGGGTCGCGATCCGGTGTGGCGTCGGCGTCTTGGTCCTTCTCTGCGGCGATGGAGCCTTGTTCCGGAGTGTCGGGGTCGAGTCCTGCTGCACCGACGGGGTCGTTCCTTTTTTTCGCGGCGTCGGGGTTTCGATCCGTTGCTTTGGGATCGGGATCTGGTTTCTCTGCGGTGGTGGGGTCAAGATTCGGTGCTTCTCTGGGTTTGTGATCCAGTGCGGCGTGTGCTCGATCTGGTGCGACGTCGACTTGCTGAGGCTTCGGGGTCACGCTCCGGCCTTCCAAGACTTACCTTCTTCTTCCGCGGCGGTGGGGGTAGTTGGTTCGTCACATGCATCGAGTACAGGTTGAGGTACCTTGGTTGGTTGTGGTATCTGTGTGCAGGAATGAGGGTGGCGACGGGTGTTGCGGTGATGGGGTGCGAGTGAGGTGCTTTCTATGTTTCTTTGACAGTGGAAATTGGTTGTTTGGGATGTTTTGGATCTACTTCGATCGCTTGTTTTTGGGTGATGCTTTGCATTTGGCTGCGGTTCGTGGCAATTGGTGGAAGATGAACGAGGGTTTGTGGTTAAGGGTGAAGGAGGAACGGCCGTGGTGTATGCAGAGCAGGGTGTGGCATCAGGGCGGCATGATCTTCGTTATGGTTTCTTCAACGTCCTTTTGTGGATGGATTCTTCCTGGAGGTTCATCTCACGTCACTGGTAGGTTGGGCGAACTCCGTTTGGAGTTTGCTGACGGGAGGATTTGGGCTGGTGTCGATGGTCACCGGTGGACGTTTGGGGAGGCTGGCTCTGAGGATTGGTCTGCTTGTCTGATGTTTGTGCCTTGGTTCATGGTTTCTTGGCCTTGATTTTGTTGTTTGTAAGTGGTGAAGTGATGAAATGGTGAAGTGGTGGTCTGATGGTGTGGTATGGTAATGAAGTCATGTTTGGTTTCTCACTTTTTCCTCAAAAGTGTTTGCATAATAAAAAATTTAATTTTCAGTCAGGGTAAAAAAAAAAAAAAAAAAAAAAATTGTATGATTTAACATGGCTTGGGATAACTTAATTATTCTATTGTAATGACCCGCCAATTCTCATTTGCCTGAGAGTGAAACGAGTCATTACTAGGCCTTAAGCGACAGCCCCATGGCACCAAAGGCTGGCAATAAATGCCCAAGGGTTTCAATGCAGGTGGGGGATGATTTACCATTTGAGAAATAAACCAACCAAAACATCACTAATAACTACTATATGATGCATGTTAAAGAAACAAAAAACTCATGCACTACAAAAGGAGAACTGCACTGTTCCAAAAA
Organism: Viscum album; assembly: GCA_963277665.1. Taxonomy (NCBI): domain Eukaryota; kingdom Viridiplantae; phylum Streptophyta; class Magnoliopsida; order Santalales; family Viscaceae; genus Viscum; species Viscum album. The sequence goes on along the minus strand of OY728160.1, from coordinate 80,720,080 downwards.
CCAATGCATAACAAACACAAGATCAGAGTACCAAGAGGAAGACTAAACAAAAGACCCAAAACAAGCCAAGACACACTCCACGGCTCCACACCGACCTCCATGCACCAAGCACCACCACATCTCCCAAGCATCCCCACAAGACACTAGCAATAAGATGCTTTGCCTTTACCTGTGTCCCAGAATACGACATCTGAAAAAGCACCAACATGCCCAAGCAGGGGTGAGTATAAAACTCAGTAGGTTTTCCCAAACGACTTCCCTACTCACGCCACTAGGATAAAAGCGTTAGCCACATTTATATAAAATAGTTTATAAAAAACATTTTCTCCAAAGAAGTTTATAACTAAATATAAACAAGTTTCCGAAACCATTCATAATAAAAGGAATTCCAAGAGAAATTTAAACCAAATTTACAGCAAGTTATTTTTCCAGAAAAATAACTAAACAAGCTTAAGAACTATTTCACAAACATTTCTTTTTGGCATACCCAACCATTTTAAAAACCCGTGAAATCAACCATGCATGCTATGTTATGATAGTTCCATACTCATGAGTGGTTTCTCATCGATCTACAATGTCGTCATAAGGTAATTATTTCTCATGTGCCATTACACCTTTAGCATAGAGCACAAGGTTATATTTCAACCAAGCCTCATACATATAGTTACAATTGTGACATTAAACGTTTGGTACTGAGCACAAGGTCTTGTTTCAACCAAGCCTTGTATATGCAATATGAGAACACACCACCCATTCCCAACAATCATGCCAAAAACATCCTTTCAATAAAAAACCTTTTATTGAAAACCATTTCCATCAAAACCAAGTTTGTTCAACCAATTTAAACTATTTCAATAAAATTGTACTTTTATTGAAATCCAAAGAATAATACAATTCCAACAAATCCATTTCCATACCAAACCATTCCAATAAAACACCCTTTTTATTGAAAACCCATCTTCTATTAAACCATTTACAATCCTAGAAATTCTATAATTTAAAATCATTATTTTGAATTCAAGAAGCCAAATCACCTTGCACAACAAATCACCAAGATTTCACAATTTTGCTAATACTATAAATCATCACTAAAGAAGATTTGATCCATGATTTTCACCATCAATTCCATTAAAATAACCCAATTTGAAACCATCCCAATCAATTATAATAAGATGAATTGAGAGAGAATCCACCTACCTCATGGTTTTGACAAAAACCCTAACAAACAGAGAACACACAAGAAAACCCGACCGATTCACCAGGGATCCTCCTCAGATATCTTCTCCTAACACAAAAAAGACCAAATCTCATCATGTTTTCTATTGAAACAATTATATCTACCCATAACAGGCATAGATCTAAGAAACCAAGAGAAGAGGAGAAGAAGATCTAAGTAGATCTGAGAAACCAAACAAGAACGATCACATATATCAAGAATCCGACTTCTTTTCCCTCAAGACAAGCCTTCCGATCACCTCCAGAATGATGGGAGAACCCTCTTTGACCGTAGGATAACCCAGAGACCGAGTTAGGCCTGCTTGGGAGGAAAACGAGCCACTTAGAGACAAGAACGCGTGAGATCCACTTTTATAGGATCTCGTTTAAGTGGTCGCATGGTTAGTTCACCCGATTTGACAAACCGTGTCCTAACCTTGCATTAACTACTACCTCGGCCACCCTTCATGCATGGTTAGACAAAACGTGCGTTGCCCGTGCAGAAGCTACTGCCTCCAAGACCAACTACACACGGTTTGGCCACACGGTTTAGAAAAACCGTACGCCGCCCTTGCGACTTCCCCTTTTTTCACAAAACTAAATTCCGAGTTCTCCCGACTCTCCCATACATCACCCTTAACATTATAACCATTAAAAGAATTTAAAAAGGGTTACATACCAGTAAACGGGGGTACTACATTCTACCCAACATTGGTCTTTCCATCCTCGGAAACTAGAAAACTTTCTGCCTGCAGAAAGAGTTCCAGCTGCTGCTCTTTCATTTCCCTTTCACGTACCCATGTCTCTTCCTGAATCTGACCATGCTGCCATAAAACCCGCACTAGAACGATGAGTTTTCCACGCAATACTATCACTTTCCTATCCACACTTCGTACCAGGATATGTATCAAAAAAAGCAACTGACTCTAGGTCAACGTGATACCATCTGATCACACGGTCAGGATCAGGCTGATACTTTTTCAACTGAGATACATGGAACACATTATGCACCAAACTGAACTATGGTGGTAATGAAAACCGATATACCACCTCTCCAACCCGTTCCATTATCTCAAAATGGAAAAAGTATCTAGAAGATTACTTTCCCTGATTCCCGAAACGACGATGTCCAAGCCTTAGAGAGATCCTCAAGAAGACATGGTCACCCACAACAAACGACAATGGTCTTCAACGGTGATCTGCATAAGATTTATGACGAATATGAGCTGTCTCCATCCTCTTTCTAATCAACTGGATATTCTCTCTTGTCTCTTGGAGAAGGCTTGTACTGACTAGTGAAGTTTCACCCATTTCCACCCAGCATAGTGGAGAATGACAAGGACGCCCATACAATGCTTCAAACGGAGCCATGCGTATCGAGGCTTGATAGCTATTATTGTATGAGAACTCCACTAAGGGTATATGCTCCTCCCATGAGCCACAAAAATCCATTCCACAAGCCCAAAACTTGTCTTTCATCGTTTGTATTGTCCACTCGGATTACCCATCCGTCTGAGGATGATACGTCGTGCTCATCATCAACTGAGTCCCAAGGGCTTGCTGTAATGTTTCCAGAAACGTGATGTGAAACTCAGATCTATATCTGAGACTATAGAAACTGGTACACCATGCCTCTTTACATATTCTTGGATATAGATTTTTGAAATATCTTCCATTGTATGGGTTTCTCGAATATTGATGAAATGGGATGACTTGGTTAGACGATCCACTATCACCCAAATGGAATCGTGTTTCCGGACTATTCTTGGATGAACTGTAACAAAATCCATTGCTATATGATCCCATTTCCATACTGGGATAGGTAAAGAATATAACATACCAGCTTGTCTCTGATGTTATGCTTTAACCTTATGACAAGTTATGCACCGTGAGATGAACTTGGCCACTTTCATTTTCATGCCTCTCCACCAAAACTGCACCTTAAATGCCTCATACAACTTCTGTGTACCTAGGTGTACAACCCATTTTGAATGGTGGTAAGCATGAAGGAGTTGTTTCTGAAAAACCATAGGTACAATCATCTGATCTCTGAAACACAAAATGGAACCCCCATCAAGTTTCTAGCCATCAATGGTCTCCCCACCATTGATTTTTGAACTTACAACCAGAAATTCTGCATCAGATGTTTGTGCTTCTTTGATCATCTTTACCAAATCAGGAACAACCGTAGATAAAAATAAAACTACAACATCACCTCACTCTACACATTCCACATGCATGTCGGCTAAGACTGTCATCAACTGCCATTCATCTCAAGCTGCTTTCACTAACTAAGCGTATGACTTTCTACTCAATGCATCCACCACCGAATTCCCTTTTCCTAGTGTGTACATCAAGTCAAAGTCAAACATATGGAGATAATCCATCCACCTCCATTCCTCAGATTCAAATCTTGCTGTGAAAAAATGTGTTTCAAGATTTTGTGATCCGTAAACACAGTAAATTTCTCACCAAAGAGATAATGTCTCCATGTTTTCAAAGCATGGACGACTGCAGCCAACTCCAAATCATGTGTTGGATAATTTTTCTCATGAAAGCTCAACTTCCTTGAGCCATAAGAAACCACATGGTCTCCTTTCATGAGAACACAACCTGACCCTGTTCCCGAAGCATCACAATACACCACAAACCCCTGTCCTGATTTCGGCTAGATCAAGATGGGTGACGATGTAAGAAGAACCTCCAATTCCTAGAAAGACTTATGAAATTCTTTTTTCCATTGGAAAGGTTAATTATTATTTGTCAGATCTTTCATTGGTGATGCTATTCGTGATAAATTATGCACAAAGTGTTGGTAGTAACCAGCTAGACCAAGAAAACTGTGTATCTCGGACACATTCTTCAGCGGTTTCTAAGAGATAACAACTTCTATCTTTTCAGGATCAACAGAAATGCCTTTCTCAGAAATGAAATGGCCATGGAAACGTACTTCCTGTATCCAAAAAACCACACTTTGATAATTTGGCATAAAAACGATGATCTCTCAAGATTTGTAACACTATTTCCAGGTGCACCTCATGTTCAGTCCTTGACTTTGAATACACCATGATATCATCCACAAACACGACAACAAAAGAATATAGATATTGCTGAAATATCTGATTCATCAAATACATGAAGACCGAAGGTGGATTCGTTAGAACGAAAGGCATGAATACATATTCATAGTGGATATATCTGCTTCTGAAAGCTATCTTTGGAATGTCCTCCTTCCGAACTCGCAATGGGTGATATCCTGATCGCAAGTCAATCTTGGAGAACCACTGATCTCCCCTTAATTGATCGAATAGATCATCAATGCGTAGAAGTGGATATCTATTCTTTATCGTAACTTTGTTAATCTTACGATAATCAACACACAGCTGAAGAGTTCCATCTACCTTCTTCACAAACAACACCGGTGCTACCCATGGAGAAGTACTTGGTCGTATGAAACCCTTGCTTTCCAGCTCCTGTAACGACACTTTCAATTCCCGTAACTCTGTTGGTGCCATACTATAAGACAGATGGGAAATAGTACTGGTCCCCAGAAGGAGACCAATTATAAACTCCACTTTCCTTAGAGGTGGTAACCCTATGATGTTTTTAGGAAAGACATCTGGAAACTCAGGGGGTCCACTGATCCCGCTGTGTGGTTCTGATTTCCACTTCCACCATGGAAATAAATGTCCATTTTCCTCTTGTCCAAATGGTTGAGTTCCCACTATTACCCATAGGTATCATTATGCCTCCTCCCATCGATCCTGAGATATCACGTTCAGCAGTAGTCACTCTGTTCACCATCTCTGTATATTCCGTAATAAAGAGAACCACAAACTTCGATCAAATCTCTTCCCTTAGTCCCGATTCAAAGATACGTGCCTTCAACGACGCACTTGCCGCAACCTATGGTGAAAAACGGACTAAATTCATGAATTTATCCGCATACTCTGTGACAGAGAGACTCTCTTGTTTTAGGCTGAAGAAGTCGGTCATTTTCTGGATCTTGAACGTGTGAGGGTAGAATTGTTTGTTGAACAATTCTTCAAAATCCTCCCATGTAAGGCCTTCATCCAATTTAGCATGCACTGAAAAATCCCACCATTGAAGAGAAACATCCTCGAGAATATACGTCACCAAATTGACCTTGAGCTCTGATGGTGTGCCGATGAAATCGATGATACAAATCATCATACTTAGCCACACCGCTGCATTTTTGGTTTTAGCATCACCTCGAAAGTTCGGTGGATTCTACTTCGTGAACTAGATTGTATGATCCACATGCCTTGGTTCATTCCTCCGGTTCCCCGTATCCACATCATGAAAATCCTAGACAATACTCTGAACCAACTCTTGATTCACACATGGTTCTGGTGCAAACACATTTTCCGCAGCTTCTTCAGGTTGGTTTCGATGACGCCTACCGGGTGCCATTTTCTAAACCAACAACAAACTCTGTCAATCTCACTCTCTCGCAACTGATGGCTTAACATTAAAATTATATAACATCATCTATCACAACATTGTTTTTCTAGAAACAACCTTTTTCCATGTTCAACCATTTTTTAAAACATTCAACATACTTTTTTAAAATCAACCCATTTTCAAAATACGCCCAATACCCTGTTTTCAAAGTCTTTCACTTGAAAACAATTTCTTCATTTTTCAAAAATTGGCACCCTACTAAAAAACCTTAATCATTCCTTACAATGATATATGCAATCCTAGTGGGAAGTCATTCCTCTACAATGCATGTTATGCTCCTCTCATTGGCTAAACCAATGACAATGAGATTTCCGACATTCTAGAAGTGTATCCAAAACACTTACGTGACCAACACCCTGGTAACTTGAAGTTCAGCATAAACAGGTTAGCTACGTCCTTTTATGATATACATTTAAAGTTCCTAAAATACTACTCTTGTCAAAGATTTCGACCTAAGGAATAGACACGAATGAATTTCAACTCCAAGACCAAGAACATCGATGACCAGTTGTTAGGCAAGGACCAAACAAGCTGATACCATTTGTAATTACCCGCCAATTATCATTGCCCTGAGAGTGAAACGAGTCATTAATAGGCCTTTATCAACATCCCCATGGTTCCAAAGGCTGGAAATAAATTCCGAAGGGTTTCAATGTAGGTGGGGGACAATTTACCCTTTGAGAAATAAACCAACCAAAAAATCACTAACAACTACTATATGATGCATGTTAAAGAAACAACCAACTCATGAATTACCAAAAGGGAACTACACTGTTTCACAAACCAATGTATAACCAACACAACATCAGAGTACCAAGAGGAAGACTAAACAAAATACTCAAAACAAGCCAAGACACACTCCAAATATCCACACCGAGCTCCATGCACCAAGCACCACCACATCTCCCAAGAATCCCCACGAGCCACTAGCAATTAGTTGCTTTTCCTTTACCTGTGTCCCTGAATACGACATCTGCAAAAGAACCAACATGACAAAGAATGGGTGAGTATAAAACTCAATAGGTTTTCCCCAATGACTTCCCAACTCACGCCACTAGGATATAAGAGTTAGCCACATTTACATAAAACAGTTTATATAAAACATTTTCTCAAAATGAGAATATAACTAAATATAAACAAGTATCAAAAACCATTCATAACCAAAGGAATTCCAAGAGAAATTTAAACCAAAATTACTACAAGTTATTTTTCTAGAAAAATAACCAAACAAGCTTTAGAATCATTTGACAAACATTCATTTTTGGCATACCCAACCATTTCACAAACCCGTGAAATCAACCATGCAAGCTATGTTATGACAGTTCCATACTCATGAGCGGTTTCACATTGATCTACCAAGTCGTCATAAGGTAATTATTTTCAATGTTCCATTAAAACATTGGAACCGAGCACAAGGTCATATTTCAACCAAGCCTTCTTACATATAGTTACCATTGTTCCATTAAATGTTTGGAACTGAGCACAAGGTCCTATTTCAACCAAGCCTCATATATGCAACATGAACACACACCACCCATTCCCAAAAATCATGCCAAAACCATCCTTTCAATAAAACAACTTTTATTGAAAACAATTTCCATCAAAACCAAGTGTGTTCAACCAATTTAAACTATTTCAATAAAACTGTACTTTTATTGAAAACCATATAATAAACCAATTCCAACAAAGCCATTTCAATACCAAACAATTTCAATAAAACACCATTGTTATTGAAAACCCATATTTCATCAAACCATTTACAATCCCAGCAATTCTATAATTTAAAATCATCATTTTAAATTCAAGAAGCCAAATCACTTTGCACAACAAATCACCAAGATTTCATAATTTTTCTAAAACCATAAATCATCACTAAATAAGATTTATTCCATGATTTTATCCATCAATTACATTCAAATAACCTAATTTTAAACCAATACAATCAATTCTAATAAGAGGATTCAATAGAGAAGCCTCATACCTCAAGGTTTTGATGAAAACCCTAACAAACGGAGAACGCATAAGAAAACCCAGCCGTTTAACCAAGGATCCTCCTTAGATCTCTTCTCCTAACACAAAAAAGACCAAATATCATCATTTTTGGCATCCACACACTTAGTTCTACCCATAACGGGCGTAGATCTAAGAAACCGAGAGAATAGGAGAAGTAGATCTAAGTAGATCTGAGAAACCAAAAAAGAACGACCACATACCTCAAGAATTCGGCATTGATTTGTCAAGAAAAGCCCTCGGATCACCTCCAGAATGATGGGAGAACCCTCTTTGACCTTTGGATAACCAAAATCCCGAGTTAGGGCCTATTATGAGGAAAAACAATCCACTTAGAGGCAAAAACGTGTGAGATCTACTTTTATAGCATCTCGTTTAAGTGGTCACATGGTTAGTTCGCACGGTTTGAAAAACCGTACGCTAACCGTGCGTTAACTACTGCCTTGGCCACCCTTCTCGCATGGTTTGGCTGCACGGTTAGAAAAACCATGTGCCACCCGTGCGGAAGCTACTTCACCCAAGACCAAATACGCACGGTTTGGCAGCACGGTTTAGACAGACCGTGCGCCTCCCGTGCAACTTCCCCTTTTGTCACAGAACTTCATTCTAAGTTCTCCCGTCTCTCCCATATGTCACCCTTAACTTTATAACCATTAAATGCATCAATAAAGGGTTACATAAAAGAAACCGGGGGTACTACATCCATAAATAAAATTAACTAGCTATGAGAAATGGAAGTCTTGGTGATTAGAGAGTGTTGACCAATACCCCAGCTCTCTGTAGAATCATTTACAATGAATATGCAGTTACCAATATTATTATTTTTTATTTAGTATTTTATGATACTTGATTTGAAATCAACCAAAAAAAAAATCATTAATCATACATTCATAATTAATTTAGATTTGATTTCATTTTGAGTTATTCTTATTATCTTTCTTTATACTTTTTCCCTTATCAAGCAAGCCCATCTCTGAAAATTTAGCCTAAGTACTCACATATCATACACTTAACCTTAGTATTTTATGTTATTGTGTGAATTTTTGTAAAAATATCTATAATGATGACAAGTATGATTCCAAAAATTCCTATAGGATTTAAAATTTATTGAATAATTTTTATTAATAATTTTATAAATAGTATTGAATAATATTTCATTTAATAATTAATTTATTTTGATATTTAAAATGCATGAAATTATATGAAATTATTTTTATGGTTTCTCATTAAATTATATAGGGTTCAAGTTTATTAAAAATAACTAAAACATAAATTAATAAAAAATGGGACAACCCTAGCTAGAAGTACTACAGAAAGTCCAATACCATGACTCAAAAACCAAACATAGTAGTGGTGATTGTATAAGGTATAATGGAGGATGAAAAAAATAACAATTTCTTGGTGTTGGGAATAAAGATATTGATTATGTGTGGGGTCACACATTTAGAGAACAATGAGAGTGGTAGATGTGTTAGGAAACACTATGGAAGGAAAACAAGGATGTTCTATTACTCTCATTTATCAAGTGGTAACATATAAGTGGGACATCTAATGTGGAATAGAGAAATTATGATTAATTATTCATTTAAAATATATCAAACACAAAAAATGACGAATTTTTTTATCTCAATCATTTTCTTTCATGATATTTGCATTTACATAGAATTGGGTGCATACCAAAACTCTAATTCTTACATCAGGATTTTCAAGGTGTGAATAACTATGTATGTATGTTCATGTAATATTTCACCCCTAAAAAGGACAAAAAATACCAAAATTGCATGAATGGGAAACAATAATATGTTTTCTAATGAAAATACAATACTGATATATATTTTAAAACTATTCTATATTTGATGTGTGTCATACCCTGTGTTATTGGATGAAATGAGAATGTGATATTAATTGAAATAGTGATATAAACATGAAATAAGGAATTTGAGAGGTGAATTGGGAAAAAAGTTCCCATTTTGAATTTTTTGGAAGTAAGATCATGTAGTGGTTCCTATTGACATGTCTTTCAAAATCCACTTATGCATGTTTTAATGCTAATGGATGTATGGTCGTATTTAATCCATGGTGGTATGGAGATCATTTCGATGAAGATAAATATGAACTGAGACTATGAAAGGTTTTATATTCATTTCTACCAAAGGAATTATTTATGGTGTTACACCCCATGAAATTGTAGTGGTGGTTTTCATGTCATTTTTCAATATTTTATATTTTTTAGAATTGGATTTTAAATTTAGAAAAATGTAATTTTATTTTTATTTTTAATTGCTGGAATATAATGCTTAGTTTTGACCATTTTGGATACCCTACATATGGTTTATTTTTGTTCATTTTTAGTGTGTGGTTATTGGCCATGTATTGTTCCATGCCTTCCTGTCCCATTACATTGATAGTTATGGTTATTTGAAGAGTTTGGTGGAGGATCTGATGGAGTTTAGAGATGTTAAATTGCTAAAGGATGGAAGAATTTAGATTACACATTGTGTAACCCAATTACAAAATGTGAAAGTCGATTTCATGATTTTTCGTGGAGTTTTCAAGATGTGTATACATTTTAAATGAAGTGAAGACTGGTTTCATGTAGTGTAATATTTTTTGTTCAGAAAAACAAATAAAATAAATAGGTGAATTATTTTTGGGAAGAAATCAAGCCCCAGATATTACATGATGTGAATGGGGATTACAAAATTTTTAATACCCCAATCATGTGCAATTTTAACAAATATTTTCTGGTCAAACCCTCATTCGGTCAGTGGTTCTTCATTTTTCCTCTCATTTTGGGAAAACCCTAGACACCTCAAGTATTCCATCATTCCCTTCTTCATCCCTCCATGATCTGGTGATCTCATTAGTCATTCATTATTGATCTATTAATGATCTGTAGTGAGTTCTCTTTCTTTAATTTTCTTAATATCATTCATATCCTATTAATCCACTATAGTGGCCGTTATTTGTTTTAGGGTGAGATTAGGTTTCATTTTAAGGGATCCTTGATGAGGTATAGGTTGATTCACGAGTTTTATTATGTGATTAAGGTTTCTGAGAATTCTTCTTCAACCTACGGTGCACAACAATGTGATAACTTTCTTGAGGTAGGTTATTTATTTGTTTCTCCTTAACATGAATCATAGGGAAGAGTTTTACTAATGTTTATTGGTTGATTTTGGTTATGATTTATTAAATCAATGATAAATAATTAGTTAAATGAATTTAATAGGGAAATGGTATTTCATCTGAATAAATTTACAACATTGATATTTTTTGTGATATTTTGATTATATAGGCTAAACACCACAATGAAAATTATAGCTGTTGGTGGATTTTTTTTGTGCAAGATACATCGAATGTGTTTGCGTATATGTTTGAAATTTTTTTCACCTATAAAATAAAAAATGGTTAACCACGTATAAATGATGAATTAATTTGTTTCCCATGAATTTTTTCGGTATGATAGTGCCTCACAGAAAAGTAGTTGAATGTGAAAAATATTTTTGAGAACATGTGAAATATTTTGTTGTGATGCTATGCGTGATTTCTTGTAATTTTATATGTGGGTGATATAGATAGAATATGCTTGTATTTTCTGGTTGTGATAGGTATGTTATGATTATATTGTAGGGCTGTGAAGTTGGTTGTGCTATAATTTTTTTGATCGATGTGGTTGTGAGTTGGGGTTTTTTTGGCTGTTATGGTGGTTTGACCATGATGAATTTGAAGAAGGATATTAGTGTTTGGTATGGGTAATTTTCCCAATGTTTCTCTATGAGTAAAATGTAGAAATAATCAACCCATATCTGAATATCATGGTATGGTGTGTCTTTGATGCGAAGACTCCTTAATTTATTTGGGCTATTCACCTTTTAAAATAAATATGACCATGTTTATTATTGTGTGATGTTCTTAGTAGTTTCTCGAGTAGTGATATAATAAATAAATAGTTGTATAATAAAGCATGTAATTTCTTGGTATAGTTTGAATAAAGGAATGGAAACGGTTAAATAAATTGGTTGGGAATGTGAAAAGGGTTTTCTATCATTATGTGTGATGTATTTCATTTAGAGGTGGAAAAAAAGTGATTGTGTTGTGATATGGTCTATTTGATTGTAAACCCATTTGTTGGGTTGGAATTTTGTATACAATAAATATATTTTTATCTTCATGTGATTTATATTTTCCCCCCACCCATGGTGAGAACCATATGTTGAACTCCTATATCATGACATGGGGGGGGGGGTTCCCAACATCTGGTGAAGAGTAAAGATGGATGGGTGCCCACTCATTTCTGATTTATCTTCTAGGTGAGGTAGGTATGGAACACGATGTGATGGATAGATGTTTTTCAGTCTCTTTGATGACGGATGTTATATCCTTGGTGTCTTCGGGCATGATGTGATGGCTCATGTGTCTTCAGGTGATATGTGATTGCTGAGGTGTTTTCAGGTGAGGTGGTTTGTGCTTCTCTAGGAATTTTCAGGATGAGATAGTGACATTCATTCATAGGTGTCTCCATTATGATATTGGATGTGTTTTGATGATCATGTGTGTTTGGGATGGACATGTTGTCAGAACAACATGTGTGCTAGAAGGATGCGTTGTTAGTCCCAGGTCTGTGCGGGTGAGATGTGACATTATATACGGAAGGGATAGGAGCACCATTGGGTACGATGTTGGGAAAGATAGTGGGAAATTGGTGTGTGGTAACCTATCATTTATGTGATTTATATTTCATTACACAACTTTCATTATTTGGTGAGGATGATTTGGTGATGTTGGTATGGTTAGTATACTTGGTTTGGTGCTGTTTGGTTCTGCTGTATTTTCACATTAGAATTAGTATTCATCCATCGCTTTTGTTCAGGAGACTATTTTCCTACTGGGTAGGCTTGTTTTATCTCCCTGTGTATATAAAAATGTTTTTAGGTTTCCAGGAGGATTTCATGGACCGTGTTGGGCATTATTAGCTCAGACCATTAGACAATTGTTGTGTCACTGCCTTATCTATTTCTTTTGGTTATTTACTAGGGAGACATTAATGTATTTTTATCAGCCATACTTTTTCATACATGAAGGGTGGTTATTGGATTTATCATTTATATTATTCCTTGTAGTTTTTTTGATGATTCATTCTACCTCTTGATGTTGATTTTTATAAAGCTCAATGTCTCTAATTTTATGATATTTGTACTCCCTCGGTTCTAGTCGCCTACCTAGGGCCTAATAGAGGCTGTAATCAAGGTTTATTATCTCTATTTCCTCGTTATGTTATTTTTGGAAGGAGGGAGTCATGACAGAGTGGTATTAGAGGTGATAGTTGAGAGATAGGATATAGTAGGAGTTAGGAACAATGGGGATTTAATGAGATGGTATGGAAATAGTTCTATTTGACCATGGTATGTGACATAGGCCTAGAAGACTAGCTATGAAATGGGATTTTATGGACCCTTGATCCAGTGTATAGGCTATGAGATTATTTAACTTCCAATTAAGGTGGACCAACTTGTAGGGTAGAGACCTTGGAATGATACTTTAATTATATTGAATTGTGTTCTTTTTTGGATTTGGGTTGTTTTGGGAAGGCTAACATGGAATAAATAAATAAAATAAAATAAAATAAATCCGAATGAAAATCCATACTACTCGGCCTTATGAAATCTTGGATTACCATTCAGTAATGGATCCTGGTCGTCATCCATGTGTGGAATAGGTAGTTGAGGTCCTATAGCATAATCTAGTAGAGGATGGTGACTAGTGGAAAAAAGATGTTCCATGCTTTACAAAAGTAATATTTGGGAAAGTACGGGGGTGGTGTTTCAGATCTAGTGAAAAAGAGATGGATGGAGGATCTCACGATCTATTTCAATTTGATATGGTCCCTGTTGGTGTACCAGGTTCCTTTGGTTATTAGTTAGAAGTAGGGAGTTTCACTTAGTGGTGGAAACTGTATTTGGTGGAGTAGAAGGAGGAAGATGCTTTGTGGGTCACCATCCAGATGGATTTTGAGTAGAGATCCATTTTTCTTCCCTGAATAAAGTATAGTGATAGAAAATTCTATCCCATTATCTAGGGAGCATGTTAGTGAGGGATCTAGGAACCAAGTTGAGGGAACCTCTTTTTTTTCCTAGAACATTTTCTAGGTTAGGAGTCTCTTACAAGACATCTTGAAGAGGAAATCCCTCCTTCTATCTAATATTCAATTACTATTTTTATGTTGTTGATGTATTTGGGGGTTCAAAAAAGGGTAAATATAGTTCAGCAGATGCACTTTATAGAAGTCCTACCAGGAGAGTGGAGTTATCAAGGTTCTTTTAGAGGAATAGTTTTTAAGGGAAGATCCCAGGTGCTATGAACTTATATGATTCATAGGATAGGGATTCATCCTGAGTAGATTCCTTTCCCACCTTCTGGTGCTAGTGGTTTCCATTTTTTCCTAGGTTCACTGAACCAGGGTGTTTTTGGTTTTGGGGTTTGTGGCCATCACTGATACTAGTTCCTTTTAATTCCTCAATTTTAGTTTGGTAGAGTTGGATAGGTTCAACCCCATCTTCAGTAGATGTTTCTAGTGAGAACCATCTCAGTAGTTGGGGCAACATGATGTTTCTTTGTTGAGGGGAGATGGCATGGGTAAAGGCTGGCCTCAAGATTTTATTAATGTTTACATTCTACTAACAAATCATGGACTTGGAGGTGGTCATCCGTAAGGAGGTATATGAGATGGTCATGGGTAGTTTTACACATTGGATGCACCGGTTCCAGAGGGGCTAGTGATCGTTAGAGGTATCATCGATTCATTATTACCCTTATATTTACCTCGTATGATTCAGGAGATTCACACTCCTTTGTTTCACACTCTCTATCCCATGACTTGGGACAAGACATAAAGAGGCTTCTCATTCCCCTGGTGTTGAGTACGTGAGTATGAGGATATATCGGCTTGTTTAGTATGTTCGGGGGAGTTGGTTGAGGATGGGACCACATATATCCCATATGGATCATTTATTTCTAAATATACATACATACAATGTCATCTTCACCATCGACTAGTTTTATTCCATACATGATTTTTTCAATTTTCTCTAGAGGAGACTCATCTTTTTAGATTTGGATGGCCAACGTATGGTTTTCCTTACTGAGAAGGGCTGTCATGTGGGATCTTGGAGTGTGTAGCCATTTATTTCCATGTTAGCTATGCTGTTTGTGGAATTTTTAGACACTAAAATGGTGGAGGTTCCTAGTGTATTTGGAAAGTTTTTTTTATGTTTTCCCCAAGGAGGTTGTTACACTACCCCTCGACGTGATGATGAGTTTGGATAGACTTGCAGCCCGATGCTTCTTTGATTTCTATGGATCCTAATTATATGAAACCATCTATGTGGAAGGAATTGAGGATTTAGATAGATGATCTAATTTATAAGGGTTATATCCTTCCTGTTATGTCATCACAGGGTGCCCTAGTGTTGTTTAAAAAGAAGGCGGATGGTGGTCTGAGGTTGTGTATAGAATACTTTAGTTTAAACCAACTGACAGTAAAAAAATTATTACCCTCTTCCAAGGATAGTTGATATTTTTGTAAAGCTGTGAGTGGAGAGTTGGTTTTCTAGGATCGAATTTTGATCTGGATATCACTAGTTGAGGGTGAAGGTGGGTGATATCCCAAAGACTTCCTTCAGATTCAAATACAAGCACTACATGTTTATAGTCATTCTATTCAGTTTTATGAATGCACCATTCATATTCCTGGGAAATACTAACCACATGTTCCACTTCTTCATAGATTAGTTCATCTTCATGTTAATTGATGATATCTTGATCTACTAAATGTCAATGAAGAAGCATTTCGAACAGGTGAGAACTATATTACAGGTTCATCGACACCACCAGCTCTATGGAACATTAACCAAGTGTATGTTTTGGACACTAGATGTGAATTTACTTAAGCATGTAGTGTCTCAGAGGTTTGTTCTAGTTGAACCATTGATGTTTGATTTAGTTTTTTATTGGGAAGCACTCTAGAATGTGGTAGAGGATTGTAGTCTCCTAGGTATCGCAGACAATTATCTGAGTTTTATACCCGATTTCTCTCTTGTTTTAGCCTCATTGACATCCTTGACTTGAAAAGGATATTATTTTCAATGGAGTTATCTATGGTTGTTAGCATTATGTTTCACGAATGGGATGTTGGTTAGTGCTCCAGTGATCTGGTTTCATGAAGAAGGGGTAATGTTTGATGTTTTTTGTGAAACTTACAATTTGTGTTTGGGATGCGTGGTAATGTATTAGTGGGATGTGATCTCATATGGTTCTATTTTGTTATATCCCCATGATAGTAACTATTCCACCCATGATCTAGAACTAGCATCCATTGTGTTCTTGCTAACGTTGTGGTATAATTACTGCATTATAGTGTGCTTCATGGTCTTTAAAGATCACAACATTTTGAGGAATGTATTTTCACTACGGGATCTAAATCTATGATAGTAGAGGTGTATGGAGTTTCTTAAGACTATTATTTTTAGATATCCTAAAATATTGTGAAGGGAAATTTATTGGCAGATTCATTGAGAAAAAACTCATAGAAGGAGGTCGTTCGGGAATCCGCAGAAGGATTGGGATGATATGGATGAATTGAAATCCTTTTAAATGGATGAAAGAGTGGATGGTTGTGAAGGATGCTTGTTTCAAATCACAATGAAATCATTCTAGATGTATTAGGTGGAGGAGTGTCTCTATGGAGACTCAGAGGAAGAGGTAATGTGTGATCATGTAGGCCATGGTGATGCTCCATAGGTATGGTTGGAGGATGGTCGGAACCATATATTACTTCGTGGAAATATATTTGTTCGGGTAGTGATGCACATGTTTATCTTTCGTGAGATTCAAATGTCAACTTTTTAGGTACACCGAGGATTTTCCATGATGTACCATGTCTAGATGATGCATTTTTGGGGTCCCAGGATGAAATGAGAGGTGGCAGAGTTTGTGGCTGGGTGTTTAATTTTCCATCAAGAGAATGTCGAGCATCATATTTGTGGTATGATTTTTCATCCCTTATATGTTCCCTAGTGGAAATGGGATGAAATATAAATGGATTATTTTATAAGGTTACCCATATCTCATGGATTCTGTGATGCTATCTTGTTGATAGTGGATTTGTTGATGAAATCATCTCACTTCATAGTGATCAAGGAGATGGGCGCAGTGGATGTCTTATACAAGTGGTACATGGAAGAGGTGGTTTAGTTTCATAATGTTCCAAGGTCCATTGTCTTGGATCAACATTAATAGTTTTCCTCATGAGTTTTTAAAGGATTATAACATGATTTTAGAAACCAATTATGCCTCTACATTGATTTACACAATTGTAAATAAGGGAAGATGAAATAGACACTCAAAACATTGGAGGATATGATGTAAGCTTGTATCATGGACTTTAATGGTAATTGGGTATGTCATATTCCCTCATTGGAGTTTTCATATAATAATAGGTATCAATATTCCATTATAACTATCTTTTTTGAGTCTTTGTTTTGGAGACCATGTAATTCTCTGTTATGCTCGACATAGGTTAAGGAGACATATGTTCTTGGTCCCGATGTGGTATAGAGAATGATAAAGAACATTCAGATTTCTCATGAGAGGATAAAAATAGTTCCAAACAGAAAAAATTCATATAATAATCGTAGTTGGAGGCCCTTAGAGTTTGAGGATGGGGACCACATGTTCTTGAATGATTCCCTTCGATGTGCGTTTTGGGGGTCTGGCTGAATGAGTAAGATTTATCCCAGGTTTTTTGGGCCCTTTGAGGTTCTAGGGTGAGTTGCTGTGGTGGCATACTGGTTTTCATTAATACTGTGGTTGCAGTAGATCCACAACATCTTTAATATCTCTTAGCATGGTTAGAATCTTCAAAATCACCCCCAAGTCATGGACCATGGAGAGTTGGATATTGAGGATGACAAAATGTTTGTTGTGATGATAGTGGGGATCCAAGATCATCCATAGAAGGTTCCTCATGGATGGAACATTCTTCTGGTTCATGTGTTCTGAAGTCATCGTGTCCACGAGGATAGTAATTGGGAGTGAGAGACACAGATTCGTTCCCAGTACCCGAAGTTGTTTTGAATTTTTTTCTCTAATTTTTTTGATGTGATTTTTGGATCATTTGGTTGTATGAGATGATGTGTTTTCTGGGTTTACGATTCCGTGGGGTGTGTTTTTTGATGAAGTACTCACATATAGAATAAGGAGGAACTAATTAATAATCAAGAAGCATTAATGGTGATAACATTAACCATGTACGTGGGAGTTAGTCCTTCCAAGAGAGGATAATATCTTAACATGGAATATAGAATTCCTTGACTCCTATGTTCAGGACAGTGTATTTTTTGGTTACAGGGTAGTGCAGTTTGTTGGTTCTAGTGGCTGTTAGTTTGGGCTGCGAGGAGGTTGGGATGGTTGTGTAGTGTTTTTGCGGTAGTGGGGTTGTGTGAGAGGATGTGGCTAGGGGTTATGGTGATGTGGATATGTAGTGTGGTTGCGGTACTTTGGGTTGGCATGTGTATCCATTTGTAGTTATTATGTCATGACAAGATCCATGAGTGGGGTCTCTCAGGGTGGGTGTTCAAACCCATTTTTTCATCTAAGCATGGTTTTGGATTCTTGAGGGAGAGAATATATGATAGGTATCTAATGTAACATTTTTACCTTCTTGGTCCATTACATTTCCAGTTTTGGTGGTTAGAGATGTTCAAAGGAGTATTATAGGGATTTTAGAGAAGTTTTGTTACTAAATTATATGAGAAGTGCTATTTCACTCTGTGTGTCCATATTACATGATGTGGAATTATATTTTTTAGTTTCTCCTCAAGCATTCAATACATGAAGACATTTTCCATGAATTGAAGAATTTTTTCATGAATTTTAATATATTGGTGTTAGAAAAATAGAATAAAATGAAGAGGAAATGTGTTTTTAGATGGAATCTAAACCCATGATATTAATCCACCTGAAATGGGATTACATGTCATTTAATTCCCTGATCATGTGCATTAGTAAAAATAATTTTCTAGATGAACTATCATTTGTTCATACATGATTCTTTTTTCATCCAATTTTTTGTGAACCCTAGGTGCCATGAGGTGTCCTTTATGACCTTCTTCCTCACTCTTCGATCCATTGATCTTGGTGGCTATTCTTCGATGAATTTTTATTTAACTATAGTTAGTTCTCTTCCTTTATTGGTTTTTTTTCATCCACTATTCTCATGGGGATCCACTATCATGGTGTTACTTTGGATTTTTGGCATGTTCAAGTTTCGTTTTGATTGATCCTAGATGTGGTATTAGTGGATAAACATTTTTTTGGTGCTGTTGTGGATCCCTAGCATTCTTGTTCACCCTATGGTGAACAAAATTGGAAATATTCCTTGAGGTAGTATTTACCTTCATTTCTCTTTCATGGGAATCATATGGGGGGGTTACTGATGTTTGTCTATGGATTATGGTTGATCCATTTTAAATAAAAGTATAATAATTACATAATTTAATTTAAAGGATGAAATGGGATTTGATCTGAAAGATTTGAAAACTTCAATGTTGTTTGCTATAATGTGATTATACATGAGAATCTCCTTGCTGAAAATTATGGTTGTTAGTGTCTTTATTTTAAAGGGATACATCTAATATGGTTAGTACATTGTTATAGATTTTTTGGGTTTACCCGTAAAATGAATATTTTCTAACCACATATACATATATAATGAATTGGTTTCCCTAGGATTTGGTTTGTGTGATAACACCCCAACGAAAAGTAGTGGAATGTGATAAATGTTCTTGTAAAACTAGATAATGTTTTGTTGTGATATGATGTGTGATTGTGTGTGTTTTGGTGTATAGGGGAATTTGAGGGAAATTGGTTTTATAGTGGTTCTTTGATGGATGTGTTATGATTATGTAGTAGCTATCTGAAATCTTTTGTGCTATAATGGTGTTGTTGGATGTTGTAATGAGTTGGGGGTTTGTATTGGTTCATACGGTGGTTTGGTCAGGTTGAAGTGGAATAAGTATAATAGTGTTTGACATTGGTAAATTTTACGAGATTTTCTACAAGAGTATAATGCAGAAACCTTCACCAGGTATCAATATGTCGTGGTACAATATGTCATTAATGTGAAACCATTTTAATCAATCAGTGCTCTTCACCTTATGAAATTATTTTATATGTGTTGCTTATTGTGTTTTGTTCTTAATAGTTAAGCATGTAGTGATGGAATTAATAAATAAATTTCTAATAATGCTTGAATGGATTGTGCTGGTTTGTCCAATGGAATCTTTTGAGGAGTACAGATGGTTGGGTACCTTCTCTTTTACATTGTCTCTTACAGGTGATGTAGGTATGTCATTGGTTTTTCTAAATTGATTTATGTTAGTTTTGTAGATAGTGGTTGTGAAGGACCTAGTGTCTTCGGGTGAGATGTGATGGCACAGGTGTCTTTGAGCAATATGTGATGGCCCATGTGTTTGCATGCGATGTGGTTTGTACTTTACCTTGTTTTTTTGGGATGAGATAGTGAAGTGATTTTCCAAGAGTCTTCTGGATGAAATGTAATGTGTTGTGAGGCCTAGATATGCGTGGGAGGGATGTGTTGTGAGGCCCAGGTATCAATGAGCGGGATATGTTGTGAGGCAGAGGAGTGTGTGCGATGGATTTTATGTGTTATATTGAAGGGATGGGAGTGCCAAGACATATTACATTGGGCGAGAGAGTCATACTAGTGGGAAAGTGGTGTAGAGTACTCTATTATCTATGTGCTTTATATTACATTACTGGACCTGTATTATTTTTAAAGTGTGACTTGGTAAGGATGGGATGGTTATTATACCTTTTTAGGTTTTGTTTGGTTATTCTATTTTCTCACAGGAGCATTAGTATCCTTCCCTCACATGTTAATGAGATAATTTAATTATCCTACTGAGTACACTTGTAAGCTCACCCTATGTATATATAACTATTTTAATATTTCTAGTAGGATTCTAAGGAACCTTGGGGGAGTTAATAGCTTAGAACACTAGACTACTACTATGTCGCTGACTTAGCTTTTTCTACTAGTTATTTACTTTGGATACATTATTAAATTTGTATAGATTATAATTATTCATGAATAATGGGTAGTTTTTGGATATCTCTTTTATATTATTCCTTGTATTTGATGTGGATGATTCATTCAATCTACCAATATTATTTCTTATAAACTTTAATGCCTCTCATATTGTGAGATATGTACACCATTGGTGCTAGTCACCAACCTAGGGCCTACTAGAGGGAAGAATTAGAGATCATTATCGTTATCCCATCATTATACTGTCTTTGGGGGGGGGAGGTCATGATAGTCCAAGGGAGAATTCATGCGTGACTTTTACATGGTTATGGAAAACGATTTGAATAAACTACAAACAATCCCATAGTTTTTTATCATTTGGTGTTCATGGTTCAATCTTGGTCAGATAAATGGTGTGGAAAATTTATGCATGTATTCCATAGGATATCAGGTGTATTCCACAAGGTTGGGAAATATTTGGTACAATATAGAGCCTTAATTTACTACTAGAACAATTTATTATATATATTAAATTACATGTTTAAACTGATAAATTATTATGGTTTTGGGCCCTTATCTCCGCATCCTTTCATTTTTTATATGGAGTTCACACCCAAATGATCTATTTCTTCCATCTCTTTAATTTTTTCACTTTAACCGTAAATTTAAAAAGGATTATTGAGGTTGATCTTCCATAGTACCTTGTAATTTTCCTTTACTATTCTCTATAAAATTTTTTGTCTAACATTTTCCTTTGAACCATAGTGTTTGTTTGAAAAAGAATAATATTTAAGGGAGGTTCAATCTTTTGTTTTTTGGTGTATATGTCCTTTAGAGAATGTATTTTTTCGTTTTTAAGTGATTGACATTGAATCAAATGCATGCAGACTTCTTTGGATTGAAAGAGATTGGTGTTTTTATGTACTTCCCATATAATACACTCCATGATATGTTTAGGTAATTTTAAACAAATTATTTAAAAAATATATGTATATAAGATACCCATTTTTTGTTTAAATTATTTTATTATAATGTATTTTTGTACAAGGAATACTATTGTTTTTATGAAACAACATATATTATTTGTAATTATAATTTTAAAAATTACACCTGTTTGATTAAATGTAAATGTTTGTTTTTCATAGTGAAATTGGGTATTTTAATGGGATTCTTTAATAAATATAATTATTTAAAAAGGTTTTAGGAACTCATTATTTCTCAAATAAAAATTATTATTCATTCCTATAGATTAAGTGATGAATGTGGAATTATTGGAACCAGGGAAAGAGTTTTGAAACTTGTTTCCCTCTAATAATTGTAATGATTATTAAATGAATAGTATAATTTAAAAATGGAATTTAATGTGTTTATTCTTAGTTTGGATGGGTTGGATGTTTTTATTATGTTTTTAAAATATGGTATAAAATATATTTTCATACATATATTTTTTAAAATTTACCAGTTGGAACATTATAAAATATCTATTCAAATTCACGAGACACACTATTTGTGAGCCCCTTTCTTTTATGTTTTTTCACCCATTTTACCCTTTAGGTGAAGTGTATTTAATATTCATAAGTGGTGATTGATTAATAGAAAAGGGTTGTTTCATGAGAGCTTGTTGATGGTGAGATATTATTTATTTAAAAGTCATTCATATTGATTCCTATTATTATTATTGGGTTTGATTTATTCTATCCTCCATGGATTGAAATTCCATGGAAACCGCTGGTAGCTAAGTAGAATGTATGGATGATGGGTTACGAAGTTAATAATTTTTTTGACAATGGAAAAATAATAAATTTGGCTAAGAGTGTTGATTGAAAGTATTTTTATTTTTCTATGACATTGAGAGCTCCAAAAACACTATGTTTTATATTTTTGAATAGGACATCCATAGACTATGTCCTCAATCATTTATGTTAGGTACTAGGATGTTTCACATGGAACTTATTTTCTATTATTTATTTTATAGTATAATTTAATTTACTTTATTTCTATCCCATATCCCCATGTTAATTATAATGAACCATTAATTGGTTTTTAATTAACTTCATTGATATATATATATATACATTGGTTCTTTCTCTTGTTTATTTTCTACTTCAATCTTGGTTTTCATTTTTTCAAACAATTTTATAAATTGGTTTTAGAGGGGTTATTCTATATTTATAAAAAAATATTGTATTCTAAAAGGAATTTTTGAAATTTTTATGGAAAGAGAAATAATTATTGGCAATTAATCTAAATTCAAAATATATATTTGTTAAAATAAATGTATTTTTAATGTAATACTTTAATAAATTACTTTATATTGAATTTTGTTTCAACCTGTAAATTATTTATTTTCTAAAAAGGGTTTATTTTGGTTTTTGAAGATAATTTATAAGGTATTTTAATTTTTTCAATTATTATTGTTCATGGGAAAAAGAAAATTTAAACAATTATATTCAAAATATAATTAGTGTAATTGATTACAAAATATTCAATACAGACACTTTTTTCGAATCAAAATGGGCATGTTTCACTCATACCCTACACACACACTAGTGTGTGTGTGTGATTGTGTGTGTATACAACAATCTAGTTTTTTTGGGTTTCAATGTATGTATTCCATCCAATGTGGTTTCTATGGGTCCATATATAGACACAAGGTATTCTAAGTAGCTATAGGACACAATGAGGTGATTGGATTCATGTGAAATGTTTCAAAATGTTGTGATACTATTGTATTATCTAATTCTACTATGTGTATTATGAATATTTTTCTTCCACTGTAGTCATTGAGAATTTTTATTTTTTATTACTTTAATGATTCGTTATTTTTATTTTTTAGTTTCCAAATAACAACAGTAACTTATGTTTTTATGTGTTTTTGTGTATTTTTATTTGTCTTATGATTCCTTGTGTTTTTTATTAATTTGAAAATGTCCACCTATTTTCATGGGTGTGTAATGTTTGGTTGAGGAATGTTGGATTCCTCATAATTTTTGATGAAGATTTATATGATTATTATGAGGGTTAAATCATTCCCTATTTAAGATTCTTGATATCACAATCAAATTTTCCTACCATGGGAATCAAGGATTGTCTTGAGGCATAGTAGAAGACCAGTTTGGAAATCTGTTCAGTGGTGTCGTGAACCAATTCATAAGAAATATTATCATAGCCTAATTTCAAAAGGGGGAATATGTTCTAGTTGAAATATATTTTTATTCAATAGTTTTTATAGAATAGTGGTTGTGTTATTAAAACATGAGAGGTAGGTGTAAGGAGTGTCTAGAAATCCCTTTATCACTCAATGATTCATGTTACATAGGGTTGATGGGATTAGGATACTAATTTTATTATTATTATTTTATTGAGGTTTAATATGGTTATATTTGTATCCCCATTATATTATAAATAGTTTCCATATGGATTTTTCTAAGAGTATGGGATGAAAATGGGAATAAAATTTGAGTTTTTGGTGGTACTATATATCTTGAAAAACTAAATAATTTTCAATATCTTAATTTTATAAAAAATTCATGAAATTTTACATGATTGGTGTGTGACATATAAGAATATTCCTCTATGAAGAAAGTAGTTCAAAATAATTCTTTGTTTTTTAATTTATTAACCATGATTCATGGATTTTTCATTGATTACTTATTAGTATTTCAAAACCATTAAGATTTGGTATTATGTTGTGTTGATGTTGGTGTATGTTAGTTAATGTTGTGGTGTGATTTTCTAGATTTATGTGATTTTAATTTTTCATTTTGTATGATGAATGTATTTCATAAATAAATGTTTTTATTTTAAAATGATTCATTTGGGATTATATGTAATATGTATTTGGTTTATATATAATAATTTAGAAGTGAATTTTTATGACGAAATCCTGAAATAATTTTTTGTTTTAAAAATAGGTTGGTGATTTTTAGAGGGATTTGGCCCTCTTGAAGCATATTTTAAAGAGTATTTAGAATTAAAATTAAAACCCAATTTTAAAAAAAGAAAACTCTAGGTAGATATATTTTATATAAAGGAAAATTTTAAAATATTCAGGATGTTAATTTATTTTAATGGCTGATGGTTGTTTTGAAAACCATATTCAATAGTTTTTTTTTTGTTTTTGACTCTGATGGGAGATCAAATTATAAATTGTTTTAAAATATATTAAAATTGGGGATGTATTGTAAGTTGTATAGTTGATTTTATATTAATTATTTAAAATTATAATGTTGGAATTTGAACATCTAATAGAAAAAGTCAATGAGTATTTAATTTAGATTCTAAATTAAATGAAAAGTTAATGGGGGATAGTATATTATAAGAAGTATGATTGTTTTTAATAAGATGTTTTTGGACCCTTGTCATGGGTGGTGTTTTGTTGTAAAAGGAAGTGTTTTTTTGATGATTTTTCTATTTTATTATGAAAAATTATTTGGATTTTCCCCTTGATCAATATTATGACTATTTTTTTGATTCTAAAGATATTATTAGGTTATTCTAATGTTTAATATAACATAATTAAATCTAGATAGAATTTTATTTAGTATTGGATGGTCTTTTTATGATAGGGATTGTCTATTTTCTATTATTGAGCCTTCCAAAAATATGAATAATGTATCTATATTTTCATTCTATCACTGTAGTGTTGTGGTACAATTTTGTATCATTCAAGTTAGTATTATTTATATAAATGTTATTTTAGTATGTTGTAGGTTGATTTTTGTAGATTCGGTTAGTGGGCCTTGGATGTGTTGTTTTCGAGAAAAATAATAGTCTTTATAAAGGTAGTGATTACCTGAGTAGAATAATATTATCTATTGTATGTCATTATTTGGGTGATGATCTATTTTGTGATTCATTATCAATTATTTTAATGATGTTTTGGATTTGAGGAGTATATTATTTGGGGTGTTTTGTGGTTTCCATTTTGGGTTATTTTCCTTGATAAATGGTTATTTTGGTATGATCATGAAACATTCATTAATTGGGATAATTTTGGATAGTTCATAGTGTAATACTTATGTTGAGTTTCTATTTTATGATTGGATCAAGGGAGACCTTGGGAATGTGAACTTGCAATAAGGGTGTGTGGTTATTACTATTTTGACTATAGGAGATACTAGGTTGTGAATTTTAGTCTGGATCACCGTGATAAGGTATTCCATAATATTTTCCATATGTTACCCTATAATGATGTTTCATAACACGATGTTAGAAAATTTTTGTTCTATGTTTAGATGTAATGACTATATTTTTCTATGAAATAATTTGGAATATTTTAGGAAATTCTTCTAAAGCTAATTGCAGAGTCAACAAGGGATTCAAAGCCTTGGGGAGCCTTTGTGTGGTGATATTTAAAATATTTAAAATAT
This sequence comes from Viscum album, assembly GCA_963277665.1. NCBI lineage: Eukaryota > Viridiplantae > Streptophyta > Magnoliopsida > Santalales > Viscaceae > Viscum > Viscum album. The sequence continues at coordinate 80,693,890 of OY728160.1, read as the reverse complement.
TTTATGAAACAAATGAAATAGTTATGTATAAATAGTTTTTCTATTGTTAATAATATCATATATAATATTTGTGATAATGGTTGAATTCGTAATATTGGTTTTACAATAGGTGTGACCAAATGTTGATTAGCACAAGATGTCTGGTTCTAGTAGTCATCTGTTGTGAGTTGAATTGAAATTAAAAAAAAATTATTTACTTTATTTTAAATGATCTCAATTAATTACCTCATAAAATATTTTATTATGAATTTTATCTAGGTTTTCCACTTAACCTAGTGAGTATTAGAGGAGTGGGTTTTTAATTGGTGGACTGAGATTATAGAATGGTGAACCATTAGATCAAGGTGGTTGGAGTGTAAGTAAATGGAGTGTTTTTATTCATCCAAGGAGAAATTTTTTCCCCCAATGATCGATCCTAACTCTTGTTAGGGCCTTGTATTTTTGGATTTCACCATCATGATAAATTTTTAAAGCACATCATTTTATAATATTTATTTTAGATTGTCGATCACAAGTTCTTTGCATGATCCCATAATATGAATATAAATGTGTAATCAAATTTAATCTTAATATTTGATGATATGAACATGGAAATCACCAATGTAAGAATCACCGGTCAAGAATTCTTAGCCAACAATGGATTCAAATTTTTTTTCTTGTGTATTTATCACCAATATTCTATATTTTCTTCATTGTTTTCCTATTTGTATGTGGTTTGACTTGTCGAGGGAGATTTTAGTTTGACCAAACCTCTAGATATTTGAGTATAATGTGAATGATGAATGGGATATAAATTTGGGGATATAATATACTTGTTTTATGGTTACAGGTGATGAATTATTATTTTGGATCCTTAAATTCTCACAAGTCTTCCGATTATATCTTGTCCAATGAACACAATCTTTTTTATGTCCATCAAAGGAAAGTGGATTTTCCCATAACCATTTTCATTTAAAGGCAATTATTTGAAATGGAATAAGTGGATTGGGAAACAAAATGATGGATATATAATTTTGTCAAATAATGTGATGACACACTATATAGTTCAGAAGAACAAATAAAGTGTTCTTCATCCCAATATATATATTTTATTTTTTAATAAATCAATTTTTTGTTGATTGGGAACCCTTAAAATCTATAACCCCAAAACATCAAAATAAAAGACCAAAAATTTCAATACCCATCCTAAATATGAAATCAAAAATAACTATTCAATGATATGAAATCTAATTTTCAAAATTCAAATCAACCATGCATGAGAGATCCAACATCGTCCCTAACATGTAACCTCAATATCACCCATTAAAAAAACAAATAGTCAAGTAATTTAGGGTCATTAACATACCCAAAACTTCTCTATAAACATAAAATGATTCGTTACACAATGATAAAATCATAACATAACCATCAAATAATGAAACTTATAACATCGCCTCAAAACAAGCAATTTCTAACAAAATACTAATAGACCAAAAAGAAACACCAGATATGAGAGTCAAACACTAACATCAAACATAGTATGATATCATCAGTCTGCCTAAAGCTGATCCCAAGATGATTATACATCACCATTTAAATTTCACAAGCTCACAGATGGGATTACCAATATAATAATCAGTATATGCCATCACAAGGCCAGTTGATAACCAGATGATTCCTAAAAACCACATGCATAGCTTCAAAAGTGAAAAAGGAGAGATAAGGAACACCTTCAAACACACTCATTAGAAACTTTGTCAAGAGTCCCACATGTATAATCTTATTCCACCATGAGATCCTTTAAAAATGATGAAAACAGGGTTGGCCAAGATAGATAAAAAATCATGATCATATTGGAATGAGACATATGTTATCCTGTGAGTGATGGATATCATGATCTACTAGAAATTGAAAAATGTAGTAGCATGAAGCACCCAATTCATCCTTCCTTTATGAAATTATCATTATAATATTAAACCATTGAGTTTGACCATGATGGTTACTAGCCCGATGGGAATAGTTGAAAGATAAGTAGAGGAAGAAGGATGATAATTGACAATCGAAAAGTATAATAGAATAAAAATTTAAAATGAAAGTAACCATATAGAATAGAAGAAGTGTGCTAAGACTTTATGAGAAGGTTATCAGATGTAGAAAAATAAAAAAATGTTCAGGGGATAAGGAAATGAATGAAATAAAATGAGACAAAAGAGGTAATTGGAAACCCAAATAAATGAGGGAGACCCCATAGTAGAGAATGGCACTGTCACTCTCCCCCGGAATGCTCTTCGGATTTCACATTGACGTGTATTTTTATGTTGTGTTAATGGTCTCACACAATGTATCTAAGAAAACATTACACATAAACTTACCTAAGGAGGATAACCTGTGTAACAAAATCAAATTCATGGAACCCCATGAAGGAGGATGTGTCATGTTCTCCAAGAGGACATGGGCATTCCTGGAAGAACATAGGCTTTGCCCAATAACATGGCCTGGCCAACTGTACTTCCATGTACATGGTTATGACCATTAGAAAATGGGTGGGACTTTATTTGTTAATACACTCTATGTACCAAATATAAATGAAATGTATTATGACATTGATTCTAAATAAATGACCATAGGAAAAAATGGGAAAGAAATGATGTTGAGTCACACACTGTGTATACCCCAATACATATATTGTATTCCCTATAGACTTTCCTCCTCCCATATCCCCTTCTATGGGAATCATATTTTTTCCCATGAGTGGCATATCCTGAGCGTGTTTTACCTAGAGTGAGTATTTTTTTATTTTTTTGGCATAAAAGATACGATTTGGGGTGATTTGAGATTGATTTTTCGTTAGGCATTGGTTAACAATATCATTCATCAAGGTAGTATCATCAATTTGATAAAAGGGTTGTGACTCCCCTATTTCTGTATTCCATGTGTCCCCTATAATATTTATATGCATAGAGATGGTTCTCTCATATATCGTTCATGGGTCCTCTACATACATGAGATGATATCCCTCACCATTGGTCATTAATAAAGGGAAGGTCCTCCACTAGAGTTGTGTCACCATATGTTGTGGAGTACAGTGTTGATGCACATGCCACTCCACATAGATTAATGGGAGGATATGTGGGACTCATATACTAGATTTTTGTATCCTTCCATTTTTGAGCATTCAAGCAAGGCGCATACCTATCCACGCTGATTCCAGTGACATATCATGGGGGGGTGTGATGTTAGAGATCATACTCCCTTTGTTTTCACACATAGTATCATAGTGTGAAAACCTCCAAATAGATTCTCATATTTTATTTCATGATGATGGGAACAGATGATGGACCTTGGAGTGGTAGGATGACTCATCATTTTTTTCCAGGCGGTGGATATAATGATCTCATTTTTCTCTTCTTTGGGTTTCTAGTTTAGACTATTTTTATTGTCATTATGGTTGTTTTCTAATATTCTGATTTTCCTGACTAGGTTGGGATAAACTGATTACCATTGAATTTTTATTTTTCTCCCTTTTGGTTTTTTGGTTTTCTTAATTTTTATGTATACACTCACCACTAATGCAATTTTCCCACACTTGTTGTGTCATATGAAGATGAACAGAATATCGACACTAAAATTGGTGAATAAAAGAGATAATTTGGTCCATTTTAAGTGTTATATAGTTTGAAATATATAGTAGGGACCAGGATCCCTCAATATTCCACATTTTCACCTTTTTTTATACTCGGTTAATTAGATGTATTTCATAGAGGTTACTGTGTGCATAGTTTTTATCTAGCTGTTAATTTTATTTATTTATTCCCCATAGTATTTCCTAAAAATAGTGGTGTGCATGAAAATAAGTACATTAGGAAAAGTTCTCCAATTATATTTATTCCTTCATGACCCTATTCTCCATCCCCTTAACCATTTGTGTTTGTATTGGGGTTTTAGTGGATCATTCATCCATCGGCTAGTTGGGTCATGGTTGTTCAAGTAATTTTATAGTGGTGTTAGAGGTAGTTCATCCTCAGGTCAATGTAGGGATGAACCCATTGTATGGATCAATTTGAAACTTAGAGAAATAGATTTAGAATGTCTTCAGTGTGTATTTATGGTTAGATAACCCAATCTCAGTGCAATGACTGATGTATCCATATATCAGTACTTTTACAACCAGATTGTTATCTAATTATATGCATACATCAGTTACAATGAACAAATAGTAAATACATTAGATGGGATTTTGTGCATTGAAAATCATTCCATAGTTAGTTCCCCAGGTATTTTTAGTAATCGTGGTGCATCTGGATAATTATTAAGATTCCATCATGATGATATCCAGCTAGGATTTTGAGACAATTTCATGATAATTACTAGTTTAGTGATGAGGGATTAGTTTTGGGAACCATCTATAAGTTATTTTCATCTAAGATAGAATAATGTAATGGTACTACCTATCGAATAGTTCATAGATTCACCCTAGTGGCCAAGGAGGATTATCATCTTTTTTTGACCAGTGAATAGATCTGTAAGGACATGATGATGATACGTGTAGTTTTATCTCATTACCAGAGTTATAGTAACAGGGACCAATGTAGTTTTAGAGTTATGAATACCCTATTGAATTTGACCATTGAATCTAGGTGGTGGTATCAAATTTCCTTGTCATGTGTACATCAACTGAATAGATGTTCTCTCTCATGAAAAATATTCTCCATGGAGAAGTTGTTGGTTATAGTGGTACTAGAATTTGATGCACCTATATTTATTTATAATTTTCAGTTCCAGAGATAGGGATCTCCAATTATTGGTGATAATATATACCCCCTTCTCAGGTGGTATAGAACTATCATTAAACTATGGTGAAAAGGTTCCACTTTTTTAAGACACCTCTCGGTGGTCGTCCTCTTGGCCAGACCCCATTAAGATAACGTTGGTCGATGGTAGAGCCTTATGTTGGAGATGACTGATCAGTCTTTAGACATGTAGGGAAGGGGGACATTTTTTCAACTGAGGCATGTTATTATAATGCAATTATAAACCATGTGGGTGATTAAATGTCACCCAAAAAGGATATTATCTTGGTGTTCTAGATAATTTCTATTGAATTGTGAGTTTGGGGTCATTTGGATGTGTTGTAATGTTACAGAGATCCTTGGTTATGGAGTAAAGGTAGGAAAAGATAAATATGGCTTCAAGAAGGGTATTTTTATAACCTAAAGTCATTAGGTTTGATCTATGTAAGAACATTCTATTCTCTACCCAAGTTTCCAGTTTAGTTCATGGTGAGAAGAGACTTTTCCATGGATGTGTTGCCTCTTTGATTCCAATATATACCATTGGATCCTTTTATCATAACCCTTGTATATATGGGATCCTTCATAGAGGTTTGGTGATCACACACATCTATAGAATGTGTGACCTCGCTTTTGGTACAGTGAGAGAGCCTTGGGATGAATATTTATGTATTTGGCAGTGAGTCACTATGATGTTTTTATTGAGGTGGAGAAGTAACCTACTATCCAAGCCCATCATTACTATTAATAGTGTTGATTTCAATATATAAAATTTTGTGTGGAGGAATTTTACTTAGTTTTTACAAAGATCCCCAAGAAAAGTAGGATGGGATCTTGTGATTATTGAAACACATATTCCATATCATTTGGCTAGTATGACCATTAGATCAGTGGGTAATATTTTTTTTTCAATTCATGTTATGTTTGTGAGGTATGATAACGTTCAACATAAGGGTCTTCTTGGTCTACATACCCTTTGAGAGTTTTTTTCATCATGTAATTTCACATGGGATGACCAGATATATGTGGTAGAATATTGGTTGAATATATGTAGATATGGGTGATAATGGTGTTGTTGAAGAGTATATAAAATAGAGATTTTATAGACCCGTTGTTCCCACCTAGATAGACCTATGCTTTTTTACCTAATAGGCATAAGATATTACAAGGTTAATTATGTATTGAAGTCACCTAGATGATGTGAATTATCTATCAGAGTATCCACCCAAGAGAACCAATAACATCTTCCTACATTATTCTTGGGTGAAGTGGATCTCATAGTTTGTGGTATGAATGAGTGATCAACAACTGAATTTATAAGAAAATTAAGTACCAAAAGTGGATTCATAGAGCCTCTATGGTTTCTTTGAGTTTTTTGGTGATACACTTCGGTGTAATAAACCCCCTTGTGGAGTTCGTGAGACTAGTTGTGTGGATCCATCAACCCCTATTAGATCATCTTTTAACAGTCACTTTCAATGGAACCCTGACATACTAAGCATTAGATGCGAGGTACATGATACACTTGATAATGGTTTTGGACATTCTCTTAGAGTTCCATATTTATGTTGGACTCTTATTGTGATGGTTTTGGATCCATGTGGAAAATATTCTGTGTTATGTATTATCAGACATGGGAGTATCAGTGTACCAAACAATGGTTGTAGAATTAATTGCACAAGATCCCCCCATAGGTGTGGTAATGGAAGAGGATACTAAAAAATTGATTTATTTCCACTATTATAGACCTAAGTGACAATGAATTTGACCCCTTTGTAGTTTTCCATTTTAGGTGTAGATGATTTTTATAACTCCAATCGATGGTTGATACTAAAATACTTCTCTAGTGTGTAAGGAAGACTTATTTTAGTGATACCACAGATTACATCAAACATGACCATATGTACATTAATAATATTTGGAATTGATTTTTTTATAATTGGGAGAACATTTTCCTTATTCAAGGACATACGATTACGCTAGTCATACTTTGTGATGCAGTGATGTGGAGGTTATTTTATAGTAGTAATATATAATGGATAGGTGAGTTTGTTCTAGGTTAAAATGGAATTGGGTTTGGTATCCAAGTATTTTGTATCTTATTTATGAGTCTAGCTCTTTGTGTCTCACATACCTATTGGTGGAGGATGATGATATCGTATTGATGTGGGAATGAGGTAATACATGTTGGGTTATTATGATGAGGTTTCCATGACTACTGAGAGGTTTCAAAACTACCCGAGTGACTGTAGGATTCCTAGACTTGTTGAAATAATTCTTATCAAAATGAATACTATGCTTAGGGGGAGTTTTGGATTCCTATGTATTTAGGAGGAAATTAGGCTACCTGGAATTCAATCTATTATTTTTTAGACTATGATTCTCACTTAACATCATGGTTATGCAGATGATGCAGGTGGATATAAGACACATATTAATTCCTTTTCAAATTCGGTTTAAATAATAGATATATATCTAGGTGAAATGAACCATTTAGGTTTTAGATTTAATGCTTTGAGATTTCATGTTGGTTTTGGGGAAAGGCTAGGAGGACCATTTGACATCATTGGAGTTATGTATCTCAGTATCTTATATTCCACCATCGATGTAGAACCACTGGACGCCATGTATGAGGGACCTTTCTAAAAATGAATACTCATGTTAGAGGTAGTACGGGATAATTCTTATGGTCTTAGAGTTTATGGTAGTGATGTTTGTAAATGAATCAATTCATCCAAGGGTATATGAGGACTTCCTCGAAATTTTTAGGGTCTATGATGGTTGTGAGGGTGGTATTTGGTCTTTTTTCTAGAGATCATGAGTTCTAAGATATCTCAACTCACCATGGAACATTTAGATTTGGCCATCATGATAGACTATCTGTTAGGATTGTGGTGTAGTTTCATGTTACAACATCATATTAGAGTGGTGGAGTACCACTTGAACCTATGAACATAATTAGACATGAATTTTTAGGTATTCCACATGTTGCATCTGTGAATTTATTAGTATGAATCTTTCCAAAATGCTGATTGGGGTGATCTAGACATTGGGGGTGGATTTACATTTTCATGGTTCCTAGTGGAATTTTAGAAATAGTAGGAGGATATCATTCATTTTAAAGTGTTTCCCTTGGTTTTGTGTTTGTTAATCCTATAATAACTCTTAATAGACATTGGGGTATTGATAATCCAGCTAATTTCTTAGTATCCACACCTAACTATGTTTGTTGCAATTCTAGGTTGAAATTCCATAAAGTTGGGGAGAGTGTAATTTTTCTTTACCAATGATCATTCCTAACTCAAGGTTAGTAATTTTATTTTCATATTCTAACCTCTAAATTAAAATATTAACACTTTTATTTTTATTCATTATATTTATTTGATATTTCATGTTCTTCTCATAAAAAATATATTTGAATTGATTTATTAAATCAAATTTAATCATGATATACCTTAATCTCACCCAAGAAATACCTGACTTTCTAATAATTGGGTGATAATAATTGAACAACAATGGTTTTAGTTTTTTCATTATAATTCCAACACAATATTTTCTGCATTCATCATCATTGGGCCGCATGGCTACAGTTTGATTTTCTGGGATAGATTTGAGTGTGATCTAACCCGCATATACATGAAATCCATGCGAATGATGATGGATTGGAAATTTTGGCATAGAAAAAGGAGGTTTTTTATTATTTTTTACAAATTCTTGTTTCATATCTCCTAATAGTGACGGTTCATGAGACAAGATCCTAGTGAGTGATCAGATTCCTATTTCTGGCCATCATATGCAGCGAATCAATTGGTGAAGGTATTTTAATTCTATCTCAGAAAGTAAAATGTTGTGATTTTTGGAAGAGGATGTGGATTAGGAAACAATGTGATGTGTAAGTAATTTCAATGAAAACTTTGACTCTACACATTATAATTTAGATGAAGAAACAATGCATTTTTCAAATTTCATAGTGTCTAGGATTGTCAACCGAATTAATTATCACACACTATGTGGCGTGTCATGAACATTATGTTTCCCTACCCGATAATTTGAGGCCTTGTGTTAGCTAATCACACCTAGGGCCCTAAGAGTAAGGAAACACTGTGTAGTTTAGGAGCACACAGACACCCCTTGGGAAACACGTTCACAATCTAGTAAACGAGCGCATCCCAATTTACAGATAAGTACACATGTATTACCAAGAGCATAGAAGTAGGTCTGAGGTGGCTGATACATGCTATGTACAACCTATAAATTCTTTATATTACGAAACAAATCATATATACATGTATAAAAAGAGGAAAATACTTATTTATGAGACTAGGTCACACCCTTTGTAGACCCTCACACACACTCTGTATTCCCTCCAGAAATTCATCTTATGTATCACCTTCATTGGGATTCATATTTTGGTCTGAGACTGGCCTATCCCGAGTGATTTTCAATATATAAAATTATTAAAGAATGAATTTTTGAATATGAGATAGGGTATGAGGTGTTTTGAGTATGAAGAATCCTTAGGAGAGGCTTGGTGGGGATCATGATCAAGGATCATTTGAGTGATGTAATGTCTAGAACCCCCTGTGGTACTAGGATGTATATCCACCATTTATAGGAGTGTAACTCATGAGTATTCAATTTCTGGAGGGGATTGGGTCCTTTGGATGAGTTGTGGATCCTCTATATATTGAGTACAGTTCCATGGAAAGGTCCCCATGAAAAATATTATTGAAATTTTATGAGAGATGCATAGACTGGAGTAATGTATCCCTAAAATTCAAAGCATAGTGGTCTAGAGAGACCCCATACATAACAATTGTAGTAAGATTGAATGAGGTAAAAGATATTGGATATCATGTAACATTTGATGGGGAAAACAGTATTGAGGTGTGGGACACTATACCCATGTTCATGTATCATTTCATATGATGTTGGGCATTAAAGACGGACTATGGAGTTGTAGAATAAATAATTATTCTTAGTTGGGATATAGGTATGTATAACTCATTTCTATCTCATCTGGGATTATTATTGACCATATAAAGGTTATTGTTATGGTTTTTGTCTCATTTTTAAACTCATGTGATCATTTTTATGAGATGATTACTATTGTATATTTTTTTAACACACTTTTGGATTTTAGGAAGTCCAACAAGGTATTTATATTCTCAACCTACATTGGAATTTTCTACACATGCCTTGAGTTTTCTAGAGAATATGATGATTTCCAAATAAATAGGTGGATCATAGTTATACTTGCGTCCATTCACCACATTTTTTTTATTTGGCATGGATATTAGGATCATGTCACTCTGATTTTTCCTCATTTCCACATTTTTTTTTCAATTTTTGACATCTTTCTTATTTGGGTGTTCTTTTTTTTCTTTTCCAATTAAGTTTATACTATAGTAATTTAATGTATTACCTTTAAAATATTATGGTAATGCTTTTACACTAGATATTACAATATTTTATTTATTCTTATATAATATTTAATAGAGATGGTTGTGTGAATTCACACTGGTATTAAAAAGAAATAGAACCCCATTATGTAAATTCATTCTTGGGCCCTATCTCTATCCCCTTGACTATTGAATGTGGGCTTGGGGTTTAGTGGATTGGACCTCCACTAACTAAGAGGGACGCTATGGGTCATGTAATTACATGAGGCATATTATTATTTGATCCATTACTTAGTTATTTTGAGACTTTATGGTATTTGAGGCATGGTCTTATGATATGTTTGATGTTCCATGGAGTGGTGTTTCCATTTTGGAATCAGATCCAATTTCGTAGAGTTTAGTTGTGTCTGGTGGAGTATTTCTAGTTCCCTTGGATGATTTATCGAATCATGGTTGATTCCATGATTCTCTTCTTATAGTAGAGGTGGTCTGTCAAAAAAATATTTTAGATGAATTCTAAAAGGTGAAGAAACCTATATAAGGTCTTCATCTTCGAAGGGTGTTATTATATATACTTATGGATATGATCATGATTGAGGTTTCCGTATTTTTTTGAGGATTCATTCTATTATTGTGTGGAATTTTTTGGAGGAAGCATTATTTGAATTTAATTTAGATGTTCATAATGTCCATCTTTATAGTTATTTATACTGTTACCTAAGAAATTTTAATTGGTAAAAGTCATATGTTGGAGAAAATTATGTTACCCCAAAGGCACTATAGTTGTGTATTCCATGTTATTTTAGAAAAATTTATGTTTCTAAGGGTTTTGGATTTGAATTTTTTATTTCTCTAAATTTTTCGCTATTTCAAAGTCAGTACATATAGTTTCAATGGAAACTAGTTGAAGAACCAAACATGGGGTTATTCAAGTAAATTTTGTTCTTTCATAGTTAGTGTTCATGTGTAGCTCATGGTTTGTAACAACCCTCCCAATATCAAATAGAAACCATGAGAGGAAACTAGTTTGATTGTCCCATTGGCACACAACTAGAACATGGATACGAAAAACCATACAAGGAAACCATGTTCAATTCCATTGTTTTAGTAGTTATTTTTTCATGGGCGAAGCATGGATTCATAAACTATGTTGTCAAATCAATTACATCATGTATGCTAAATCATTTGGCTCCTATAAGGTTTTTAATAAGTTTGGTAAATATTTTAGGTTTAATTGTTTTTAAATACATGAAATTTGATGTATACCCCTATCGATTTTTAAATTATTTGACCTTAATCATTTCCTCTTCCCATTTTATCAACCAGGGGTGCATTCTTAAGGGTTATCTTTCATCATTTTATATCAATTTAGATCTCCCTCATGAGAAATTTCAAGTGGATTAATGAGTTATATATTACCACATTCATTTTATTCACCACTAAAATCCATTACACCTCTTTTTTTAGTTTTCTAATTTCCAAAATCATTTAGGGATGTTTAGAAAAAAATAGGGTTTATAGGAGGTTATAAAATTAGTGTTGGGGTGTCCATGGACTATAAAGTTTGACTAGTTTTGAGGGTTGATCATTCAACATTGAAATCTATAGATGAAAAATTATTTATCATGAATTAGGTAAGTGTTTCTATCTTGTTTCATTATAATACCTTCAATTAGTATCTTGAGTAATTTGTAACAATTTCTTACAAAATTATACTTATATGTGATACCCATGTTTTGTTTGAAATGTGGTTAGCTAATGGTTTTCATACATTATATAGTGGGTTGTTTTGAATCATCTTAAATAAATTTTTAATTATATGTTTTTGTATACCAAGTGTTTAGTAAAATGTTTAAGTGATTTTTAATACAAAATTGGAAATTTTAAAGGGTTATTTTGACCCCATTTGTTTTTTTAAATTTTAGTATGCACCCAAAAATTTTGAAATAATTTTTTTCTGTTTTATAATGAACTTTAAAAAAAATGGGGTGTTATGTGAAATGAAAAATTGGTCTTAATTTTATTTACATTACCATTTTAAAGTGGATTATATGTAAAGAATGGTATCCAAATTGATTTTAAAGTGTGTTTTCATGGTTTGGATTGAAAGTGTGTTTTAATGTTTTTTTACAAAAGAAGGAATAAAATGTATTATAATCCCAAGAATGATTTCATAGGGATCGTTTTTATGTTATAAAATATATTTTCTGGATGATACTGTACACTATTTTTTACACCCTTTAATTCTTTTACCTTTCACCCTTTTAGAGGAATTGGATTGATTATTCTTATGTGAGTATTGATTTATAAATAGGATTTATTTCTTGAGTGGGTGTTGGAAGTGACATGTGGTTTATTTCAAAAGATTTTTTTTATTAATTGGTTTGAGGATTAGTTGGTTTTTTTGTTTCCTCACCCCCATTGATTGACATGTCATGGGAAATAGATTTAGCTACATAAGAGGTCTATATGGATTCAACCCTAAGGTATATTTTGTACTAAATAGGTAATGTTTCTCTATAAGACTAATAGACCTAGTTGTATATATTATGACCTCGATGAGACCATAAAAATCCAACAAATTTTAGGTCATTCATGCCTAATTTTATCCCACATTGGGAAGTTATAAATCTTTTTTTAGTGGTGAGGTAGTCATACATTATTCTTAGTTTTTATTGAGGATTGTTTTGGTATCTATTTTATTTCATCATTTGTATAACGTAATCATGTTTTACTTTAAGGACCCTTAAAATGGATGTTTTAATTCCCTTCCATGATATAAAAATGTTGGTTCCTGCTCAAGTTTATTTTCATATTCAATATTGTCTTTTTCGTTTTTAAATGTTCTTTCTAAATATTTTTACGGATGTCTTTAATCAGTGTAAAATTGATTTTTTTCCAAAACGGTGATTGGATTTTTTTTGAAAAGTGAATAAATTTTGTTTCTTATGAATTAAAAATCTCTATATAGTTAACTGAAAGGAAATTTAGAAATAATTTTTAATTAATAACATCTATTAAAAATTTCATTTAATATAAGTAATTATTATTTATATAAGTTTTTATTTTAGTTTTAGATTAAATTTAATAATGTAGGATATTTATTTCACTTATTTTTTTTTCTGTTTGATAAATCTATTTTATAAATTATATTCAATCCAAAATATATGGAATGTATTGTGAAAATAGTTGTATATACTCTTTAGTTTATTCCTATTGGTCATAATTTTCTCACAACCTACATTCACACCAGTGTGTTTGTTCATATCTCTTTTTTTCTGATGTTCCCATGTATTAATCTTGCTTATTGTGGTTTTTTGGGTATGTCCTGGGATGAAGGGTATTGTGAGTAGACTTCGGTAACATGGAGAAGATATTTATGATATTTGGTTTCATTTTCTTTTATAATGTTAACGTATTAGATAATTTGGATTGATATATTCCTTGTATTCTTCATTCACATTGTTTGTAGAGAATATTGATTATTTTTTATCAGAATGTTCAGCTAATTATATTATTATGGTTTTAAATGAGACTAATCCCTATTATTGATTATGTCTTATTTTGGTTTCTTATTTAAATAATGTTTTTGCTTGTTTTTTTATTTTTTATATGTCTTCTTATTTTTAAGGGTGTCCATATATATCATTCTGGATTCTTGGTAGTTTGTTTTAACTCATTTGTATGATTATTATGTGGGATAAATCATTCTTATGTGTCCCTTATTTATACTTGAGAAAGTTTTCATTCCCTTGGGGAATGGGGCTTCCCATTGAGCCTAGTGGAATATCATCTTGGGAATCAATTTAGTAGATATTTTTTCTTTTTTGTTAAATATTGTGTGTTGGGGATTAGTTATAAATTTTAACAGCTATTTATATTTATAATGTATACCAATGAGATAATAGTAACTATATAGATACAAATAATTATATTGAATAATGATGATTTAGTGAAGGGATCTTTGTAGAGGAATGAGTTTTCAATTCTTGATATTTCTATTGAAGAATGTTCAAAGAATCCTTATTATAAAACTTAGTTAGAGGATTGTGATTTATAATAGAGTTGATGATATCATTGAAAATAAAAGGGAAGCTTCACCACTACATAATGATAAATCACATGGAGGAGTAGTTTTTACTATAATGACCACCATAACATCACGAGGTTTGTATCTATATTAAGATATTTTCCCTAAAATTCTGATATCAATTCCAAAAAAAATTTAATGTGGGGGGGATTTAATGTTTTATTTCATGTAATCTTTGAATCCTATCTACATGGTGATTGAGTTGGATATGCAGAGATAAAGATATATCGATACATAAAAGTAATATGATGATATTTTAATAGATTAAATGATTATAAATAAGGTTTAATTGGGTGTTTTCATTATATTTATAGGTTTAAGAAATCATGAAGTCCCATATATTCTTCATTGTATTTTTAAAAAATCATTCAGTTTTTTATACAATAAAGGAAAATAAATAGCCTATGTTTGGAGCCATATCCCCAACTTAGTCTTGAATAAGGATAGATACCAAAACCACAACTGAGTCCGAATGAAAACTCATCCAAAACACATTTGATTATTTTAATGTGGGATAGGAACTCTTTCAGAGAATGAGAAATGAGAATGATGAATCAAAGGAGGTACCAAAGAGTAATGAAAAAATGAATCAGAACATGTGTAAAAATAATATGGTGATTTTTTTGAGGTTGAGTCTATGGAATATTATATTTAAGAAGATAAATTTGAGATATAACATAAGGACTAAAGCCTCATAATTGCTAATATAGATGGGAAAAAATATTTTTATGTCCTTGTTGAGGAATAGAGAAGATAAAAGAAGGTAAAAAATCTAAAAATAAAAAATATATTAGAGATTTTGAGGAGGAACTATAAGAAGAAGTTAGGTATGATGAGTACTTAAAGGTTTAGAGAAACTGTTGTTTATATAAAAAGTCATTATAACTCTCTAAATTTTGGTTTTCCTTAAAAAAAGTGTCAAGTCGACTTCAATGAGGAGGAGGTGAAAATCCACACTAAATGAGTAAGAATTGATGGAAGGATTGATTCCATAATGGGTAATTTGTTTGCATATTTTGTTTATGTGATACAAAGTGATATTTTATATCATAAATAAATTAAAATAAATGTGATTTTAGAGATAATTAAAATGTTTTTTATTCTTTCTTAATTAGGTTTAGTATTTATTCTCCGGATTTATTTTAATATTTTATATAAAAACCCCATCAATTTTTATGCATCATGGGAATTCACCTTATACATTCACTTGGTTGTCTTTATTTTAAAATGAAATACCGAGGGAATAAAAAATATTGATCAATAAATTGAAGAGAAACATTTGATATGGGGGTATATCATTAAATTCAATATCTTTTAAATTCCTTGTTTATTTTTCACAAGATTTCTATCACTAATGGAACTTCAATGGAACTTCTAATCCTTTTGCCTTATTTGTTCCTTGATTGTAAAAGATTCATTAGAATCCCATCATGAAATATTTTTATATTATTTTAATTAATATTGTGTATGTTATGATGTGTTGTACTATCATGGGGTTTGGAGGAACAGATCATAATGTTAATTCATTATTACAAACTTAATACCCTCTAAAAGGAAAAAATAATAGGGAAAACTCATTATAAAAAAACCTGAAAATGATTTTGAATATATATTATTATTGAAATAAAATATATACATAATAATACATATTTTTGGGATTTGTGATCTTATTAAAAGAGGAATTATATTTTTTGTGATATTATTTTTAGTGAACGATTTTTTATCTTTATATTATATATAATGAATTATAATTTAGAGTTTGACCATGGTTTTTACCTTCCCAATTTTCACATAAATTACCAACCAAACACCAAATTTAGTGTTTTTTATCCTTTTATAACGTAAATCATGATTAGTGGTGCTTTTTGAATTTTTATATATAGAGACATAAGATATGGAATAAGCCATGTTTAGGAATCATGCACTCTAGATATGAGTATAACTCAATTAAAATGTACCTTAAATAATGAGGAAATGTTTTCAAGTGTGGTAGATCAAGGCGCATGAATTATAATAATCAATTTAAAGATGTGTATGGATGATTTTAAGAGTTTAATCACTTCAATATAAAAAAAATTGCACGAATGCATAGTTTTCTTGAAAAGTGAAGATTAAAAAATATATTTATTATGTGATACTGGAAACATTATTTCCTATTAGTAATTATTTTATTTTATTAACTATAATGTTTAATCGCTATTATGATAGTGTTTTCCTTGTTATTATATATATATTCTGTATATGAGGTTAATGAAAAGAATTTGTGTGGGATAATTTTATGAATATAATTTCATGTATATATTTTATTATCAAATTCATATATTTTGTAGTATATTTAATTATTTTACCTGATAAATATTTGTAGTAATTAAATAGTAGTGAAGTGATTTTAAATTATTTTTTTGGATTTATTAGAATCATTTTCGGGGATTGAATTTTTCTAGATGAATAAAAAAAGATAATTGGGAAAAATGGACTTACCCAAGCTATCATTATGGAATAGAGGAAATAAACCTATGGTTATGGGTTAGCTCAATGGAAGATCATGTAACGGTTAGTATAAAGGATAAATGAGTATATGTTAGTGTGAAGAGGTGATGAGTGATATAAGTAGGTTCAATTGTGAAGTGTCACACTTAAATAATCGTAAGAGTAGATAATGTTATGAGGGAATAAAATGTAGAACACAATTTTTATACTTCCTCACCATCTATTATTAAGTGCATAAAAACAAGTGAAAAGTATGATAAGGGACAACAAAATCTTGGATATCTCCTCATATAAAATAAATAATGTGTTAAAATAATATAACTACTTCATCCTGATCATCCCCTTATATGAAGACATGGTTTTATTATAGGGGGTCATATCTTGAAAATAATACTCGTGTCCTTATATTCTTTCCAATATGCACCATGAAAGTGAATTGAATGATCATTTTACCTAAAAAGGCTATGAATTCACAACACTATAAAGAGGTAGGGGGAATAATTAATGTTTTAGTATTCATCTACAACGACGATACTTAATATATTTCTATTTATCATTTTAAATTAATCTAATCATGAGATGATCGATGATACAAGAATCTAATATTAACTGTAAAAGTGGGATTCTTTCATCAGAGTGACTTCAGAAGGAGTATTGTTCATAGAGATTATTTTATATAACATTTTAGCTAATTATTATCATTTTGTGGTTACTTTTATTGATTTAACATGACAAATTATTTTGAATTGAATTATTCTAACTGATTTATGAGGGTATTCACACTACATTGGTATGATGATCAAATTTTCAAGGATGAAGATAGATTGACAACATAAAAAGTTTAAGAATCACAGATGAGGAAGGGAAGTTTCATTTCATGATGATGACCTATCATATATTTTTATTGTTATAGATATTTTTTATTGATAAAGTGTAAATAAGGGTGGTGGTATAGAAAAATTAGTTCACACCGTATGAATTAAGAATCAGTTAAGGGAATTTTGTAGAAGAATTGGTTTTAATTGAACAATGCTCATTTTATAGAATGTATAGCATATTAATAAATTTTTTATAGAATGATGATTGTGACTATAAAGAGAGTTTATAACCATGATTTAATTTCATGGGATGAACTATTGTTTTGAAGATAATGTTTATGTGGATGAGTTATTTCTTCCTGATGCTCATATTTTCACCACAATTTTTGTATCTACAATAAGATAGTAATTCATTTATTCTCTTAGTTTTTAATGTTATTTAGGATTTTTTGAGGGATTTAAGGTAATATTGCCTGATTTTTTAGAAATCTATGTTTATAGAGTGAGAGTTTCATATTAAGTCATAAGGATATATAAAAATACGATGACATAGATGAATATAGGATGACATATTCTCTAACTTTAAATAAAGGATGATTTCACATATTTGAATGAAAATTCTCTAGGGTGGTCAACTAATGGGGGGTCTGCTATAGGAGAGAAGCTTGCTGCAACTGATTTGTTAGGTTTTATGTTTTTATCCTCTCATGGATAGAATGTATTATTATTTTTGTGATGAGATTTTGTGATGGAAGGTGATTGAGTTATATGAAT
The DNA here is from genome assembly GCA_963277665.1 of Viscum album. Taxonomy (NCBI): domain Eukaryota; kingdom Viridiplantae; phylum Streptophyta; class Magnoliopsida; order Santalales; family Viscaceae; genus Viscum; species Viscum album. The sequence continues at coordinate 80,675,547 of OY728160.1, read as the reverse complement.
TAATATTTGATAGTGGTTTATAATATGTTTTTTCATTTAATAGTTTAATCGTATATCTTTTACATTTATAGAGAATGAAAATTATCTTCTAACAGATTGGTTTCACTTTCTAATGAATTAATTATTGGGTGAATTTATTTATGATAATTTGATATGAATTATTCTATATTTAAATATTGTGTCAAATTAAATTATTTCTATATAAACTAAATGTAACATCCCTCCCACATCTCATTGGCTTGAGAGGGTGGGGGAATGCTACTTGGCCTTAAGCCACGTTCCCAAGGTGCCAAAGGATAGAAATAAATAATGAGGGCTTCGAGAATAAATTACGGAACAATTTTCCTTTGAGATTCAACCAACCAACCAAAAAATCCACTATCAACAGACTACATGATGCATTTTGACAAAACAACCAAAACCATACATTATACAATGACAACCAACAAATCCATAATAATCCCACATGCCAATTACAACCAAGCATAAATCAGAGTACTAAGAGGAAGTCTACAAAAAGGCTCCAATTGAACTAAAACACCATCTATAGATCTACACCAAGATCCATGCTCCAATCACCACAATATCCACAAATCATCATTCCGAACCGCTAGCATAATGAGATGCTTTACTATTACCTGTGTCTCGAAACACAACATCTAAAAAGAACACAAGTGCCAAAGTGGGGTTGCATAATAATAATCAGTAGAATTTCCCTAAATTACTTCCCTACACACCCAACTAGGATAAAACAGATAGCATATTTATATAAAACAGTTTATATAAGAAATTAAATAGTGCAAAAACATTAAACAGAACCACACAATCCTTTAGCAATCTAATTTCACCCAAAAGCCACAACACAAAGGAAGGACAAAAACTATGCCACAATCCATTTCATCCCTTCAATTTAACATAAAAAAATCCATCTTTGAAAAGAAGCAAAGATCAATGAAACCATTATAGTGAGGCATCCACCTATCCTATTCAATCCATTCTCAACTAGCAGTGCTTCATGACCAATATCAATCGTAGTGGTACTTCCAAACATAATCCATCTCCTTATATAGTGAGACAATGTGCCCAGTTTCTCACACCATTTCAACAAGACACCACCAACCATATACCCCACCAATACCATGATAATATGAAAGTAACAATTTCCAACACATGCTAATCCACTCCAACAAATCATCCATTTATTGAGACAACCCTTAAATAATTTTCCATGCCAATCCATATTTCAATAAAAGAGAATATTTATTTAATAACATATTTTACAAAACATTTTTCATAATCAACCACTAATGATTTAAAAATCAATATTTTAAAATCACACAACAAAGCCCCCTTTAGTAAAAAACCCCATTTCCCCCAAAATCCAGAAAATCATCACCAAATGGGTTTCCAACAAGATACTATTATCACTATCACAATTAATTTCAAGGAAAAGAAATTAATTGCAATAAACAACACTAATTCTAACCATGTGGAGTCAAGAGATAGTCCACCTACCATTAGGGATCTGGATAATTTGACACACAAGAAACCACTCCCCAATCTGGGTAATGCTCCACGAAAACCGTTATAGATCTCATTCCCTATCATTAAGAAGCCTTAAAATCAACACCAAAGGAAACCAAAACCCTAGATATATAGACAACAAGTGTAGATCTAGAAATCCGAGAGAGAGGGATATGTAGATCTAGAGGAAACCACAATGAACCATGAGAGGAGACGTAACTGAGAAGAATTGCCATCAATCCACGAAGAAACCCATACGAATTTCTTCTTAAACATGTGAGATTGAATCTCAATCAATTGATAAGCTAAAATAAAATGGGAGGGTCATGTGGGAGGATGTTTGGAGTGAAAAGTATAATTCCTGCAGGAGCTCGGATATAAAAACCTCATTTTTATGTGGCTGCATAGTTAGTCCGCATGGTTTGGAAAATTGTGATATAACCATGGGCATGCCACTGCCTTGAGAGAAGGGGTCTTAATGGTTGCCTCACATGGTTTGGAAAACTGTGTATTGGATGTGTGAAGCCCACTATCCCACCCTATATAGTTTCTTAGGGAACATGTATAGTTTTTCCTAATTTTTCTAAAGCTGTGCGACCCTAGAAAAACCTCCAAACTTATTAAAAATCATTCCAAACTCTCCCAAACTCTTCCAAACTCATCCCAAGAATTTTAAACACATAAAAAGTCATAAAAAATGATACATACCTCAAATAAGAGTGCTAAAATAAAGAAACTAACTATGAGAAAAGTGGATAATAGTTATAGGAGAGTGATTACTACGACAGATACTTTACATATATTTGATTAAAATAACTACCTGATTATCCATAAAATTTATTATGATTCAGCACTTTAAGATCCTGTAATTATATTTTACCCATACTTACATCATTCATCATTATTTTAATATATAATATTATTTTATTTCTTTTATTATTTATCATCTTAATATTTGATTAATAGTTTTCCTTTTATGATTTTCCATGTTTCGGTGGGTCTTCCTTATGCAATTTTATAAAATATACAATTTTTTAGTTGATTTAGTGAATTTTTTAGGTATTTAAATTTATAAACTAGAAAAACCCTTGGAATTGATAATCCCATTAAGAAAATAATTTATTATAATAACCATTATAAAACTTCCGTCAATAACATTTTTCGATCACAAATCTGATGTTGTTTGTTATAATAACCAACATTCAATGTCAATTTCAATTTTAGGTTTTACATTTAATGATAAATGAAATTTTTTAAGGTTATTTTTTTTTTTTACAAAATCAAAATAAAAAATCATTATATGTTTTCTAATCTATTTGGCGTAGTAATTGACGTATGGATCTTAGTTAAAAAAGATATGGTGGAAATAGAGATTTAATGGGATCCTCTTAAGAATATTTTCTATAGATTATATTTTTCTAATTGTAAATTAACTAGAATAATTTTATTGGGGATTTCCCCACATTAATTTCACCTAGGAAAAATTAGATATAGATGGGTAAAAATTTTCATGTTTTGATTAATGTGATAAAATATTTCGGGAACTAAAATAAAATCTCTCCAATTCCTAAACTGATTTTACCGAATCTAGGAAAGATGTATTAATTTTATTGTGAATCAAAAGAATTTAGGTTCATCATTTTTTTGATATAGGATGATCAATTGACTCCTTATGTATATTTAAAACCTAGGTTGTATAAAAGAACTAACTAACTCATGATCTCAATATTTTCATCATAGTAAATTCCTTAAGGTGATTAAATTTATATTTTTAGTAAATTGTTTATATAATGAACATAAGAGAATTAATATTTTTTTGAAATTGGATTTTAATCTAAAATATAGTAAATAATTATAATTTTTTTAGTAACATGAATTTCAGAAGGTATGTTTTAAGGGAAAGGTAAATCCATTCCCAATTCTTATAGGAAGAAGTTTATATCCATAGTAATTTGTGAAATGGGGGAGGAATAGAAGATGGAATGATGTTTTTATATCTATATTTATATATAACTAGATATAATTGAGGGTAAATTATTTCATAATAATGAATATGATATTCACTAGTGTACTGACTGAAGGATAATTCAATATCTAATCATGATAGTATTTTGATTTTTGAGGCTCTTGATGGTGGTTAAATCCTAATGGATTTAACCTTGGATAAAGATCCTTTATTTTAAACAATATAAATTTAATTATAAATTAATTGATATAATAGTATAAAATAATGTATTTATATTCATCTTAATGAGTTTTATATACCATTTTATTGGGATGCATCATATTGTTGAACACTTGTTTCTATTGACGAGAATGAACAATAAGATAAAATATTTTATATAAAAATATATAACCCTTAAATATATAAAAATAGAAAATTAATCTTATGAATAATTTATAGACTAATATAATTTATTTCTGGATATGGGATGCGATAGGTATTAATTTTATTGTATGTGTTCCAAAATGTATAATGGGTCTTCATATTCAAATTATTTTTTTATTTTAGAACGAATACATTAGTAGTTTTAGTATGGAAGGTGTATATGTGTGAAGTATTTAAACCTCATAAATTAATTAGGAGAATTATTTTAGATCAAGGATTACAGATTATATATATTTCTAAAGTATTATAATGGTATAATGGCACTTAGCTGAAAGTCATCAATATCATGATCCTTATAAGTATGGATAATTAGAGTATATGATTCATATAATTTTATGAATGAATCATTTATGTAATATAGGTGTTTTTTTATTGGCATACCTTATGTCATTGGTTGATTCCTCAACCAATAATAGTCACACTTCATCAATTTAAAAGGAATTTATTGAGGCATTTCATGGTAGAATATGTTGATATATGATCTCTTCTATGGGAATCTAAATTCCCTTATTAATTTGAATGAATATAGATTATGAGACTACTATCTAGGTTAAATAGATATATAAGTGATTGTAGATCAATTAAAGTGTAAATATTTCATATAAAAATATATAATATTGACCATTGTAATTTATTTTTACTAGTCACATGTACCTTAAATAAGAACTTTAGTTGGTCACTTTATGATAGAATTCCATTTTCTAGATTGTATAAGTCGTGACACTCTGAGATTTTATGAAGCATTTATCCATAAATAAATTTTATTTATTTTTTATCTTTATTTACATGCTACACCGTGTTTTAATAAAGTATGATGTACTATTATAAATTATTATTTATTATGATGATTATAACCTATCCTTTGAATTGGTGGGGATGAATAAGGATAACAACATTATGAAATATATATAAGTTTATTACATAATAAAAAATCATAAATTAATTATTTTGATAAAATTAGTCATATTTTATTAGAGCTATTTTTTTATTCATAATTAAATTTTATTCCAACATAATTTTTATTAACTTTTCTAAAAAGAATTTATAAATAATTTTTCTAAAATTATAAAATTTTATTTTATAAAGATAATTTATTTTTTGAAATCATAATATAAAATTTATTTTAAGGTGAAATTTATGAATTTATTGGAATGTTTTATTTCTCAATTAATAGTGAAAAATACTGATTATTTTTAATACTATAATTTTTTTCTTAATGTATTTAAAATTTTATTTTATATTATTGATCATTATTTATATTTAATTAGTTTATTTTGACTAAAAAAATATAATTATTGTAATAAAAATGAATTTGATAGTTGAATCTGGTATAAAAGCATTTTATACATAAAATTAAATTTTTCCAAAAAATGGCTTACCTCACATTTTCTAGGTTTGATTTTAAACAAAATTCTTCAACTTGTTTTAATTGAACTTTGAAAAAATATTTCCATATTCTGAATTTTTGGTTCCAAATTGGATAAATAAATCTATTTTATTTTTTTAGATATTATGATTGGTATCATTACTACGTTTCATTAATATGGTGGAGGATAAATCCGGTAAATATGGAAAAAACATAAATGATAAGGACAAAAAATGTCCCCAATATTTAATTTATTTTTTTCTTGAAGAGTATATAATTCCCCTCTATTTTCATATAAATGGGAACCTATTATTATCACTTATTAACATTTAGAAAAACATTTAACTTCACAAATACCTTAGAAAATTACATCCATAAATATATACTCAAATCCAAGTGGACTTTTTTAATATGAAATCCAACCTAAAAATAATTTTGATGTAAATATTGATAGTTTGTCCGAAGAAGAGGTATAGATCTCAAGTGTGCATTTTTGTTCAATATATTTTCAAAATTCATCAATTATTTTTCAATCATGATGACATAATCACACTAGTATATCCTAAAATATAGCTTTTTTATTATTTTGATGTTTTAAAATATATTCACATCATCTTCCATCAAATGAGAAATGATTTCATCTCTAGTGTATATGGCGGACTGTCACCTCATGGGATGATGTAATTTATTTTTCATTTATTATTTACATGGATGGTAATAATAATATATTTGATGGATATATATGATTTTTGTGATATAATAATTATTATATTAATTTTATTTATTATTTCCCATTCCTTCATTCCTACTGTTGAAAGGTAAAAACTGCATTTATGCATGCGAACGCCCTACTATATCCACGAACATTATAATTTATTTTTTATAAATAATTAATATGGATATATATATATATATATGTGTGTGTTATATATTATATATGAATAATAATTAAAATTATATAGATGAAGAAACCATGATCAAAGCATATGGACCGAGTTTGTTCAGCTGAAAAATGTTTGTAAAATGAAATAGTTATCTTATAAAAGAGTTTTATTAATTAATTTTTTTTTTACAAAATGGGTAATATGATGTCACAAGTGAATAATTAATGGAATTTTAGATATGATTATTATTGAATAATACATTTAAAATAAATATATATCTATATTACGAGAGGTTTTAAAGAGTATAATGAAATCTGAGACATGAGGTAAGGGATTTATCTTACAATACTACTTTAATTTGGAGCTTTTATGCTTGATTTTATGATGAAGAAATTATAATATTATTATATGTCAAATTAAATTAAATTAATTATTATTTTATTACTTTTTGGATAATATAGGTTATCCATTAATTTTTATTACTTTATTTACTCAGTAGATCAAATATTTTTATTGAAAACTGATAATATTTTACTGTTCATTCAAAAAAACTATTTCTCCCACTTAAATATATTATATGAATGGTTTAAAGAATGTTTTTGATTTTGTTGTATGATTTTTATGTTATTTTTAATCATAATTTAGTTTTCTGTTTAAAAATTAAAAGTTATTTTCTTTTCATTTTTGGAATGAGGTACTTTTTAATGTTTTACAAAAGTGTGAAAGAAATGTGTTCTTTTTTAATTATACTACATGAATGAAATTTTAAACATTATAAAAATTAAATTCTTAGAATAATCCTTTTAATGGTTATACTGGTATTTTAAAATAAATTTTCTGATTTAGAATTATATAAATTTTTAGATTTTATATTTGTGATTTTAAATTGAAATGGATATTTTCCTCCAAAAATGTCCCAATAAACATTAAATGAGATTAATAATTTGTGATAACATCATTTGGTATTAATAATTGTTAATTGGGGTTATGATTCCATGATACTATCCATATTTACTATATGTATTGTTTTTGATTATGAGATGTTATGAAACACATTTATTATTTCATTTGTTAAGCTATGATAAATTGAAAAATTGATTGTGAAACTTGTTTTTGAAAATGTGTTACGATGTAGTGATATGACGAATGTTAAATGTTATTACATAAAAAATATGCATGTTTTTAATTATTTTATTTTTCAAACATGAAATATATAGTCCAAAAATTAATTGGGTATAGTTTTTTATATCATGAGATAATTATGTCAAACAAGTCAATGTGGTTTATCCATTATGATAATCAATTTGATGTGATTTATTCACTATGGGGAAAAAATAAATGTGATTCAGCCACTATGGTAGAAATATGTTTAGGGGTGACTAATTATGAATTAATTTTCATAGTAGTTATATGTGACATATTAAATATTTTTATAACTATGATGGTACCATAATTTTATGACATGATCATATTTCTCATGATTTACTTTGATAATTTCTCAATATTATGAATCATGTATTCTAAAATAATAATGATTTATGAGATGATTCAAGTTTAAAATCTGTAACATATTTATTATGAAATGTTTTATTAATGGTCATGATCTAAAAACCTTATTCTTATCATATGATTTCATATTTTCATCGATTAATATCACCATTATTTACCCTTATAGGGAATTTATGCTCACACATTCTTAGGTAATTTTCCCAGGATTATTAAAAAATGAATTGTGTTCGGAATTTCTAAAAACAACACTAAATTGCGAGGTTATAATGAGATATATTAAATATCATTCATGAAATAATAAGATTGTGAATCTATTCTCAAAAAACACTAAAGAGTTTTGGTCCTCGTCTGTGTATTTCTAAAATGTTTTGAATATTCACGTGATGATATTAATATTTTTATATGAGATTCATGGACATACATAGTTGGTATAAGAGTATAGGGTTAGTTAGTATTTGGATTAGTAATTTTTTTTGAGAACCATATGAAAAGGTCTATATATAGGATAACATCTAAATGATTTTGTTAATGACCATGAATAACTTATTGTAAACTTAATCTCTAATAGATTGAGATAAAGGGGTCATGATTTAGACATCCTATGCATTAGAGTTCATGATTTGATGTTTAATCATGCTAATTACTGTAACATGATTATCATAATATTCTATTTGGTTTTAGTAAATAGATTTCACTAGAATAAACTGTGAAAGGAAAGATTATGATTGAAAATAATTGATTTTCCACCTGAGCATCCAAATACTACATGAGTTGGAATACAAAATCTTGTTTATATGCTCACAAATCATTCTTATGTTATGAATCATGTTGAGATGACTAGTTTTAAAATAGATTAACAATATATTGTTGATTCATTAATGAGGAATCATCGACCTTCCTTTAGAGAGTCTCTTGATCTACAAGTAGCAAATTGATGGAACAGAACCATTAATAAATTATTTTCTTTTGTTTAGTACTCTAAATATTAAAATTATGTTCTAACAGTTTTTTGTAGGATAAGTATATAAATGGTGGAATATTATTAAGAATTCAAGATAATATGATGAAATCGACTCAAAGTAATGGGATGATTTTAATATAATATTTTTTAGTAACTATTGACCACATATTCTATATATAAATTTGGAATGTAATTCCTTGAGTTGAAGTAAAAAAAATAAAATGAATCCATTTTTAATAATGAGTAATATTTTATATGACTTACAATGTGTTCCAATTGTTTAATCATTTTCCATGAATATAAAATTTATTGATTCGTTGTTTTCTAATAACCATGTCTTAAAAAGTGTTAGATATAATAGAGTTTAGTAGCTATGAAGAAATAATTCTATGTGCACTCAATGTATAAATGGAAATTAGAGATTCCCACAATTTACAAGGTTGTAATATGAAAAGGATGAACTAGTCTCAAGAAGGGTCGAATAAATCACATGGTGGAATGAAATTATTGTAATATACATAGAAAAAATTTGGGATGAATCGTCAAGGGATATTCATGAATGAAACTAGGAGGTTATTTAAATTTGGATTAGTGGTTGAAACTTCCATGAATATCGAAAGGGTATAAAGAATATGTTTAATGTAATGGAGGTAAATATGAAGCCAAATAATAAACCATCCATGCTTTAATACATTTAATTAAAGGAGTGTGGAAATTATGCCAACTAGTTCAAAAATACAAGTGTTTATGATGAGGATTACAATCAAAAATATTATAGGCTCAATGAAAATGGGAAATCACATGTGTCCATGAATGCTAAAGTGAGTTACATGAATAGCATATTAAAAGAGACACATATCATCTACTATATACCAATTAATGTATAATTTGATTTTGAATGTACCCAATTAAATATATTTAAGTAATTTAATAATTTTATTGAGTTAACACCTCAATAATTAGAATTTTAGTTATCTATGACCACTCCTACTACTTCAAGTGTTACATTTTAGGCTTATAATTCATATCTGATTGAATTTTGTGTAAACAACATCCTAAAAAGAGTGTGATTCATCCTTTTATTTAATTTGATGTGATCATAGGCACCCATTATATTATTTATATATATTCCATATTAATTTTCAAGGAATGGTAGTCACATGACATATTTTAAATGAAACTATGAAAATTTTTCATTATAAGGATTAATATTAACATTCAAAAGAAATTACTTCTATATTATGTGTCTCAACTCGTATCCATGAAGTCAAATTATCTCATATGGTTGAGGAAAACTCAATATTTAATATATACCTTATTTTTAAAATAATTTTGACATATTTATAGATTAATTTTCTAGTATTCCAAAAAATTATGAAGTTATGTTTTCAATAGATCTAAAACCTATTTCTATAACTATTTCAATGACTCTATACATAACTTATAACTCGAGTTGATGGGATTGATGCAGAAACTCCTATATAATCTTGAAAAATAATTAATTTTACCAATGAAGTCACCTTATGGTGAAACTATTCATTTTATTAAGAAAAAACACGGATCAATGTGACTCAACATTTATTATCAAGAACCTAATAAAATCAATATCCAGAATGAGTATTCTCTACCTCATATTGATGAATTTTTTGATCCATTTCACGAATATCAAAAATTTTCTATTATTTTCCATCATTCTATATATCAACAATTAAGTGTGAAAAAAGTGGATACAATCGAGATGATATTCCACACATTGTATGGACGCTATGTATTTATATATATTCTATTTGATCGCACAAATTCTTGTGCAATCACGATGGATTTAATGAATAGCGTATTTTGAGATTTTATAGATTAGTTGGTTGAAGTATATTTAGATAGTATTCATCTATATTATATAACAATGGTATTGTTTGAGTATCATTTGAAAATTTTAATGAATTATCTAAGAAAAAAGAAGTTATATGAAAATATTTCCATGTGAGAATTTTTTCATTATAATGTTACATTTATTGTGTCATATAATATAAAGTGAGTATATAATGGTGGGTCCTTAAAATATGGAAGTTATTGATAATTGGATTAAAAAAACCACAGTAACTAATATCCCTAGTTTTATAAGGTTTCCTAGATATTTCTGATGATTTTTTAGGGTTTCCTCATGATTTCTTAATCCACTCACCACCATTACATGGAAGGGAGTTATGTTTTTGATTATTGTTGAATGTGAATATATTTTATAGGTACATAAAAAATGGATGATAATTTAACATTTTCTCACACTACCATGTAATAGTTCATGGGTTTTGACTTATATTGATACATAAAACAAGGGATTAGGATGTTTCCAAATGAAAAATTATGTGGTGATGACTTATGCTTCATAAATATCAGAGGTTTATAAGTAAAACTATCCTCTAAATGATTTGGAAATAAATGTATAAATTTTCTCAAAAATGATATTGAATAATTATCCATATGGAAAAATTTGTGATAAACATTCTGATTAAAAAAGTTTGAAATATTTTTTCACACATAAAGAGTTGAATATGTTCTAAGAAAGTTGGATGTAGTTAATTAATGATTATGATTGATTAATAGATTATAGCCGTAGGAAAAAAATGTAGATGAATATCTAAGAATAAATCTCCATATTAGTTTTCTCATTATGAGGATTGAAAAATATATAATAGTTTAGGATTTACATAATATAGATCTTTAAATTGAATGGTATGATGTGAAATCATGATTTTTTAAACTTTATATTCACAAATATCCATGTGTGGAATAAAGACACATAGAAGGAAGACGCATAGTTATATAAAATGTTTATAAATGATTCTGAATTCAATATTGATTGTGATAGAATGGTAAGATTGATGAACCGTGTTTGTGTCCCATAAATATAAGACATGAAGAATTATATATTTGTTAATGATCATAATTTATCATTTTCAATTTATCCAAGAACTAAAGTTAGGTGTAATGATTAGAAGGTGTATATATTTTGGGATAACATGAAGAGAGATATTTCATCATATGTATCTCATTTCTTAGTTTGTATGAAATTTATGGCTACTATAAATAAGTGTAATTTTATGTTAAACCCATTAATAGTACCTCAATGTAAATGGGAATAAATCGCCATGGATTCCATCATCGAACTTGCCAAAACTTCAGAAGGGAACACTGATGTTTAGGTTATAATCGAGGGCCTTAAAAATTCAAAAAAATTCATATATAGTAGATAAGATTATTCCCTTGATTTTATTTATTAGTAACACATTTTATAAATAGTGAAATTGTATATAGTACTATATTCTATTATATCAGATCTGGATTTCCAGTTTAGCTCTATGTTTTGGAGAAGTCTTCAGTAGAATCTATATTTAAAGATATTTTTCAGTAATACATATCTCTATTAGATAAATGGTTAATTCAAGAGGATAATTCCCATCCATAAATTCATGTTGATATATTTTCCTTAAGAATTTAAAGGTGGTTAGGATCAACTCCTTCATCTGGTGGAATTTTCATACAATAAAACATTTCACTCAAACATTAAAATGGATATTTTGGAATGTATATATAGAAGTATATGAATGAATCCAATTTGATGGGATGATGTTGGATAAATAAAAGTATCGAGACCATAGGATACTTATGAAATGGAATAGTATGTTAGATCCATTCAATACCACGTAAGGAGAGAATACGGTTGATAGAAACGTTATGATGAAAATAGTTAGAGGTATTTAGAGTTAGAAATCAGGGATACGGTATTTCTATGAATATATCCTTGGAATAAGGTTATAATGTTTTTAATGAATAGAATATTAATACCTTAATATATTGTTCCCCCCAATATTATTGATTGCATAAGGATGGTAGCTATCCATTTGGGGCTTCCACTAAATCTCTCTCAAGTTCATAATGTGTTCCATGTATCTTTATAAAAGAGGTAAATACATTATCATTCAAATGTATTGAATTCATAGGTAGAACCAATGGAATATGAATTATCTTATAAACTAAGTGAATATTATGGATCATAGATATATTTTTTTATGAAACAACACCACTCATCATGTCAAATTTTCGGGGTGAAACAAATTTTTTGGGAAGTTACACATGAAACCGAGGAATTGATGAGGCAGATGAATCATTATCGATTTATATTAGAGTGATGAAATTTATTTGGAAAAATCATTTGAAGGGGGTTATAATTTCACACACCAATATTTTATGAAATATTTATCTATATATACATTTCATTTATTTAACAGATTTCATTATGCGTGGAATTGTTTTCAAACAAACCAGGACATATTATTAAAAAATTATTATTTAAGGTGAAGGATATAGCATTGCTTTTAAATTGGATGGTATGAATAGGATTAAAAATATTATGAAATATATATTAATTTACAAATTAATTTAATTGTATTTATTAATTCATAGGAAATAAGTATTTATTTTTAGTAATTTTATTTTTTTCTTCAGAAATAAATTTTCTTCAAAAATGATTTTGGTTAATTTTTATAAGAAAATATTCTGATGAGTTTATATAATTTTTTTAAAATATATTTGATAAAATAAATTTAATTTTTAAAATTATCATTTCAAAATAATATTAAAATTATTTTTTTATAATATCTTGAAATGTTTTATTTTTGAATGAATAATGAAAAGCACTCATATTTATTGAAAAATATATTTTTATTAACTGTATTTATATATACAAATTATATTTTTGGATTAGTTTTAAAATTTAACTAGGTTATTTTGAATGAAAATAATGTAATTTAATACTTTTTAATGAATTTAATACTTGAATTTGGTATAAATGATATTTTATACTAAATAAAGAAAAATACATTTTATTATTATTTCATTTTCATCTTATTTTTTATGTATATTTTTAAATTAAATTATGACACATATATGAATATATTTTTAAATAAAATTTCATAATTTTAATTAGTGGGACCAAATTTTATTACTATCAACATTTTATTTTTGGATATTATGAATAATAACCATAATAATTTTTATTACCATGATAGAGGAAAAATTAGGTAATTAAGGTAAAAACTAAAATGATAAAGATAAAAATGATCTAAAAAATATATTTAATTTAATTTTATTAGTATATATAATCAATATTCATCAAAAAATACAATATATATCAATTTTCCAATTGGTCAAGATTCTGAACATTTTACCATTCTATATAAATAAATTTTAAAAATGAAATTCTCTTAATTTTAAAATATCTAATTTTTGAAATAAGGAAAAAAGATTACATTTTTAGTTATAAATAGTATTTTGAATAAAAATTAAATTGTTATTCATTTTTCTTTATTTTTATTTTTATTTAAATATACATATACTATAATTTTTTTTCAATAATAAGGCAGTGCTTGTGTAATCAGTAGAAAATCAAATAAATTATTTAAAAAAACTCAAAAAATATTATTATTTGATTAACATATATTTTAAAATGTTTTGTATATTTTAAATACATATTGGAGTAATTTTAATTCATTATATTCAAATTACTTTTATTTATTGTATTTATAATGTTAAAATTAAATAAATAGTTCAAAAATTTACATTAGTGAAATTTTATATGACATCATATTTTATTAATAGTTTTGAATCTCAACAAAATCATTTGTTCACGAAAGTTATTGGAATATTTTTGAAAATATCATCCATGGAACATTTATTGACAAGTTTTGGATATATAATAATATAAGGCCCTAGCCTTAAACCTTACATAATATTGAGTTTTGATTAAGAATTTACTTTCTTTCACAACGAGGATGTTTTTAGCTTTAGAGCTTTAGAGAATTAGGCCATAACTTTTACAAAACAACTCAAAATTTAAAATGATGTCTCTTTCACTCACTGTCAATTTTTTCCCAAAAAAAACGCAAAAAATAAAACAAGAATTATTTTCTTGATTAAAATATTCTAGAATTATTAGTTTCTCTTACCCATCCATATACCCAGTGAAAAGATTTTCAAAAATTTGGATAACCATAAAAATATCAGTAAGGGATATAAAATAAGGAAAGAAATCATTATTCCATGAATATATACAAATAAATAAAATCATACTTTAAACTCATAAAACATAATCTCTTTGACATACCTCTTGAAATAATAATAATTATGAATATCAAGTAGAAATCATAAATCTTAAAGGTAACTTGTGGAATCCATAACATACTTACATTGGAGCTTTCACAACCATATGAGGAGTAACCTTCATGGTTATATTTGGAATACCCATCATAGTTTATTCCCTAAATCTCATAGGAAAACCTTGAAGTTTACCTCTATCTTTTTACCCAATGCATTAGAGAGCTATCATGGTCCCATCTGCCCTTGGTTTATCACATAACCACTTGTATACATAAGTAATGCCCAAGAACCATAACATAATCATAACATATGAACAAGTATAATGGAAAAATAACATTTTCACAATGCAATAATAAAATATCATTTAAAGATATTTATATAATCAAGCCATTCTCAAAAATAGTTTTACATTCCATAATACATAAAAAATGAATATGATATTTACTTTTCATTTTACAAAACATTAGGACTTGTAGTGGAATCCAAATATCAAATAATGCTTATAGGGGTGGAAAGGTTGTTTTCCCTACATATATTAAAAAGAAACATTCATTTTTTCATCTAGTAAAATACTTCATAAATAATATTACCTTTTAAAAACCACTGAATTATATTTAATTTAAAATGGACTGATTATACACCATATAAAAGAAGTTTGAGTATTAACCAAAATATGCCTCAATGAATGAAGATTGAGATGATGTCCTTTACAAAGATCATATCCTTAGATTACAGATAAATTAATGAAAAAATTGAGTGTGTAAAATATAAATACACTCAACATAATTGGATATTTAGTGTAATTCAATAATAGGTCATTCACACATATTATTGGAAAAACAAAACCAAAGACCTGGAAGTTTATCCAAAAGGATGGAAATTGAGATAAGATTTCCCTTATAATGTTCATATAAATGATTTAAGAATTTATAAATGGGATGATTATGTATAGAAAAAGTATTTCCATACAAAGGGTACTGTAAATTACAACATAAATAAATAAACAGTTGTTCCACACATAATCTTGGATTAATATAATCAACGATGTATGCATAAAACCCAATGAGTGGAAATTATGTTTAGAAATTCCCATACAAAGTTCATTTTGTTTATAAATAATATTGATTATGTGTGTCCAATATAA
Source organism: Viscum album (assembly GCA_963277665.1). Taxonomy (NCBI): domain Eukaryota; kingdom Viridiplantae; phylum Streptophyta; class Magnoliopsida; order Santalales; family Viscaceae; genus Viscum; species Viscum album. The sequence continues at coordinate 80,659,617 of OY728160.1, read as the reverse complement.
ATAAACATAATAAAAGTATATATACAAGATAGGATATCAATTGTTTTTCACATAATCATAGCAGGACATAATCAAGAAGTAGAATATTAACACAAAGAATGGAAATTGGGTTAAGAAGTTCCCTTAAATTGAGTTTAACTTGTCTAGTTCATTCTATAATTTCCAGAATAATAAAAATATGTTAATTTATACTTTCTTCATAAACTTTTTAAATATTATTATTCATTTTATATCACTTAGTAACATGTTATAATAACCACAAAATTATTCAAGTTTATATCAGTCGTTTTGTAGATATTCAGTACTTGAGTCGAAAATGAACTTATTCAGATGTAAATTATCCATCTCTTCATAAGTACATCATATCCATAATGTTATTAATGATTTAAAAATCATATATATCTAGAATATATTTATTTATAATATTCCATAACATTTGTAGATAAGAAATGAAATGTACAATTCATGGAGACGGTAGGCCTTACGTACGCATAAACTCTACTTTAATTTCATTGTCATTTTATAAGAATGAAAACAAAATTATACATAGTTATATTTTATTTTAAATATAATAATGTTATATGTGTAAAATAAGTTCATTTACTCCATCCTTTATACATTCCATGTATGGAATTAATGAGTCATATCACTTTGTGGGGGGCGGTAGTCCACATTTTCTCAAATGAAATTCTCATATTTACACATTATGGAAAGCATAAAGGCATCTCATAAATAAGAAAATACATCAACATAGATAAAATATAAATTTAATATATATCATATAAAAATAAAGTTACATCATAATTTCCACCATGAGAGGGGGTAGAATAAAATTGAACAATCATCGTTTCGTGAGGGAGTAGTTCATCGTACACATAAACTGTATGTTTATATCCATTAGATAGAGGTGTTTGTAAGTGTAGCTCAAATATTTATCATAAAAACATACTAGTTTATTTATGATACTTTTTATGTAATCAAATAATAATTTGAGCATAGGTATTGGATAAGGAAAATAAAGGAAATTTACATTAGAGAATATGTTACCTCAAAATCGAGTAACTTTTTTATATGAGTTAATATGATTTATTTAATTGCCTTCATCCCAAGTTAATTATTCTAGTAGAAAAGGATAGATATTGGGAGATTATTTGAGTAAAAGTTTGACAATACAAGTGGCATGAGAGGTGTGAGTTGGTGGGTAGAGGTGGTCGCCTTGTATTAGAGGGAGGAGAGGTACTTTAGGAATGTCTTGAAAAATTCTTTTATTAAAAAATGATTTTTGAATTATAATAGTTACAAAGTTATATATTTCTAGAATATGATCATTATATTTATAAATCATCTCAACCAATATGTTTTAGACAAGTTTATGTCACAAAATTGATTGTATCTTTTTTACTTTAACCCTTAGTTAACAACATTAACTCTTACAATGTCTTCTTGTATTTTCATAATATACTATTACTATAAATATTATAAAATTCCAATAGAACCACTAGTGGATGGGATCAAAATGTTATTTAAAAAAAGGAATTAAATTCAATATAATGTGTCATAATAATCCATAAATTTCATGGATGGCATCAAAATGTTCAAATTACATTTATTTTAATAATTATAATATCATTTATTCCAATCTTTCATCAATAAGGTAATCAATGAATCATCCTTGTGTCATAAACAAATTTATTTATTTAATATTTAAAAATTATAAATAAAATACAGTTATGAAGGAATTATTTTTATATTTATATTACTATTTATATTAAAATATATCAGTTATATATCACTATATTAATTTTTCTAGTATAAAGATTTATGTTTTTGTTATATTTCTCTTTACATTAAATTAATTATTTTAACATATCATTTCACACCCAAGTGGCTCTCACTAGCCAAACGTTCAGCTTAATGATGTTAATGGTCGGAAATAACTTATTAAATAGTATTATGACATGTTTTATGGTAGTTTTAGATTATTATAATTTTATTTTCCCCCTTATTTACCTTATTTACCCATTAACCATGGTATATAAAAATAATTATTTTTGTAACTATTCATAATGTCCCAAAATAAGAGGTACCTATTCAAAAAATATTAACCTTATGATTCCATATAATGAATCCATTTTTTAAAATTCAAAACACAAAAATTGAAGTAATTAAATTAATAATTAATTCACATTATCAAAACCAGAAAACATGTCTTCAATAAGTAAAAACTATCCAAAGATTGAAAAGTGTTTGTGTCCGATTTCAATGTAAAATTATATCTAATGACCAAAATTTGATTAAATGATAAAAATTTAATCCATTAAAAATTTAAAAAAAATTTAAATGGAGATCTAACAGTATAAATAAATTAGATGAAAAATCAGGTTTTCATTTAAAAATCATAATTTTTAACTATTCATTAAAAATGAACATTATCAAAAAGTTACCAAAAATTAACCCAGGAATTTTTTTTTGCACCACTTATTTAGAAAAATTTTATTTTGAAAAATAGAACATAAAAAGGTGAAAAAAATAGATTTATAAAGGTTACCCCTTTAAAAGGTGGTAAAATGACATTTTAAAAAATATTAGATAATTTAATGCTTAAATTTGGATTCATTCTCATTTTAAGAATCTAAAATTTATTAGACAATGTAAAAATATCTAACAAACATGTATAATTATATTTCAACTAGTTCTATTTATTCTAAAAAATAAAATGATTAAAAAATAACTACCATTTAAAATAATAATAATATTATTGTATTATTTTTCAGTATAACGCAATGTTGTTTGCAGTGTAAGAATTTATAGAAACTTGTTGTTGTGTGTAGAGTATGCTATTGAAAAAATCATCCCCTTTAATGTAAAATTAATATCTTATTCATAAATATTAATAGATATCAAAAAGTATTATTCTATAAATACCTAGGATGTTACAACATTCCCCCATTTTGGAAATTTCATCCTCAAAATTTTAAAATATGGTATGGTAACAAAATATAAATACCTAACATTTGAAAAAGAGTCAATAAAACAATAACTTTAAAATAATGAAATTTAAGTACAATGGTCACCCAGGATAACGCATATTCAGATTCCGTATAGAAAGACATGAACATTTAATGAAAACTAACTCTCATAAACTAATAGAGTGTGATAAAGAACTTAATCAAAGATATTTAACTACCACAATACTGTAAATTTTTGGTTGGGTAAATGTATGATAATAAAATAAATAAAATAAATTTTTGCCTTTAATATCCTTTTCATAGAGTAGAAGAATATTATTACTACCTAGACTAATATCATAATGAAATATGCTTATTTAATGATTCGAGTTTTATCCTTTAATAAATATCTTCCAAAAACTCATATTTTCTCCAAATGACGAGTATTTAAGATTACTTAGTCATAGCTGAAGCACTAGAATCAACTTCAATAGAATCGCATAATCCAAAAAAACATAAAACATATATTTCCCTAGTTTTTAGACATTAACCAAAAATATAATGGATAGTACAAGAATAGATAATTTCTTGAAATGAATAATCATTTATAAAAATTCATACTACTCTTAATCTCTAAAATTCAATAAACAATAACCACTGTTCAACAAAGACCATTAAATACACATTGTCCTTAAAATTATTCAAAATAATACAAAATAATATTGAAAATATAAAATTTAAAAGTATTTGATGATATAGTTTTCCACGATAAATCATAAAAATTATTTCCAAATAACATCGACTACTCTTAAAGACTCATATTGAAAAGTAATTAACCTAACCACATATTCTTCGAAGACTAGTTAATCATTTCCATAAATAACCCAAATCACTATATGTCCACAATAAAAACATAGATTCTTCCAAAATAATATTCATTCCTTACTATTAAAATTAAATCCCATAGTATTTTACTTTTCATAGGCATATAGTGTTCCCAAAAGATTGAACATCTTCCAAAATAATATTTATCACTTAATCATCAAATCATTATCCTATACAATGGATATCCATTTGATAAAACATAAGTTCTCAAAATCAAATTATTCATAGTTCATAAAGTCATTTAACAAAAAAGAATAAGTTATAGTGACTAGGGAAGTAAGGTAGTCCAATGGTACGTGATAAATCACAGCCTCACGTCTGTTGTGGGTTCAATTCTAACACCCTTTCTGGACGTGATGGGCTGTCACCCATATTTTGGGTTGTCCTTTTTTATAAAACTATAAAATAACCCTAACATGTTTTAACCTCAAATCTTGTCTTATAACTCTCAATTTAATTTCAACTCATAATGCCCTCAACATCTTAATTCCTAATGTCTTATATATATAGATTTTTTTTCACAACCATATGATAAAAGAAAAATATTCCTTATAGAAAGAACATCATTCCTTGATCATAGTGTCCACCTAGTTCCATCGTCATCTTGTTCACATAAATAATTGGTCAATACATTGTGAAAATTATATAGATATACTTTAAAATCATTTTTATCCTTTATCCAAATACACCTTTTACAATAAGGGTCATATGGGTGTTTATAGAAATTTTGTTTCGAAAAATAATCATGTTGGACATATAATTTCAAAACATCTGATGAAACTTGATTTTAATAAAATAGTTAGACCATGTTTTAATTGATGAATTCTATAAAAGGTCCTTTTAAAATACAATAAGTACGTGTTGAAATAAAATATTTTAAAGGTAAATATAAAGAGGGTGCACAAGGGTATCCTTATTTTTCACTTTTTTCTAAATCATAATATGCATCAAAATCATGTCATAAGATAAAATATTTGAAAATTCAATATAATTTTTAAATTTATTAAAAATATCAGAATATTAAAAAAAGTATTTTATTGAATACAACCCATGATCTATAATGGTATCAAGGTATAGTGGAGGTGTTTGATATCTTAAAAAACTACTTGCAAGTGATTTTTATGCTAAAAAAGTTTCAAATTCATCTAAACATGAAATTACAATAATTATTCCAAGCATGTCATCAGGAAGAGATAATAATGTTATTGGAGATAATCATCCTTCCATTTTTAATCAACATTTCTTGATCTGAAAAATTTATAAAACAAGAATTTTTTTGAGAGAATAGACAAAAATACTTCCTATGTGGTTATCAAAAACTCTTAATCCCTAAAGTTGAATAAACATTTCCTTTGATACCAAATATAAGGCCCCAACCTTAAACCACACATAAAATTGAGTTTTGATCAAGAATTTACTTTCTTTCACATTGGGGATCTTTTTAGGTTTAGATATTCAGAGAATTAGGACATAACTATTACACAACAACTAAAAATTTACAAAGTTGACTCTTCAACTCACTATCATTTTTTTCAAAAACTAAAACTCCTTAAATAAAACAATAATTCTTTTCATGATAAAAAAATTCATGAATTATTCCTTTCTCTTACCTATCCTTAGACCATATGAGAAGAATTTAAGAAACATGGGACGAGCATAAAAATATTATCATTTGATATAAAATAAAGAAATAAAACATTAGTCCATGAATAAATACAAATCAACGAAATCATATTTTTTCTCATTAAACACAATCTATTTAAGATACTTCATAAAATCGTAGGGTTTATGAATAAATCATAGAAATCATTAATCATAAATGTTTCTTCTAGCATCTATTACATACTTATATTGTAGCTTTCAAAGCTATATAGGTAGTAAGATTCATGGTTACGTTTGGAATTCCCATCACATTATATTCCCCAAATAAATATGGAGAAACCTTAAAGTTTACCTCCACGATGTTACCCAATGCATTGGAGAAATATCACAAGCTCATCCTCCCTAAGATTATCACAGAACCACCAATATGCATAAGTAATACCCAAGAACTATAACATAACCATAACACATGAATAATAAAAATGGAAAAATATCTTTTCCACGTTGCATAATAATATATAATTTCAAGATATTGATATAATAAATCCATTCATAAAAACCATTTTCAATAAAAAAAATACCAATAAAAAACGAAATATGGTATTTAATTTTATTTTTTCAAAATAATACAGATTTTAGTGGAATAAAAATATCAAATAATTCTCACGAGGGGAAGAAAGGTCGTTGTCGTTGCATACATTAAAAGGAAAAGTTACATTTTTTTAGTAAAACAATTCTTAAAAAAATATTCTGTTTTGAAAACCATTTTATGGAATTAATAGTTAATGGGTTTGAAAATTCACTGTATAAATGAAGTTCCTGTATAAACCAAAATATGCCTCAATGAAAGGATATTACGATGAAGTCCCTTAAAAAGATATTATCCTTTGATTAAGATTAAATTAATGAAATTATTATCTATGAAAAATATATATATACTCAATATAAGTTGATATTCAGTGTACAATAATCATATTTCCTTCACACATATTCTGGGTAAATCAAAACCAATGACATAGAAGTTTAACTCAAATAATAGAAATGGAGTGATTATTTCCCTTACAATGTTCATATAAATCAAGAATGAATTTATAAATGGAGTTATTATTGGTATAAAAAGTATATCCACACAAATTAATGTTTAAATTTCAACATAAATAAATAAATAGTGATTCCACACATAATATTGGCATAATATAATCAACAGAGTTTTCATAAAACCAAATGAGTGGAAATTGATTTTCCAAATTCCCATAAAAATATTATAATATTAATATAATAGATGGATTATGTGTATTCACTATAAATAAAAATAAATCTTGTATTAATATAAAATAAGATATTAAAATTTATTTCTCATATAATCATAGCATGACATATTCAATAAGTAGATGATAAACCCACATAATGGAAATTGGGTAAAAAAGATCCCTTACATTGAGTCTCACCAATCTCATTCGTTGTTTAATTTCATAAACAAAAAAATAAGCTAATTTTCACTTTACCCATATAATTTTAAATATTTTTAGTCATTTTATATCACTTATTACCTTATTATAAAACTCTCATAATTATTAAAGTTCATATCGGTTGTTTGGTCAATATTCGGTACTTGAGTCGAAAATGGACTTGTTTTGACATAAATTGTCCATGTGGTAATAAGTAAATCATCTCAATATTGAAATTAATGATTTAAATGTCATAAATATTTAGTTTATCTATTTTTATAATAGTATATACAATTGGGAGATAAGAAATGAAATGCACCGTTCAAGGAGACAGTAGGTCGTACCTAAGCAAGAACTCTACATTCATTTCCTTGTCCTATTAAAGGAATGAAAACTAAATGATAAATAGATATATAATAATTATATTTTTATTATGATATATATTTTAAATAAATTCATTAACCCCATCCTTTATACCTTCCATGTATTGAATGAACGAGTCATATCACTTTTAGGGGGAGGTAGTCCACACATACTCAAATGAAATTATCGTATTTAAACCTTATGGAAAACATAAAGGTATGTTATAAATAAGAAATACATAGTAATATAGAAAATATATTATAATATATATCATATATAAATACAGTTCCATCATAATGGCCTCTATGAGAGGTGGTAGGAGACAATTGAACAATCATCGTTTCGTGAGGCAGTAGTTCACATACACATAAATAGTATGTTTGTATCCCTTATATAGAGGTGTGTGTAAGTGTAGTTAGAATAATTATCATAAAAATATAATATTATATTTAGGATATAGATTTTTTATGTAATAAAATAATAATAATTGAATAGGGAGTGTAGAAGGAAAATAAATGAAAGGAACTTGAGAGAAGACGTTACCGCAAAATCTGGTAACTTTTTTTTTTTATTTGAGCCAAAAGGCTTTTCTAATTTTCCTTCTGCCCAAGTCAAGGCTTATTGGTGGAGATGAGGGATGTTAAAAGATTATTTGAGAAGAATTGGGATGAGACAAGGGGATTGAGAGGTGTGAGTATGTGGGTAGAGGCGGTGGGATTTTATAAGAGGGAAGAGTGGCACTTTAAGAATGTCTTGAAATATTATTTTATTATAATATTATTCTTGAATTTGTACAGTTCCAAAGTGATATATTTTGATTAAAATATAATAATGGATCTAAATCCTATAAAAAAGATGTTTTAGACAAATTTTGATAACAAAATAAACCTTATCAGTTAGCATAAACCCTTAGTTTAAAACATTAACTCTTACCATAACTTGTTGTATTTTCATAATATTTTGTTACTATAGTTATAATAAAATGACAAGAGAACCACACGTGGATCATTAATGACATTTTTAACATTATATAATATTTTTTTTTGAATATTATATTTTTAGGACTATTATATCATTTAATAAAATGGTATTTTTTTAAAAACTCAATAATGTCAATCTCACACTATTTAGTAATTGATTTTCGTTAAAGTCAAAAAAAATTGATTCATTCAATAAAAAAGTAATTAAATTAAATATAAATTGTTATAATCATTAATAAAATTATTTTATGGCATCAAAATTATCAAATTAAATTCATTTTAATATTTATAATTTCATTTATTTCAATCCTCCATAAATTAGGTAATCAATACATCATCAGTATGTCATAAATAAATTAATTTATATAATGTATAAATATTATAAATAATATTAAATTATTTTTGAAATAATATTAGAATTACAATGATTTTTTATAGTCAAATAAATCAGTCATATAACCCTATATTAATTTTTTAGTAAAAATATATATTTTTAGGTTTTATTTCTCTTTAGTTTAAATTAATTATTATAACATGTCATTTTCACACCCAAGTGGATCTCACATGCCAAACGTTCATCTTGAGGATGGCCATGGTAGGAAAAATCTAATATAATAGGATTAGGAAGCTATTTTTGATAGTTTTATTTTATTATAATATTATTTGTTTACCTTTAATTGCCTGATATACCCTTTAACCATGGTAAATTAAAATAATTACTGAAGTTACTTTTAATAATATCAAAAAATAAAAGGTACCTATTTAAAAAATTGGGACCTTGTGATACCATATATAGAATAATTTCTTTCAAATTAAAAACAAATAAATTTTAGTTATTAATTTAAGAATTTATTCCCATTTTCAAAACGGGAAAGCGTGTTTTTAAAAAGTAAAAGTCACCAAAATATTTACATGTGTTTATGTCCAATTTCATTGTGAAATTACTTTTATTGGGTATAAATGTATTAAATGCTAAAAATTTAATCCAATTACACATTAAAACCAATTAATATGATAATATAACTATATAAATAAATTAGATTAAAAAGTAGTTTGGAATTTTAAAGCAATATCTTTCACTATTCTTAAAAAATGAACTTTACCAGAAAATTACCAAAAACATAAAAAATATAAATTTTTATTCCCATCATCAATAGAAAAATTTTATTTTTTCATATATAACATATAAATGTTAACAAAGCAAGATTTAAAAAGGGCTCTCCTACCAAAGGCATATAATGACCATTTGAAAATTATTAGAGTATTTTATGCTTAAAATTGGACTATTTATCATTTAAGCCAATAAAATATATTGGATAATGTAAAGATATTTTAAAAATGAATAATAATATTGTATTATGGTTTTTTCATTCCTGAAAATACAACATATAGGCTTTAAATACCTTTTAAAATAATATTAATATTATTGTACTATTTTTAAGTATAACTCAATGTTGTATGAAATGTATGATTTCAGAGAAACTCCTTGTTGCCTGTTGATTATGCTATTTGACAAAGCATCCAATTTAACATAAAATTAATATCTTATTCATAAATATTAATATAAATGAAAAATTATTATTCTATAAATACCTAAGAAGTTACAAATAACATTCCTGACTGTGAAATATTAAAATCATTAAAAATATGGTAATTGTGAAAAATGGTTAAAACAATTCCATAGTTGTAAAATTGTATTCTAAAATTGCTAAAAATTTATTTCATGATATTATTTAGACATATAATAATTTTATAAATTAAAATTATGAATTTTTATAATTTAAAATTTGAAAAATAATTTAAATTTACTTTATACTTTAATAAATTTCAAGAGTGACTCACATATCCCTCATAAAATGGAACTTTTTATTCCCATTTAATCACAATTAGAAAAAACATTATTCCAAAAATCCCTTCCTAAATCAGTTTATTCACACCTAATAAAATAGTGGTAATTTTGGATTAAAATCCATCCTATTTTGGATTTTGGTGTAACCCTTAAATTGTTGGCCGAATAAGATGTAATGTTGTTAACTGTGCGTTTTTGTATTATTTATTTTTCCACCTCTGAAAAAAATTATTCATAAATTAAGATATAATACATTTATTATATATGATACACTATGATTTTATTATATTAATGGGATACCCTATACCCATCTCCCCTTCCATCAAATGTGGGACAACACTATTTCTTATGTGTTCAACCGACAACCGCCTCATGAACCGATGTAATTATTATTACATTTACACTTTAAATGGATGGAAATATGGATGGTTTTTATGAATATGTAATAAATATAAGATGGATTATTTATTATGTATTGGTGAATTAATATTTTACATTGTTTTTTTCTATCTATAAAAATGTGAAAAAAAGGTTCATGCATAGGTGCCGCCTACCGTCTCCATGAATGGTGAATGTAAATATTATATCCATAACTTCTGTGGATATATATATATATATATGAATAATATAGAGGATATTTACATCATAATTAAAATTCTAGAGATGATGTAACAATTATAAAAGTACAATAATTAATACTTCGAAACCAAAACTGCCCTGAAAAATGAAGTGACTATCACCTAGAATAATGACATTAATAAAAAAATGTTGGTAAAAAATCTGATAAAATGTTGTAAATAAATCATATATAGTATGATAGATATGATTATTCTTATGAAAAAATTTATACTAAATATATATTAATTATAAATGAGTACTAAATTTATAATAATAAAGTCAAGACTTAAGGCAAGAGATTTATATTTCAATTCGATTTAAATTAGGATTATCAATGTTTAATTTTTTATTTTTAAAATTATAATATTATTCTATGTTTAATACCATTCAATTTATAATTTTTTTTATTTATAAAGAATAGTTTTTTTCCATTCATTTCATTCACCTTATGTATTTAATATATTAAAATAATGCTTTTATGGAAACCCGACTATGTTTTATTATTCAGTCAAAATATATTTTCCTTCCATGTAAATAATTTTTTAAAAGGACTTACATTTTTTAATGTTATCTTATGATTATTTAATTGATTTTTTAAAATGGTTTATTTTATCAAAAATGGATTAATGGGCATCGTCTTTTCATTTTCTAAATGATGTACTTTTTGAATATTTACAAAAGTGAGAAGGGATCATTTTCTACAAACATATATGACCTAAATATAATTTCACAACATCGTGAAAAATCAATGATTTGATAATTACATTAAAAATTTTCAAATATATTATTAGATATTTTTTCTTTAATATTTGGTAATGTTTTAGTCTTTAAATAAGTGATTTAAATTTGGGAAGTATATCTTCTTCCAAAAATGTTCCAATGATCATTAAAGACATTTTTCATCTATTATAGCATCCTTAATGTATATTATGTTTTATTGGGGTTATGATACATTGATAATATATTTATTGTTTCTCATGATTTATTATGTGTATGAGATGTTATGAAACCCTTCTATTTTTTAGTGGTTATGCTATGAAGAATAAAGTAATTTTTTATCGAACATGTTTTTATTGAAGAGTGTATGATATGATGTTATGATGAATGTTTAATATTATTTTGAATCATAAATATATGGACAAAATTATATTATGGGTGGGCCTAGAATTATAGAGTATTCCAATTAATTATTTAATTAATTATATCCCAAGAGAAAAATTACAAAAAACAAGTCAATGTGTTTGATCGATTATGGGAAATAAGTCGTTGTTCTTGATCCATTATGAGAAATAGGATGATGTGCTTGATATACAATGGGAAATTAAAATTAAGGCCTCATCCATTATTATTTTATTTCCTTGGTAGTTAAATATTAAATATAAAATTTATTATAAACATATGATGGTCCCTATCATTTATGAAATAAACATATTTTTCATGATTTACTTACGATGATTTCTCACTCTTCTAAATCATATATTTTGAAATTATCAATATTTATTCCATGAATCATGAATATGATATTTAAAATACTTTTAATTATAATTTTACTATATGTTTATGATATCATATCCTTATATTTATAATTTTATATTATATGATCATGGATTAATATATCCCATATTTACCCATTCAGAGCTTCTGAACTCACCCTTTATAATGTTTATTTTCCCTAGGTTACGAAGAAAGGTCATAAGAAGTGAATTTATATGAGGGGTATTAAATGATAAGATCATTATGCTTTTTTTTGAATATATTTCTTAAAATAAGAATATTGTGTGTCTATTCCCCAAATACACAAGACCATTGTGTCCCCGGGTGGTTATTTGTGAAATTTAATGAATGTTCACTAAAAACGATGTATGTTTATATATGAAAACCATATTTTAATAAATCATGGATAAAATATTACAATAGGAAAACATCAAGAGTCTGGTGGAACTACTGAGTAGAAATTGTTAAAATATGGTCAATTTGCGTTCAATCCTGGGATCCTCCAATTTCATTTATTTTCCACTCTTCCATCTTCTTTCACTCCTTTATTTTTCTACCTATATTTGATCATTAAATTTTATAAAACTAAAAAACAATATTTAATGTAATCTATTTGAATTGGTTATATCTTTTGTAGGACTTGTTGATTTTTGGTTGTAATTGACTTCCCTAACATCATTTTTATAGATTTATTGATCTCTTATGATTTACCATGGTAAAAGGGGTGAAATATTAAGAGAATATTTAATACAATAAATAATTTATGAATCCCACACGGTCTACTGATTTTTTATGTCTACTAGATCGAGGATGTGTGTATGAATCGGTATATGATTTATGGAATCCCAATAGGGATGTCAATGAGTTCTAGTATTGAAATAAATCCTGGATAGGTTAATTTAATTACCTTTCTTGAATTCTGTACCTAGTGGAATATTTAGTGGATATATTGGTACTTTTAAAATTATTTGAAAAGTTATAATGGATTCTTATATTGAATTTCATGGTTTTTTAGTTTTTTATTATTATTTTCATTATTATAAATAATAATATTATTTTCCAAGAGTTTTTTACCACAGGTTCTATGTAATAAGTTATGAATCATTAGTTTATGTGTACCTACCTATTTTATGTTATGTTATATTGGGGTTGAAGATATTTAATATGAATTATACAGAATGATTCTTTAATTAGTGTTGATAAAGAATATGATTTAATATTAGTTTTGTGATTAAAAATTAAATTACATGGGATTATTTCTTTTTTATTATACCCATAGGGTAAGAATATTTAAATTATTGAATCATTTAACTTGATGGTTTTACCATATAAGATGTTGAGTGTGTATTTTCACTCATTGAATAACCTGTAAAATGAATCATTCTTATGACTAAGTAATTTTTCATTTGGTAATAACCACCAAGTGTGTGTATAAGAGAAATTTTCTCAAATTTGACCCATAATATAAATTCACACCTTAGTGTATTTGTTTTAATTGTTTTAATTGTTTAATTTAATTCAATGTTATTTTCTTATTTCCATGTCGTCATGGGGGTTTAATTGAGGCATATTATTTTATTCATTAAAGACATTAAAAATCATATAAACAAATCAATATTAAGTAATTTGATGTTCGTTTGTTGAAAATTATTCATTATATTATAGAAAAAACCTAAACATTATTATTTTAATGTTTATGTATAGTAGATAAATATCATGATTCAACCAATGTAATCTCCCCAACTGAAGAACATATTACTCATTCCCTTAACATGGTTGTTTTAGTGCACTCTATCCCGATACCAACTCCAGGGTGATTGAACTTATTGGACCTCCATTGGAACTTATATATATTATTCCTTTTATTTATTAACCTAATTTTTTCTATTATTTCATTTGAAAAGGAAGATTAAAATGAATATCACTCTATGACCATATGAAATATGTATGAGTGATATGATTATTAACATGACTATTTCCATCTAAATCATTCATTATGATGACAGGAGAGTATATAAATTCATATGGAACATCTAATAGATTTCTATATAAACCTAATTTTCGTATTCATCATAATTAATTATGTGTCATCTAATGTTTATGGGGTTAGAGGCCCCACTAAATATGAATTTCACCACTCAATTTCTATGGACTATAATTCATCAATGATTTTTTTTACTATGAGCCTTATCATGGTTAATTTAACCTTATGAAATTTTCTAGGATGGTTATTTTTCTTAACTATATTCATGTATAAATAGTTTACAACCACCTGTAGATAATTTGGAAAGATAATTTTGATGTTTCTATCAATGTTTTTTTAGATAAACACATAACCAACATGATCTCCACATCATATATTCTCATGTATTTGACTTCTTTAATTTAAAATGTGATGTCAATGAACGGAATGATCCATTTAATTCTCAATGATCTATTGACCCTAGAGGGTTTATATAGGTATTTTATGAATATTTTAATTAAATTATCTAATTATATTTTGAATCAAGAAAAAAAATCTCTCAAATGAATATAAGGATGACATCAATGACCCTATGAATGATTCCCACATATTTGACCTAGGGTATATTGGTGAATGATTGATGTATTTTCAATTTCTATGATAAATCATCTTTTTTAATATACACCTTTTATGGTTATACATTTTCATTATTGAAAAAAGATATATTTTTTAGGATCATAGTTTTATACAAGATCAATATTGTAGATTTTTCAACATGGCTTTAGAATTTCAGCATATTTCTTTTGGACCCCAATTTTCTAGGCAACAAAATTCTTAAACTGTTTATGTACTTTTAGTTATTGTTTTTAGTATCTTCTAATTATATGAATTTATTTTTCTATATTGAATCATTTATTACATATTTTAGTGTTGATATTTAATAAAATGTATGTGTTTAGTGGTGTTTTATTCATTCCATTAGGATCCATAAGGATATATATCATGGTAAATCCCCATGTTGATTTGATCATTCTATTTTTTCATATGAATTTTTTTCTCATTTATCTAATTCATGACTCCCCAAAGTTTAATTTTGTTTTCATTTATTATCTGTATATATTTCAATTTTTTTCTATCACACATATAAAATAAATAACCAACTATCATTTAGTTACCCTTAACTATTCTTAAGGGAATATAAATAATATTTTTCCTACCAAATAGGTATTACTGATGCTAAATAATTTGGAAAAATTAAAATAATAATAGAAAGAAATGTTTGATGGTGGTAAGGACTTAAATATTATGAGAATCATGATGAAAACTATTTTATCCATAAAGGTACTCATATATGATTTATATGGACCTATAAGACCTCTATTAATTTTTATATTATAAAAAATGATAAAAAATATATAAACCTCCATATTGACCTCTTGAAAAAGGACCATATCTCGATACTTATACCAATATATGATAATTTTTTTAAGGATTTGGATTATGAAACTTAATCCTTTGTTACATGGATGGAACATTGAAAAAAGTATTTAGAAGATTATGTTTTTAGCCTATGTTATTTAAACACAAACTTTTTACCTTTGGAATTCACATATGTACTTTAATTATATCATACCAAGGTGAATCTAAGAATATACTTTTCAACATTAAAATATTAATGTTTAATTTGAGAGTTCATATCAAGTTTTTACCATGTTAATTTTTCTCATTATCAAATATACTATATTTATAGAAACCGTGATGTTTTTGTGAGATAATATTCAACTTTAAGTAGTCAAATTTGGATCTTTTTCTAAATTATTTCATCCTTGACCTAAAATGATGTTTGAGGTTGAGAGCATACTCAACATGGATAAGCTCGAGAATAAGATAAAAAAATAAAAATAATAATACTTGAATAGGAAATAAATATAATAAATCTAATCATTTTTCAAAATATAAGGACATATAGATCATGAGAATAGATTGTGAAAACATATGATACGTTGCTTCAGAGTTCCACAATCCCCATGAAATACAAAATCCTAATCATATTGAATCAACTCATCAACCATTTTTTATTGGTGATATTTATAATTTTTATAATGTTCTTGATGTCTCTATGTATGATCTATATAATGAATTAGTGTAAAATAAAGGATTTTCTTTCCATATGTTTCCTAGTATAAACTCATTTCATAATTTTTCTGATATAATATAATAATTTGTTATGTTATTCAATATTAGAAGGTGCAGGGTTAAGGTTATAGGATCAGTCATTTTCAAGATATATAAACATTCAATTCTCACCCATCAAGAATTAAGGGGGGTCCCTAGACAACCCAAAAATCTAATATACATATGTGTATCATAACAGAAAGGATTAACCTTCTTGTCTGATTCTGTTAGTATAAGGATTTTCATAGCCTCTTGGACAATCATCAGGTGTTCTCTAACAAATGGGGTTTATTCTTGGAAGTAATAACATACCATAGGTATACATGAATTATATAGGTTACCAATATTTAGAACACAATTCTTTATCATAAAATATTACAAAAGGTCAGATCTAAGGTTCTTGTAGAGATCATTCAATATGGGTTATTAAATTACTTTATGAGTATAATCCTCCAATTTTATCATAATTTTTATTTAGTGAATTAAAATAGATTTGACTTCAATAATTCATCCTTCTTTTTTAGAAACCCTTCTGAGCACTTTAATTTTAATATATATGGAACGTGAAGAAGTTGTTCCCATGGTGGATGTTTTTATTTCATGCACTTCATTGATGATTTCTCTAAGAAATAATGTTTCTACTTCCTAATAATCAAATATAATATTTTTGAATCTATTAAAACACATAAATACCTTATTATAAATAATACTGGAGGAATAATATAGGATTTATGAACTGAGAATGAATTTTTATTTTTCATTTTAATTTTTAAACCTTTTCGAATCTTGAGGGATATTTAGATATCGAACAATTATGTAAAATATCTAAAAAAATTGATTAGAAGAGCATAAGAACTGTATTATATAAGAGTGGGTCTGAAGTATTGTTGCATACTCTAGCCTTCCAAATTGAATCTTGTCCAAGGCTATAAAAACTGTTGTATACCTTATTAACTAATTTTTTTCAACAGAAAATAATTTCAAGAATACCAATTAGTATTGGTATAATAGAACAAATTTTTATGATTTCTTGAGAAATTTTTGAGTTTTTATTATAAAAATAAAAAAATAATAAACTATAACTAATATCTCTTAAATTTATCTTCACATGATTACCCTAATGGTTTTAAAGCTATTAAAAATTTTATGATAATCATTGTTAACAAAAATGACTTGTAATACATGATGTTTTCTTCTATGATTTCATTTCATAAAAAAAATTATAATTAAAATTATCACGATCCTCAATATGATAATGAAAAAATTGATAAATAAACCCCATTTTTAATTCCTAGTATTCTTTCTATATGTTTACATTACCATGAAGGCTATATAAATTAATACAAAAAAATTTATTATAAAATGAGCTCTCAGAGTCTCCCAATGATTACTAGCTCACTCAGGATAGATCCAGAGGGTCCTTAGAGCTCTAGATCATTTCAAAAAAATATTAAATGGATTATTTTTAATTCCAAATTACCTATAACCTTTAGTCTGATGATCCAAATACCAATAATAAATACATAAATTATTTAGAGTCCATGTTTTTAGTCACTTGTTTATATGGTTAGATTAAATATTTAAATAAAAATATAATATTTAAGAATTTTATAAGACCACCACATTATTATTATTTTGATAAAGGTGGTTCTTTTATATAAAATAATTTATAACTAGTGTGAATAAAATAAAGTTATGGATAGTTTTATTTCACAAATAATCATCTTAAAATAGGGAATTTATTTAGATATAAAAAATTCTATCGTGGTTAAATATTCACCTATTTGATTATGACCTTATTTTTCTTCTTACTTTGTTCAGAACATTGGGATTATTTATTGATAAAAAACCTTCACATATAGTAAAATTAATAAGATCATATACATGGAACCCTTTTAGAGTAATTTGAGTTATTATTATGTCAATTATGTTTTTATTTTGAATAAATATCTTAATGGATTGAATCTACCATCTAGGTAGTGGTATTTTATGTTTGATATAGTCATGGTTAGTAAATGTTTTAGTAGAATTAAAAATGATGCATGTGTTAATTATAAATCAATAATTTTCTTATTATTTACATAATTTAATATATATTTTCACTATAATAATTTAAAAAGGTAATAAGATTCCCATTAATCATGATCTTTATTTAACGGATTTTTTTTGAAATGAAAGACCTATGAAATATTAAATGAATTTTTGGGATGTAAATAATTTCAAATAAAAATATGAATCTTATATTCCTATAAATACATGGTTATATTATGAAAATAGTGATATTTTTTTGATAGTTTAAAAATTCATAATTTCCAGATTGCCAAAAATTAAATTTCTCACTGTATCCAAACACATTATAGAATCTGATGCTGAATATATGTCTATGTTATTATAATCTAGTTTTTATGGGAATATCATGTATTTAATGATTATCATGATACTAGATGATGCATATGGTTTCTGAAAATTTAGTATATTCATGAGTAATCATGGAAAACCAAAGTTGATATATTTTAATTTTTTATTTGATAGATATCAAAAGCACTAGAATTGAATTTTTAATGGTAAAAATTCATATATTAATAACCTTGTTTTTGGTTTTATATATTATAACTAAGAAGGTAATATAGAAACATATAATTACCTCACTTGATATATATTTTCTTATGGGTGGAGGATCTGTTTCTTGAAAATGTAACGTGAAATTCATAGTTTCCCTATCACAAAATGAAGTCGAATACATTTCCTTATCTGAGTCTATCAAAGATTCCCTTTGAAATAATTTTTTTTTGAAATATATCCTCAATTTTTTTAAGTATAGTTTGTTCTAATAATCCATATACTGTATAGGTATTAAAAAATTTATTATTTCATGGTTGGTCTAATAATATAGGCATTAGGAGAAACATTTTTTGAGACAAAAAAGAATTAAGAACCATGTTTGTCATTAAGTTACACACTGCTTATTATCCCAATGTTAGTTTGACTAAGGCAAAAGCATTATCCAAAATTATGACTTAGTGAATTTTGTTCCAATTCAATGACATTAAATGAAAGAAAATAACAATTCTCATATGAAAATGTTGTAGAATTATAGTTTTAACTTCTATAGTATTTTTAATTCTTTAATGTTTCCTGATTTACATATAAATTAATGAAAAAATATATAATTTTTTTATTCTCAAATTATGGATATGGATAAAACTATTTGGTTTTATGGCTTGATCACAGAGTTTGGGTTGGTTCATTCAACACCTAATTTTCGTTTATCCCTTTAATTACTTTCCCTATATAGATTATGAATCTATTGAAGGAATTTTCCTAATAATTTATTTTTTCACCACTATTCCCACCCCAATTATCTTCCTCTCATGCATCCTTCACTTGGCACTTTAATCCTTTTTACATGTCTTTAGCTGGTTCGATGCAGTTATTTCACTTATTGTGCTTGAAATGGTAATTAATCTCCCCTTTTTGATGTCTCTTCAGATCATTTTATCATTATTTATCTCCAAAATCATTCACTATGACATTGTACATCCAAATACTAGCGTGTTTAACAAGTTTCTTTAGGGATATCGTAAGATAAAGAATGTTGACATTTCAATGATGTTTCATTCAATTGAATAGGTTTTTTTGATATGTTATTTCAATTTCCAATATATATTTAACTGTGTTCTTTCTTTAATGTGATATTAATGATCTAAAAGTGGAGAAATAAATCCAAAAAAAGTTGCAATATCCTTCTTTGATATTGGTAAGTTTATCGAGGCTTTATATAACTTATGTTTCCTATTTAGCTTCAGATATTGGTTTCTATTTATTCTATTTTTCTAAATCAATTTTACTAGATTGAATGATTTATTACTCTATCATGTTTTGAGATATAATAAAACACATGTGTAAAGTTTGTTTCATTATATTCATGTAGGATCCCTAATGAACTAAAGTATGTAAAATCATTACATTCCATTTAAATTTTTTATTTTTTTCTTGATCCTTTTCTTCTTTATGGTTTATCTCATTCTTGACTCACTAAATTTGAAATGTGACTTTCTTTTTTTTGTCTTTATACATTTAAAAAAACCTATCAGGTATGTTTAATAAATCCCAATCTATAATTTAGTAATCCTAAATAATTATCATGGTAATATCCTTAAGATCATCCATAAAAATTAACATGGTGAAAAGACTAGATAATTAATTATATTACCTGGTGATGTTCCGATAAAGTGGTTGTTATTTATTCCTACACTCTGTACTCAGATAGTATCCTATCCATTAATTTTACATGATCTCTCCATATAAAATCTAATTTACTTATAAAATATGGAAAATTATATTGTGGATATAAAGATTTTCATTTATCTATATAATGGGATAAATAACCTCATTATCTTCTAGATGTTTCCTCTTCCGAGGAAAAAAAAATACCTTCTCCAACCAAGAGTTTTTCTATTATCCAAACTCAAAAGAATCTAATTTATGTTTATTTCATAAACTAAAAAAAATATTCTCTCTATTCTGTTCGGATTTTACTATGACTTGAAATTTTGGACATTGACTAAAAGCTATATGCCCAATTAGGAATCATCACTTTTGATCTCCTTCATCATATAATGAAGCACTTAGTGGGACACTTTCCTAGCCTGGAACAATGTTTTCACAAAAGTACTTGACCAACCAATTACTCTTGAACTTTACATAATGTTTGTTATAATAAGTAATAATGTTCCCCTTCTATGGGTTCTTACATAAGATATGTGAAATAATTTTGATTTTATTAATAATATCATATCCCCAATATTAGTGATCACCCACTCCTCTATGGATGCTAGTATGAATGACAAGGAAATGTTTATTTCTATCAATATTTTGAATCAATAATGTGTTCATGAATTTATATATTACTTGGATCCTTTATCACAAAATCCAAGATTGTTATTATGTATTATATTACAATGAACATCATAGATTTTTTAGAAATCCACTTTCCCGAATCCTTTATTTTAACCTCCTTCATCCCATTTCCTATGAAAAAATGACTCTATTTCTTCTAAACTCTCTATCTTATCATTTTATTCAACAAAACCTATAAAATAGATAATAATGTTCTTTTAAATTTATTAGCTCCTTAACTTAATAAAGTCCTCTCAGACAAGAAACATGAATTAATATAATGGAAAAAAATCCCTGGATTAATTAGACTTCAATAAAATGAATTTAATGTCATTTCTTATGAGGAATATGGGACCAATGGAATGATTATACATGGTAATGGAATTCCTATTATATTATGAAATATGGGATTATCCATGGAGTTATTAATAGATTAAGATTCTCAAAACTGATTTTTGATCTTATATTCAGAAGTTTCTCCTCCTAAAAGAAATCAATATCACCCCAAGGGAAATAATTTCGATTAATTAAATTAGTTCAAGAACACCACTATGGGGGTGTTTTATCACTTATTTTTATATTTATAAAACCATATATTTTTAGTAGAAAATTGAATCAACTAATCAAATCATGATAAAATTGGATACATATAAGTATCATGGATCACATACGAATCCCCCATTTCATATTTGATGATTAAATATTTGTGTTCAACATAAGAGAAAGAAACTCAAATTTTTCCTCAAGGACGAATATCGGATTATGGGGGGTGGAGAATCTACTCATTTAATACTCTAAAAATTAACATCTTCATATCTCTATAAAAGTCCTCCAAAATGGTCACCCATTTTTTATATTGGTTGGTATTTCACATGTTCTGCTTTCCATTGATTTACTTTAGTTCCCCTTATCCATTATCATATCCTGTTATCTCACTTTTAACATCTCATTTTTAAAATCATATGTTATATTTCCAAATAAAAGAATCATTATTTATCCATTGTTGGAAAAATCACTCTCAAATAAATCATCATAACTTCCATCCTGGTGAACATCTTTTACACCACTATGGTTCATAAAAATACATACCATCAAGAATATCCTTATGGATTTTCTATCAAATTTTGTAGTGGATAGATGATTTGGTGGGTGAGATGAAAAAATCAGATTAATAACATTTTAGAATAAGGGGTTAAAATTCAAACCCTAATATAAACCACAAACTCTCAACATAGAATAATTTAATGTGATCTGGTTAATGGAAAAAATTATATGTTTATTCTATATATGAAAATAATATGGGGATATATTAGATATCACACTCACAATACCAATATTACTATCAATAACTTTCTGTAATGAAATGAATTTTGACATTATAATTGTTCTCATAAACTCAAATTGTATTATCAATAAAGGTAGATTTATATTTTATTAAAAACTATAATAAATAAATCCAACTTATTTTTATTAATTTCATATCCCTAACATTATTCTTGTCAAGGAATAGTTTCATGAAACCCTAATCCGCAATGCTCTCGATGAGACATACATAGAAGAGGTAGATATAATTTTCCACCCAAGTGAACCACTAAGTGTTCACATTGAAATAAAATGTTTAATTTTATTTCAAATGTCATAAAAAATGTATACACAATCCTCTTATAGTAATTCATCGAGAAATAACCCATTGGAATAAATTACTATTAAAAAATTATCATTATTTTTGGATATAATTGAAGAGAACCATTCCAAAGTAAGTGAACTTCCATGAACAAGAGTTTTTGTTTCGTCAATGTGAATATGATACATATTTCTTTTCATGATGACCATTGAGAACATTTTCTTGAATATCCAATTTTTTTTTTGAAATATTTCTCCAGTTTTTCAGAGAGACAGATCCTCATCTAGGCATGTGATATTTTGAGAAATTCAACTTCTAATTAATTACCCTAATTAATATAAATTCTACGAACGATTGGATATGAACTATAATTATTAGTATCATTTATAACATAATCAATAATAGAAAAAATGGGAAAAAATTTAATCCCTAGTTGAATCCTCCTATAGAAGTTACTATGTAGAATAATTATCAATCTAAGGAGATTGTTACATCCATTTTGGATGATGAAAAATATATTTCTTTATGGTGTTCAGATAGATTTATTTTAGGAAAAATATTAATTATAAGCCCCTATTGAAATACAAGGATCACATAATGAATTATTGTGATTCATTTAATTTGTCTGATAATAAATATTTTAAATGGAATAAACTGAAAAATGAAAGAAAAAGAATGTGATTTTCACATGTCTAGTATGACATATATTAGAATAGAAATCATGCATATCAAAAAAATAGAAATCTGAATTGAACATTTAGATTTAACATGTTTTGGATCCAATGGGATCTTATGTGGAGGAAAATAAAAAAAATCTAAAAATATGTTTTTATTAATGATCGAAAAAAGGAAATATAAAAATAATCATAAAAAATATATAGTGAAACATATATAACAAAATGAAACTGTGAAACAATGTTAAGGAAAAAATTGAATGATAAAGAGTCTAAAAAACCATTCCACTATATAGAAGATTTTTATCAATGCTTCATTTGAATTTGAGTTCATATTATTGCTATGTAATTACACACCAAATGTATACCTTAGTTATGTCTCCAATAATATCACTGGGGACTGAAAATACATATAATATCATGTTGAGGGAATACCATCAATAAAATTAGAAGCCTAGTTTTATAGATTCCCTTATGAATCCTGGAAAACTTGTTATGATCAGTGAATACTATTTTAGAGAAAAATCTTGTGGATGGTGAACTAATCGAATGTGAGGATGAGATTCCTAAAAAGGGTGATCAATTCCACTGATAGGATTATGAATTAGAATGAAAACCTAAAACAAAGATTTTTAATATGGTAAGGATAAACAAATTGATCAAGGGATTCTATAAAGGTGGAAAGATGGGATCAGAGGGTCATTTCACCTAATCAAAAACAAAGTGAAAAACATAATATTGATCACTAAAGGGGATTGGGTTACCGAGAGTGGTCGGGAGAAATTGAGGTCAAAGTAATACTCTGAAATTTAAGGCCTACATAAAAAATTGAAATGAAATGTTCGGAATTGTTTTTTCATAAAAATAATTCACTCAATATTTTATGCAGGTAAAAATAAGAAAATAAATAAATAAAATAATGATTTCATATAGAAATTAAAACAAAAAATTTCAAAAAAATATATATGTGATTGATGATTTATTGAAACTATTGGCATTGAATTTGAATAAAATTCAATAAATATGAAAAATGATCAAACTTGGATAACATCATCAGATTAATCAAAATAGCAGGTTGATCATCATCAAAGTAAATTTTGTTGAAATACTAGGTTACTAATTGAATTATCTCTCTAATAAAATATAAAATAATTTCATTATTATTAGACATACATGACTGTTACACCCCCAATATTTTATGGTATGAATCTTTTTAAATTAATCTTATCAATATCTTATCATACAGACAACTAAAATCTTAAATAAACCATGATATACTATTTATATTACAATATAAAATTACATAATATTTTAGATATTAAATTGGTAGTTATGAATAAGAGTAAATTACTTATAAAAATATATTATTGAATTCATTGGCTATTAATTAATTATAAATATTTATATATAATAATTTAATATAAAAAATATACTTTAATAAATACAATTTAAAAATGTAGAAATCTTTTTTATATCAATAATATAATAAAATATAATTTTTCAGATTATATTAATTAGATATATTCAATCTAATATTTAACAGTAATCCTTTTTTTCTACACATAATATAATAAAAAATCAAATTTTTTTCATAAAAGTTGAATTAATTTTAAAATACAGTTTTAATTCCTTTTGATAGAGAACCTATTAAAAATCCATCTTTTAAAACATTTCGAAATTATTTTTTAAAAAATTATTTTCATTCTTAAAATCATAACATCAATATTTAATTTTGTTTTCATTTTTTTCGTTTTTTTGGTAAGATTTATTCTTTAATGAATTCTAAATGATATTCCATAGTTTTTGGAAAATATTTTTCCCCTCTCAATAATTTATAGTGATAGATTATATATTTGGATAGTTTTAATGTATAATTAAACCAAAAATTTATCCATTAATCAAATTTAGGTAATTGGAATCAATTTCAAATTGAATTTGGATATAAAAACAATTCATTCTTTTGAATGTTTTTACTTTTCATACTATTTTTCCTATTTCATCGATGTGATTAATTTTTAAATAATTTCGTCAATTACCATGTTTGATGTTTGAAAAATTGATTCCATATTTTTATTAATAATTTCCAAATTTTGAAAATTCGACCCTTTAATATTTTAAAATTATGAATAGTAACTTTGTTAATATTTTTTAATTACCCCGATTAAGGTTATATTTGGAAATTAACAGTAAAAATAATATTATAAATAGTATAAAATTACCCTAAAATTTGTACTAATTTAATTTTACGAGTATATTTCATCCTAAAGAACTAAAATATTGGCTGTGAGTCCATATATGTCCTTATAGATGGTAATATAACCTTTATTATTTCATATTCAAGAGAAAGTAAATTTTATCTTACATTTTTTTTAATAAGATACATATTTTTAATATGTGTTTACATAAGATATATGTTCAAATATAAATATTATTTATAAATATAAATTCTTTATCTATATCATTGTTATTTATTTATAATTTTTAGTGATAAGATAATTACCTTAAATGGTTACATAATGATTAGGAAGTAATTGTTTAATCATTGGACATATCAAATAAATATTATTAGAAACATTAATATATATATAATATGATATAATTATGGTCCACCATGAATTTTATAATATTAGGTATTTATTACATGTTTTTATATTGATATTATCTTATATATTTATATTTATTAAGAAGTCACGAAATGAATAGTGTAAAAATTGACATTATTGATATTTTAAAATAAATATTATTTTCTGAAATTATATTAAATCGATAAAAATAAAAATTCATCCAACTTATTTATATAATGATGGAACTTTTATCATTGACTGATTTAATGAAATTTTGACATTTTATAGTAATTATATTAGCATTCAATGAGTAAACATACATATTGACACGATAAAAGTTTAAGTGTTTAAATAATGGTCAAAACAAAAATATAAGGGTATAACCAAAACATAAACATGTCTAAAAATTATTGTATAAATAATATTTGAACCGAAACACCATAAGATCTAATTTTAATTATTTATTTGATTAGTTACCTTGCTAATAACTTATATATTATATAAAATAAACATAGTTAGAAAATGTAAATTTCTTGGTATTTAATATCATTTATGTGTCCATAGAGTGAAAAAATAAATATATGAATGAACCTAATTTTTTTATTATAATTAAATAAGTTTTAATATAAAATTTTATTTTTAATTAAATAAATTATATAGTTACCTTAAAAACCTATGCAGTTATTATACATTATTTATTTAATTAACAAAAAAATAAGATAAATGTATATAAATGTATTATGATTGATATAGCTTGAATGCGGAAGTGTGTTAAATTAATTATATATATATAGGATACATTATATATGTAGTAAATAATTAAATTCTAATTCACAATTTTTGTTAATTTATTTTAATTAAAATTAAATGAATAGTTTCAAATTTTATAATAATGATATTTAATTGATTTAATATTTTTTAAAAATTATTTAAAAATATCAAAACTATTAAATAATTACAAATGGGATAATATAGGGTCGATAATGTCTTATTAAATTGAAATAAAATATATTTTAAAGTATTTTCCTCTTGAATAGCCCTATTATATTTTAATATTTCGAGGTTTTCTGAAAGATCCCCTCACCTCAATTATAAAAAAAAAACTACTCCCTCACTTACTCAAACCATTTTGAGAAATATATATTGACCAAACCATATACATATATCTAATAAAATTTCTAATTTATGTGATAGATATTATTTTACATGCAATTTACGTACCCTAGATCAGTTAATAAGACACTAATGAAAGCATGTTGATGAAAATGTAATCATCTATATCAACTATTTCATGTTTGTTTCTTCTTACACTTCATATTCATATGTTTTTCTATAGAAATAATAAATCCAGTATAATATATATCATATGATGTTATTATGACTATGGGACAACCATATTTAACCTTTTTCCATCCTACAAAATGAAAGCATCACACATGCTTACGTATGACTAATTGTCTCCATGTCGTGGGGTAATTTGTTTTTCATCCCCACTATATTTTGGATGAGTATGATTATGTATATAATTTATATATATTATGTGTGAAATTATATTGATTTTTTATAATTAATACATCATCAAATTACTTACATATTCACCACTAAGGGAATGATATCATCACTCGTACGTGCGTACAACCTAACATCTCCACAATGGATTTTATTCATCTTCCATGTTACCCATTGAAAAATTATTTTAAAAATCTATATAATGAATAAATATGATATATATTATTTTAATATAATTATTTATATGAAATAATTATATAATATTCTTAAAAAATGACTGAAACCATAAAACAAGCATATGAAAATGAAGCAGTTAACACCTAAAACAAGTGTAATAAAAAAATATTATCAAAAAAATAGTGATAAAATAATTTAAGAATATATTATATGATATAAAAAATATGGATATAGTTCTGTTATATTTTAATAACATTCTGGAAACCATTATAAAATAGGTTAATTAAATTTTAACTAAAGGGAGAGTAAGGTTAGGGTTTTCTCATCTCACTTTTTCTACTGTGATATTTATACATTATTCAATAGTTACTCATTATGGGAGGTGTATGTTCCTCCCTTTGATATATCATATATATAATGTCCTTATTTTCAGTATATTATAAGTTTCATTTCATGTCATTCCTTCATATTTATTATGATTTTAAGGTTTCAACGTGGTATGGGAAACATTGGAATGTTTAAATAATATTTTCCTCAAGAATTTTTTAGTGGTCTCAATTAAAAGTATCTTCATCTATATCTACATCTAATATTTAATATTTTGCTAAATTTAGTTTTATGTCGAATTATACCATCAACCATATGATATTGAAGGGTGTATGATCATTCTGGCTATGGATATTCTATTTTGATACAAATCATGGATTATGGTTAATGTATTCCCTTTTTGTATGCTGTTGGTTCAAAATGAGTCTCATGTTGTTTATGATTCACCCATTTTATATGAGAAACATATTGGAGAGAGTATGTTATTAGAAGGACTACTATATCCCCTCGATGTATCTTTAGGTCTTAGGAGACGTAGTTTATATGGACTTGCCTGAGACATTTCACATTTATTTTCAAATATGGATTTAGTCAAGGACTTAACCATTATATTTAGACGTCATAGTTGAGGCCATGATGGTATGTTTCAGATTTCCAGCATAATACACTCCATAATTATGAAATTAGTTATTGATTTTAAATTGGATTATTCTACTGGAACAATATCTATGGTTAAGTTTCCTAGCTCATGTGAGTATTTAAATGACTGTGTTTCAGTTATTTACATTTCAATATTGTTTATCCCATATTTACTCCTATATTTAATTGTATACCTACCAATACTAAGAATTTTATATCACCCCTTTCATTTTTATCATTTTTTCTTAGTATCCCAACAAATATATTATGTCAGATATGAAAGGTCACACAAAAGGGATTACTGGCTTGAAAGAGAAAAATCATTTATGTATTTTTTTGTTTTAAAAAAATGTAGATTTCAAGTATGTATCTAGTTTACCAATAATACAAAACAGTTGGTTCATTCAAAATGTTATTTCTATTAATAATGATAAATCAATAAGGTAATACACTAGATTTGAGCTTCTATGGTTAGGGAATTCCAGTTTGTATCAAAGAAAGATTAATAGAATCCTTGGAAGAATATTTAGGAAATCAAAGATTAGAAAACCTAACTCTATGACTAGCTCTGAGAATATGTCTTGTATAAAAAATATTTATATAGATTTTTTAACACCTTGGATAAATTAGGATAAACCTATGGAATCATATATTAAGAAAATATGTCTTGATTTTGATATCCAATAAATGATTCTTCATTAGAATATAAAAATGATTAGTGTTTCTCAAATTCATCATTAGGTTTTGGTTAGTGGTAAGAAGCAGCTAGAGTATATATGCTATGGTTTTACTATAGATGTTGAATTGACTAAAAATACAAATGAATGGAAGGTGGTATTAATTAATGATATTTTGATGCATATTTAATGATTTAATAATAAAGTGGAGTGATTATTATTCTTGTATATTAGGATTCCTGAAATATTTCATCAATGGTGCTCTAGTTATTAGAATAATTAGATATATACATATTGTACGACATTAATACTCCATTATGTTATTTTAATCATGAACATTTTCATTTTTGTTTTAAGGTGATAAATTATATGGTACGTGACAATAATGTTAACACTTCATTTATTGGGGAATTTTATTTAAACATTGATTTGGGAAATTCAGATATCTATTGGGAGAGAATTTTGACATTTCTATTATGGAAGAGTCTTAATGTTGTAATTGATTTAGTTGAACACTTTATATTATTGTTTGATTTTAAATTATAACATATTGGATACTATGTGATTATTTTTTTTTGGTTTTAGTAAACATTTATAGGATGAATAAAATACCTGTGCACCATATGATGCATTAAAAGTGCATGAGACATAAAAATTATTCTTTAATATCCTCCTATAAGAGTACAAAATAAAGTGAAAATGGATTGGAGAACAACCAAATGATGAAATTATGTAATGGAATAAAATCAATAACGTTTTATTGAGTGATTTATCTATCCAGTTAAAGAATCCATCATCTTTTGGAAAAGTATTTTGAAACATAAATTCTATCTATTATATTTTCTTTATAATACATCAATATAATTTTAACTAATAAAAAGATTTATGGTTCTGTGATGTGTAACATTCTGATGACTATGATTCATATCACTCTCCATCCTCACATGATTGATGTATTTCTCTTCCATGTCAATGTTTTTACTTCCCACTATTATTAACCTATTCAAAAGCATAATTTTTCGGTGACTTATCATTTCCTTTTACCTCTTATTAAGAGGATGTTTTATTAACCCTAATTATTATGAGGGTTTTCCGAAAATTAATTTTTAAGTATTAACCATTTAAATTTCAAATGAAATTTAAAATTGGTAGGAATGATTTTATTAGAGGTGATAATGTTACACCCCAGGATTTTATGATATAAATCTTTTTTAAATTTATCCTCTTCGATAACTTATGTTTCAAGCAACATGGAGCTTAAAAAAAGAACATATAATATTATTATTATTTAAAATTAAATTATCTCAAAACCATTAAAATGGGTTTTTTTGAATATTATTTACTAAATTATTAAAATATATTTTTGAATTCAATTGTTACCAATTAATTATAATTAAATATAATGACCAATTTAATATAAAGGATATGTTTCTATAAAAACTATTTAAATGGTTCAAAGTGTATTTTATATAAATAAAATAAAAAATTAAACCTTTCTATATTATAATAATGATATATATTTAATATAATTTTTAACATTTTTCAATTGTTTTTATGGAAATAATTATAATCAATTCTAATTTTATGGATAAAAGTTGTATTTTTATAAAAATACAGTTTTACCTCTGATTGATGGAGAAACTATTTGAAATATAATTGTTGAAACATTTATATGTTATTTTTTTTTAAAAAAACTTCTTCTTTTAAATTATAATTTCATAATTTTCTTTGGTTGTTTTTTTTATTTTTTTAGTAAGATTCATTTTGAGATGTATTATAGAAAATATTTCATTTTTAATTGATAATAGATTCTTTGTTTAAATAACTTATAGTGTCAAATTATATATTTGCGTAGTGTTAATATATAATGAGATCATGTTTTTATCATTTATTTCAATTTAGGTCATTGGATGAAATTTCAAATTAAATTTGGATTTAAAAACATTACATTATATTGAACATTTTTTATTTGAGAAACTTGTTCTCCCATTCTTCAATATGAATAGTTTTTAAATAATATATGGAATTTATATTTTTTATATTTTGAAAAAGGAATTAAATATTTTTATTCAGTACAAAATATTTTATTAAATTTTTTCCTTTTCTTCCTTGACATTATGAATTGACGATTTAGAAATTTTTAATTACCAAATTTAAGTATAAATTATGTAATCAAGGGTAAAATTTATGACCATAAATATGTGAAAATTACCCTAGAACATATTATAATTTTATTGGATGATTATTATTTGTTCATATAGATTATTGATAAGTTATAAGACAATTTATGGCATTATTGATGGGAATATAACCTTTATCATAATATATTCAATAGAAATTCAATTTTTTCATTCATTTGTTTTGGACAGGGGATATATTTTAAAAAACAGTGTCATATAAGGGATATGTTTGACTACAAATATAATTTAGAAAAATAAATTTTTTTCTATATCATGAAAATTTATTTAGAGTTTTTAGTGAAAATATAATTACCTTAAGGGTGACACCATGCTGATATAGTAATTGTTTAATTAATGGACATATCAAATAAATGGTATTATAAATAATAAAATAGATATCATTTTATATAATTATTGTCCAAAAATAATTTTCTAGATGACCTAGAAATATTTGGTATGTATTAATGATTTTAGTTCAAATAGATATATATTAATGATAATTTTTAAAGAGTCAATAAATTAATAGTGTCAAAAAATGCATTAATTATATTTAAAAAATAATAATATTTTATTAAAAAATGTAAAATTCATAAAAATATAAAAATCATCCAAATCATTTAGATAAGTTTTAAAATTTCATCCATGACACATTTATGGAACTATGGTAATTTTATAGTACTATAATAACCTTCAATGTATAAAAACAAATTTTGACATAGTAAGAGTTAACTGGATTAAAGTAGCATTAAGACAAAAATTAAAGGGTATAACCATGACCTATACTCTTTTAAAAATTGTTAAATAAATATGATTCATCAATTATCCTTGTGGGACTCCTCATGTATTAATCATGTTTTAATGTGTACAAATACTTTTTAGTCTATAAACCTTGTTAACTCTATGTAATATATCTCAGATCAAATGAACAGTATTTTAGTAAAAGTTATCCAAACATCTTAAGTTCTATACACTCAGCTTGGTTACTATAAACTATATGTTGATCTACTTTATAATTACTTCTCTAATAAATTATTGAGTTTAATCCATTCCATAAATATCACTGCTTAAGTCTGAAAACAGATATTTTCCTATTTTGGAGACACCATGAACAAGAAGACACCGTGATATCCCGACACTATGAAAAAGAAGACACCATGACATCCAGAAACCGTGAAAAAGTAGACACCATGACATCAAGAAACTATGTACAAGCATACACCATGATATCCAGACACCATGAAGAAGTAGACACCGTGACATCTAGACACAGTGAACAAGCTGACACCGTGACCTCAAAACACTATGAACAAGCAGACACTATGACATCAAGACACCGTGAACTAGCAGACACTATGACATCCAAACACCATGACCATGAGACATCATGACCATGAGACACCATGACCGTGATACACCGTGACCATGAGACACTATGACCAATAAGACACTGTGACCATAAGATACTGTGACTAATATAGACACCGTGTGAAGGAGACACTGTTTCCATGACATATTGTGACACTATTTCATATTATGTTTTGTCGTCTTTCAATTTAATCTCTAACGGTCATATTTAAATATTTTAAATGCACTGACATAATTAATATTTATTTTTAGACATGTCATCTGATAGTATGAGGTGCGTGCTGTAAAATACATGCAACCTATCAGCTCAAACACATGCACTTCAAGATAAAAGTGTAGTGCGGCCTGGAAAAAAAATATACTGAAAAGAGAAACAAGCAGGTGGGCATGAGGACAACAAAGAAGAATAAACTTAGAAATTTTTTGAAGAAATAATTTTCTCATGAAACTCAATGTTGCTGAAGAACACACGAAGCATACTTGAATCCCAGAATAGAGAATATCTTTGCAATGTCAAACATCACGAAGAACACAAGCCGGATCTGACTGACGTGTGACACTTGGTTTTCAATATGAGGACTTGATTTCTGTATCTGATTCATCTCAGATGACCAGAGCTACAAAGAATAACACTCAGAGCATTTCTAAACCTATCTCAATATTTATTCTCTTTTTTTTTATCATTTTACTAGCTATCGAGCAGTGTGTGTATCACTCTTTCTCCTGCATTAAACTGAAGGTTACAATATATCCTTACTCAATCATTTTTTACACTTGTGTATACCCAAAGATATGTGTGGAAAAGGTCCATGTATGTACTGGTTGTTTATACCCACAAATAAGTGTAGAAGTGGTCCCTGTGTGGCCTGGTTGTTTGAACCCATGAAGAACTATGGAAGAGGTCCATGTGTGACATGGATAGTCCTGTGTACTATTGTTAACCTCGATCTAGGGTGTGGATCAAGTTTATTTATATAAACTGCATGGTGGTAGGTGATCACCAAGTAGAGTGGATTAGGTCTCGGCTTGAGACTGAACCACTTTTTTCATATCCACCGTGCTGCTTAATTTAGTCTGCTCTGTTTTACTGCATTACTGTATAATTTAGAAATCAAAAAATTCACTTTGATAGTTAATATTTTAAAGAAGATATAACTGTCTTGTCTTAGTAGAATAACTTCAAAAGTAATATTAATAACTAAAACTAAGATTACTGAGAATTAATCAATCTTCTATGAAGTTATTTTAATAGTCAAACCTTCATAACCATATTACATTGATTAATTGGGTTGAATTTATCCTTTTAGGGAATCCTTTTAAGAATAATTTTTAATAAGAAATTTTTATAGATTCAATATTCACTCCCCCCCCTCTTGAGTAATATACTCTTACAAAAATTTGGTATCAGAGGTTGTTAGATAAAAAATCTATTTAACCATATTCAACTGTAATTGTAGTTGTACTTTGACGATCTGTAAATTTTTGTTAATTCTAAATTTCTAGGTCCTGAAAAGTATTTATATATTATAGATAATATATTGGAAGGTTCTTCATCCAACAGACCACCATTCTTTAATGGAACAAACTATGCTTAAGGGAAAATTAAAATGGAAATGGATTTAAAAAGTATGGGTTTTGAAATTTGGTCTTCCATTATAGATGAATATAAGATTTTGGCTACTAATAGATTCACATTGGATGGAGTTATCAATGCATCCTGCAATAAAAATTTCAAATCTATGAATCCTTTATAATGATCTTTAAGAGATGGGGAATTAAATACAATTTCCGTTTATAAAACTGCCCATGAGATTTGGGATACCTTGTCTGTCTCAGATGAAGAAAAATCTAGTGTAAAAGAAAAGAGACTTAATACTTATAATATTAAATATGATTACTTTAAAATGAAACCTGATGAGACTATATTTGACATATATCTTAGGTTGAATGAGATTTTCAACACTATTGTTTCTCTTGGAAGGGAAGTCACTACCAAGGAAGAGATCATGAGAATTCTTAGATGCATGCCTGACAGATGGAGAGGAACCTCTGTCTCTAATAGATAATCATGCAACATTAACAAGATACCTATAAAATAACTCATTGGGAAACAGATGATGTATGAAGAAGAGTGGAAAGTCAACATGTAAGAGGAGGATGAACCAAAAAGGAAATCTTTTACATTCAAGACCACCACCTCTAAACACAATGACCAAGGGAAATTGGAAGCTTCTGTAGAATGTTCCAGTAGTGAACAATCATCACATAAAAATGATGATGAGATGACTCAATTAGCCAAAAGATTAACAAAATTTTACCAGAATAAGATCTATTTCCGATTGCTTAACTTCATGGGAATATACGACCAAAAATGAAGTTGAAAGAAGGATTAGAAAAGAAGTGATAAG
The DNA here is from genome assembly GCA_963277665.1 of Viscum album. NCBI lineage: Eukaryota > Viridiplantae > Streptophyta > Magnoliopsida > Santalales > Viscaceae > Viscum > Viscum album. The sequence goes on along the minus strand of OY728160.1, from coordinate 80,624,249 downwards.
ACTGATTAGATTGTCTGCTATGAATGTAAGCACAAAAGACATATCAAGGCTGACTGTCCACGCATCACTCCCATGACCAAACTCTATCCCACCAAAAATAAGAAATCAATTACAAGGTCCTTTTCCCTTATCAAAACATGCATCCATGTACTGTTCTCAAGTACCAAAAGTCATCCCAAATAGGGAGTGAGTGTAGTCTAGTAGTTCAAAACCACCATTAAAAAATAAACCCCTTTTATAAGAAGTGTATTCAATAAAGTGTTAAACATGTGTATTAATTAATTAAACAATTAATAAAATACAAGAACCACCTTATTCTACTCTATGTCAGAATACTTTTATTCAGGTATTAGGACCATGATAACCACTAAAATATAACCACGTTAAAATAACCTTCTTTGGTGCCATGCCATAACATCTCTGAGCATGTCTTATGACTATTACAATCACAACCATATAACAAAGCTAAAATAACCTGCTTTAGCTCTATGCCAGAATATCTTTGAGCAATTCTTATAAAAATACCAACCAAAACCATATAACCATGGTATAGTCAAAACAATATGGGTCAAAGCCCTTTAATCATTACATCATCTGTTTTAAATCCCTATGAGCATTACAACATGGGATTGGGAATAACATTATCTTTATAATAATTACATGATGTGACTAAGACGATCCCTCTAAATATCAGAATAACAACATATAAGTGTGAAAGTGATAGGGCCTAATATCGATATACAATCATTTCATCATAGAACACAAGTCCTGTAATACAACATGGATATCCCAATATCACATCATATATCCTTGTGGTTAATTATGAATATTACAAGTTTTCATTTTAATTAATATTTCAATTTGAATGAAAATTGATTAAAAATTATATCAATTATAAATATTTTACAATTTTGGGATTCTATAACAACCAATCACCTAAGGTCACATTTCATGCCAAAAAAACATTAAACCATTAACCAATTCAATTATTTTAAAGGTTTTCCCACCCAAAAGGTAGTCATAAGACACGTAAGAAGACAATTAAAACCAAATGACTACATGTAATAATCCCATTAATTTATTTAATTGATTTGGGAACACACTATATTGTCACAATCACAATATTGAATAAACTAGACATTTATCAAAATACCGGGTTAAGATTTAGACCCCATATCTTTTCTGAAAAAGAATGCAATGACTACAATGGAAAACATCCATGTGAAGGAAAGAATATGTGATTGAAAATTGGATACTAGATCAAAAATTTTCAATAAAAAATCCAACAAAGCAATCAGTCAAGGTATTTCACCTTAGAGGTTGGAAAACCAAGGGAGAGAAGAAAAATGAAGACCAAAACTACATACCAAGGATTGATCCAAAAAATAGGACATTTGGAAATGATGTTTCCACTCAAAAATCACATGGAGAATCCAATACAGTTGAGAGGAGAGGATCTTCTATAGAATGTAATTGAAATTAGTGATACAAAATTTTAAATTGTAGGTTCAATAATTACATGAATTGTAATGTAGTTACATGCCATGAAAATATTTTTAATGGAATGCTATGAAAAAAACCCATCACCTGGAATTTATTTAATTAAGCTACCAAAACAATTACACAACATGTAATCCCTTTACAGACTGTGTAAATATTCTGTAGATAGTTTTTCAGACTATTTACATTTTAAATAATATGAATACTTTTTAATGCTTCTCAACTTATCAAGAACCCATGTTAACACATAATAAATTTATATCCATAATCCATTAATTCAAACTTTCTTACATAGCAAGACTTTAGGAAATTTTCCCAATAAAAGTATCTCTATTTTTTGAACAAAACTCCCCCACCATGGCTCTAATCAAAAACTTAATGTGAGACATACATGAAAAAATCAGACCTTATGACCTCCCCACTGTATAACATCTCATCCACGAGCTCCTCCAAGCATCACTATGAGGTCTCATAGAATAGGTTTTACCATTCTGTTATCATATCATAATTCTTCTCTTATGTCTCCTCATAAACTATCCCATTCATCCACCACACTCTAACCAACAATATAGTTTTACCCCAAAGATATTTTTCACTATGATCCACAACCCATATCAGATTCTCCTCAACAGATGCATCATCACAAAGCTCGACATCTACTATTTATATTAAATGGGAAGGGTATTTATGATATATCTATAACTATGACATGTGGAACATGTCGTGTATTGAACTTTAGAATTGTATAAGGGATAAAAAAATATACCACTGGACCAGACCATACCACTATGACAAACAACCAGATAAACCTGGGTGATATCTTTCCCAATTTTATGATATGCTATTTCCACAACTTAGGAAACACTCAATGGAAAACATGATGACCAAAATCTAATTCTAGAGGTCTTATCTGATGGTTAGCATAATATTTCTTCAATATATGTGTGGTTACTAACCGCTTCCTAATCAACTACTCCATTTCAGTTTTCCCCTACATAAGGATAGTCCCAATAATATTTGACTAATCTACCTTTGGACAACAAAGATGAAAAATACACAGCTTTCCATATAAGTATTTGAAATGTGACATTTGGATCAACTCATAGAATCTATTATTATATAAAAACTACATGACTTCCTTATGTTTCTCCCATAAAGCACCAAAATATTAGTCACAAGCTCTTGAAATATATTCTTTAACAGGAATAGTTTTCTTAAACTGACCATCAGTATTTGGATGATAGAAAGTTCTTAATATAACCTACAATCCCAAGGCCTTTTTTAAAAACTTATAGAAATATGATGTTAAAAATTATATCAATTTAAAATGATGCTCCTTAAAATAGTGTGTAACCTAACCACATCACACACAAAAAGACTACCCAAATCATAAATTGTGAATATTTCATTAATAGAAATGATGTGGGAGATGTTAGTTAGTCGATAAAAAACAACACATATAAAATCATTCTAATAGATTGTCCTAGGAAATCCTATCACAAAATCTATTATAACATCAACCCATTTCTACTCAGGAATTGGGAAAGAATGAAAAAGCCTCAATGGACTCTAATTCTTAGACTTCACCTACTGACAAGTGAATCATATATCCATGATTTTTGCAACACAATTCTTCAATACCGACCACCAATATTGTCTATAGAGATCATGATACATATTTGGTAAACTATGATGCACCACCCATCTTGAAGAATTTAACCCCCTCATTTTCACCTCACATAAGCTTCTAAGAACCCAAACTCAGCCACTTAAAATAAGTAAATTTCCACTACCGAGAGTCCATCCTGTTGTTTTATCCCCACTATATATTTTATCTCTCACAATTAATCCATATGGATCACAAAAATATATAGTGTTAGTCAAATTAAAAATCATGGGTATAACAGATGTAGTAGTTTGAGCTACCCATCCCTATGAATCATGATCAACTAGATGCCTGTATGAAAAAAGGGTCATTATCTGACACATTCCACAAGACTCCCATACTACCTCTATCTTTGTCTCTCAACTCTATGCATCAACAACAACATTTACCTTTTATGGTGTATATAACAGTTCAAAGTTGAAGGAATGCAGATACTCAACCCTCCTCCCTTACCTAAGGTTTAAGTCTCCCTGAGAAAATATGTACATAAGGATCATGTGGTCTTTGTATACCACAAACCTCTCACTTGTGAGATGTTGTCTCCAATATATCAGGGAATGTACCTCTATAGATAACATTAGAGCACGAGTAGGGTAATTCTTCACATGTGTTCTGTATAGTGACCCTCACATTTTATACTTTAAAAATACATAGCTTTTGCAGAATACCTAAAACATTATTGAAAAATACTCCCAATGACTGTATTAGTCAAGTGCCTTTGGAGACATGGTAACATTAAAAATGGTACTTATGTGAAATAAATTATCTCCCAATGGATTCCTCATTACTCAAAACATTCTTAGACACATTATACATAATATATATCATTAAAACCTAGGAGAGGAAATATAAAAACGGATGAGATCAGATTAACAGTAAGGGTAAAAAAGGGAGACATATAAGTATAAACATGAGCTTCAGGGTATGGGGACATGATCATAACATTAGAATATCATACCCTACATATCATAATATCATAAATAGGAATCATGGAATAATTCTTGGAAGTTCAGAAAACATGAATCATAGGAAATAAATAACATAATACTTGATAGCATAACATATAAATAATACATGGTATTGTGGTAGGCACACGGTATATATAATTATTTCCATAGTAGCAAAGTATTCACCTCCAATACCATCTTGGTAGTATGGTTTCACTTCCCATACCATCTTGGTTGTCATGGTTTACTCCCATGGCCATGTTTGTTGTATGAGTCCACTCTCCATACCATCTTTTTAGTCATGGTTCACTCCCTTGACCATATTAGTAGTCAAGGATAACTCCCAAGACCATCATAGCCTATCTCATTAGATATAAATCTTTAACCATTACATTGGAGGGAGATATAGGTCCCAAAAATATCATTAATAAATAATACATCCATGTTCCACAAAATCATAAACAATCATATCATAACCCATGAAATGAAATGGGTATCATAAACACGTAATCTTGTCACAACCTATGAAAAATGATATAGGTTTCATAATAATTTCATCAAAACCATAACCCACGAAAATAAGTGGGTTTCAAAAGAATATAACCTATGAAAATAAAAAAAAATCATTAACATATAGATCATGAAATATAAATGGATTTCATAAACATATATCCCATGAAAGGGAATGTATTTCTTAAATATCATGCCATAATGTGTAAACCGTTTATAAAAAGAATATGAATGATACCATTGGATAATATCTCAGAATGGAATGAGTAAAATCAAAAGATTTCGTCTTTAACGGAAAATAATTTTGAAAAACCCTTTGAAACTATTTCTTGAGGAAAATATCTTTTCTTTATTGATAAATTCTTTTAAAAAACCTTTCTAAAACCATTTTCCATAAAAACATGAAAAAGAAGGATGAAATTTTTTTAAAATAATTTCTTTGAAAATAATTTTAAAACATATAAATAAAGCTTTAAAAAAATTTTAAAACCTATTTTTCTTTAAAACATATAAAAGAATCATGAAAAATTTTCAAAAAAAAAAATTATTTGAAAAAACATTAAAAACATATAAATAAATCTTAAAAATGTTTTGACACAAAATTTCCTTGATAAATTTTAGAAGAAGATTGAAAACGTTTTAAAAACGATTTATTTGAAAATACATTGAAAACTTATAAATAAATCATCAAAACGTTTAAATAACTTTTTTAAAATATTTTTTTTTTCTGAAAATGTTTTCCTTTATAAAAGATAGATTTGAAAAATTTTAATAGATTCTTTGAAAACATAAAACACTATTCAAAACCATTTTTATTATAAAAAAATTAAAAAAAAATAAATGTATAAAATTTTAATAAAAAAATTTCCCTTAAAAAACTTGTAATTGTAAAATGGAAGCTTTAGGGAAATAATGGTCATCACGACGACTAAGTCTGTACAGGCCGAACATTCCTTTTATACCTTAGAAGTTATGAAAGTGTCTTGATAAGAAAAATTAAAGAATAGTAATTATAAAACTATTTTAAAAAATGTAAAAAATGGGTTAAAATGTCATTTAACATCATAGGATAAAATAAAATATATTTTAATTGTTTTATAAACCATTTTTTTTTGAATGCACGCATATTTCTGACTGAAAGAATATATAAAGTCATATTTTTATAAAAATAGTTTCTTATTTATATTAAATACAAAAGATTGAAAATTAGAAATAATACATGAATATATCATGAAAATATAAATCCTAATATAAGTCACATGTTTCATTTATATATGGGTCATAATATTTCATCAAAGGAACAATAATCATAAAAAATTTCAAAAAACGATGAGATTGTTTCAAAAAACTATTTACACTTGGTAACGTTGATCCATAATCCCCATGTAATAAAACATAGTTGAATGAATCTTAAAATATCATGAAAATAAGGATATTCATGATATTACATTTCAATGATAGAAATACCCCTATTAAAAATAAATATTGTTTCATAACCAGGCATGGGTCTCATAGAAGGAAAATTGAGACAAAATTACATTATCGATTTGGTAACTCTTAGAACATGAATCCTATTAAAGATATATCATAAAATATATTATTAAATACCCAAAACATTAAGTATAATAATTATATAATACATTCATTTGAGGAATATACACCACATAAATGAAATTATTGGTGATTATGGGATGTATATCATGGAAATAAAGAGTGAGATGAAATTCCCTTACCTTATTTCATGACTCCCATTATAATAATAAAAACCTTATATATAATAAAAATTATTTAATTATAAATATTTTAAAGAAACATATTCTTATATATAATACCGTATATGATTTTGTTATGAATTCTATTACATTATAATTAACAATTCTATGTTACAGTTTCACTTTGGGTAATATCTGCTTTGTTCTCCATACAACTTTTGAATTATTAATCTCAATCATATTACTAAAATCATGATTTAATTAAGTCCAAAATGTAAAAAATTATACAAATATCATTATATATTATATATATATATATATATATATTTATAATAATATATAAAATATAGAAATATGAGATAGAATACACCATTCATGGAGATGGTATGTCGTACGTACACAATAACTCTATTTCCATTTTTTTGTCATATAGAGAGAAAGAATGAAAATGATATATATATATATATATATATATGCATAAATGAAACCATTAAATTATAATTATTATGTTTTATATATCATATATGTTCAATAAATCATCCTTAACACATTCCATGTAATGTGTGGAGGAATCAAATCGCTTTGAGGTGGCAGTAGTCCACATTTCCACAAATGATGTTACCATATTTACTCAAGAAGTAATGTAAAAATGTATCTATTATAATATAATTAAATAATAATAATTAAATAATATATATATTATTTATCATATATTTATATTTTTTTCCATCATAATTCCCAACCATGAAAGGTGGAAAAGGAAAAACAAAAATCACAATTTCATAAGGCGGTAATTCACCGTATATATAAAAAATATGTTCATTACCCATTAGATGGAAGTGTGTTTAATTTTAGGTCTAAAACATATAATAAAAACATGTCCATATATTATGTATAATATTTTTTTAAAAATGGAAGATGTAGGTTTTATGATGTGCAATATGGAAATAAATCTAAAGAGCTAGACAAAATATGTCACCTCTTCTTTGGGTAACTCTTATTGGATTAAATAAAAGTGATTCCTTGGATGAATATATTCCCATGGGAAGTATTATATGATGAGGTTAGAAATATTTAGTATCTATTTGGTATGATATTGGTTGACCTAATATGTCTTGAACGGTGTAAGGAATTCAGAGTAGAGGAGGCCTATTTATAGGTGGGAGGAGTGAAACTCTTGTAAATTTTGTAAAAGAAAATTCCACCGACATATTTACCATTGAATATGGATCGCAAAAAGGGAAAAACTATATCCAAGGATATATAGGGTCAAAATATTTTTAGTTAATTAATTTTGGGCAAGTTTCTAGGTTTTTTCCCTTATGTTTAAGGTTAATTTCCTTGTTATGTGGAATTTCACATTAATCGTTCTAATTAATTTTGTTTAATTTTCCTGATATTTTTGGTCAAAAAATAATTTCAACTTATTAGAAATTAGAAATTTCTATTATTAAAAATATGGAATCCATTTTTTGAAATCCCAATAATAAAAGTGGTATAAATTAAACTAATTTTAATCCCGTAGACTAGATGACAATTGATGTTTTTAAAGAAACAATGTTCAAAAGTTTGCTTTATTTTTATATTTAATTTCAATGGGAAATTAATTATAATGAACTAAATTTTATTAATTGATTAATAATTGATATAATTTTACTATTATACTAAATAAAAAATTAATTTAACAATATAGAATAATTAGATGAAAAAGATGCTTTGAATTAAAATTCAGTTTTTTCACTATACATTAAAAAATGTAACTTCACAAAAAATTACCAAAATTTATCCAAAAGATAATTTTTATGTTCATATTTCAAAAATAATGCCTAATTTTATAGATATTATTTATAAAATATCCATAAAATTATATTTAAAATAGTTTCTCCATTAAAATTCAGTAAAAGTGTCTTTAGAACAATATTGTTTTTTATGTTTAAATCTTGGGTTTGTTCTTATCATATTATTATCAAATCTATTGGATGAATATCAAAAATATTTTATGGAATGTATTAAATATATATTTCATTAGGAAAATTCTCTAATATCAATTAATTTACTTTATTTTGATGAAATATCTTTATGAGTGTAAAAATAGTTTTTTTATAAAAATATTTCTTTTATATTCCATTGGTTCTCATATCCATTTATAATTAATGTGTACCAATGAATTCATTTTAAAATTTATTTAAACCACATATTTTAATAATTCAGTTAATACTATTCGTAACTATTAATTTAATGGCTATGTTATATCATATTATATTATAATAATATTTTAACAATGTATTGTTGTTCGGTAGAACTCGGTAATTCGTGAACCAATAGTCATTGAAGAAAATAATTGTTTAATGAGATGTATGCTAACTCAGTATCATGTGCATTGATAAATATATATAATATATTGAATAAATTTAAATTATTAAACATATTGTATGGTATCAAGATAATATATTCGGTTACATTTTTTGAGTTGTGTATAGAGAAATCTTAACTTGGTGTTGCGTATAACACAATATAAACTCATCGCTTTCATATAACAAAAACTAGATTGTTGCGAGAAATGAAAAATATATAACAATAGTTAAATTAATTTAAAGTATATATTTATCAAAATATAAGGGTGTTATGGTATGAGCTTCTTGGATCCATAAGAAACCAATCGATATTCCTACATTGGAACTGCTCTGAGTCCAACTCTAGATGCATCTCAGCGCTTGTCATATGGTTTACCAAACCCAGGAAATGTGAGGATATATGCTGAGGTCATTATACCTTTCAACTACCAAAAATCATTTTTTGAAGCATCAAAACAAACAATCTCCACCCCTTTGTTGGTTAACCTAGACATTAGTGTTACCAAATAGGGAAAATATTGGATAAAGTTATAATAACATCATGCTAGTCTCATAATCCTACAAATCATGATGATGTTGTGGGGTTGTTCCAAAGATACCATGGAACCGAGTTTCTCTAGGTCCATTAAAAATATTTCATTTGAGAAGATGTGGACCAATAAGAGCACTTTAGTAATCCATAAACTACATTTGGTTAGATTGGAATAATGTTGACACTCTCAATATACTCAAGATGATGTAAATATGTTTTACAGGATCACCTACTAATTGGAAGTACACTAAGATATATTTGAAAAAACTCCACATAAAATTGGTCTTGGAAATGTTGAAATATCATATTCATTAAGGCCTTGAATACCATGGGTGCATTAGTCAACCCGAACAACATTACTAACAATTCATACTAGCCATACCTTCTCTTAGAAGTAGTCCATGGTATTCCCAACTATCTCACCATTAATTTACGGTAACCTAATATAAAATCAATCTTAGAGGACACCACAACACCGAACAACAGGTCGAAAAGACCACAAATGCATAGAAGAGTACACTGATTCATAACCATCATTAGGTTCAACCTATGATAATCTACAAATAAGTTAATATACATATTAGACTTCTCAAGGAAGACTACTAGAGAACCCAAATGAGATTTACTAGATCATATAAATCCTTTATATTCCATATATTACAACAAAAATTTCAACTTCTGAATATCTTCTTGTGACATTCTGTAAGACTGGATAGAAACGTGATCTGCTTCTAGCACCAACTCAATCATGAACAAAATATCCATCTCATCCAGTAATGTGTAGAACTTATTAGGGAAAACATCCTGAAAATGGATTAAAACTAGTGTGAAAGAATCCAAATTATTTCTTCCATTATCTATAGAAAGAATGACTATCTGATTTGTGAGAAAATAAAATCTGTAATTCACTGGTCTTGTATGACCATCTTGAAGATCCCACTCACCTCGTTGAGAATAGATGAATCTTTTTGGGGATACAAAAGTTAATATCCTCAATAAAATTTTTATTTTAGAATGGTATAGAACCAAAAAATCCATACAAGTAATCTAGTTTAACGTTTTCATTTCCAACACGAATGGTACCAAAATGAAACATTAACCACCAATCTCTAGAGAACATGCTGTCAAACATTTGATATTCTCAAACCACACTATAAATAGTGTGACTATAGTTAAAACACCATAATATCCATCTATATACAAGCCCAAAACATTTTAAAAAATAGTTAATAGAAAATAATGTGACTCTTCTATATAAAAAAACTCAATCCAAGGTAGATGATAAAAGAATAATACCTATGATAGTAGATGTTCTTATATATATGATAGACAGAGTAGTATTCTTAACATGGAAATGAATTGACGCTATGTATGAGGCTCTATTATAATAACCCTAATCTGTTTCCCTTGTTCGGTACTACAAGTCATGAACTAGGGTACCACATCATATGCTTCTCTATAAATAGCATTCAGAACACTAGCTACCAACATGACAAGGGGTAGTTGATCCCCTTCTCAAGTAAGGTTCATGTTCAGATCCCATGCCACTGGTATGCTTCAAAATGTACATATATAGCCTTTCAAGATGACCTTGTCTACCATAGATGCGATGCTTGACTACAGGGTAAGAACACTGCGGGTTCTTGTGCCTAAACATTCCTCACTTATGGAACTGGAAGGGAACATGATCAAGAGATGAATATCCTCTACTCTAACTGCTCAAAACACTACTACCTTTATGGTAACATTCATAGAGGTTATGATTTCCACACTAATAAGAAATCCAAAATCGCCCTGCCGAAGCAGCCTTAACACTGATTGGGGGCTCTGTCATATTCCCTTCCGTGTTGAGTTCCTAGTTAATCACATCCTCTGATATTCTTAAAATGAAAATGTTTACATAAAACCTAATCTCATATTGAATACCATCTTCAAATATTCATTCCCTGGAAATCTCCTTAGCTTTTGAAGATGGAGAATAGTGGTAGATGTTGGTGAAACATCTTGAGTAATCGAACACTAACATGCCTTCATGCGTCAGATGCATAAAATCAATAGATTTTTCATCCCTCAACATCTCAAGATAGAAATGGATTCAAAATAACATCTCAATTTCCATCAAATATAGAACATAATGCTTTGTATATTCCTCTAAAATATTCCACCAAAACTAGGCTGGTCCATGAAGCATATATATATATATATATATATATATCTTTACCCTTTTATCTATGTGTGTCTCATGATTCTTGATGAATATCTAGACTAAATCGATCCAGAACACAGCTGCTTGGGGTCTTCATTCTCCAGTAAAATATGATGGATTTTTTAGTTTAAACTCTCTTTTAAGATCAAAAATTAAAGGGATAACAGGAACAATCTCCCTTTACATGGATCTCATGACCCTTAAGAAGCTGTTGGGAAGTAGAACACCCATCTACACCTCAGGAATTACAATAATTTCTGGTTTAGTTGCATTAGGTGTGTGATGACTTACACTCCTCATATGCTCACGTGAAAAATGACTAGGTGAAAATTTCTCTATAAAATAAACACACACCTTATAGAAATGACTAGATGAAAATTCAACCTCAACATGAGACCATTACAGAGAACCACTGACTCTTGGTCTATATAAACATGGATTTGAGGTCTTTCAGCATGACATCTCCATTAAATTTAGTTATTCAGTGAAATAGATATCTTATATCATGGTTCAATAGAAAAATATATATCTCATTAAAAAATAGATATGCCCCCATCATGGACAATTCATGTCAATATATCCTTATGTGACTATTATGATTCATGTATTTTTATATCATGCCATACCGAGTCATGAGTAAAAATATAAATAAATATTAACATCCTAAAACAATAACTTCACACAACATCTAAATCACCCAAGGTAAAGTAACATCAACTGTAATTAGCACACAACGCAAAGAACAGTCTCATCCATAGGTAATCTGATTTTCCACCGAAAATGGGTTCAATAATCGCATGCACAAACTCATTAAAAATTCCCAGAACAACCTCATATCCTTTCTACCTTCTCCAAATATAAAATTATATGAATAGAAAACCCACTCATTTTATACCACATTGTAATGTCCCCCAAAATGGTACTCCGTCACATGGCTGAAAAGTGTTTGTTATAGAACCTCAAGAACACATCCCACACGCTAGAGGATGTTGGATAGTAGAAGGAGTTTCAAAAGTATAGTGGGGATAATATACCCTCTAGTATGATGTTTTATAGTAGAATAATAAAACCATATAAATAAATGAAAATCTAAGTATAGAGATAGCAGAAGACCACAATAAAAACTAATTGAGTAATCTAATACATAATATTGAATATTGTAATGAAATACTAGATTTTAACTACATGTCATGCTAGAAACAATATATGTTAAAGAATATAATACTCAAGTAAAGTCTCAATAGTCCTCGGTCTCAAACCCCGCATCTTTTCCATAAAAAACTTCATCCTGTTATTAAACAACAAAACCAACTGCAAGGTCCTCTTCCATTATCCAAAAATTCACCCATGTAATCTATTAGGTACCAAACGATGGTTGTGATAATGTAACGCCCCGACCCCAGTTACCCAGAGTCGGTGCATTATTACATAACATTGGCATGATCACAAGAAAGATCAAATCTCGAAAGACCGATTGGTTTAGTAGCCTTGGAAACACTAGATATATTCATAAGTTTTACATTACATCATAAAATGAAAAACTACTACAACAACATAATGTTTCCACAGTCCACACTATAATCCCCTCATAATATCCCTGCAGGTCATTCATAACTTACATCTTCACATCCTGGGAAAAATAAAACATAGAAAAGGGGTGAGCTCAAATTCCCAGTAAGGATAACAATATAGCGGAAACTTTCATAAATAAGAATAAACATTTAAGGCAATGTATAACTAAAACAAAAGCCTTTTAAATATGAACTTTCAACATGGTATGGCATAAATAAAATGAAATAATTCCATTTACTTATTCACATGGATATTTTACTAATCAAATAATCACATGCAAAAATCAATAACCACTTTCATAATGTTGGAATGCATAATGCCAGACTATCATAACCACATAGCCAAGGCCTCGTGCCAAGACTACAAATAAGATTTTGTCAAGGCCTTGTGCCAAGACACTAGTTTGTCTCATGAGACCTACCGATGCATCAAGGAGCTATAGCGGGCTCCACCCGTCACTTATTAAGTCCAATGCATTCCCATATGAAAAGGTTTAAATATAACATAAACATTCGTATTAAAACTAGCATACGAAATGTCAATACTTTCACCATAAACTATGAATGGTATAAAAATAGTACATCCACAGTCAAACATATCACAAAACCTTCAATACAATATAGAAGTTTTGTATCATAATAAATCAACTTCAAATAATCTTAAAATCCATCAAAGGATGTTGACATAGATGAAATCAAAATTCTTTTTAAAGAAATATATCCTTTTATTTTGAAATCATTTAAGATCCATATAAAATAAAACATTTTCTTTAAAAATAATCTTATAAGCTTGTAAGGAAAGCTTTGAAGATTTTATAACGGCGTAAAATAACCGCACCCGCCGTATAAGTTAAAAAAAACATTCTTACCTCAATTCTGTCGAAAAGGTTAAAAAGGACCTTGTTTTGAAAACGACGGAAAGATTCCTTTATAAACCTCTTATAAAAAGTCAAACAAGGGTATAAATGACTTTAACCCATATTCTTGTAAATAGTAAAAATGTTTTGAAATAAATTTTTAAGAAACATGGATGTGGATGATAAAGAGATCCCAGTAGATTATTACGTATAAACAACCTTGGATAATGAAGAGGTTGTAAAGTAAACCCTTACCTTGTACTTTTCCTTGGTTGGGGTAGGTTAACCTCCTGTATAATGGTGAAATAGTTGTTATTAAATTATACAAGAATCATATATAATAATATGATATCATATATGATCTTTTAACATTGATTTGTTAATAATATCTTAGAATTATCGCCGTTTCGGGAGTTAACTTACTCATTTTCTTTTATATGTTTTGTTACATAAGCCATGGTTGTTGTATCTTATTCATATCCAGAATGATATCTAGTCCTTAAACATCATTTTTAAATCATCAAATGATAATTATACTTGAATGGATACGATGGAGAATGAATCTCATCGCGTTCGTGGAGACGGTAGTCCGTACGTACGCACGAGCGACAATATCATTCTTTTGATATTAAAATAATATATAAATGGATGGTATATCATATATACAGAATCATTAACATGTTATATTTATTATTTACATGAGTTACACATCATTATTATACCCATCCAATAATATTATATTGAATAACAATTACACCACGACGTGGAGACGGTAAGCCGTACGTACGCACGTATGGTGACATGTTATTCAAAGGGTGGATAGAATACTGAATATGGTTGTACCATATTTATAATAACATAACAGTATATGTGAGATACTGGAGTTATTATTTTAGAATGATAAGAACAAAGGAAGAAGAAGTGGAAGAAGAAATGAACTTGGAGAAGGGTGGTGAAATCATTACCTCTTCTTCGGGTTCTTCCTTTTGATTTGATCAAAAGGGCTCCTTAGGTTGGCTTTCTGATCAAACTAAGGCCTCTAGGTTGTAGTGAGGGATGTTGGGAGAGTATTTGGGCAGAGTGTGGCCGATCCAAAAGGCTTTGAAGGTGTGAAGAAACGAGAAGGAGGAGTGCCCTTTTATAAGAGGGGTGAGGGGCACCTTTGGAAAAGCTAGAAATATTAATTTATAATAAATTCATATTCGGTTTCTAATGGCTCCAAAGCTTATTATTCAAAGGTTAAGGTGGGTATAGGTCTAAAACCACTCAACCAATATAATTTAGACAGGTTTGGGTACTTATATTAACCTTATCTTTAAGTATTAACTCTAAGTTAATTAGTTTCACTTTTACAATGTCTCTTTGTATTATTATATAATATGGTTACTAAACTTACTATATACATCCAAGAGACCCCCAAGTGGTACATTAATGATTAACCTATCATTATATAAGTCTATTGGCCGAACCTTAGATTTTTAGGAATTTAATATCAATTAATAATATAATATTTGTTTTAATAAATCTTTTATGTCAATTTTGACACTATTCAATAGTTGATTTTTGTGAAACTCATAACAGATTGATTACTTCGAAAAAAGTCAATTAAATCAATCCTAATATATCATATTATCCTAGAAAATGAGTTTAATTCATTAAAAGTTTCATATTATATTTATTTGGGTATTTATAATATCAATTACTTTAATTTTTCACTATTATAGTAATTACTGCATCATCATTGTGTCATAAATAAAATAAATTATTTAATGTCTAAAAATTATAAATAAAATATCATTATGTAGGAAATCCTTTTAGCTTTCTAATGAATATTTATAATCTAAAATCCAACATATATAACCCTATCTAACAATTGTTTTTCTAAAAGATATATGCTTGTGTCATTTTTGTATTCATTTTAACTTAATTAAAATAAAGTGTCATTATCACTTACAAGTGGATCCATGGGGTCCCAAAATCGACCCAAAGATTCCCATGGTCGACCATGTATCAACCAATAGGGTTAAGACACGTTTTAGGGTAATTTAGTATTATTATAATATTATTTTTTAACCCTTATTTACCGGATTTACCCTTAACCATGGTAAATAAAATATTTACCGCAGTAATTATTCAAAATGTCTAAAAATAAAAGTTACCTATTTACACAATTTGAACATCCTGATTCCAAATATGGAATCCATTTTCCTAAATTCAAAACACAGAAGTGGCAGAAATTAATTTAAAATTAATTCCCGCTGTCAAAACAAAAAGCGTGTTTTTAAGAGATAATAACTATCAAAAGATTGACACTCGTTTATGTTCGGTTTAATTGTAAAATTATGTCCAATGACCAACATTATATTAAATGGTAAAAATATATTCTAAATATACTTTAAAACCACTCAAATTCATAATTTATCACTATTAATTATTTTGATTAAAAAAGTTGTTTTTAATTAAAATTTAGTAATTTTCACTATTCATCAAAATATGAAAGTTATCCGAAATATACCAAAATTTCACCTTAGGCTAAATTCGATATTCCGAATCCAAAAATGAAGTCCATTTTCAAATATAAAATATATATAATTTCAAAATTTAGGTATTACTATTCATAACGGCTAGTTTGATCGGTTGTGGTGTGTGTTAAAACTCGACGTTGCGTACAACACATGCTACTGTTTTATTCAAAGGAAAGCGTACCGTGGAAGCTTGGGATGTTTCATTTTAAATTTTTTGATGTCTCCATTTAGTCAAAAAGTATAAAATATTGTATTTAAAAAGGTTTCACTATCAAAAGTTGATAAAAGTGCAATACTGAAAATGAATCTGTTCTTGCATTATGACTAAGAAACTCATAATATGGATTCTAAAATTATAAGGATTATATAAAGTTAAAAATGTAGTTAATTCTATTCATGACCTATTTTAATGGCTTTTTTTTTGGTAAGTCAGGGTGCAATTGAACTCGGTGTTGCGTGTAGTGCAAGTTATTGAATTATTTTGAAGAAATAACACACTATGAAATCTTGGGGTGTTACATTCTCCCCTCCTTCAATAAATTGCGTCCTCGCAATTTGAAATTGTTCTTCGAAAATAAAAGGTTGAAAATAGATAATATATTTGTGGGAAAACCCACATCGGAAATTGGGTTACTAAAATTTAGTCTTAATATGAGGAAAAGAGAAATTAAAGGGTCACCACCAAATTATGATCTTGATTAGGAGAACATTGGTGGCAATTAGAGACATATAATCGGAGGAAAAACGTAAATATTTATAGGTAGTGATTGAGGTCATCAATCACAAACAAGTGTATAATTGAGGTCCTTAAATTCATCAATCTATGATGATTTGAAATACCATCGGTTCAACAAAACATAGGGTATTAGGATAACACATTTTTGACGTTTCAAAATATCTTAGTTGAAATCCCACATCGAAAAATGAATTAATTAGGCCTCTATTTAAAATAAAGAGTGGAAAGTATGAAGATTACCGAAAATAACACATACTAGGGTTCCATGTAGGAAAATATGGATATGGAAGAGAAATCTAACCATCAATTATCTGATGGAGAGTGGTAGAGAACATGGCTATGAAAAGGCCAACAATCCCAAAGCCATAAATTAGTGATGATTTAAGGTACCATCTAGGGAAACATTTTTGTTCTAAGTTCCTTTTATTAATGTTGAGGAATTTATTTATGAGATTGGCTAAGATCATAAGGAGATATACTTACTTTATAATCAGAGTTTTATCCATTAATAAGTTTCTACCAAAAACTCATCTTTCACTCTAAAAGATAATAGAATGTAATTTTTTATTTATTTATACTATTCGTACAGGGTTCCAAAATAAATGAATTTATAATTCATCTACCAGATCTTAAAAAAAACAACATTATTTAATCCAGGACATCTCATGGGCCAGTGGTAGGTGATACACCCTTGTCGCCCTTCAGTTGCGGGTTCAAGTCTCGCAGCCTTGCCGGACGTGACGGGTTGCCGCCCAACCTCCGGGTTTTCCTTTTATGGTAA
Source organism: Viscum album (assembly GCA_963277665.1). Lineage (NCBI taxonomy): Eukaryota > Viridiplantae > Streptophyta > Magnoliopsida > Santalales > Viscaceae > Viscum > Viscum album. The sequence goes on along the minus strand of OY728160.1, from coordinate 80,606,352 downwards.
TCCAAAATAATCCAAACTAGAACTATCCAAAATACTTCTGTCCAAACTCACAGTCCAACATTTATAAGGAAGGTAAACATAATATAGATCCTTTTTACCCCGTAATAGCATATGAATACCTTCATCATGTATTACCATATTCCTTATTGATTACATTCATGCTCCCTTATTCCATATAGAATGCTGGATATACTTCATCAATCCAAAAATGTTTTAAACCCCAACAATGATGGAATATACAAATCATTAATCAGTTCCAAGGTAGTCAAGAATATCCAATATATTTTTTCCAAAATAATCATGTATTATTCGAAAATCACTACCTCGGTATCAGAACTATATTATGGTTTATCATTCTCTCAACCATATATTTTCCAAAAATTTATCCTGCTATTGAGTCACTTTTCTTTGTTCCACACAATCTCAAGTCCTTAATGAAATAGTACTGCAGTACAATCCTTATATACTCCATAATTATTATAACAAGTACATTGTTGATACAACACTCAATTGACATAATCAACATAAGAACTCTAATCATTCCTCTTCATCTGTGGTAGTATCATAACTTGATTATTATCCAATAGCATCATTTGCGTCATAGTCTGATGACTGGGACATAGGTTCGCGTAGTGTCCAAACTCCTTGCAAATGAAGCATTGTACATTTGAAACCATTTTCTTACCCTTGCAGTCACGTACTTTGTGCCCTTTTCCTCCACACTTATAACAAACTCCCATTCCTTTCAGGCAAGTTCCAGGGTGTTTCTTTCCACAGTTACCACATATGGGAAAATTCTTCTTTTCCCTCTTCCCTTTATCCATCTTTCTCTCTTCTATCCTTTTCTTCTCTTGCTTCCCTTCAAAGCCATAGGACTCAGTAATCTCTTTACTTATCTTATCAATACATGATATTATTTCTTCATATGATGATAATACATGGGAGACTATTTCTCTTATAAATTCTAGCTTAAGACCATGAAAGATATGATCCTTCCTTCTCTTTGGATCATGTGCATTTCCGGAGTTCTCATTCCTTCTACTGGGCGCCATTTCTAAACAATGGCATAAACTAGATCAGTTTATGAATCAAAATACATAATCCCATACTTATAAAACACTTAACATAAATTGAACTATTTATGGATATAATCCATAATCATAAGAATGTTTTCTTTAAGGAAGTATATACTCATAAACCCTTCAAAATGATTTGTAAAGAAAATGAGAGTTATCCTAAGCATATCCCCCAGGAGTGTCGTAACCAAGAGTGCAGCAAGGCCCGTTGTCGTGCACCAGTTCCCGTTCGAGTCTAGCTCAAAGCGGTGTTTTTGGGTTTTACCCCTAGGTACATCTGTGCCAGAGCCGCCTCTACCTGCTCGTATCCAGACAGGGATGTATTTCTCGGAAAACTCACAAAATCTCTACAATACCAAAATTCTAGGAAGTTCTTCTATACTAATCCTCAAAGTTCATCTTAGGTCTACGTGATCTAATCAGAGTTTATCTAAATCTAGCTTCCAAGGTTTGTACTAAAATTCCCCTGATACCAACTGTAACGCCCCGACCCCAGTTACCCAGAGTCGGTGCATTATTACATAACATTGGCATGATCAAAAGAAAGATCAAATCTCGAAAGACCGATTGGTTTAGTAGCCTTGGAAACACTAGATATATTCATAAGTTTTACATTACATCATAAAATGAAAAACTACTACAACAACATAATGTTTCCACAGTCCACACTATAATCCCCTCATAATATCCCTGCAGGTCATTCATAACTTACATCTTCACATCCTGGGAAAAATAAAACATAGAAAAGGGGTGAGCTCAAATGCCCAGTAAGGATAACAATATAGCGGAAACTTTCATAAATAAGAATAAACATTTAAGGCAATGTATAACTAAAACAAAAGCCTTTTAAATATGAACTTTCAACATGGTATGACATAAATAAAATGAAATAATGCCATTTACTTATTCACATGGATATTCTACTAATCGAATAATCACATGCAAAAATCAATAACCACTTTCATAATGTTGGAATGCATAATGCCAGACTATCATAACCACATAGCCAAGGCCTCGTGCCAAGACTACAAATAAGATTTTGTCAAGGCCTTGTGCCAAGACACTAGTTTGTCTCATGAGACCTACCGATGCATCGAGGAGCTATAGCGGGCTCCACCCGTCACTTATTAAGTCCAATGCATTCCCATATGAAAAGGTTTAAATATAACATAAACATTCGTATTAAAACTAGCATACGAAATGTCAATACTTTCACCATAAACTATGAATGGTATAAAAATAGCACATCCACAGTCAAACATATCACAAAACCTTCAATACAATATAGAAGTTTTGTATCATAATAAATCAACTTCAAATAATCTTAAAATCCATCAAAGGATGTTGACATAGATGAAATCAAAATTCTTTTTAAAGAAATATCTCCTTTTATTTTGAAATCATTTAATATCCATATAAAATAAAACATTTTCTTTAAAAATAATCTTATAAGCTTGTAAGGAAAGCTTTGAAGATTTTATAACGGCGTAAAATAACCGCACCCGCCGTATAAGTTAAAAAAAACATTCTTACCTCAATTCTGTCGAAAAGGTTAAAAAGGACCTTGTTTTGAAAACGACGGAAAGATTCCTTTATAAACCTCTTATAAAAAGTCAAACAAGGGTATAAATGACTTTAACCCATATTCTTGTAAATAGTAAAAATGTTTTGAAATACATTTTTAAGAAACATGGATGTGGATGATAAAGAGATCCCAGTAGATTATTACCTATAAACAACCTTGGATAATGAAGAGGTTGTAAAGTAAACCCTTACCTTGTACTTTTCCTTGGTTGGGGTAGGTTAACCTCCTGTATAATGGTGAAATAGTTGTTATTAAATTATACAAGAATCATATATAATAATATGATATCATATATGATCTTTTAACATTGATTTGTTAATAATATCTTAGAATTATCGCCGTTTCGGGAGTTAACTTACTCATTTTATTTTATATGTTTTGTTACATAAGCCATGGTTGTTGTATCTTATTCATATCCAGAATGATATCTAGTCCTTAAACATCATTTTTAAATCATCAAATGATAATTATACTTGAATGGATACGATGGAGAATGAATCTCATCGCGTTCGTGGAGACGGTAGTCCGTACGTACGCACGAGCGACAATATCATTCTTTTGATATTAAAATAATATATAAATGGATGGTATATCATATATACAGAATCATTAACATGTTATATTTATTATTTACATGAGTTACACATCATTATTATACCCATCCGAATAATATTATATTGAATAACAATTACACCACGACGTGGAGACGGTAAGCCGTACGTACGCACGTATGGTGACATGTTATTCAAAGGGTGGATAGAATACTGAATATGGTTGTACCATATTTATAATAACATCACATTATATGTGAGATACTGGAGTTATTATTTTAGAATGGTAAGAACAAAGGAAGAAGAAGTGGAAGAAGAAATGAACTTGGAGAAGGGTGGTGAAATCATTACCTCTTCTTCGGGTTCTTCCTTTTGATTTGATCAAAAGGGCTCCTTAGGTTGGCTTTCTGATCAAACTAAGGCCTCTAGGTTGTAGTGAGGGATGTTGGGAGAGTATTTGGGCAGAGTTTGGCCGAACAAAAAGGCTTTGAAGGTGTGAATAAACGAGAAGGAGGAGTGCCCTTTTATAAGAGGGGTGAGGGGCACCTTTGGAAAAGCTAGAAATATTAATTTATAATAAATTCATATTCGGTTTCTAATGGCTCCAAAGCTTATTATTCAAAGGTTAAGGTGGGTATAGGTCTAAAACCACTCAACCAATAGAATTTAGACAGGTTTGGGTACTTATATTAACCTTATCTTTAAGTATTAACTCTAAGTTAATTAGTTTCACTTTTACAATGTCTCTTTGTATTTTTATATAATATGGTTACTAAACTTACTATATACATCCAAGCGACCCCCAAGTGGTACATTAATGATGAACCTATCATGATATAAGTCTCTTGGCCGAACCTTAGATTTTTAGGAATTTAATATCAATTAATAATATAATATTTGTTTTAAGAAATCTTTTATGTCAATTTTGACACTATTCAATAGTTGATTTTTGTGAAACTCATAACAGATTGATTACTTCGAAAAAAGTCAATTAAATCAATTCTAATATATCATATTATCCTAGAAAATTAGTTTAATTCATTAAAAGTTTCATATTATATTTATTTGGGTATTTATAATATCAATTATTTTAATTTTTCACTATTATAGTAATTACTGCATCATCATTGTGTCATAAATAAAATAAATTATTTAATGTCTAAAAATTATAAATAAAATATCATTATGTAGGAAATATTTTTAGCTTTCTAATGAATATTTATAATCTAAAATCCAAAATATATAACCCTATCTAACAATTGTTTTTCTAAAAGATATATGCTTGTGTCATTTTTGTATTCATTTTAACTTAATTAAAATAAAGTGTCATTATCACTTACAAGTGGATCCATGGGGTCCCAAAATCGACCCAAATATTCCCATGGTCGACCATGTATCAACCAATAGGGTTAAGACACGTTTTAGGGTAATTTAGTATTATTATAATATTATTTTTTAACCCTTATTTACCGGATTTACCCTTAACCATGGTAAATAAAATATTTACCGCAGTAATTATTCAAAATGTCTAAAAATAAAAGTTACCTATTTACACAATTTGAACATCCTGATTCCAAATATGGAATCCATTTTCCTAAATTCAAAACACAGAAGTGGCAGAAATTAATTTAAAATTAATTCCCGCTGTCAAAACAAAAAGCGTGTTTTTAAGAGATAATAACTATCAAAAGATTGACACTCGTTTATGTTCGGTTTAATTGTAAAATTATGTCCAATGACCAACATTATATTAAATGGTAAAAATATATTCTAAATATACTTTAAAACCACTCAAATTCATAATTTATCACTATTAATTATTTTGATTAAAAAAGTTGTTTTTAATTAAAATTTAGTAATTTTCACTATTCATCAAAATATGAAAGTTATCCGAAATGTACCAAAATTTCACCTTAGGCTAAATTCGATATTCCGAATCCAAAAATGAAGTCCATTTTCAAATATAAAATATATATAATTTCAAAATTTAGGTATTACTATTCATAACGGCTAGTTTGATCGGTTGTGGTGTGTGTTAAAACTCGACGTTGCGTACAACACATGCTACTGTTTTATTCAAAGGAAAGCGTACCGTGGAAGCTTGGGATGTTTCATTTTAAATTATTTGATGTCTCCATTTAGTCAAAAAGTTTAAAATATTGTATTTAAAAAGGTTTCACTATCAAAAGTTGATAAAAGTGCAATACTGAAAATGAATCTGTTCTTGCATTATGACTAAGAAACTCATAATATGGATTCTAAAATTATAAGGATTATATAAAGTTAAAAATGTAGTTAATTATATTCATGACCTCTTTTAATGGATTTTTTTTTGGTAAGTCATGGTGCAATTGAACTCGGTGTTGCGTGTAGTGCAAGTTATTGAATTATTTTGAAGAAATAACACACTATGAAATCTTGGGGTGTTACAGATAAGGTGTGTGTATAACATAGTAGGTCGACACCAACGTGTCTTAAAAAACTATCAAGATAATAAGTGTATTAAATAAAGTGATAAACATTTTTATTAATTAATTTAGTAATTAATAAATTTAAACAACCACCTTATTAGGATCTGTGTTGGAATAAAACTGATTATGACTTAGGACCATTCCATCCACTACCATATAACAAAAGTAAAATAACCTAATTTAGAGTCATGTTATAATATATCTGAGAATTTCGTAAAACCATTAAAACCAAAAATATATATGTATGGTAAGAGAACATACTTAGGCACTGTTTTAGAATATCCATGAGCATATCTTACAACCATGAAATCCAAAACCATATAACCATGGTATAACCACAAAAATATTTGTCAAATCCTTATATTAATTACAAAATCTAGTTTCAAGACCTACAAGAATTATAACATGTCACTAGTCATAGCCCACTCTCTATAATAATTATAACATGTGATAGGGCCATGGATGCTCAATATCCTCATTACAATATATAGGTGTTCAAGTGCTAGGACCATGATCGATATATAAGCATCTCAACATGGAACAAAAGCCTTTTCATACAATATGGATATCACTATATCACATCCTATATCTTAATGGTTAATTATGTAAATAATCATTTATCTTTCAAGCAATGCTTTCTATTGGAATAACAATTGAATAAAAATTCTACAAATAAGAAATATTCCAAAATTTTGGGATTCTATAGAAAGAAATCACCATAGTTCACATGCCATGATAAAAAGTCTTAAAAAATTATACAATAAAATTATTTTTAGGTTTGCTGCAACCAATTTATATTGATATGAAAAATTAGAAACCAATTAAAACCAAAGGTCTCCATGGAATAATCTCATTCATTTATTTAATTGATTGGGTGAACACTACATTAGTCTAATTATAATATTACATAAACATGGAAATTATCATACCACATGGTTAAGATTTAGACCCCTTCCTTTATGAAAAAATACATACAATAACAAATGCCCACAAAAAATAAGGTTCACATGATTAAGAATAGGTTCATAGATAAAAAAATCAATATCCAAACCAAAAATGCAATCAGTAAAGGTATTTCACCACAATGGTTGTAGTACTAAGGGAGAGAAAAAAATGGCTAAATCTACATACCAAGGATTTATAAAAAAAATGGGATGTTCAAATGGAAATTGGAATTCCAAAATTTCATGAAGAATTCCCTAGCTTCAAGAGGAGAGGATATTCTATGAAATGAAATGCAAATTAGCTGCACAAACTGTTTCATACATCATGTTGGGTAATTACACGGTATGTAATGTAGTTACACGTTGAGTGAATATTTTTAATGGAATACAATAAAAAAACCATTACATCATATTTATTTTATTAAAATACCCAAACAATTACATTATGTGTAATCTCATTACATGACATGTAAATATTCTACAGATGTGATTTCATCCGATTTTCCCTTTAAATAAACCGTTCCCATTTTAAATATTCTCAACTTACGAAGAACCCATGTTAACACTTAACCTATTTATACCTGGAATCCATTAATACAAAAAATCATACTTACCCAAACATTAGGTCATTTTACACAAAAAAGAATCGCTAACACCGAATAGGACTTGGACACATAGGCTCAAATTAAAAACTCAATGAAAGACATACTTGGAAAAGATGGGATCTTACTTGCAAGCCATACAAATTGTCAAGGTTTGGTCCCAATCTGGGTACCCACTCTTTTCTATGTCTGGAATCACCTAATACATAGATTTTACACTAAGATATAAAATATATACAATTTTTTGTATGGAATTAAACAAACTTAACTGAAATGATAGTGAGAAGGAATCATCGTTAACCTATAAATATTGGTTATCACCAGTTAAAAAAACCATACTCCAACAATATATGAAATATAAATTGAACCACCAACTTATTTATCATTAATTATTTTTCCCTCATATCCTTTAAAGAATATGTAATTAAATCTTATTCAATTACAAAATCTCCCAAAACATTTCATTTGAAACATATTTTCCTATATTTTTATTCTTATGTAACTCCTTCCAATATTCTATTTAGAATTTTACAGTTAATAATATATCAAAAAACCTTCAAAAATAGCCATCCCAAAATTATATACTCAATATTCCTATAAAAAATAATAATAATATACTATAAATTTTAAACTCCTACACTAATTAGTATTAATTTTACAATCTGTGTATCCTTTGAATACATTAGATACAAAAATTTCATAAGTTCTTCTTAAGATATCAGTGTCCTTGAATATTTCCAACCATCCACAAATCTCATAGTGAGAATCTTGAAATTTATTTTTTGAATGATTAACATTGAATGAACAACATAAAATCATCATAATGAATGTGACATCAAAAATTATTTGTAAATTACATATGAAAAACCCCTTTCAGAAATATCCTTCCAAAAAAGTCATTCCGTCACACAATTTATTTAACTAATTTTTTTTGAGATATTTATATTTTTTTTTCAAATTTATAAAAGTACTTTATTAAAATAATCTTAACTCGATGAGATTATAAAATTATCCTTATGGATTTCCACTTATTGAAATAAAAAAAGATTAATTTTGAAAATTATTTAGAAAATGTTCTTCTGGTGGAGTTATAATCATTTTTTTGAAACATTTAATATGGAAGTGTTATTATAACAATATTATTCTAGAAAAATATTCATTGAACTAAAAAAATTTATTCTAAAATGATATCATTTAACTTAAAATGAGTTCTTATAGAAAATTAAGTGAATCTCCTTCTTAATAAAAGAACTTTCTTTATTCAAAATATTCTTCTAGTAAACTCAATATTCGGTGAACGTAAAAAAATTATTCTAAAAATGTTTTAGGTGATATTAATTTTCTCCTTATATATTTTCACATTTCCCAAATATCATTATATTAAACAAACTCAAATATAACCATAATATACTTTGAGTGATGATTATGTTTGGTACATTGAAGATTATAAAAGCATCATCTGACGTAAAATTCAGACATTCTAAAAACATTTATATGAAAAAGTATAGAGTTATACTGATGAGGATTTTATTATGAAAATGAAATCCTTGAAACATTGTATATTTAAAAAATTCCCAAAAATATATTTTTTCATTAACACTAAATATATCACCAATAAAAAATTATTTGGTCTTCATTTTGGTATAACATGGTTACTATGGTAAGAAATTCATATAGAAACATTGATTTGGTCTTAGAAAATGAACATTAGAGAAGAAGGCTCTATTTAAAGTTTAAAAATGATCTAAATGTTGATAAAATTATATTCTCGCCTTAGAGAAGGTATCATCGATGATAAAATAATATGTATAGAGATAAGAATTAGGGGAAATTGATTATTTCATGTCTCATATATTGGAATTATGGGAAGAGATGAAACCTTAAGAGGAATTGAAGGATTCAAAATAAATGTATAGAAATAAATAATTTTGGAACATCATTGTTATTTAATGAAATAGAATAAGGCATTACTTTACTACTTAACACTACTATCTCAATTGTGTGTTGGGTGGTTAACTTTGATAAATCATTCTAATAAATGGGTAATTGTGGGTGTTATATAATATTTGTATATGTAATCATTTGGAAAGTCTACTTGGTAGATGATAAAGCTTTATATGTTTTCATAAATGGTGATGTAAATATATAGATTTTTAATTTGTGTATCCAGTGACTAAATGATATAAGAAATATTTTAGGTATTTAGATGAATGTCATCTCTATGGGGAAATTGGATGATGCAGGTTACATAAAAACTAGAAATTAAGGGAGTATAGAATGTGATTTGAGGATATATGGTAGTGGCATGAGTAGTAAAATATGGACCTCTTTATTTGACTAGATTTTTATATGGATGTGAAATAAACATGAGTAAAAACTTAGAATACCCAGAAGTATGGAATTGTAGGCTGAGTCACACTAGTGAGTAGAAATTAACGGTTCTAACATTGGATGGAATTATAATGATCAATCATCCTGCTATTATATTCTACTATAGTAATATTTTGATAATAGAAAATTGAGTTTTATTCAAATTAAATGGTTAGAATACCAGAGTCTAAAAGATGAAGTTGGTTCACCCGGATGGAAGGGAAAATTCCCCCATCCAAACACATGAAGGATCAAATTACTTTTTCACATATATTGACGACATGAAAATAACAGTATATTTGTATTTCATTAATCAATATACATATTTTTTCAATTATTCTACAAACTATAATGAAAAGAATGAATGCTAGAGTGTATTGAAGTTAATGTGAATCAAGTGATAAAATGGTGGAGAATACTATAACACCCCGATATTTTATGAGATATATTATTTTTTGATTTCTTTGATACTACACCATGATTAGCTTGTACTATACAAAACACCGTATTAGCTTGCAGTATATGCAACACTATTCTTGGCTCGTGTTACACACAATTTCAAGTTCGTTTTCTAGAAATTATTCTACGCAACATTAAGTATAGGATTTTTAATGTATAAATGAAATAAGATTCGATTATGTTATATGCAACACAAAAGGGAGCTTGCACTACACACAACCCCAATTTGTCTTTCATTACACGCAATCACAACCTTCCTCGATAGCGTGTGTAGTACACAATACTGGGTTTCACTAAACAACGATATGTTATTAAAATATTATATAAACTAGACTTTATGAATAGTGATACCAACTTTTTGAAATTTTATAAATTTTATCTTTCAAAATGGACTTCATTTTTGGATTTGGAATATTGAAATTTTCCTACGGTGAATTTTTGGTATTTTTCTGAAAACATTCAATTTTTTATGAATAGTGAAAACACATTGAATTATAGTTTAAAACCAAATTTTTATTTAAATAATTATTTATTTTATTTAAATTTATTTTTGTTCAAAATTGAAACAGAATAACTATATTAGTTCAACGTAATTCATTGGATTAATTTTATAATAATTTTAGATATATAAAAATTTTATTGACCTTTTCACCATCTTTTACCCACCTCCTATGAGAATTTGAAAATTTACATAAAACTTAATTTTACTACTTCTGTGAGTAGAATTTTGAAAATCTGAGAGACACTGTTAATATCAAGGAGTAAAATGTGGTTCAATAAGATAAAAATAATTTTTGGTTAATAGTCACTTTTTATATTTATTTACCACGGTTAAAAGTAAATATGGTAATTAAGGGTAAAAATGATATTATTATTACCCTAACACATGTAATAATTCTATTGGATAAGTTTAATCAGAACAAAAACAACCTTACTAAAAAATATATTACCCTTTAGGTCCACAAGGATTAGATTAGGAAATTTATTATTATTTTATTTAAAGAAGTGTTAAAATAGTAAAAATCAATGTTTAATAACTAAAACATTTTTTATATAGGGTTATACATAAGATAAATTTGATAATAAATATTTATTATAAAGATAAAAATATTTCCTACATAATTTTATTTTATTTATATTTTTAGACATTAAATGATTTAATTTATTAATGACACAATGATGATGCAATAGTTACCTTATTAATGAAATATAAACATAATTGATTTTATAAATACCCAAATAAATGTAATTTGAAACTTTTTATGAATTAAACTAATTTTTTTGGTTAATATAACATATTAGGGTTGGTTAGATGAATTTATTTTGAATTAATAATTCTGTTTTGAATTAAAAAAACAAAATATAAAATAGTGTCAAAATTGACATAAAAGAGTTTCTAAATTAAATATTATATTATTAATAGATATAATGGTCCTAAAAATATAATATTCAGCTAAAATACTTATATAATAATATATATGACATTAATGAACCAATTTTGGTTTTATTAGAAGTTTATAGTATGTTTATTAACCATATACTATAAGAGTACAAGAAGACATGGTAAAAGTAAAATTATTTAACTTCGAGTTAAATCTAAATGATAAGGTTAAAATGGAAACCTAAACTTGTATAAAACCTATTGGTTGAGATTATTTAGACCCATCCCCATTGTATCCTTGATATAAGTCACTTTGGAGCCATTATATACCGAATATCAATTTATTATAAATTAATATTTTGTGTTTTTCCTAAGGTGCCCCTCACCCCTCTTATAAAAGGGAACCTCCTCCCTCTCCTCTTCACACAAATTTGAGCCTTCAAGATCAGCCAAACCCAACCAATTTCACTTATCCACTTCCATAGAAACCTACTAGAGGTCATGGTCTTCTTCAATGACCATATTTAGTGCCCTAAGAGGAGGTTAAGAGGAGGCGCATCGAAGAAGAGGTAATCTCTTCTACCGATTCTTTCATGTTTCTTTATTCTTATTCTTCTTCTTCTTTAGTTGTTTCATTATACAGAAATGACATCCATATAACTAATATAATGATATGTTATTGTAAATATGAAACAACTCCATTTCACCTTCTATACATCCAACGGAAAATGAAATCACCGTGCATGCGTACGTATGGAATACCGTATTAACGCCGTGGTGTAATCTGTTTTTCCACCACCACCTTACTTAGATGGGTATAATGGTGTAAAGAATAACTATATATGGTTATTATAACATCATACTGATTCTGAGATATTATATCATCCACTCCAATTCATTTGAATAATTATGGGAATGATATCATTGCTTGTGTGTACGTACGGATTACCGTCTCCATGACACGGTGCGATTCATTCTCCATGTTAACCATTCGAGAATGATTATAAAGTATATATAATGAATAATAATTATACATATGACTTAATAATTCTATTGGATATATATATATATATATATATTTCATCTACTTACTTCCATTCAAGTAAATAAGGAAAGAAAAATAGTGTTCATGCGTACGTATGACCTACCGTCTCCATGAACGGTGTGTTTAATTTCATTTATCTATCTGTTATATATATATATACTGAATATATATGATATATAAATCATGTTTTACATTCTTTATGTAAGTAAATCCTGATATAAGAAATAATAATATCAAGAACAGCAAGTCCAAACATGTACGATAAATGAAATGATTTTACCCAAAACGCTGCTTTAACATGGAATTGACAAAAGAACGGGTAATATAAATTCGTAAGTGAATAATATATGATATCATAAATATTATTTTGGTTCTGTTAAAAGTTAATAATTTGTTTAAACACACTATACAAGAGTTATGGACACGTATGGAAGAAATTGGACCTAAGGTAAGGGAAAATATCATAATCTCATTTTTATCTGAGATTGATTATACTTCAGAATTTATTGGGGAATATTTATCATCCAAATCCATGTTTTCACAATATGTAATATTATTTATATCCTCATACAATTGTTTAAATCCAATTTTAATTATTGGTGAATTTTTAGTAAAGGTTATGAAAGGAATCTTTTGTCGTTTTCAGTACATGATACTTTTTAATTTTTTCAGCCAAAGTACAAGAAGTATGTTTTTTAACTTATACGGCATGAATCGATTTTTATGATTTCATAGAACATTATTTACATGAATCTTCATTTACAAGTTTTCATGTTTACTTTCATTTTACTTATTTTAGTTTAAAATTGTATGACATGTTAAGAAAGGAAAAATGTTTCTGAAGTAGAAAGGATATTTTCCTCAAGAATGGAGTTCTAGTGTTTTATCAAAATTATTTTCCATCTAAGATAATATAGGGTTCTGTTTCAATCCCTATTATTTCATTGATTTGATTATTTTATGATGTAATTATTTTTATGAAGTCCTTTTATCTTTTATATATTTTGTTATGATGGCATGATGTTAAAAATCCCATTTTTATTACATGGGTTATGTTATGATGTATGATAAATGATTTTGTGGCACACATAAGAATGTTTTCATTATGAGATGGGGGGACCTATATCTCCCTCAAATTCATTGGATAAAGATTTATATCTCATGATATAGACAGTGGCTGGAACGACAAGTGAATCCGGTTCAGTAATACAGGGCTGGAATGGAAAGTAAACCCGGTTCAGTAATGGACTTTGTCCACTATGACGGTCTTGGCAGCAAATCCTTGGCTACTATGGAAATCATATCATGTGCTTAATGGATTCCACAATTACATGTTTTATTCCCATGTTATTTTATGATGATTAATGTTACTTTATGATCTATGACTTACATACTGCCAATATTTATTTCACAACTCAAGATTTTGATGTTTAAAATTTATGTTCATGTTTTTTTAGGTTCAAATGTATAAGATTTGTTTTATTTTCTCCATGCTTACCCTTACTGAGAATTTGAGCTCACCCTTTTATTGTTTTATTTTTCCCAGGATATAAATAAAGGTTTTAGGTAAGAAAACCAAAGGGGAAGATCTTAATGGGAGATGTTGAAGATCTTTCACCATGATTAAAAGATTATGTTCCGAGTTTCCAAAGACACTAAACTATTACGATCCTTGAGTGTTGGTTTTTTTATATATTAAGTATTGAACAAAAGTAATGTAATGTCTATGTACATCAAGTTTGGGTCTCTACAGTTGGTATCAGAGGAATGGTTTAGTTAACCTTTGGAAACTAGGATGTGAAAATTTTTGTGTGATCCCTATAGATATTTCTAAAGTATGTCTAGGGAAGTTCATAAGGTTAAGTATACGTATAGGTTATAGTCAAAGAATTACGGTAACAATCATAGAATTAAACCTAAGATGTTATATATTGAAGGTACTCCCCCTTTATTATGTTGTTTTCCTAGCATGATTTTTTCCTCTCACACTATTTTTTTTGGGTTTTAAAAAATGGCTGAAAATAGAAAGATTCATGATAATGGAGGATATGATGAACAATGGAATGATACACTTCATGAGAAACCAAATAAAACGAGATTTGGAAGTCCAGCCATAGTTATTATGCCTAATCAGTTATCTCATAATGTGATCAATAATCTAAACTTTGGTATGTTTCTCGACTAAGCTAATAAGAGAAAGATGGAGTTTCATGATGATCATAGAGGAAAGAAGCTTCAATTTCCCTCATTTAAATCATGTGAGAAGAGGCATCAGGGAGAATGTTTCAAAGGAACTGGAAGATGCTTTGGGTGTGGAAAAGAAGGACACAAAGCTTGTAATTGCAAAGGAAAAGGTTTAGTTAACACTATAGACATGGATAATGGTATTGCTAAGACATCAATAATGGTTAAATGTTTTAAATGTGGAATGTACGTCCATTATGAAAACAAATTTCCTAAGGTAAAGTATCATGAAGAGAATCATCATGGTCATATGGGTAGTATTTATATTGACGATGATGAAGATACTGCAAATGATATGTGAGGTGAAAGAATTGTTGAATCTCAGTCAATGGTTTAAGAAGGTAGTGGAATGATTTATGTTTATCAAGAGTTATATTGTATAGGTAATGGTACTATGGAATAAAGACATATCTAAGGATTGTTACACTATTGTTTTTATTAAAGTATATGAAATTATATGTTGAATGGTACCGGTAACCATGAAAGGTTATTCAGATATTTTTTCAAAAGCAGATGATATGCGCATAATGAAGGGATAAGGAGAAAAATAATATGGTGGATATTATTAATGAGCTCATGATTGATATAAGGACAGAGTGATATCATGGTTTAAGTATATAGTATTTTTGGGATTTTGGTATGTCGAAAGAGTTAACTTTTGACAGTATTCATATTTTCACTAAGGTTCTATGTTAATTCATGATTCAAGAGAATACATGAATAATGTATTCACATGTTTGGAATGCGATCAACAAGATATATCTTATGATATATGGGGGATAAATTATGGTATTCACGTGATTTTTATGTGACCTTTCTAGTAATCATTTTCTTTATACTATGAGATTGGATAGATGTATTTTGGATAAGTCTGATGATTGGAATGGATTATGTTGGACATCAGATAGTATTGTTTAAGGCTAGAACATTTTTTCGATATTATTTCTATAATGTTATAATAGTGTAGTTTTAGAAAGAGTAAAACCTACAGGACAGGTGACAACCTGTCGCATCGGACAAGGTTTCGGGAATCGAACTCACAAAAAAAGTGTGGTATGCCTTTATCACCTACCACTGGCCTACAGGAAGTGGCTGGTTAGTAGAAATTAGTTTTATTTTATTAAGTGGTATGATTGATGATGTATAACTCCATTTTTAGAACCATATAAGATCAATCTCACCATAGACGGACTTATGTATATTTAATAACTATTGCTAAACTTAGGTTTGAGACAAATGGAATGACCTATCATCCTATTACATGATCTTCTAATACTTCAATAATGACATATTCATCTTCATTTCATTAAATAGGAGATAGAGTGGAAATTTTTCATGGAATGACCAATGATGATATTACAATGAAATCTTGTAAGTATTTATCCTTATGTAAAAATTTATCAACGTTAGGGAAATGATATTGAAAACCAAAAATTTCATCCTAGTACTCTCATATCTGATGAATCAGATGGTACCTTAGATCATCACAAATTTATGGGTTTGTGATTTTTGGCTTTTTCATAGCCATTTTCTCTACCACTCTTCATCCGAAATTGATGGTTAGATTTCACTTCCATGTCCATATTTTAACCTATGTTCTCCTATGTGGAAACCCAATGATGAGTTCATTTGGGTAACTATCACATTTTATACTTTATTTATTAAAATTATGTTTTAGTATTCCTTTTCACGATGCGGGTTTCTATGAAAGAAACTTTCAAGTATTAAACGATTTATAACCCCGATGAATTTTGAGGGAGAAATTAATTTTAATGTGGGTAGAATGTAACACCCTCAGATTATATGAGATATATTCTTTTTAATTTCATTGATACTACACCAATATTATCTTGTACTATACGAAACACCGTATTAGCTTTTAGTATACACAACACAATTCTTGGCTCGTGTTACACGAAATTTCAAGTTCGTTTTCTAGAATTTATTCTACCCAACATTAAGTATAGATTTTGTTTAATGTATAAATGAAATAAGTTTTTATTATGTTATACACAACAACAAAGGTAGATTTCACTACACGCAGCCCTGAATTGGATTGCATTACACGCAATCACAACCTTCCTCGATAGCGTGTGTAGTACGCAATACCGGGTTTTACTAAACAATGATATGTTATTAAAATATTATATAAACTAGCCGTTATGAATAGTGATACCCACTTTTTTATATTGAAAAATTTTATCTTTCAAAATTGACTTCATTTTTGGATTCGAAATATCGAAATTATCCTAGGGTGAATTATTGGTATTTTTCTGAAAACATTCAATTTTTTATGAATAGTGAAAAAACACTGAGTTATAGTTTAAAAACGATTTTTTATTTAAATAATTATTTATATTATTTAAATTTATTTTAGGTCGAAATTGATATATAATACCTATATAATTTCAACGTAATTTATTGGAGTCATTTTATAGTAATTTTAGATATATAAAAATTTTATTGAACTTTTCACCGTCTTTTACCCACCTCCTAAGAGAATTTGAAAATTTACCTATAAATTAATTTTACCGCTTCTGTGGGTGGAATTTTGAAAATCCGAGAGATATAGTTAATATCAAGGAGTAAAATGTGGTTCAATATGATAAATATAATTTTTCATTAATAATAACTTTTTACTTTTATTTACCATGGTTAAAAGTAAATAGGGTAATTAAGGTTAAAAATGATATTATTATTACCCTAAAACATGCCCTAATTCATTTGGATAAGTTTAATTCGACCAGAAACAACCTTAAGAATAAAATATTACCCTTTAGGTTCACATGGATTATATTAAGACATTTATTATTATTTTATTTAAAGAAGAGTTAAAATAGTTAAAATCAATGTTTAATAACAAAATGTTTTTTAATATAGGGTTATAAATAATATAAATTCGACTATAAATATTAATTAGAAATATAAAATTATTTCCTAGATAATGGTATTTTATTTATATTTTTATACATTAAAAGATTTAATTTATTTATGACACAATGATGATGCATTAATTACCTTATTAATGAAATATTAACATAACTTATATTATAAATACCCAAATAAATGTAATTAAAGACTTTTAATGAATTAAACTAATTTTATAGGTTAATATAACATATTAGGGTTGGATATATGAATCGTTTTTGAAATAATGATATTGTTATGAATTTAGAAGAAACAAAATATCAAATAGGTTCAAAATTGACATAAAAGAGCTTTCAAAACAAATATTATATTATTAATTGATATAATGGTCATAAAAATCCAAAATTAGGCCAAAAGACTTAAATAATAATATATATAACATTAATGAACCAATTGGGGTTCTATTGACAGTGTAGAGTAAGTTTATTAACCATATAGTGTAATAATACAAGAAGACATGGTTAAAGTTAATTTATTTAACTTAGAGTTAAATATAATTGATAAGGTTAAAATGGTAACCTAAACTTGTCTAAATCATATTGGTTGAGATGATATAGACCCATACCCACCCTATCCTCTAAATAAGTCACTTTAGAGCCATTATAACCGAATATGATATTTTTATAAAATAATATGTTATGTTTTTTCTAAGGTGACCCTCACCCCTATTATAAAAGGGCACCACCTCCCTCTCCTCTTCACACAAATTTGTACCTTCATGATCGTCCAAAACCTGCCCATTTTACTTCTCCACTTCCTTAGAAACCTACTAGAGTTCCTGGTCTTCTTCAAAGACCATCTTTATTGCTCTAAGAGGAGGTTAAGAGGAGGCGCGTCGAAGAAGAGGTAATCTCTTCTACCGATTATTTGAAGTTTCTTTATTCTTATACTTCCTCTTATTTACTTGTTTCATTATAAAGTAATGACATAAGTATAAATAATATACTGAAATTTTATTTTAAATATGAAATTACCCCATTTCACCTTCTATCCATCCTATGGAAAACGAAATCACCGCGCGTCCGTACGTACAGAATACCGTCTCCATGCCGTGGTGTAATATGTTTTTCCACCACCACCTTAATTGGATGGGTATAATGGTGTAAAGAATAACTATATATGTTTATTATAACATCATTATAATTATGAGATATTATATCATCCACTACAATTCCATTCAATTATTATGGGAATGATATAATCGCTTGTGCGTACGTACGGATTACCGTCTCCACGACGCGATGAGATTCATTATCCATGTTAACCATTCAAGAATAATTATAATGTATATTTAATGAATAATAATGATATATATGACATAATAATTCTACTGGATTTATGTATATATATATATATGTCATCTACTAACTTCTATTCAAGTCAATAAGGAAAGGAAAATCACGTTCATGCGTACGTACAAACTACCATCTCCATGAACGGTGTGTTTCATTTTATTTTTCTATCTATTGTATATATATATATACTGAATATATATGATATATAAATCATTTTATAAATTATGTAAGTAATTAAATCATGATATAAGTAATAATAATATCAATAACAACAAGTCAAAACACGTACGATAAATGAAACGATTTTAGCCAAAACGCTGCTTTAACATGGAATTGACGAAAGAACGGGTAATATAAAGTCATAAGTGAATCATATATGATATCATAAATATTATTATGGTTCTGTTACAAGTTAATAATATGTTTAAACCCACTGTACAGGAGTTTCAGACACGTACGGAAGAAATTGGTCCTAAGGTAAGAGAAAATCTCACAATCTCTTTTTTATCCAAGATTGTTTATACTTCAGAATTTATTAGGGAATATTTATCATCGACATCCATGTTTTCACAATATATAATATTATTTCTATCCTCCTACAATTTTTTAAATCCAATTTTAACTATTTGTTAATTTTTAGTAAAAGTTTTGAAAGGAATCTTTTGTCATTTTCAGTACGAGATACTTTTTGAGTTTTTCAGCCAATGTACGAGAAGAATGTTTTTTAACTTATACGGAATGAATAGATTTTTATGATTTCATAGAAAATTATTTCCATGAAGCTTCCTTTACATGTTTTTAAGTTTATTTTCAATTAACTTATTTTAGTTTAAAATTTTATGACATGTCAAGAAAGGAAAGATTTTTCTGAAGTAGAAAGGATATTTTCCTCAAGAATGGAGTTCAAGTTTTTTTATCAAAATTATTTTCCATCTAAGATAATATAGTGTTCTATTTATATCCCTTTTATTACATTGATTTGATTATGTTATGATGGAATTATTTTTATGAAGTCCCTTTATCTTTTTTGGATTTTTTATGATGACATGATGTTTAAGAATACCATTTTTATTACATGGGTTATGTTATGATGTAGGATTTATGATTCTGTGGGAAACACAAAAATGGTTTAATTATGAGATGGTTGGGACCTATATCTCCCTCCAATGAATTGGGTAATGATTTATATCTCATGAGATAGACATTTATGGAACGGAAAATGAATCTGGTTCAGTAATACAGGGCAGAAATTACATGTAAACTCTGTTCAGTAATGGAATTTTTCCACTATGATGGTCTTGGCAGCTATGCCTTGGCTACAATGGAAATCATATCATGTGCTTAATAGATTCCAAAATTACATGTTTTATTCCCATGATATTTTATCATGAATAATGCTTCTTTATGATCTATTCCTTACGTACTTCCAATATTTATTTCACAACTCAATATTTTGATGTTTAAACTTTATGTTCATGTTTTTTTAAAGTTCAAATCTCTATGATTTGTTTTATTTTCTCCATGATTACCCTTACTGAGCATTTGAGATCACCCTTTTTATGATTTATTTTCCCCAAGATATAAAGAAAGGTTTTAGGTATGAAAACCAAAGGGGAATATCTTTATGGGAGATGTTGAAGATCTTTCACCATTATTAAAAGATTATGTTCCTAGTTTCCAAAGGCACTAAACTATTACGGTCCTTGAGAGTTCCTTTTTTTATATTTTAAGTATTCCGAAAAAGTAATGTAATTTCCATGTATGTAAAGTTTGGGTCTCTACAAATACATTGGAAGTAACTTCTATAATGTCTGTCAAAGTAAAAGAATCAAGCTTAAGAGTATATTTCTTGGAACTCTATAGGTGAATGTAGTGGTATTGAGAGTGAACCAGACATTGAACGATATGAAAAAATGCATCTGTGCAAAATCCAAAACTCCAATGGAGATTTGGGAATAATTATTTAACATGAAAATATATGTATATGATATAGTTCCATCGTCTACTTTGGAAAGAAATATACTAGAAGTGAAATGGTTATATAAGTAATAGAAAATATGGAAAATTTAAAATCTTTAAAAATATATCATATTCTCTTGTTGATGAAAAGAACACAGACTAGATAGAGTCTTAGCCAGAAGGATATCTTCTCATAGGATATGAAAATAAATATGTTTTATGGGTTGATGAAAATTACACCATAATTAGAAGATATAAATTTATTTTTAATGAGAATATCCTATGGAAGAATCTATGCATGGTGGAATATGAAGATAAAAAAAAGAAACCATTGAATTACACTTTTATTTTAATGAAAAAAAATAATTCAAAACCTATAGTAACATTATATATCTACATAGATTAATTAGAAATTTGAAAACAAAATACATTATAAAATACTTAAGGTTTGCTAAAGCATGATGTAAAAAACTATATGTTGATCAGAATATAGTTTGGGAACAAGAAATTGTAATAACTAAAAGAGAATAATCTCATGCAGAGTTGAGATGATATTATAGAGTTATAAATTTATTCTATAGTTATGGATTTTATAATGAATTTTTTAGTTTTAATAGACATTTCAGAACCCATATTTTGGGAAGATGTAACAATTCATAGTGCCTAAAATAGTGGGAGTTATCCGTGGAGGATGTGAATAACTTCTTAATTATTAGAATGACATGGGATATGGATAAACTAATAGAAGAAAAGAAATAAATTGAAATAAAATATTTTTCCTTTTTGAAGGAATAATCTAATGGAATTAGAAGATACAAGGCATGATTGGTGATTTTAGGATTTCAATAGAAGGAACGAAAATACTTCAGTGATTTTTTTTAACCATTGGTAAAACATTATAAAATGTTAATGGTGTTATGTATTATTTATTTAAATGATATAAAGATGGAGTATAGGGATGTTAAGAGTACCATTATTCGTGGTTATTTTAAGAGGAGACTAGTGTAATGTATCCCAAGGGTTTTAAGGAACATTAATGATTTGGGATTTTTTTAAGTTGAATAAAACTCTCCATGTATTGAAAAATCACTTTATTAGTATAAATAAACGTTTGATGTAGTGTCCTAACCCCGGTATCTTGGATTCATTGTCTAAATTGTTATATTGGAATAAGATACAAGGAATCTCATCCAGATTCACTGAATAGTTTAGATGTCTTGATAATCTATATATATACTCACAATTCCTATTATAATTGAAAATATAAAATATAATATTATTATATTGATAACACCCATATCCCCTTATATAATATCTTAATATAAATCAAAAAATATTTCCATGTATCATGGGGAAAATAAAACACAAGAAAGTGGTGACCTCAGATGCTTAGTAAGGGTAAGAGAACAACAAAATCTATGAATAAATAATGAAAAATCTATATGTAATGGTAAATAACTGAAAAAATTCCATTTATTCAATAAAATTAGTATAATATGTATCTAATAAATGAAGATCAAATAATTTCATAATCTCTTTTGCTTGAAAATTAACCATGTATAATCGAACTAATTGAATAATCACATGGAATATCAATTACAGAAATCATATTGATGAAATTAAAAATGATGGGAATCTAAAACATAATGTTGTGGTCTTATTACAATACATCTAATAAAATCATGGACTTATTCTAAGACATATTTATAAATGGGAAACACCTCAACCAAAAGAAAATCTAGTTTGTCTCATGAGACCTGCAAATGCATTGAGGGGATATAACCGGAATCTCTTGTTACTTACATGGTCCAAAAAATTATTTATACAGAAAGGATGAAACATAATCAACATAAACATCCATAAAGAAAATATAGAGTATGAAATTATTCTACATACCCAAATCATTAAACATAATCACTATATATAGATAGTAAATTAGTGAATGATAATAAAATTTTATCCCAACTCCAATTAACTCTTGACAATCCAATGAAATAATAATGATTTCATCAGTAAAATATATCCCTAGTGGATCATAATTAAAATAGATATTTTACGTCATTTATGAAAATAAATACCATGAAAATATAAATAAAAACATTTTCAGAAAAAAAATATTTCATTCTAAATATAAAATTTTAAAATAAAGAGTTCCCAAATCATTTTTAAAACAATTTAAATTGAAAAAAAACATATAAGAGTTTTATAATTTTCATTAAAAAATTGATTTATCATGATGGTAGAATGCTCCATTCATTTTATACTTGACAAAACAAAGAATATTTTATCATTTTCGATAAAATCCATTCTTGAATTGTTTTGAAAATGACAAAAAGATTCCATTGCAAACATTTTTTGGAATTAAAAATGTTTAAAAATATATTTAATAAATCAAATTGAAAGGTTTAAAAAAATGATGAAAATATTTTTATAAAACGTAGGTTTTGATAAAAAGGTTTTTTGATCGAAGAGAAAAACTATGTTGGATTTTCATAAAAAAATTATCAATAATTTTAAGTTCCAAATATTTTAAAATGGAATTATTATTTTAGAGAGTTAATTAATAACCATCGTTTAATAAAATTTATTTATTTAAAGATATAAATATAAATTAATTCAACCATGGGAGAGGTAAACATAAACAACACTTGATAATGATGAGATTTTGAAATAAACATTAACCACTTTTGTATATTCTGAATCATAAGCCCCAAAAAATAAATGAAACCCAATGAAACATTAATAAACATTAGGAAAAATTAATTCAAGATATAAAATAAAAATAAGATAGTATATAAACCACAAAAATAATGAAGTGGTGAATTTGGTGTGTCTAAATAAAGTATTAGTGTGCCAAGAAACCCTTAACACGAGTCTGAATTTTCACATAATCATTTTATATTCCTGAATAATAAACATATTTTAATTATATACTTTCATAATAATATTTTTTACGTTTATTATTCATTTTATTTCACTTATTACCATTTTATATATAATTACATATTCAATTAAGTTTAAATGTGTTGTTTGGTTGGTTTTTGGCTTATGTGTCAAAAATGACTTTGGTTGGTTGAATATGGTCTAAAAGGTTATTATTTGAAAATATACAATGTAATAATAAATATATAATTATCATATTTATACATCAATTAAACTATTAAAACAATACATGAAATATGGTAATGAAAATTGAACTACGTTACAATCATGGTGATGGTAGGTCGCACGTACACATGGGTAACATTTTTATTTTTTAATTATCATTATGGAAAGAAGTTATGTAATATTTTATATTTATAGAATTATAATAATATATTATACATACCCTATTATTTCTCTCAACATAATTATATATATCATCCATTTTTTGTGTTGATGAAAAGAGATTCACATTGCTTCGTGAAGCTGATAGTCTATACATACATGAACGCATTTTTCATTTTTCATTTTAAAAAATAAAATGATATATTATATTTTTATAACGATAAATATGACATTAATATCAAAATTATTTCATTTATATCACACATATTTATTTAAATTATCCTTATTACCTTCCACGTAAATAATAAGTGATAAATAAATCACATCGCTTCGAGAGGTAGCAGTTCGTCACACACATGAGCGACATTACCATATCCCATAAGGAATAGAAAGTAAAAATTTATTCATGATATAATGAATAATATGGTATAATTATGTCATAAATATAATATATATACTTTATATCCATCATTATACCCAACCGTGAGAGATGGTAATGAAAAAATGAATGACATTGGTTCTCGAGGCGGTTATCCTCCGTACACATTAATGATGATTTGATAACACATTTGATGGAAGTGGGGATGATGTTAGGTATTAAACAAAACATAATTACATATAATTATATGTAATATAGTTATTTTATTATATTATTATTAGTGAAGAATATTTTAAGTATGTGTTACATGAAAGAATACAAAAAAATTGTTACAAATTTTACCTCTACATTGGACCACCACTTTAGGATTATAACAATAGTATTCTTAGATTGTATTTATAAACAAATTACGTTTTATAATATTATTTTATTAAATTTTGGAAGTGATTTTGGTAGGTATTAAATGATCATAAATTGTTTTATGGTTTGTATAAGAGACTATAGGGGTGGGCTTTTATAAGTGAGGTGAATAAAAAACTTTTAATTTTTGAAAAGGAAAAGGTGTACCCACATTTTTCTCATATAATAGGATAAAAATGTGGTATTATACATAATAATACATTATAAGGTCATAATATGGCCATAAAATATATTTTATACAAAATATTAGGTCATTTTAGCATGTATCTCTTTTTGTTTAATCCCTTGATAAACATATTTTTAGCTTCAGCAAGGTAAATAAATTTTAATATTTTATCTATTAATTATGGTAAAAAAATAAGTTGAAATAATATTTTAGTAAAAATTATAATGATTATAAATATAAAATAAATTTTTACAATTTCCATTCACTTATGTAGGGAAATTTAATTAAAAATTAATCCCATTGACGTGATAAAAAAGTGAGTTTTCAATAAGAAAATGTTCAAAAGATTACAAAATTTTTAAATCAAAATTTAATAGGATATTGATTCCAATGAAGTAAATTATATTAATTGGTATATAATTTAACAAATTTTTTATTAAAAATTATTTATAATATAAATTAACTTTATAAATTATTTAATCAAAATGCAATTTTATATTAAAATTTAGTATTTTTCACTATTTATTAAAGAAATGAAAACCTTCAGAAAAATCCCAATTAATAACCATAATATTATTTTTATATGATTATTTAAAAAATTATTTTTATTTTTAAAATAAATATTCTAAAATTTTCAAAAATTAATTTTAAATTATATTCACAATGCTTGACTAATCGACCTTTCAGAAAAATATAGTTTTTAGAAAACATTTCTTTCACTTTCAAATAATTCTTATTTTATTTATAATAAATATATAACCATTTAATTTTTCTTATACATGTATAAATGATAAAATATTCATAATTTATTTATTAATATTCATAGCTTCCAATTTAATGGATTGGTTATAATGATAATGTTTAAATTATTATATTTTAATAGAGTGAAACATTTAAATTAATCCCATTATTACATGAATTACATGCTATCAAAGAGATTAAATTATTTAATATGAAATACATCATAAATTATCTGGATTTTTTATTCACTTCCATGGTTAGTGTTGTGTGTCATACACACTACTGAATATGATGATCATATTTTAAAATCTCGGGTGTTACATTCAACCCCCTTAAATAAATTGATTCCTTAAAATTCAATCTTGAACTCCATAATCAAGGGTTTATCATCTGAAAACATACTTCTCAAAATCCCACATCGTGAAAAGTTTTAATAAAACATCCTCCTAATATGAGAGAAGAGTAAGTATGAATGTCATATCGAATAAAAAATTACAATGTTTCTATGTTGGATAACAATGTTGGGATATGAAAACAGGGAAATGGATGAAAATTATAAATAATTATAGAGAGTGATATATGTAATTGATAAAAATAAAGTCAATGGTCAATGTAATATGAAGGAACTTAAAACCATAAATATGTGATGATTGAAAAGACCATCATTTCAATAAAAATTATTGTATTAGGATACACTTCCTTTTAAAAATCCTTTTACTATTGTGGAGGAATTACCTACTCATCTAGACTGAGAATATATGAAAATATACTTTTTATATTTCTATTTAATAGGCACAATTTCATCTTTTTATTGGGCATATATTATTTTACTCTTCATTTATTACTATACGAAATGAGTATCCAAGTAGAAATTTTTGTGCCTGAAGAATATAAATTAACATTTTCCAGATCATAATATACATAATAGAATGGTAAGTCATTCGTTTGATCTATAGTAATTATAATAACAAAAAGGTTATCACATGTTATCCAATATTAAATAATCATCATATAGTGGTGGAATACATTAAAATCTAAATCCTTTTACAATGTTCAAAAGTTAACCATTTTGTAAATGGTTAATATTATAAACCTTCCAAAAGATTAATATCCAATAATTTAGAAATAATGTCACTAAAATTCTAAAATTAACTTATCATTAGTCGCTAAAAAAATAATTTTCCCATAATAATAACATTCCAAACATGTGAATACCTTAATCATGTATTCTATTAAACTAGGTTAATAACCCAAATTACCAGAAAAACATATAGCAAACATTCACTCTTCCTTATTAGGTAAATAAAACATAGATTATTGGATATATTCCCTAAATTGAAAAATTTCTTTAACTCCATAAATGATATCATATACCACATTGTCAACAAATTTACTTATAATTTCCAATGTATCAAGTAATATCGAGTTAAATTTTTCCATATTAATCATCTCATTATCTTGACATTTCTATATAAACCTTTGGATCATATTAAGGGTTATCTTTCCCTTAATCATTTGTTTTTTAAGAATTTCAACTTTTCATTGAATCTATTTTCTTGGTTATCATTACAACTCAACATATGCTCTCAAATCATTTAATAAATAGTACTATAGTTAATTTATTGCAAATTTTATAATTGTTATAACCATAATATCATTTATTATAATTTTTATTTAAAATGATTATTGAATCCAATAATATTAACATTAATTAATCATATTTTTCTATAGTTATAACAATATTTTGAACTTGAGACCTTATCCTATTTTGAATTATATTCCTGGGAATCTTGTGGAATTTATTTTTATAGTGTTCCATATCATTATAGTTGAAGTATTAGGCATTGTAAATTTATTTCTTTCACTTAAAATAATGAGACTGGTTTACTTTATATCTACACATGATCAAAATCTTATTTCCTTCACGAATGTACCAAGGTGTTTTCTTACACAATTTTCACATGTGGGAAAAAATTTATTTTCATTATTTCCTTATAATGTTTTTCTCTACTATCCAATTTTCATTATTTTACCTTAATATCCATGTTACATAAATAATTATTTCTCTATCTTAATATCATATGATACTGTATCTTTGTACTATGAGAATGTTTGGAAGACTAGTGTCATTTTATAGATGGGATTAAGGCCATAGAAGACTAGATCATTAAGACTCTTTGGATTATGTGCATTTATAAGGTTCCCAATCCTTCTATTGGGTGCCATTTATAAACAATTTCATTCAGTAGATTCTATCATAAAATTAAAAAATATATTTTATAATAAAAAATATATTGAAACTCTTTCTATAAATTAAAAACATTATACATAACTAATATCATAATAATTGTGATGTATTCTTTGGGATATCTTTATTTTCAAATACTTCATAATGGTTGGAAAATAGTGTTTCAATTATACATAACATATCAACTATGAGTGTCAAACTAATGTGTAATAAGTCCTGTATCCATTCACCAAGTGATTATCAGGTCTATATCAATGTGCCTTTTTTAGAATTATTACCCATAGGAAGATCTTTGACGGAACCATTTCCACTTCTAGTATCCACACATGGATGTATTTTCTATCAAAATCCACATAATCTATTCTTTAACAACACATTAGGATATTCTTCTATAAATATATTCAAATTCTATCATTGGTTTATGTTCCAAAACTATTTTTTCCTAAATCTATTTCATAAGGATTATACTAAATTTCCATTGATACATACTATAACAACCTTATCCTAGTAGCCTAAAACTGGTGTCTAATTTATTACATTGGAAAATGATACAAGGAATCACATCCTAAAAGACCGAATAGTTTTGTATTCTTGGAAAACTAGATAAAATCTCACTTTTTTCATTACAATTGAAAACATAAAATATAAAAATTAGTTTCATTTAGAACACTATTATTCCCCTTAGATTATCCCTATATGTCAATCAAAAATCAATTCCTGGTATCCTTGGTAAAATAAAACATAAGAAAGGGGTGATCTCAAATGCCTAGTAAGGGTGAGAGAATAGTTGAATCTATGAATAAAAATGTAATAATCAACATGGAATGGTAAATTACTAAAACATATACCATTTAATCAATAACTTGGGCTCGATATGGCAGGAATAAATGACTATCAAATATTTCCATAATCACATGATCTTGAAAGATAGTCATAGATATTCTAATTAATTGATTAATCACATGGAACATCCATAAATAAATTCAAAATGATGGAATGCATAATGATATACTTATAAAACATAACTTCAATGAATTTTTCAATGACATATAATATCATCGAGGCCTTATGCCATGATATATATATAAATGGGTATGGACTTGGCCAAAACCCAATCTAGTTTGTCTAATGAGACCCCCCCTGATGCATTGAGGGGATATAGAAGGATATGTCCATCACTTAGTACGTTGAAATTTCTTCTTAATATGAAAGGGTTGAAACATAATTACCAGAATTATCTATATTGAAAATCTGACATACGAAATGTTAATACCCAGCAAAATCAATAAATAAAATCATAAATCATCTAGTGTAAAATAGTGAATGGTAATAAAATTGTATATCCATATTCAAATAGATCATTAAAAATGTACATAAATAAAATGATGAAATAAACACAACATCTAATTATTGGATCATAATTAAAATATTGTTATAGTTTCTTTGATGAATATAATTTATTTGAAAACAGTCTTAAAATATTTTTGAGAAAAATAAATTTTGAGTTTAAAAATAACCTTTTAAAACAAATAGTTTACAAAAAAATTCCAATTTCTTTTCACTACAAATGTCATTTTAAATGTTTTAAAATAATAATTATTAAATTTATAGTACAATATGGTGTAAAATTACATTCATGTCATACACGTTAAACAAAATATTCTTTTCACATTTTTGATAAATTCCAAACAATCATTGTTTTGAAAATGACATAAATATTCCATTCAATTTTTAAAGAAAAAGTAAAAATGGGTAAAAATAAATTTAATAAATAATTTTTCAAAGGATAAAAAATATTTTGAAACTTTATAGAAAAAATATTGTTTTCATAAATAAGTAATTCTAATAGAAGAGAGTAATTGTGTTAAATTTTACAAAAAAATTCTCAATCATTTTAAGTAGAAAATTGTGGGAAAATGGAACTATAACATGTATACGTTTATGAATAACCATATGTTAAGAATTTTGATTTATTTTAAGATATAAATATTAAATAATTATCTAATGGGACATGTAAATATAAACACATACGAATAATGATGAGATAAATAACTACTACATTGGTAACATACGAATCACAATCCCCATAAAATAATTTTCATCAAATGAAATATTAAATAGCATAAGGGTTATTTAATTTATTATATAAAATACATAAAGGGTAGTATATAAACTTCAATTAATAAATTAGTTGTGAATATGGCATATGTCTAATGGATGTAGTAGTGAGATGAGAAACCCTTACCTTGAGTCTAACATGTCAGGTATGTTTTTATAATATTGATTAATAAAGTCATGCAAATTATTTAATTTATTAAGAGAAATTTTCAATTTTATTATAATTTTAATTTCACTAATTACCATGTTATATATGATGACTTTTTCAACTCTATTTACTTCAGATGTTTTGACTATTTTTTACTTATGTGATAAAAATAACTATAGTAGGATGATTATGGTCAATGTGGTTATTATTTATAAATACTAAAAATAGTAATCATGAAATAAATATTATATTTATACATAAATTATTCTTTTAAAACCTATTATGAATTTTTTATTATGAATTAACTATGTTACAATCATGAAGATGATAGGGTGTACGTATGCATGAGTAACATTTCCATTTTTCAATGATCATTATGGAAAAAAGTATGTATAATTATATCATTACGAAATTATAATAATATCATATAGACCATATTATTTATTTAAAAAATACTTAAATATATCTTCCAAGAGGTGAGGTGATGAAAATATACTCACATCTCTCTGTGAATGAGGTAGTCCACACAAACATGAACAATGTTATCATTATTTTGTATGAAAGAAAATGATATATTATATTTTAAAATTTATAAATATTTCAGGAATATAATATATATTTTATTTATATTATATATATTTATTAAAATTAAAATTATTATATTCAATGTAAAGTGTTAGTGATAAATGAATCACATCGCTTCAAGAGGTGATAGTCCACCGAACACACAAGTGGGATTATCGTATACCCTATGGAAGGGAAATTATAACGTTATATATATGATTTAATGAATAAATATGTATAATTATGTTATAAATATCATATTTATACTTTATATATAACATAATACCCATCCTTGAGAGGTGGTAATAAAAAAATGAATGGCATTAGTTCGGGAGGTTGTTGTCCACCATAAACGCGAATGATGATTTCGTAACCCATTTGATGGATACGGGGATGGTTGAAGGTCTTAAACATAATATTATAATATATTAGTACATTTTAGATACTTGTATTGTCATATTACCATAAATTTATAATATATTAAAGCGTGAGAAGAATGAATAAAACAAAATTGCATAGTTTGGAATTTGCATCTTCTCGGATCACCTCTTTATGATTATACAAAATATATCCCCAGAATATATTTATGTCCAAAAAATGATAATAGGATGAGGTTATGTAATTTTTTACGTTTTCTATATAGTTATTAGGTCATATAGAAGGGTTTTAGGTGTGAATAAGATATGAGAGGGGGCTGGATTTTATAAGTGAGGTGAGTGACACACTGATATTTTTTGAAATAAAAAAGATGTACACACAGTTTTCACATGACACAAGAGTAAAAAATTGACTATAATCAATTATTATAAATAATAAGATGAAAATATATAGATAAAATAATTTTTTTTTATGTTTTTAGGTAAATTTAACCCTTATTTTTTTATTTTAACCCCCTATAACACCATTTTCACCTTAACCGTAGTAAATAATTTGTAATGTTTTTACTATTCATTATGGTAAAAAATTAATTTGATCTTATTATATAATATAAATTATTATGATTCCAAATATGGAATACATTTTTAAAAATTCATTTCACATAATTATAAAAATTAATGTAAAATTAATCCTATAGACATGATGAAAAAGTGAGTTTTCAAAGTGAGAATGTACAAAAGCTCACAAAGCCTTTATATAAAAATAAAATTTGAAAATTATTAAAATGAATTAAATTAGATTAACTGACATATAATTTAACAGATTTTTCTTTAAACCCATTTTTAATTTTTATTTTATTTTATAAATAATTTTAATGAAAATACAGATCTTAAGTAAATTTTAGTATTTTTCACTATTCCGGAGAAAATGAATCTTTTTGGGAAAATCTCAAAAAAACATACTAAGATAATATTGATATTATAATTTAAAAATTAATATTAATTTTAAAAATAAATCTTATAAAAGTGGTAAAATTAATTTTAAATTAGGCACACATTGTACGACTAATCCAACATTTGAAAAAATTTAGTTTTTTTAGAAAACATTTAGTTCTATTTTAAATCATTATTTTTTATTTATAATCAATATATAACCATTTATTTTTTAATACATATGTAATAAAAAAACATAATTTAGTCATTAATATTCATACCATTCAACTTAATGGCTTGGTTATAATAGTAATGTTTAAATAATAATATTTTAATACAGTATCATGTTTCGTTTAATCCTAGTTTTACATCCATCAAAAGCTTTCAAAGTGATTTAATTATTTGAATATATATATATATATAATAAGTTATTAGGATGTTATTTTAACTTTTCCACTTTATGTTGTGTGTAACACACACAATTTAATATGATATCCAAATTTTAAAATCTCATGGTGTTACATTTGACACATTCATGACCAAGGAAGATTTCACAAGATGTGACTCTAGATATTTATGTTATCAAAATTCAGGGAATGATGGGTCATACATCATTATTAATCTCTTCATTTATTTTATATTTCTGGATTGTCGATAGAGTTCCCAGATTTATGAGATTTAGGGGCCATTTTCTAGAATATTTTAAAGGAGAGATATTGGTCAGGATAGGAAAATTTTAGGGCTAACGATATGAAGGTATTGAAAATTCATTACTCTAATATTATCCTAAAAAAAGTAAATCCAGAATATCATTGAATGTTTTCAAATAACCATATTGAAGACATTCTCAAATACAATTTCTAGATACGTAATGTTATTCATGGTGCAATCACAAAACTTGAATGATTATGTCCAACACAATAAATAATGTTTTATAGGAATAAATTATTGGAAGATTAATGTACATAATAATATATACATGTGTGGAAATTTCCTTTTTATTTGTAGTGGTAATTCAGTTCTCATCAAACCCCATAAGGGAAAAAGGGGACTCCCAAAAGTGGATCATTAGATAGTTGGATGGATCAGAAGATAAAACACTTTTAATTATTCCATGTGCTAAATTTTAAGGATTTATTAACTGGGATTTAATTAGTGTCCTATATAGGTAAAAGATTTGGGTTATATTTTTGTTTATATTTAGTAAAATAAAGATCAGTTGGATATATCGATTGAATCATGTTGTAATATTATCTCAAACAAAAGTAGAATACATATAAGATAAAAAATATATATAGGTGGTTTTTGGTTTAATGTGATATATGATGGAGTTTTGAAGGTCAAAAAAAGGTTGATTATTATACTTATATATTTAGAGTTCTATCCACCATTCTCAGATTCCAAAATTTCTTGAAGCAATGGAACTCCATGACATAAAATTCCATTTCATCTATAATGTCTTAGAAGAAAATGTGTTATAGTTTTAGTGAATATAAGTGAAGTAAAATAAATCTCACATGTTCAAAAGGGTTTTTGTCATTGATTATATGAGGTAGAACAATACCTCAATAGGAAATGGGTGAATAAATTAGATGGAGAATAGTACATTCAAGAATTTATGACGAATTTATTTTCCTTAATTATTGGATCATGTCGAGGGGATTCGTTGAAGAAATCTTCAAATGGGATATTTTTTTTTGGATTCTGAAGCTTCTTCAATGATCTTGATTCAAATTATCATAAGGAGGATCTATAAATGTTCATCATGACCTTTTCAAGTCAACAAATATAGTGTATTTACTATTAAATTATATTTTCTGAATGTTTTTGAACTTTTGATGGGTTTTGAAAAATTATTTCATTTAATAGATGGGGCACTAAAAACCAACAACACTATAATGGTTAAGTAAGTGATGATTTTAGTTGAATTTTGAGGTAAAAAAGATTAAAAACAATAAATTTCAACAGCTGGAACACCTCATTTTATTGGATGATTACTTTTATAAATTGAGGTGGGATAAGATATAAGAAGTATAATGAACCGATCATTCGATATATTGTATTGTATAATGAATCAAAGTGTAACACCAGATCCTCATATCCATTTTTTGAAATTATTTGTAATTATAGTAATAAAAACATTTATATGTGTTGTCCCATAAATGTATGGAAATGTCTGAAACACTTAAATATTTAATGCTAAATTTATCATTTTTGTCTCATTTAATATATTTAATGAGTTGTAAAGAGGTTGTGTAAGGTGTACCTTAGTAGTGATGAATATGATAATACAGAATTACTAATTCTAGTGGCTAGGAGATTGAAAAAATCAAGTGTTTATTTTCATATTATTGAAGTAGTGACTATTATAATATTCTAGAGAATGTTTTTTATACTATCTATTAATTTTAAAAAAGTATTCTCACATCTAGAAATTTATTCCTTAGATTGTATGTGATACAAGGAAGATATGAATCCATTATTTCTCAATAAAAATATTCCATTGATGTGATATAATAATCCATATAATAGTTTTTAAAGACTTTGGAATATTTTTTGTTAACCTAATGATGTTTTTAATAGACAAAAAATAAAGATCAATCAATATTATAGAGTATTGTAAAGTCAATAGAATCATATTTTAGTTAACAAAATCAAAAACATACATTTTTTTGAAACTTTTTCTATCACAATGTATTAAATTTTCCTTAAATAAATCAACATTATAGTTGAGAAATGGATATTATGGTATGTAAAATGCATGATGTTTTTTAGTATTTTATATAGTGAAAAATCATTGTTAGATCTATCAGGGTATATATATATATACGTATTTGGTTCATTCAAGGAATGATAAGAAGGAAATATCTAGTACTTTATTTTATATTGGTTTTTTTGTATTTCAATTCTAATCGAGAATTAATATTTCATTACATTGACTACTATAATGGTTGAATATATAGTGACTAATCATGATTTTTCACAAATCTATTTTATGAATAAAAAAATTAAGACACTAGAGTTTAAGTGAACATTCCTTTTTGAATCAATTTTTATAACTCTAGTGTTATTAATATTAACCAAAATTCTATCAATTCTTGTCACACACATATTTTAGATTCCATGATTTGTTTCATATCCTATTTTGGTACTTAGCTTTCTCCAGTTTCTGGGTGTTTTGAGGTTGAATTTTTTGGGTCTTCTGTATTCTTGATCTATGACCTTGGTCTTCGGGGTATTTATTGATACTTGAGATACTATTTTTTTTAAAAGGATGATATAATGTTGTAGTGTTTTGGAGTTAGTATTGTGACACTCCTAGTGAAACTACTTATTTGGTAAGTTGTTTTTGTAGTTTTCACCCTTGAGTTGGATTATTCTTGGGGTGATAAGGTGGTCTTACTTTGGGTATTGTTGCCCCCTATTCTTGGACTATCTTACACCCTTTGTTTCCCCCTTGGACCTCATTGTAATTGGAGGCAAAACAACACGTTTTCTATGGCTAGGACATGTTTCACTGTTGGGCCACATGATTCCAAACCGTGTAGGAAAATCGGGAAGGTGTGTCCAGGTCATTTAAAATACATTTAAAATTATCATTGTTCACTCCTGAAAAAAATCTAATCTTCCAAAATTCTCCCCCATTTTATACAAGCATACATGGTAGGTCTCCAAGATCCCCCATGATTCCATGGAACCCATCTTTGATGGGGTTTTTGGGGGGTAAAATCCAAGATCCTTCAAGGTTAGTGATTCTTTCTTGGATTCTTCAATATTCCTTTGGATTTATTTCCACTTATATGATGTTCTAAAGTGTCCATCATCTAAGGTTCGTACATAGGGTTTATCCTTGAGTATTTTTGGGGGAATATTTTGGTTTAGGGATGGTTTTATCTATAAATACTTTGAATTTCAATGTAATTTTATTAAAATAAATTGGGATTTTACGATTCTGTGAAACTTGATTGTGCGTGAATCTGATACCCGGAGTGCCCGGAATAAATTTCTGAACATTATTTTGGGTACGTTTAGTAAACGTACGTGTGTGTTTTTATAACTTTTGAATCGGTGATTAGAATTGAAATACGAGGGCACTGTTGAACTTGCAGCACCGATATTTGCTTAAGGAGACTTTCAACTCGACGATAGTTGGTCGAGGGTGAAAGATAATTTTTGGGTTTTTCGTGGAAATAATAAAATAAAACAATCACAAATTTTATTTTATTTTTTTGTAACCACCCACTTCTGGGTATTGTGGTGGTGGGGACCATATGGGTTTTATTCTCTAAATTGAATTCTTGGTGGTGGGGACCACCCGATCTAGTAAAACTCCCTATGATGGGTTATGTTGGTGGGGACCACCCGAGGCTTGAAACCCTCAAACTTCCTATAAAATATGGGGGAGCCTCTTCATCTCCCCCAAAATTTATTATGCCAACCCTCCCCCTTTAATTAATTAATCCATTTCAATTAATTAAATGTTCCAATTTGAAATTATGCCAATATATTTTATTATATTGGATATCCCTTCTTTTTGGTGGGTTAGGGGGAAATTCATCATTGGAAAAAGGAAGGATCCTTTGGAGAAAATCTCTCCAAAGAAGAATTCTCCACTGAAAAAGAATGCCAACTTTGACTAATTCCTCGGGACACCCTCCAAGGAGGAACATCTTCTACTATAACGAACTGACACACGAGCCCAGGATTGGAGGTGTGTGGCGGACAAGACGAACCTCGACAACTTCTTCTTCTTCCTCGTGACCTTGTTGACATCATCAAGCGAATGAGGTAGGGGTTTATTTCTATTTGTCTATCACATCCCATTTTTACCCATTCTATTTCTTTTGTGGATTGGGAACAATCATTGTGGGAGGATAAGATTTGATGTTTAAGTTCATGTTATTGATGAGCCATATGCTACCACCCTAACGTGGAGTGTACGGGCCAAACCAACATGGTCCGACCCTTCCAAAAATTATTATGGTGTTCTTCGGGATGGAGGAGGACAAGAACCATCCATGGTTGGGGAACGAGAATGGCGGTTGAAACCACCGCCAGCCGCGAATAATGCGACGACGCAAAGACGTTTCCCTATGACCACCATTACCGCCCCACGACCGAGGCACCGCCCAGCGGCCGAACCACCAACCCGTGGTCGGACGGCCGACCTGCGTCCGGACCTCCTCCCCATGGCTAGACCACTTCCCCACTGCCATACCCACACCCCGCGGTTGAGGCGCCACCCCACGGCCAGGCCGCTGTGCCGTGGTCGAGGCGCCGCCCCACAGCCGGACCACTACCCCGAGGACCAACCGCCGCCCCATGGCCGGACCGCCGCCCCACGGCCGGACCGCCGCCCCACGGCCGGACCACCGCCCCGCAGTCCTGCGACCACCTGCGACCAACCGGGCCCGACCCAGTAGGCCGGGCTGCCCAGTGGGCCAGGATAAAACCAATGGTCTGGGCCAACCAGCAGGCCAGACGACTCGAACCGGGTCGGCCCGACCGGGACAGACTGGACCTGGGCCCAATACGACCCATTTACATTATTTTGGCCATACCATTGGCACTGGAAGTCTGTTAGATGAACCGTATATGGCATTAGAAATCTTGGAGTGAGACAATCCCTTCGATTATACCCCAATGAGGTTTTGGATTAAGATGGGGAACTTTCAGGTTGGATTGAGAACAAATCCAACCGGGCCCCTATGACTAAAAGGCTAATAACTCACCGATCGGGCATCTGATTGACGTACCGTCTGTTACGTTGAGACCCCTATGACATGGAGGAACTTTGAGATGATTCTTCATGGGACTTCATGGGAATTGGAGTATCAACCAGTACCTTGTGGGGCGGATCCTCCTTTAGACGAGCGAGCATAGTGTGGGATACTAGTAGCTGGTTGAGACATGATGACTACTGACCATTTCGACTCGAAGTGACTCGATAGGCCCAATGGGGAGAACATATGTGTGACGCGGAAGACCCATGGTGGAGAGTGACTCTGTGTGACATGGCAAAACTACGGTACTCGACATGAGGAGTACCTCAGTAGGCTATGAGGGGGAGCACCTCTATGTGATACAGCAGACCCATGGTACTCGATAGGAGAAGTTCCTCAGCATGTCACAAGGGGGAGTGCCTCTATGTGAAGCGACAGACCTATGGTGGGGAGTGACTCTGTGTGACATGTCATACCCATGGTAATTTACAGGAGGAGGACATCAACAGTCCAAGATTATTTGGAAGCGCCTCTGTGTGACACGGAAGGCCCACTATACTCGATAGAGAAGGGGTTCTCTAGCAGCTGAAGTGTTCAACGATCTAACAGGGGGTGTTACTTTTTACTACCCCTAGAATAAAACCTGCTATGAGCAGATTCAGTACCTCTTTGTTTTCCTCATGATTGAGATGGATTACTTGATAACTTATTTATATGTATGGGCATATACCTAAGTAGGGATATCTATTGATTTCATAATTTGTGGTTTTTCCTTGGAGTTTTTTGTGAGACCTTGAGGGTCTCGGGGTCCCTAATGAGTATCATTATACTCACCCCTGCATAGGCTATTCCTGCACCTTATTGTTTTGGATGCAGACGACAGAAAATGCTGATAGAGGTTGAGAGTACCTGGACTGAACGGTGTCCGAAGGTGGTCCATATGGCATGTCAGTACGTAGAGTAGGCGGGTGGATGTGGAGTGTTAAGGTGGCGATATTTACCTACCATTCAGGTAGGAATTTCAGAGTACAATCTAGTAGTTATCTTTCCCTTTTATTCAGTTGTATTGTTTCACAGTTGTACTTTTACTTTCTAGTTGGGCTTGTATTATGGCCCCTTTTTCTTACTGCACTCACTCAGTTTACAGTTCAGTTTTCTTGTGTTCCTATATTGCTCTGTTCTTGGTTATGTGTGCTTATAGGTTATAAAGGTAATACCTTCTTAGTTTTAGAGAATACACCTTCAGTGCTAGTCTCTACCCCCTAGCCTATGGAAGGTGGGCATGGGGTAGTCATACCATGGGCCCCGAGGGACGGGTTGTGACAAATTTGTAGCAGAGGAGTCAGTTCTACTGATGAACTAGGATTTTATATTTTCTAGGAATCAATAGTGTTATGGTTAATGGGTGAAGTTCTCACTTTAGGGAGTATAGTGTTGGTTCAGCGCCCAACATATCCATATACTAGGACCCTGACTTCTGACTTCCGACTAAGTACATGAAAACACTGATTGCGTGTGTGTTTCCAATAGTTTTCATTTTTATCTTTTGAGTTAGCTCACCAGGTATAACTTATTAACCATGGGGCACCTATTTCTTTTCAGGATTCCTCCATGTAGACATCCATCTAGGGTTCTGAGAGTTGTACGCACTGATAGTCCACTGAGCGATGAGGCCTCGATGCAGGGACCTCTTCCAGTAGAGGCACTAGTGGAGGAAACAGTGGTACCATTCCTCATTGGGAAACTGATGCCACCAGCCTAATAGCAGACAGTGCACACCGCTTGAGTGCATTGCACGAGTTGCAGTGAAAGAGGCCAACCAGGTTCAACAGAGAGATAGACCCCTAGGCCGTTGAGGATTGACTGGAGGTTGTCAAGAGAGTCTTCTGACTCGTAGGGACACCAGCTGTTCTCATAGTGATCCTTGCGACCAGACTTCTACATGAAGCAACAGGGAGATGACGGTGCTTGATGCTCCAAGTTCACGACGAGGTGACACTAATCTGGGTAGACATCGATATCCCGTTTCAGGAAGAGTTTGTTCCAGCGAATCTACACGCAGTGCCCATACTGGAGCTAATTCATCTGTAGTAGGGCAGTATGACTGTGGATCAGTACTCAGTGAGGTTCACTAACCTCTCATGCTACTCCACTAATATGGTGTGGGACCCTTTCTTCAAGGCTCAGACATTTGAACAGGGGCTCAGGTGGGAGATCAGGGCTTTGATGATCTTACTCAACATCCTAACGCCAATAGGGGTGTTAGAAATACCCATCTTGGTGGAGAGTTTTCTTTTCCGAGATGTCAGCAGCGGTGAGACCCACTACCAGTTGCCACGTAGAGGAGTCTTCTACAGCGGGCTTCAGACAGATGTCGTAGAGGTCCAAGAGGACCAAACCTACGGGTAAGCGACCACATGACTCGAGATCAGTTGTGCGGGGCACCTGATACGGAACCAGTTAGGCAAGGAATGAGAAATGTTACAGATGCGATGGGCAGGGTCACATGGCTCGTGACTGTTCGAACTGTCATACAGATGATCATCAGATAGTAAAGGGACCACCAAAGCAGATACATAGGTCTGATCGAGGTGGTCTGGAGGGATGAGGCGGACAAGGTAGATGAGATGGTTGTGTAGCTAGCAGTGGGTGATGATTCAAGATTATACCGCCACCACCACCAGGAGGTCCACCCCGGCCGTAGGGAACCAGTGGACATGGGAGAGCTCATCTCCAGGCAACTGAGGCATACGATCATGGCGCTCTAGAGATGATACGAGGTATGATCTGTGTCTACTCCGCCTTAGGTACAATATATATAGACCCAAGTGCCAAGCATTCTTTTATTCCCCCCACCCTCATTCAGAGCTCAGAGATTCTAAAGAAGCCTTTGGCTCAATCCTTACAAATAGAGACTCTTACGAGAGTGGATTCGATGATTACACACTGGTGCCAGTAGTGCGAGCTTATTCTAGGAGTCATGTGCTTCGGCTAGTATCTCCTAGTAGTGGCATCGAGGCCTTATGACGTCATCATGGGTATGGACTGGTTATCTACAGTCCATGCTCAGATAGACTTTATTGGGTGCACATTGCGGTTTTTATTCTTGGATGAGACTAGGTTTACCTTCACCAGTGAGAAGTGAGCCAATGCAGCATAGGATGGACATACCCGAAGGAGGGTGCAGCCGATTACACATCATTTGGAGAGCCTTACCCTCTGAGCTATTTATATGGAGAGTCCGACCTATCCTGTAGTGGTGTACAAGTACACGTTTGTCTTCCCTAATGTTTTTACGGGTCTACCTCATCGGATATAAGTTGACTTTTACATTGAATTGTACCCCAAGATGACACCGATATCTTCACCATCGTATCAGATGGCTCTCGCGAAGCTTCTTGAGCTGTGGGTATAGCTAGAGTACTTGTAGGAGAAGGGATTCATCTGGCCCAGTGTTTCAACTTGGGCAGCCCCAATTCTGTTCTCCAAGAAGGCAGATGGGATCTTGGGACTTCGTGTTGACTATTGGTGCCTGAACTAGGTGACTGTGAAGAATAAGTACCCACACCTGAGGATTGAAGACCTCTTTGATCAGCTAAAGGGATCATGGTGGTTCTCAAAGATAGACCTCAGATTATGCTACCACCATCTCAGAGTACGAGACAAGGATGTGCATAAGACAATTTTCAGTTGTCGGTATAGCCATTGCAAGTTTGTGGTTATGCCATTCGGTGTAACCAATGCTATAGTAGTGTTCATGGGACTCATGAACCAGATCTTTCAGCCACACCATGATCTCTTTATAGTA
This sequence comes from Viscum album, assembly GCA_963277665.1. Taxonomy (NCBI): domain Eukaryota; kingdom Viridiplantae; phylum Streptophyta; class Magnoliopsida; order Santalales; family Viscaceae; genus Viscum; species Viscum album. Next base: position 80,564,550 of record OY728160.1, on the reverse strand, counting down.
GTCTTTGTTAATGACATTTTGATCTACTCAACTACTGAGGAGGAAAATACCTATCTTATGCGGGTAGTACTGGACACAGTCTGAGAGCACCAACTTTGTGGTAAGCTCTCAAAGTGCTAGTTATGGATCTAAGAGGTTCAATTTCTGGGACATGTCATATCAGAGGCTCGAGTTGCAGTGGATTGAGAAAATATTGAGGCAATACTTGGTTGGGATCAACCCTGGAGTGTGAAGAAGGTACGAAGTTTCCCGGGTTTGCCTGGATACTACTGAAGGTTTGTGCCAAACTTCTCTAGAGTTGAAAAACCTCTATCATCCTTGATGAAGAAGGGAAAACCATTCGTGTGGTCAGAGTGATGCTAGAATAGTTTTCTAGAGCTGAGTCAGTGCCTCCATCTTGAGGCGTCCAGAGGAGGGCGTAGGGTACGTAGTTTACTACTGCACATCAGGGACCGGGCTCAGATGTGTCCTGATACATGAGAGATTAGTGATTGCATATAGTTCTCGATAGCTGAGATAGAATTAGCAGAACTATGCTACCCATGACACAGAGTTATTAGCAGTGGTCTTCTCCTTGAAGATGTGGTAGCACTATCTTATGGGTGTTAGTTTTACCATGTAATCTGATCATAAGAGTCTTAGGAATATCTTCTACTATAAGGACCTAAACCCGAGACAACGATGTTGGATTGATTTCTTCCAGGACTATGACTTCAAGATAGTCTATACTCCTGGGAAGGGGAATGTTGTAGTAGATGTGCTCAGTAGGAGGTCTGGTATACATCGCAAGGTGCGGCGATGGAGAAGCTGGCCGCTTTGTAGATATCCTTCATGGAACGTGATGGAGAATCTTTCCTCCAGTCTGTTACCTTCAATACCCCACTTCTTCATCAAGTCAGGGAGGCGCAGTGTTGGGACACTGACTACAAGACACAATGTTCTCAGATTTCAATAGGATAGGATCATGATTGATTTTATGAAGGTGGGGAGAACATCATTCTATTTAGAAGACATTCCATAGTACCGATGTCACTTTAGGAGGAAGTGTTCAGGGAGTTCCACACTTCCCCTCTAAGAGGTACATCTAGGAGTGGAAAAGATATACCAGGTTCTCCGACGACAGCACTGGTGTCCGAGAATGAAGAAAGTATTAGCAAAGTTTATTTCTCAGTGCCTCACTTGTCAGCAAGTGAAGGTGGAGCACCATGTACCAGCAAGCTTGGTTCAACCTTTAGAGGTCCCAGAGTGGAAGTGGGATGTGATATCCATAGACTTTGTGATGGGACTTCCTCGTACTTCCAGAGGTCATGACTCGATTTGGGTGATCATCGACCGACTCAAAAAGTTGGCCCAAATCCTACCGATCAGAGAGCAGGGTTGATTAGAGAGCTTGATGTACCTCTATGTGCAGGAGATTGTATGGCTACATGGAGTACCCGTGATGATTGTCTCTGATTGTGATGCATTTTTTACTTCCTGGATATGGAAGGGGTTGTAGGAGGCTTTCAGGATGCAGCTTCGTTTGTACAGCGCCTTCCATCCTCAGAAGGATGGCCAAACTGAGCAGACCATTTAGTCACTCGAGGATGTGTTTCATGTGCGTGTCCTCGACTTCAGTCAGAACTGGGAGGATCAATTACCTTTGGTGGAGTTTTCATACAACAAAAACTATCACTCCACCATTAGGATGGCACCTTTTGAGGCGTTCACTACTAGAAATCCCACTTTTACTAACGCTTATATCCCAATGGTTTAGATAAACCGTAGGGAATGGATATGTATACCAACTGTTTGATTAAACTGTTGGTATAAGCCTTAGTATAGGCACTTTTACCAATGGTTATCAATAACCGTTGGTATATGTTGCATTTTTACCAACGGTTTGTGTGAACCATTGGTATAGGCCATACTATACATATATTCCCAACTTTTTTTAAAAACAATTGGGAATTTTTTCCCCTAAATGAAGATCGGGCTTCCAGTTTTGTCTCCACTTGATTGCAGGTCCCCCTCCGCTCGATTGGTGCCCTAAATCAAATATCCCTTTTCCACGGCCAACCAAACTTCTTCTACTGATCGATACATCTTCAATAAAGGAAATTTTTCTTCTACACTTCAAATCTGTAAGTGATACCTTAGTTTTGTGGTTCTACAACTAATTTTTATACCTTGGTTTTGTTGTTCTACAAATTTTTTTTTCTCTTTTGATCTGGCAGAAAGGAGATCTCCATTGACATTAATCATGGTTTTTGGTGGTCATTTAGGATGTAAGATAGTATGACTTATTTTTTACTTGATATATCCAATAGTATTATTGATTTATGTTCAATTTTATTATCTTTGAAAAATTATGTTGTTTAATAAGTTGTTTTTAATGGTTGTAATAATGACTATATGGTATAAGGGTTCACATCATTTTTATAAGGGTTCACATGGTGTCTAAGATAATCTAGTGTATTGGGAATGTACACAGAGTACATGTATTGGATAGAAATGTGAATATACATGGCCAATTCCTTATGATGAAAAGAATGTTTGGCCAAATAGGGTGCTAAAAACGTCCCACTTAAACATGCCTTTGTTTCATGGGTATGCCCATATGATGTGTTGGCCATACTATAGAGTGGGTATTAATTAGCTCACCCAAAACACTTTCATCCCTGATATCCAAGACTACATGGTTAAATAGAAGAACCCATGTTGTAATGACATGCCTATCCTAGTTTCTAACTCACACCACCTAAACATAAACTAGAACAATGGTTAAATGCAAGAAATCATCCTAAACATACACTATAACATTGGTTAAATGGAATAACCCATCCTTGTTATTGAATTCCATACACATATGGACAAAATACCATCATTCATGAACATCCCTATAATGCATAGGCTTTTCACAAAGCACATATCCCATTAATGTCACGAAATTCTAGTAGGCACTAATAGAAAGTTGTCATGTTTACAGGTGGAAGCTTCATAGCATTGGATAATATATTCTCAGAACTATAGAGTGGAACCCCATTCGGTGTTTTGAGGTCAACTCAACTGCACACATGAAAAAGAAGATCATTATCCATAAATAAAACCAATGTAAATATATAAATGGTGATTCATATCAGTATCATTAATAGATTTCCTTAGGAATTCTTAATCCATTATGGTGTTCTCCTGATACCTCCCTTGTTGGATTTCAAATTCAATTATCCTCATTTAACACCACTTTGAGGCATCTCTTCATTTACAATTATGTTTTGGTTATAGGATTATCTGAAATCCCAATCTTCTATATTAGTTGGAGCTATTTAATTATAAATTTCAATACCCTCAATAAATATCATACTCCTAACACTTTAATTTTCATTTATAAACCCACCTATTTAATTTTAGAACACTCCAAAGAGTCTTATTACATATGAAAACATGATTTTATTCATCCTTGAAGGTCTTGAACAACATCAAAATTGCAAAATATATGTCATCATTTTTAGAATTTAGAGTAGAGGCATAATATTTTCATATTTTTGAAGAAAAAGAAATCATATTTATGGTATTTTTAATTTGAATTTCATGTTTTCATGGTGGGGAGGGGGAGTGTGCAGGTGGAGTGGGGGATGGGGAGGGGTGGTGGGGCTGTCCATGTGGGGGGGGGGGCTGGGCTGTCCAGGTGGGTTCATGGTTGGCCAAGTGTCATAACCACTATTTAATTATGAGGTAATTTTTATTTTTTTGGTATTTTATTTTTCCCTTGTATTTACTACAGTGTTTGTAGAGAAAATATAGTATTTTCACCCAAAAATATGTGCTTTATGGTTGGAACTCATTTTAGTGAAATGAAAAAATTTTTAATACAAAACAACAACTAACATATAGAAAACTAACCAAATATCCATGCTCTCTCAATGTTTCCAGATGCCAAGGTGAGTCACTTGGATCGCTGGATTTTTGACCATTCCTCGCTTCTCCTCTATTTGTCTCCATGGGAGGAAACTCAAGAAAGGTTCAGGTTTATGAGCCAATGGAGTGGTGTACTGGGTTATCATAAGACTGTTAAGGAGATATGGGGGGACTCGATCCATGGCCACACCTGGGTGGCCATTCACAATAAGCTGGGGAGGTTAAAGAAGGGGTTGCACCAGTGGGATAGGGATATCCCACCAAGTGACCAGAATTTGGAGGAGCTCAAGAGGGATGATGAGTGTATAACAATCTAGTCTAGAGGATGATTGGGATGATTCAGTTTTTGCTAAGCATTGTGTTAAGATGAGTGGAGTGGCTGACTTGATCCTTCCCTAGGAGCGCATCACAAGGGAGAGAGAAAAGATCAAGTGGCTTCGTGGAGGAGAAAAAATACCGCATACTTTCATGCTTGAATAAAGGAGAAGAGGAGGCCTATCAAACCAAACATAGTTCTGGAGGATAGATCATACACTAACAATAGGGATGTGGTTAGGGAGATAGTACACAATTTCTTCAATGACCTCTTGGCAGGCCCAAGCTCGACCATGCCAATTGGATATCCGATAGGGGTTGAAGATTTTTGGGGATATGATCTTACCCTCATCTTAGATCATGTTAATAAAGCACTCAAAGAGATACCAGGGGAAGAAAAGATTCACAACGCCATGATGAGGCTCAATCCAAAGAGCGCTTCGGGCCCCAATAGCTTCCCAGTCTCATTTTACAGGGAATCCTAGGAAGTTTTTAAACAAGATATCATCTCTACTATCAAATAATTCTTCTACGACAGTGGCCTGCCACGGGTGGCATGCGCTACTTCTCTGATTCTTATCCCAAAGATCAAGGATCCATCCTCTCTCAGTCACTATAGACTAGTATGCTTATGAAATTTCCCTTACAAGATACTATCTAGTATTATTAATGATAGGTTGTCTGAGCGGGAATGAGCACAATGATCCCATGAAATGTTCCCCCCTCTGTTCCTCTATTTTCTGCCTTCTTCTAAATCTACGACACAATTCGAAATGGATCATAGGAGAGGGGAGTATCCTGTTTTGGTACCGAAACTGGGCTGGGTAAGTGATCTGATACCCAGGTTGTCCTGCTCCCACATTCTCGTTTAAAGAGGCAAGCCTTCATCCACATATCATCATATTAGTCCTGATGGGGAGGTGAGGGGGCTGTGCTAGTTGGGGGGGGGGGGGTTGTGTAGGGGTGAGGTGAATTACTACTAGAAGAGTGGTTGTCATATGAAGATTAAAATTGGTTTAAATAATGTTTTAGTTATTGAAACTGTTATTCAACTCTACTATAAGATTGTTGTCATATGAGTATTGAAATAGGGAATTGTAGTACATGACATGGTTGGAAGAGTTTGATGGTTTTATCTGTTATTATATGCTATTATAGGTGATTTTCATGCTGTTTTATGTTTGTTTGTATGTGTTTTTTGTGCTATTTTTTATGCTGGTGTATACTAGAGGGGCTACTGGAGGGGCTGCTGTGCAATAGTTCTGGAAATACACAATGCCAACTGTTTTAAACCATTGGTATACATGGAGAAATCACCTTTATATTGTGTTTAAAATTTAGGATAATGATCCATGGGTCATTTATTATGTGTAAGAGTCAACCCCGCCTCAATCCGAGTCACGGTGTGGCCGGTACCTCTCTAGGTGTCTCTCTTTTGTTTAAAATGGACATCATTTTAAGTGAAAACAACAAATGGCATACATAAAACTAACGAAATGCACTCGGATTGTGTTGATACTTTAGGAAAACTACCCATGAGTCATATGTGACATGTATGAGTCAACCCCGCCTCAATCTTAGGCATGGTGTGGCCGGTATCACTCAAAGTGTTTCTCTTTTGTTTAAAATGGACACGCTTTTAAGTAAAAACAACTGGCATACAGAAAACCAACCAAACATATTTGGATTTTGTTGATACATTAGAACAATGATAAAAGGGACATTTGTGAAATGTAAGAGTCAACCCTGCATCAATCTGAGGTGTAGTGTGGCCTGTACCACTTAAAGTGTCTTACCTTTATTTGAAATGAACAAAATTTTAAGTAAAAACAACAACTGGAATACGAAAAACCAACCAAACGCATTCGGATTGTGTTTATACATTAGAAAAACGATCCATGGGACATTTGTGATGTGTACAAGCCAACCCCACATCAATCCGAGGCACGGTGTGGCCGGTATCACTCTAAATATCTCTCTTTTGTTTAGAATGGACATCATTTTAAGTGAAAACAACAACTGGAATATAGAAAACAAAAAACACGCATTTGGATTGTGTAGATACTTTAGGAAAATGATCAATGAGTCATGTGTGATGTGTATGAGTCATCCCCACCTCAATCTGAGGTACGGTGTGTCTAGTATCACTCTAACTGTCTCTATTTTTTTTAAAATGGATATCATTTTAAGTAAAAACAACTGGCATACAGAAAACTGACCAAACGTATTGGGATTCTATTGATAATTTATGAAAATGATATATGAGTCATTTTTTATGTGTACGAGTCAACCCGACTATAATCTGAGGCGCGGTGTTCCCGGTACCACTCAAAGTGTCACACCTTTATTTGAAATGATCAATATTTTAAATGAAAACAACTGGCATTTGTAAAACAGACCAAATGCATTCAGATTCTATTTATAATTTAGGAAAACGATCCATGGGTCATTTTTGACGTGTATGAGTCAACCCTGCCTCAATCTGAGACTCAGTGTGCCCGGTACCACTCAAACTGTCTCACCTTTATTTGAAATGATCAACATTTTAAATGAAATGAACAACTGGCATATGAAAAACTGACCAAATGCATTTGGATTGTGTTGATACATTAGGAAAATGATCCATGGGTCATTTGTGACATGTACGAGTCAACCCCACCTCAATCTGAGGTATGGTGTGGCCTGTATCACTCTAAGTGTCTCTCTTTTGTTTAAAATGGGCACTGTTTTAGTAAAACCAACTAATATATGAAAAATTGAGCAAACATATTCGGATTGTGTTGATACTTTATCACAACGATCCATGGGTTATTTATGACATGTAAGAGTCAACCGAGCCTCAATCTGAGGCCCGGTGTGGCCAGTACCAGTCAAAGTGTCTTACTTTTATTTGAAATGGACAACATTTTAAGTGAAAACAACAACTGGAAAATGGAAAACCAACCAAACGCATTCAGATTGTGTTGATACTTTAGGAAAATTATCCATGGGTCATATGAGGAATGTACGAGTCAACCACGCCTCAATCTAAGGAACGGTGTGGGCGGTATCACTCTAATTGTCTCTCTTTTGTTTAAAATGGACATCATTTTATGTAAAAACAACTAGCATACAGAAAACCAACCAAACATATTTGGATTGTGTTGATACTTCAACACAATGATCTGTGGTCTAGTCTCACACAATCCACTTCTCATGTAAGGAAATCCTACCCCTATTCTAAAACACATGACATTTAATATGCTAAGGGAAACTATATTCCCTAAGTCACACAAGCTCATTGATACACACCCATTATCACCATCACTAAGTTCAAAGACACCCACCCCGAACCATGGAATATTATATTTTTGTTTGGTTGGATTCATTTATACATTTCGTTATTTTGGGTTATTAGCTTCTAATTTCAGAACTCAACCATGTATGTGTTATAAAAATTGCAATTTTGTATTTATTCTTAATTTTATATCACATATAATTATGTATTCAGTTTTTAATGTATTATATTCAAAATTGATTAATGTATTGTATTTATAATTGATTATTGAATTATGTATCCTTATTATATTCATAATTGATTATATAAATTTTTACTGTACAATTCACATAGCAGGACACGAAGTAGTAGGCTGCTGTGTGAATTGTACAGTTAATCCTATGCCAACAGTTTTAAACTGTTGGTATAGGTTCTGTGTGTACTTTTTACCAACAGTTCTCTTATAACCGTTGGCAAACACTTTATCTCATATCTATACCAACAGTTTACATAAAATTGTTGGTATAGTATAGATTTATTCACATATACCAACAGTTTCATTGAAACCGTTGGTATATGTCTATTGTCATGACTTACTTGCCTACGTTTTGTAAAACCTTTGGTATAATTTTTCCAACAGTTTTACAGCCTATACCAATGGTTTTCAACCATTGGTATACCTTTCATTTTCAGTAGTGTTGTACGGGTGACCTTGCAGATCACCTTTGTGCTGGACTGACCCGGGGGAGTCAGCCCTAGTGGGACCAAAGATGGTATGAGCTACCACAGAAAAGGTGCAGATCATCCAGGAGCAGATGAAGACTGAACAAAGTAGGCAGAATTCATATGATGACAGGAGATAGAGACCCCTACAGTTCGAGGATTGAGACCACGTCTTTCTATGGGTATCACCTCGATGAGGTTTGAGGAGATTTAGCCAAGGAAGTATGTTATCTCTAAGGTTCATCAGACCTTTTCAGGTCCACAGAAGATTTGGTGAGGTGACTTACCGCTTATCTCTTCCACCTCAGTGGCATCAGCTTCATGGCTTCTTGAAAATATCCTAGCTGAGGAGATACGTGCGTGACCCTTCTCACATCATCAACTATGGTGAGTTGGACATCGACGATGGGGAAAATTTTAAGGAGATTCCAGTGGAGATTGAGGATCGACAGGAGCGTGTCCTTCTTGGAAGGTTGATACCTTTGGTGAGCGTTCGCTGGCAGCACGAGAACCTCCAGGAGGGCACATTGGAGCGGGAGGCTCAGATGCGTGCTCAGTACCCCCCACTTGTTCCTTTAATTTGAGTTGTGGCTTATGGGTATGTAGAGCCCTATGTTGGGAAGAATGTAAAGACCAAGAATTTTGATGTAATTTTTTTTTAAAATAAATTGGAATTTTACAAATCTGAAAAACATGACGACGCATGAATCCAAGGCCCGAAGTGCCTAGAATGAATTTCTAAACATTATTTTGGGTATATTCAGTAAACATTTGAGAAGGTTTTTATAAATTTTGATTTTGGTGCTCAAAATTGAAATCCGAGGGAACCATTTATCTCGTAGTGCCTGTATTCACCTAAGGGGAATTTCACCTCATCGACAGTTGGTCGAGGGTGAAAGATAATTTTTGGGTTTTTCTTAGAAATAATAAAATAAAATAATAACACATTTTATTTTATTTTTTTGTAACCACCAACTTGTGTATATTGTGGTAGTGGGGACCAAAGAAGTTTTATTCTCCAAATTGAATGCTCGGTGGTGGGGACCACCCGAGCTAGTAAAACCTCCCATGAGGGGTTATGGTGGTGGGGACCACCTAAGGCTCGAACCCTCAAACTTCCAATTAAATATGGGGGAGCCTCTTTAACTCCTCCAAAATTTATTATGCCAACCCTCCCCTTTAATTAATTAATTAAGCCATCTCAATTAAATAATTCTTTCAATTTGAAATTTTTCCTACATATTTTATTATATTGGCTATCCCATATTTTTGGTGGGTTGGGGAAAATTAATCTTTGGAAAAAAGAAGGATTCATGGGAGAAAATATCTCCAACGCATAACGCTTCATCAAAAAAGAATGCCAGCTTTGACTTCTTCCTTCGGACACCATCCAAGGAGGAACGTCTTCGACTACAATGTACTGACGCACGATCCCGGGATTGTAGGTGTCTGGTGGAAAAGACCAACGTTTAAAAATTCTTCTTCTTCCTCGCGACCTCGTCGATGTCATCAAGAGAACGAGGTAAGGGTTTATTTGTACTTGTTTATCACTTCACATTTTCACCCCTTATATTTTATTTGTGGGTTGGAAACAATCATTGCGGGAGGATAGGATTTGACATTCATGTTCAAGTTCATGTTGATCCATATGCTACCACCCAAATGCGGAGGGTACGGGCCAAACCAACATGGCCCGACACTTTCAGAAATTCTAGTGGTGTTCTTCACAATGGAGGAGGATGAAAACCATCCATGGTTGGGGTACGGGAATGGCGGTCGGCACCACCGTTGGCTGCGACGAAGGTGACGGCGCCGCCCGGCGGCCACGACCGCATCCCCCTGGCCAAGGTGCCGCCCCGCGGTTGGACCGCCATCCCGTAGCTGGACCGCCACCCCGCAGATGGACCACCATCCCGCAGCCCGACCGCCGCCCTGTAGTCAGACCGCCGCCCCGCCGGTGAGGCGCCATTCTGCGGACAAGGCGTCGCCCCGCAGATGAGGCGCAGCCCTGCGGACGAGGCGCCACCCTATGGCCGGCCCGCCGCCCCGTGGCTGAACCCCCTCCCCGTGGTCACGTAGGCACCCATGGCCCTCTGTTGCCCCTCGCGGCCTGTTGGGCTAAAACCAATGGGTCTGTCCGGGTTGGCCTAGGTCGGGTCGGGCAGGGTCGGTCCGACCGGGTCAGACTAGACCCGGGCCCACTATGACCCATTTAAATTCTTTTGGCCATAACATTGGCACCAGACGCCCGCTTGATGAACCATCGGTGGTGCTGCAAATCATAGAGATAAAAGGCCTCTTTGAGTATACCCCAATGGAGTTTTGGATTATGATGTGGAATAGTCAGGATGGATTGAGCACGAATCCAACCAAGCCCTTGGGACTAAAAGGCTAAAAACTCATAGACCGGGTGTCAGATTGATGCGTTGTCTGTTACGTTGAGACCCCTATGATGTGGAAGACCTTTGAGATTCATTTTAGTGGGACTTAGTGGAATATAGAGTGTCTACCAATAGCTTGTGTAGTGTATCCTCCCGGAGATGAGCGAGGATAGTGCGGGAACCTAGTAGCTAGCTGAGACTTGATGACTGCTGACCATTTCAACTCTCAGTGACTTGAAGGGCCCACTGGGCAGCGTCTCTCTGTGATGTGGAATAACCACTATGGGGAGCGCCATTGTGTGACACATTAGACACATGGTAGTCGACAGGAGGAGTACCTCAGTATGCTACAAGGAGGAGCACCTTTGTGTGATGCTGCAGACCCATGGTACTCGACATGGGAAGTACCTCAGCAAGTCACGAGGGGGAGTGCCTCTATGTGACATGACAGACCCACGATACTCAACAGGAAGAGTACCTTAGCAGTCAAAGATTAGTGGGAAGTGCCTCTATGTGACACGGCTGGCCCACTATACTCGATAGGGAAAGGGTTCACTAGCAGTTTAAGTGTTCGGCGATGTGATAGGGGATGTTACTTGTTACTACCCCTAGAATAAAACTTGGTGTGAGAAGAGTCAGTACCCTTGTGTTTTCTTTATGATTGAGATGGATTACTTTATAACTTAGGTATATGTATAGGCATATACCTAAGTAGGGTTATCTGTTGATTTAATACTTTGTGGTTTATCCTTGGTGGTTTTTGGGAGATCTTGAGGGTCTCAGGGTCCCTATTGAGTATCGTTATACTCACCCTTTCATGGGCTATGATCGCACCTTGATGTGTTGGATGAAGATGAAAGAAAATGCAGACAGAGTCTGAGAATACTCTGACTGGACGATGTCTAGAGGTGGACCATACGGCGTGTCGGTATATAGAGGATACAAGTGGACATAGAGTGTTGAGGAGGCGATCTGTACCTACCCTACATGTATGAATTTTGGAGGATGACCCAGTAACTATCTATCCATTTTCTTCAGTTGTATTGTATCACAATTGTACTTGTACTTTCTAGTTGGGAATGTATTCTGGCCCCTTTTTCTTATTGCACTCACTCAGTTTATAGTTCAGTTTACTTGTGTTCCTATCTTGTTGTGTGCTTGGTTATGTGTTCTTACAGGTTATAATGACAATGCCTTCCCAGTTTTAGCGAATACACCTTCAGTGCCAGTCACTTGACCCAAGACTATGGAAGGTGGGATTGGGGTAGTCACGACACGGGCCCAGGGGACGGGTCAGGACATTATCTTCCCTAAGGTGTGGCGGCAGTGCGTTTGATGTTTCACACCAAGTTTTAAGGGTTTTGACACATAAGGTAGGTGATTCCATTGGAAACCATTTCATGATTATTTGTTTAGATTTTTTTACTATTTTTTCATGTTCCTCATATGCTGTGTGTGGGGAGAAAACAATTTTTGATGTATTTAGTTATGTATTTAATTCTATAATTTCATTTTTGTTTGAAGTTGTGAACTTTTCAAATGTAACACATGTGATATCTTTTGTGGTAGTTTTATAAAATATGAAATTGATTAATTAGTTGTCTAAAGGGGATGAAAATTCTTTTTTAAATGACTTGGTGTTATGTGGGCCTTAGAAGGGGGGTTTTAAATTGGTTTAATGTGTAAAACTTGTTTATACTTCTTGAGAGCATTTTATGAAGAAGTGTGTTTTCAAAGGTATCTTTTGTTGTATTATTCAAGGTGATTTTATAACACATTACTGTGGTTTTATAAATCTCTCTAGGGATTCCAATTCTCTTTTGGATTGGTATTGATGTGATTTGACGTTCAAAGAGTGTTTTAGAAATGGGGTTTGTAGGAAAAACATTATTATACCCCTTGGGTAGGTTTTATAAAAATTTTAAATGATTTAATGAGTTACATAAAGTGTGAAAAGGATTATTATGTACATTTATGGTGGTATTATTCCCATAAAATATGTTTTTGGATGATAAAGTGGTCAGTTTCTATGAAAAACATTTTGTTAATGTTTTGTAATTTGTCAATGGGATTTATGAAATTGGGATATGGGTACGAAACCTATTTTGGGCTGTTTTGTGTGAGTGTAATGTGTAAAATGGACATTGTTTATGAAAAGGGTAATATATAACATGTGAGTGGGATATTATATGATGTTTATAATCTTGGGAAAGATTTTATAAAACTATTAAAGGAGTTGTTGAATTGTGAAAGATATGCAAAATGATTTGTGGGCTTTTTTGTTGCGAGTTGGATTTCAAAATGAATTTGAATGAAAAGTTGATTTTTGTGGCTTGTGTGGTATAAATGTTCATTTTTTGGGGAACTTGGGATGTGGAAATGATATTTTTATGTGTAAATCATATTTTTTATCTTGTGGAACTTGTTTGAGAACATGAGGAAAACCCGAGTATCTAGGTGAGTGGGCATGTACTAGTATGCTAGTGATCCTGTAGGGTTTGGCCACAGTTTTACTTAGCATAATTGGCGCTTACAACCATAACTAAACTACGATGATAATGATTGGGGACTAATAGGTTATGGGTATATTCCCTACTAGAGGCTCATGATTGGGGATGGATATTATGATGGTTAATCTCACCGAGATACGAGGTACCTGAGACCTACAATGAGCTAGTGCCTAGGGGTTATTTCCTATTTCTTGTGCTTGTTAAATGATTTGTGCTTATAGTTAGCATATGGTATAAATGGAAGGAAAAAATAAGTATTTTTTTCCATTTCCTTCAAAAGTGTTGATTATTTAAAATTTCCCACTTGAAAACTGCTTTTATTTAATGTTTCATCCATAAGAAATTGTAACTAGCATTTCATGTTGTTGAAAACATGCAATCTTTTCTTGTTTTAAATGTTTATCACATAAAATATATTAGAGGTGGTATCATTCTTGGATTTATATCACGCCCTAATTACACCTTTGGGTGTAAGTATACATGGTTATTTCTATCATTGGTTCGCGTACAACGTTTGTGCCAATGCATCTGGTTTAGCGGTCCATCATCTTTTCATGTCGTGGAGATGGCTTGAGGGTGGTGCCTCTTGCCATGTGGAGATTCATGGGCTATCTTTTAATGGGTTTTTACCTTTTTAATGGTCTATAATAATTGTTTAAAATTGTGTAGTACAGTTCTAAATTTTAGTAAATGATGTTTTGGATTGAAAAATCCAGATTTGGTTTCTTGGTTTCGTTTGTTGTTTTATGTTTATAAATTTGGGAAAATCATTTCCAAAATTATTTTTATGATACCCGAGCACTAGTGATCGCCCGTGGGGATCGGGAATGCCTATTAGGACTTATCATGGGCTGGGTGGGGTGCTGGTTTTGATGGAAACCTGATCTGGTTCGTGAAAACTCTTTAGTGTATAAGATATATCAAAATAATATATAAATTTATGAATGTCAAATTTTAGTGAGTTGATGTTCTAATTGATATAGTATAGTCACACTGAGAGGGGATTGAGTTATTTAGTGTAATTCTATTTTCAATTAATTCTTTTCACTTAATTAATTTTATCCTTTACACTATTTATGATGAATGGACCTTGTAAAAAATCATAAAACACAACCACAAATTATACAAGATAGATGGAAAAAAAATCACAACACATGCTATTTTTACAAAGCTCGCCCCAAATGTGGGTGACTATACCCCAGAAATGTCTAGGCTGAGTCTTAGACACAAGTTATTCACTAATATAATAAATTTATTACACATGGGAAATGTATCATTCATGGCCCTTAAGGTGATCAACCAAAATACTTAATGTCACCAAACTAGTTCTTAGTACCGACTCCCACACGTTTACAATTGTACTACCAACCATATTCTTAAAATAAATCAACATTATTGTTTATATTTTCACAAAATCACAGTGATAGAAATTTTTTCTCAACTATTGTATTTGACGTCCAATGGATGTTAAAAATAGAGCATATACCTCAAAATTCTAATTAATAATAAAAATGGGAAACTCATTTAGTCTATAGTAGGAACATTCAAATCAACTTCTTTCTATTCAATCTATTTCAATCATTCTGAAATTATCCATCATCAATAGATCCTAATTATTCAAGACACTAAATTTATGGGATATTTAATAGTAATATAATAACACCATTCTCTCTCTATCTCTATTTTATTTTCTTCTTCTTCAATGCCCAAGATATCTTCATAGAAACACTTCATCGGTTCCTTCATCATAATTTATTTTCTCTTGTTTTTATTTTTATCAACATAAAATAATTATGTAGATTATTCTCCATGTTTCTAATATAAAACTCTTGAATATGTATCATTATGATTCCATCAATTAAAATGGTTCACAAAATCATTAAGAAAATATAATAATTTTGATATTTATTAATGAAATTAAAATATTCACTTTTAAATACCTGTAAATATCATAAGAATGAAGTTTTAATTAGTCTCATTCAATTATCTTTAAATATAATTATTCTAGTTTCTCGTTTGGATTAAATAAAATTTAATGTTACTTTTTATCCTTTTCTTTATTGTGTTTCAGATAAAATAAAACCTTGCAATGAAAAGATTCTTATCACAACATGAGATAATTATCCTTTATATTTAAATATTATTTACTTATGGTAGTTCATTTGAATTATGTAATTATATAATCATTAATAAAAAAATAGAGGTGAAAGATATTCCCACGATACGTCACATTCTTAGAATATAAACCCACATTTCGCATTGCATTCCACAAAATATAGTTATATTAATCTACATGATGTGATACCCGAATTCAAATATAGGATTGAATTGAGATTAATTACTCAATTTTTCATGATGTTTATTAATTTAGGTATTGTTTCAAAATCATAATATTTTATCTTCTAATGTTTTAAATTTCATTTTTTCATTTTATACATGTAATATCATACTCAAAATTATTCACAAAATATCCTTAGAACTCACATAAATCTCCCCTAAAATAATCAGAAAATTTTTTTATGAGAGTATTTTGTTCAGACATATTATTTTTTAAATTATAATTTAATCATATACATGTTCATTATACTCATATCTAACCTATTAAAATATCATATTACTTAATCATATCTTGGTATCTTTAGAACATAATCTTCTATAACAGTTTTATTGTTCAGAATTACTCTAACATATACATTGAGATTCTATATTTATTAATATGTATCCTCTATTATTTAATAAATACACATATATAAAAGTATATATTATAAAATTTATTCTCCCATTGATATTTTAACATTCAGAGTTAATCTCACATAGCTCTGTATCTCATTGATTTTGACTTTTGTAGTTATTTTAGCTTCTAGGAGTTTATATTCTATATCAACATAATCTTATAGAGTTAGTTTCACGTGAATATATTATAACTTCTAGAATTATTCTTTTGAGTCATGGTTTTATCATATGTAAAAATATTTAATCATATCTAACATTGAAAACTATAGATTACTCTTATGTAATGATAATTATATGGATTTATTGCAATATAGTCTTCTAATTTCTAGTTTACTTTTATATAGGTATGTAAAAAACTATATTACTCTTACATACAAATAACATTATCAATATCTTAAAAATATACTACCTAGAATTTTATGAAATTATTCATAGACCTCATCACCCCAAAATCATTACCAAGCTCTTTCAGTGACTATGTAAAATATATTAGATTATGTTCATAACTATTCAACAAAAGTCTATAGTATTTGAGGATGTATAAAGTTTAATATTCTCAAAAAATACGCTTATAGGAAGTGAATTAATTAATTATCAATTATATATAGCACAAGATTCATAAATTCATAACATCTGTAAACTCTTGCCACAAACATAAGAACTCTTTTAGAAATTCAATAAATATTCTACTTACTCAATATTTCCCCAGTCTTTTATCATTATAAAAGTAACACTTACACTCTATGCATTTTTATTTATTCCAAAACAGAAGGATGAATAGTTTCTAAAACCCAAAAACATATTATTCATAGATATAGAATATTTATCAATATAGATTCTCTAATGAGACATATATTCTTCTCAAATTTAATCCATTATAACAACTTAATCACCTATCTCAATATTTTTTAAGACATAATAATATATCTCTAATGAACGATTCAATGGAAAACAACATTGGAATTAAAATATGTAACTAAAACCATAAACCTCTTCATTCACATGGTTATTCTTCATTATACAACCCATATTGACATCCTTACTTAATGACAAGAAATTTTTTTTAATCATAATCCAATAGGATCTTCAATCTCCCCTTTGGGTTTGTTTTCAATACCCTTAACTAAATTAAAGTTAATATATTATCGCAATATATTCTCTTTTACCTCTTCACTGAAAATAAATACAAAAGTTATTCTGTTTATAGTGGTATCACTATTTTATAATATTTTTTCATAAATTAATCAACATTAGGTCTATATATGATATTTAGTGTAGAAAATTAATTAGATTAATTAAGACATAATTTTTTTCCATAAAACCACCTAGCATGTTATAACAAATCAGAAATATTCTTTCTAGATATGTTCAATAATAATTTATTTTACATTCTCAATATGATTCATACACTCATATCAATATTTAGATTAAAAATATTCAAAATAAATTGGTTTATTAGATTCCTACACATATATTTCTCAATAGTTTTACACCATTATTTCTATTTATTAATCATACTCCACAATTTGATTTAACTGTTATAAATATAGGTAATATATCAATAATTCGATATCAGTGATTGATTTTACACATTATAGATTTCAAATTTCATAGAAAATCAGGATATCTAGTATATTAAAACACCAACTCCACATCACGTGGTAAACAACCTTAATTATATACCATAACTGATACTAATTTAATTTTTTACAAAATGGAAACAAATATTTAATTTTAAATCATAGTATGATAAGTAAATCATCTTAATTTAAAAACCCCATATCTTTCTAATCCTCTCAATGAATAGAATTTATGTTTTTTCCCTTCATTGAAAAATAAACATTCCAAAAGTTAAGTGAATAAGTTGGGATAATTACAAATAATTAGTGTGATAGAAAATGTTTAGAGTTTTTTGAAAATAAAGAAAAATATTTTAAAGAATCATCAATTTTGTGATAAATCTTCATGCTTACCCCTCCTTTGATTTTATAAACATGGATTTACTTGTGAAGAATTGTATTCATTCATTCTCTATATTTCTCCTCACAGGGAATTAGTTTTTAAACATTAATTAAAATGATACATATGTTATCTTACAATTTATCCATATTATTATTTAATTATAATTGTGTTTCCCAATTAATCATGAATTATTCATGGATATACTCAATTTTTTTTTGATATTCCACATAATTTTTCAAAAAATCTTGGGTAACCCTTCTATTTTAACTTAGTAATAATTTAAAATACTTTACCACAAATATCTTCTTCAAAGAAAGTTCTTTTTATTTTGTTATTGTAATAATTCCCTTTATTAGTCCATCTTACTTCCTTTATCATTAATGTTCCGGGATTTTTAACAAATTTCCCTCATGTGGACATTCTTTCCATATAAAATTAAACTTATATTCAGTTTAGCATCAATATTAATAATGTTTGGTGTGTTTTTGTTAACAATTATCTTCTTCATACACCATAGGGTGAAATAAATTTCTATTCTCAATTATTTATTTCTTATCATGTGTATTATTTCTTATTTAATAGTATATTAATTTAACTTTGTTGTTATAAATAACCATTCATCCTCAAAGAAACCAATTTTTTTTCAAAGTCATTTTTTTTCATGAAATTCAAATAATTTTTAATGGTCAAAGCTATCTTATACTTTTTATTTTAACTCATGTAAATAGGATATCTCTTGACTTATACTTTGAATCCCTTTTATATAATACATCACTATACACCGATGATTGATATGATATTCCAATAGTTAACGGAATTATGTTAAAGAAATTATAGAACTAATAATAACCAATGAATTTTGTATAGGATGAGGTAAATATAGAAACATGGGGGTTGAAATTACATTATAAAAATTTACAATTAATGTGAGATAGAAAAAATAATAAATACAATATAGTGGATGTTAAGTGGAAATATAAAATTAATAATTATAAAATTATGATGATATTTAATTGATTAATTCACTTGATAATTAAAATGATATATGATAAGACTAACATCAGTATTATAAATTAGAGTGATTATGAAATCAATGTGATTGTTATAGTTTGGATATAAATTGAGATGAATAATTTCATTATTAATTAATCATATAATCGTAGAGGATTTAGGAATATAGAAATTATATTATAAGGAAGTTTGATAAGAATATTCAATAAATAAATAAATAAATGAGAGAGGGAGGTATTTGATAAATAAGTTCAGCAATATCTTAGTGTTCATCCATACATCTACCCCCTCAGTTAAAGCTGTTTTTGTTATTAGTTCCATTATTTTAATGCAGATATTGAAACTCATTTCTCCATTTACTTTTTAAGGGTTTTTAAAGAAACATTTCTCCCTTATATTACTATTTTTAAGAAAAATTTGATTAAGATCCCTCACATTATCGGTTTTAAGCATTTTCCCTTAGTTTGGGGTGTTGAAAACGCTTTGTACAAGAGTGGTGAGAAAATATATATTTTCCTAGGGAAAATATATTAAAAATAGACACCAGTTTATCATATTAAGGATAATAATAATAAAGAACAGATATTTAGTGGTGATGTAGATGAGAGAATAAAATTGAGATATTTTATATACTCTCTAGAAAGGACTCATTGAGATTGGTGTAGATTCTCACTTTGATTTGATGTTGACACAATCCAATTTGTCACTCATTATAATAGTTATCTTTATGTAATTATGGAATCGTATTTATATCCTTGAATAGGTTTCGAAAAATACCATAATTATTCATGATCATCAAGTATCATAAAATTCCATTGTACTATTGTGAGTTCCGCCCAAATTAAGACATTTCACATGATATTTTAATTCCAACAGGTGGCCATTTCGATCCCATTTGGAACTCTGTGTGCTTCTTAGAGGTACATAGGTGGTATACACCACTGGAAATATGATGGCCTTCAAGTAAAACATGAAAATAAATATTCATCATTTGGATAAACGGTTTCTATCTATTGGTTTGCAGGTGGGTCTGTTATAAGAATAATGGTTTTGTCTACATGGAATCGTATTTCTAGGGCATTCGGATGTTTCAAAACATCCGAAAGAAATTTTATCATCCCTTTGTTGTATATATTTTTTCTGATAACTTCTCTTAAATATTTCAACACATTCATCTAGACCTTAAAAAGATATAACAATGATCCTTCAATTTAATAAAGATTTCAAAACGATTCATTAAGTGGAACATGATTCCTTTAATGATTCCTTAATTCTTTGTCATGTTTTTAAAAAGGTATTTTGATCATATTATTTGGTCTTATAATTGAATTTCACTATGTTTAAGTATTATAACTATAAATAAATCGAATAAAAATATCTTACACAACATTGAGTGTTTTTGAGAAAGAAAACAAATTTGAGAGAGAGAGTTATAATAATCTCCCATTTTGATGAATACAAACAGTTGAAATAAAATAATACATCAATAGTAAATATTTCGACATTATTTATCCATTTTGAATTTTCAAAATGATTAATAGAAATTAATAAATAATTAATCTTTAATATATTACCATCACTTCAAAGATAAATATAAAATTCAATAAATACTCCAACTTTTCATGTTAGGAAAGCACCTTTGTCGAGGCATTGAAAGAGGAAATGAAAACATCCCCATGTGAGATGTAGACACACTAATAAATTAAAGAGGTATGATTTAAATATTAATAAATATATTAAGGAATTTAATATCTATGAAGGACATAAATGATTAATAAACAAACCAAATATTATAATATATAAAAGACAAGTCATGAAAACAAATAATTTTAATAATATAATTTTTTTGAAATATAAATATAGAAATTAATTTAAGAGAAATATGAAATGATTATGAAAAGGTGAAATCCAACTAAGTAAAAAATTAAAATATTGGGGTCATTCATAAATTTTTATGGATTTTCTAGTATGCAAGTATTTCAAAAAACATGATGGTAAGATATAAAAAGTACAAATTATATAAATTAAACTATATATTGGAAATTAATTATATTTTATTGAAAATAATATTCTAAATTCATATATAATATATATAACTATAGTATAATATAGTAAAATCAATAAATAGAAGAATATATAGGATAACAAAAAATGAAAATACCATTGCATAAAATAGTCAACACTTTTTATCCAAAAGAAAAATGGAAAAATGAAACACATTCGAGATTAAAGAAATATATACTTTTTAGAAAAAAAATAGTGTTGATTGAAAAAAAAATTCAACATTGGGAATGCACTATATGATATGAAAATGAATATTGATTGAATTGTCTTGAAAAATATTAATTGCAAGTTCCTTTTGGTAACCATGTGAACATTGGTAAGACAATATTAGCTAATAGGGATTTAAGAACCCAAACATGTTTAATATTATAATTTCTATTAGAAATTTTAGAAGAAATAAAAATAGATTAATAACTAACATATATTCATTTTTCAAAATAACAATCATTAAGAGTATACCAAAATTTCCAAAAATAATTACAATCTTTTATTTGGGAACATACACTTACAAAAGCTGTTTTTTATGAAAAATTATTTGAATTTAAAATACAAATTATAGAGTTACCATTGTTATAATATTGATAAAACTAAGTCTTATTAATATTTTAATCTTAATGAATAAATGGAGCACGATAATTTATATTCTCTTTCATTTAGGATTAGAAATTCTCAAAGAGAGGAATATTTTTCAATTTCAAAACCAAAACATCCTTTTCATTAGAGATAAGATCATTTTCATTAAAATTTCTATCCTTTCCATTAATAAAATTTTTATATTTATTACTGAGTTAATTTTATTTATAAATGACTTCTTTATAAATATTATCCAATTAGTTCAGTTAATTAAAATTTCATGAATAAGAGGATTAATGAGAGGAAGAGGAGAAATGAGAAGGAAAGTGAGAGATAGAAAAAAAAATTGTTGAAGTAAACACATCACCTAACTTGATTTATGATATGAAGAATTTATCACTTGATGAATTTGTGGTGGTTTAGTTAGGTGAGTATTTACCATCACTCTTAGTTGAGAATTTATGAGATTTATAACCTTTCCTATTTTTATTAATATTATTTTTTGGTATAAAAAATTCCAGACACATTTTCCCATTATTATTGTATTCGTAGAAAGTCACTTATCGTCTATTTTTCTTGTAATTATTTACATAAGGGGTATATTAATTATATTTCATGTGTTTTTCAACTTGTTTTCCAAATTCTCTACTTAGTATTAATTTTTAGATGAATCATCTTTTTCAATTTATTTGAAGAAAATATCCTTTTTAGATTCATTGGCATCAAAATATTCTTTTAGAGCTTGATGCTTCATCGTGATTTTGTACATAATAATTGATATAATAAAATATTTGATCATATTATTTTTATTTCCTTTTGTTTGTCTATATCCAAGACCTTGGGTTCCGAATTTCATTGTAGGACCTAATATATATTTTGTTAGAATGGTTTCTGTAGACAAATCCCCACCACGAGACTTTCTATTATTTCATATGTCTTTAAATCATGTAAAAAACTATTAATTGTTTCATTAGAATTCATATAAAAGATTTAAAAATATTTTTTATACATGTATAATCTAGTATTTTTAACTCTCTTTGATTCTTCATGAGTGAATTATAGAAATTTACTTATTTAATGTATAGTCTATCATATAGAAAAATGATTAAATTCGTTTTTTTCAAGAGAATAGTGTAGAGAATTCATTGATTTTATATTAAGATGAAATGATTTAATATCATAATATTCCCATTTATCATATGGTTATTTTTTAGGATAATTTTCATGTATAACAATTTTATAGACATGATAACCAATACTGCTAAGAAAAGTTGACATGTGATTTTTCTAAAATGAATAATATGTGTCGTTAAAGAATGGAGCAAGTGAATAATAATTTGATTCCATCTTTGTCAAATATTCACATAAAACTACTTAGGAATCAAAATAAGTTTTCATTTGATAACAAATATAGGCCAAGCTAAATATGGAAATAGGTCGGGGGGGGGGGGGTTGGTGAATTTAATTAATAAAAATTAATAATTAACGTGAGATGGAAATCAAAAAAAAATATAAAAATTATTTTTGTAGCATAAATATAAAACTAGTATCAAAACTATGAAATAAATTAATTATAAAGTGATGGTGATATTTAATTCATGAATTATTTTAATAATTAAATTTAGATACTATTAGTGTGAGTTCTTGATTATTAATTAATGTGATTTTGAAATATAT
Source organism: Viscum album (assembly GCA_963277665.1). Classification (NCBI taxonomy): domain Eukaryota; kingdom Viridiplantae; phylum Streptophyta; class Magnoliopsida; order Santalales; family Viscaceae; genus Viscum; species Viscum album. Next base: position 80,541,448 of record OY728160.1, on the reverse strand, counting down.
AAGATCATGATAATTATGATATTAAATAAAAATAAAAATTACAATGTTAATTAAATAAGTGTTGTAGAGACATGTGTATCAAAATTAATATATGATGCGAATGTATATGAATATGAAATTAAGAAATAAATAAAGGATGGTGATATAGAGAAATTTTATAAAGGTGTTTGAAAATACCTTGGTGTGAGACCCTATGTATCCTCCCCTCAAGTTTTTTGGTTTTCATTATTTCTTATTTTAATAGGGATCAAAAAAAAAATTCTACCTTATGATTTCATGGTTGTGGAATGAAACCCATATAGCATTCTTTAACAATAATAATCACCTATTGATACTAATCCTGCACTTTTTCAACTGTCTGAACATGCCCCTCGCATTATCATTGCGTGCACCCTTTGGAGAAGAGAGGTGAGAAAAGAGATATTTTATTTTCACAAATACATTAAATATTCTCTCCCTAATATATAAATATGGATAGTAAGTATTAATAATATATAGATAGGTAATGTTGATTATATTCTAAAATATTTAGATTTTGTATAGTCTCCTAAAAGGATGCTTTGAGATTGGGGGATATGATCACTTAAATTTGATGTCAGATTGTTCCAATTTTCCATTCATTCCACTATTGACCTTAAAGCCTCCAAGGAATATTATTTATATCCTCCAAGAGGTCTAGGGACATTCTATAATTATTTTATATCCTCAATCATCATAAAATTCCATTTTAGAGCTACATGTCCCAATAAAATTAAGATCATTAACTTGTTTTTGAAACACCACTGAGAAGCCAGTACAATCCCAATTGGTAGACAATGTTCTTAATTGAGTTTCAATTCTTATATAAAAACTCCATAGGCTGTTAAATTTATTTTTTTTGTAGAACCATTTTTAGTAGATTCATCAACTGTCCAGCCAGTGGGTTTTTGTTGGAATGGTGGGTCTATCCACAATGTGCCAGCTACCAAATTCCTTATACTAGCTAGCTAGTGAATCAAGATATAATAAAACATATACATAACATTATATAATTAATTTGGTACAACTATTATATATGATAGATTATATTTATAAATTCAACACACTCATCAAGACATTAACATGATATAATAGTTATCCTTCAATATCATCAATATTTCAACAAGATACACCTAATTCAAAATGATTCATCTAACGAGTCTTTAATGATAAAACACAATCTTCTAATTGTATTTTGATCAATTAGTTTTGTCTCAGAAATAATTTTTTTTATTTTTCAACATTATAACTATATATAAATCCAAATGAAAATATTATATAAAAAATTGACTGTTCGTGGTCATGAAAAAAATCAGATAGGGAGAGGTACACCATCTTGATTTTTTAAACATTAGTAGTAATCTAGAAAAATTTAACTCCTTGAAAATTTTAAACTAAAAAACCATTATTCATAGATGTTTTTAGGAGAAAATCATGTTATTGCTAACATCCACCCACGTTGTAATGGTGGTGTTCCTATAGTTTTTCAGCACTGATATTTTTCTATATTATTTTCTTAAAATACACATGCGAATACAACATTAAAAAAAACATAATTTTTTTAAAAAAGGATTACTATTTATTTTAAGTTAAAATGGAAATATATTTTGATGATTTTAATCTCTTATTTCCACTATAATGAGTATTTTTTGAATCAATACTCTTATAAACAACATCTATGGATACACCTATTCTCTTAGCAGTTTGGGAAGACTTAACCTATTTCATTTCTATAATTATCAGTTTATATGAAATTCAAGACACATAAAAATACAAGATTTTTTAAAAACCTAAAAATATTTAAATATTTCATTCAATTATATATTCATCATCTCACTTTCTTTTTCATGCATCTTGCACATTTCATATCTGTGATTTTCAAGTACATTCAACATTTTGGACTTTATTTTTAATACATAAAATCTTGACATCAATGGAAGCATTATGTGATTATTATAGTGAATTTATTCAATATTCATATTACTTCAGATTATTAATTTTTTCATAAACATAATTTTATAATTATTCATATTCTAAGGGGTATTTTTATTGAATGAATAATAAATTTTATTCCCTATCCTCCTTATTTTGACATGATTTTTACACATATGGAACTTCTCATCTATTTCCTTCTCCATGTAATCAATATCCATATCCAGTTATCTATTCTCTTTATATATATAGTTTTTTAACTCAAATTTATTTATAAACGTAAATGAGACCTTTAACAAATAACCATTAATTTTAGAATATAAATAACCCATGGATTCATTAGGCACGTCATCATTACCTCTGAATTTTAAATCTTCAAGATGATAATTATCAATAAATATGAAAAAAAATTACCAAATAGATTAACTTAAACTAGTGTTAATTATTTAGTCCCTTTTATCTAAGATGAGCTATATCTCATCTTTTTCTCCAATTTTATTCTTTTTATTCAATGTACTAGTAGATGTAACCCACACAATTTCTCTATCATTAAACTAACAACCATCTTCAAATATACACATCATATTTGAATGATAAAATAATTTATGAAATCGAAGGTAGATATGTTATTAACTAACACCACCTGAATTAGACAACAATCTAGTATATTTAAACTTAGGGGGGACTCAATATTATATATGTTTTTACAAATTATTTTAATTTTATTAATTTGAAAAACTAATCCTCTTAGGATAAATGTATAGTTTATAAATTAGGAAACAATAACACACCAAAATAAAGATAAAAAGTAATTTGCGCATAAAATAATATATCATAATACGTTTTACCCTGTAATTTGGGTGAGTACATCCTTGATGTGTTTAGGTAATTTATGAGACATGACTGATTAATTAATATCATAAAGTAATAAATAATGTGGTTGCTTTCATCCTTGATCCCTAAGGATATCTCATTAAATCCTTATAGTCACCCAACAAGTTCTTTATACATACTCATTATATGTAAAAATGGTACTCCCAACAAAACTATTGAACATGATCTTCAATATTATTTAGGATTTCACAATATCATGTTGATGGATCTTTGTCCCCAACTAATGTATTCAAATTCCAATGTATTTTCAATATCTGAACATAAACATCATCCTTATCGTTAATATTCCTAATGATCCATTCATATTTATTATGGTAAGAACGTTCAGATTATATGATTACTCTTGAATCAACATTGAGACTTTTTAAAATCTTAAACTTTAGTAGCTTATCATTTTTTAGGATTCATGATGTATGTGATATTCAATAGAGGTAGAATAACATTCTTCACTCTCTTAATATTTATTTTACTTATTCAATACATAATATATCATCAAAGGGAAACATTATTTGTTCCACTATATCTACATATTCTCTCTTATTATTATAAATATTTTTATAAATTTATAATAATCACATGGATTATTTTCTTAATTTTTTAATATTATAACTAAGTTATATTGAATAAAATGATTCTATTATTAAATTATTATCAATGATTACTTAGGAAAGTATCCCATATTTAAATTTAAATGAAGGGGTTCAAATATTAATAAATTAAATAAAGAAAAACTATTTCGATATATTCTTATTTTTTATCATTAGGATAATTTTCAATCTCAATATTCAATTTTCTACATTTTTTTCAAATGAATTTTCAGTTCCTATTTATCCACATCTTCATGTACTTTATCTGTTCATATAAACTCATATTATTCTAATATAAAACAATTGGATAAATTTTTCATGATATTAGTTTAATCTTATATATCCTTTCAATCATTCCATGGTACTCTTATGCAGGTTCAAGATACCCATAATTAGTCCTTTGATATCTTATATTATTCTTATACAACTTTATATCTTATGAAACTAATCCCCTATATTATCTGCATCCTCTATAATTATTCTAATATAAAATCTATGTTTTTTTGAGTTTTTCTGATATATCCTTACATTTCTATATCTACTTTTACTTATCAACACATCTTACAACAATTTTACATTCATAGATGTTGATTATTATAGAGTTTATCGCAGACAATACATTATCTTCTAGATTTAATTTTCGATAGATATTGTAGATTCCAAAGTTAATATTCCACATCAATTTAATCTTATAGAGTTATTAGAAGTTAGGTGTGCTTCAACTTATATTTTTATTATTCTACAACTCGATTTTATATTCCATATATTCGTTGAATCATATATTGCGTGGTTGAATTGATATTACTCATTTGAAATTCATGTCTAATAGATTTATTCATATATAGATTTATATATATGTTTTACTCAAACATTGGAACACAAATTGATAAACTACAATGTATTTTATCATGTAAGAACATAAAATTTCATATATATATTTATTCATATATATATATATATTCATATATAGATTTATATAGAGGTTTCTAAAAATATTTTTAATTAATCTCTACAAAATAAAAATCACCTCAAAGCATATAATTTTTTTTAAAAAAATTATAAGAATATTTCTAAAAATATTTATCAAAACTAAAATGTATTTGATCATGTAAGAACATAAAATTTCACAAAAAAATACTATTAATAGCAATGAATTAATTAATTTTATGATAAATACATCACCATCCTCCAAACATCGTAAATTATTTAAAATTTAGAAACACATTTGATAACTCCATTGGATTATGTTAATAAAGATTCCAAATCCTCAATATTTACTTTGATTTTATCATCATAAATTTATCACTTCCACTCCATGCATATTTCATTGGAAAAAAATTTCTAGGTCGAATTCCCACCATAGTCAATCATTATCCTATTAATAGATACAAAATATTCAGAAATATGCATTCTCTAGTGAGTCTCATATTCTTCCCTTTGTGAATCCATGATAACAACTCAATCCTTTATCTCAAAATAATTTTTGAACATAAGAACGGATCTCCAATATCTTGTATAATGATATAGAACATTTTATCTCCAAGATGTATCATAAGAATTCAACAACTTCCTTCATTGGGTTATTAATCATCACCCAAAAAATATTAACATTAATAATTATTGATAACAAATACAATCATTGTCACAATATAATTGGAACTTTATAATGTTTGGTATCATTGGAATATTTTTAAACCCAAAACAAAATTTTGAACATAATGACAATGGCTTATTCCAAAAAAATTGTTTGAGAAGTATTAGTTGGATCTGGGTGTCCAGCTATCTCCATTTAACTAATTGGTTTATATTAGGTACCCCAAATCATATAAGGTAATTTTCATTCCACATTTGGAGTTTAATTAATGAACTCAACAAGTGGTATCTTATTTTATATGTGGTTTATGGAAGGCTATTATATCTCGTATGGTTTTATGGGGTGAGTTAATATTTCTATTTTTTATCCTTATAAGATATGACCTTGGGGTTTAATGGGAAATAGAGACATATAGATCTCGTTTTACTCAAATGGTAAGATATGGAGTTGTTTAATAAAATAGTGAGAGGTATTTTCATTCTTTGGAAAAAGGGGGAGTTTCAATCCTATATTGAAAAATGTTCAAAAATTTATTGGGAAAGTATAGGTGAGTTTATATAAATTTTTATTTAGGGAACATTTGATGTTGTATATAAATTTTTAATCAATAAGTTAGGTCAAAGGGATTTATTATGAATTAGTTATAGTGTTAAATAGTGTCTAAAAATTCATGAAATAACAACTGGTGTATAAGTATTTTTTGAATTATTTATTGAAAAGTGATATCATTGAATAAAATCAATAAATTGTTTCGTTGGTAAATCGTTCAGATAACACTTTGTTTATTATACTAAGGAAGAAGGTTGTGATATGATGTTGTGTGATCCCTGAATTATTGAATAAATTATTTGAAGATAAATGTTACTCAATGAAGATGACTACTGAAGACGTTGATTTTTGTTGAAGGCATGATATGTGTGTTTTAATAAACCCAAAGGTGGGGTTTTCATAAAAAATAATCATATTATTCTTTAGTGCTTAATCTTGAAATAAGGTTTCTTGAAATACACTAAACGACTCTTGAAATCATTGAAGATTTTTGTTGTGATGTTTGAATATGTTTGGAGGATGTTTGGAGATATTATATCCTGAATGACCAAAATCACTCCAAGATAATACAGAGTGCACTTTGAAGAGTGATTCATCATATCATGGAGGAATCCATGATATTTTTACTAGATTTTTTGGGATAGATTTTTTCTTATATCATGTATAAATGGTTCCATGCTGTTACATGATTTCTAATTTTAAATTATCAGACTATAGATAATAGATAATGTCATAATATCTTATTTTTTACCATTAAATTATAGTATATGATATTATGAGGATGTTTTTGAGAGGTTTTGGTTTATCTAATTCAATAAAATTTCACCATGGAGAGATTATTCCATTATTGTTTAGTATATGTGGTTAAATTTTGAAAAGGTGGTCATGTTGAAAAATTAGGAGGATGAAGCAGTTGATGCCATGATTTTTAGAGCATAAAGGTATTGTACTATATTAATTCTGGGAATACCATAATAATGGGAATAATTTAATTTTGATCAATTTTTGTTTCCTATATTTTAGGTAATGTATTTTTATTTTAATTGGGAGTGTTTGAAAAAGTTTTTAAGAGGGAGACTGGATGAATTACACCTTGAAATTGAAGAAGAAAAGAAGACATCAATAAAGGGAAACATAGAGAATCTCTTGTGTAATGAAAGATATATCTATCATAATAAGAAGGAGATACTAAAATTTATTTAACACAATTTAATTTTTTTATAATGTAATAGTATTCTTAATGGTTTATTAAACCCGTAACACCAAACATTAAGCTAATTTGAATATATTATAAATATATTTTTTAAATGTTACCTAACTGTTGAATTTGTTGGAATGAAAATAATTAAACACATTATTTTATATTTTTATATTATTCCTAATAATTAAAAAATTATTGATTAATTCAAATTAAATAAGTACTGAAATTTTATTGAATTTATTTTTTGCTTCAAAAATGCATTTTCTACGAAAATGTTTTTTATTTCATTTTTTCATTGAAATTATAATTAAATTATACCACTTTTAAAAAAATATTTATATAAATTTACTTCTTTTTAAGATTCATATTTTAAAAATTAACATAGATATAATGTTATTTTATTTTTTTAAAAACATTTATTTTTCGATGAATTGTGAAAATATTTTTTTACTGAAAACCATCTCTTCATTTAAAGAATTTAAAGAGTTACATTTTATTGAAAAATTGTTTTAAAAGTAAAATTATTAAATTTACCTTATTAATAATAAAATTAATTCATTCTGATTAATTTTTTATATGTTTCTATAAATATCTTTATACTCAAGGAAACATTGTTTTGGGAAAACTACTTTCAACACATTTATGGGTTTAATTTAAAATTAAAATAAAAAAATTATATGAATTAATTCTTGAAAAATAAATTCTATATTTTTAATCTATAGGATAATATTCGTGAAATATTTTCCTTTATTTTATTTCCATTAGGAATAGTAACCCTGTTAAATATTTGTCACCTCGGTAAGGTTAAAATAGGAAAAACAAGGTTAAAACATTGGGATAAGGCCTCCAAATCTCACTAATACATTACTTTATCATATTTTATGTTTTTATTCCATAAATTTATATACAATTATACAATATATGGCCACTGGTTCCATTTTTCATTTATTACGAACATTATATTATTTTATGAAAATAATAAATACAAAATGTCACTCTTTTGACATTAATATCTCTAATTTTTTTAAATAAGGATAATAAGATGATAAGTGGGGTTATAAATTTTTTTATAGGTAAATTAATTTTTTAATTATTAAAATTTATTTTTGATTTTTTGATATTGAATAATTACATTAGATTCATACATAACAGTGACATAATATTTATTCAATTAATAGGAAAATAAAATAAATTATTTTTAAAATATTAAAATTAATAAAACATTATAAAATATCTAGTAATTATTTTTTATATTAAAATAACATATTATGGATTATTAAAAGGTTTATATGTGAATTTCATTACTATCATGTTGTTTTCAAAGTCAAATTTTTAGAACAGTTCATAAAATTACTTTAATAAGAATTTTATGATAAATTTATTTTATTAAATTATATAAAAATAAATAAAATACCGAAGTAGAACAATTATAATAAAAAATGGTATAAAATATATTATAAAGGTCATTTATGAACCAATTTTAAACTTATAAGTAAAATTATAAACCATTAATTTTGAAAAAGTCATTGTCAAGTTTAACGTTAAAATTGGTAAACTAACAGGTTAAACAAATGTATAAGGTTTAAAACGGTATCCAAATAGGTAAAAAATTTATTTTATGATTTTATTGTTTCCATATATTCTTTATTTAACAATAAATGTCATTTGGGAACCAATTTACATAAGTTAGAATCATATTATAGTATAATATTATATATATCTCAAAAGATGACATAAATTTCATTTTATAGTAAACAATATTTTATAAATTTATTTAAAATTTATTAAAATTATATATTTGGAAATTTTTATGGGATATTTTTTAAAATATAATAGAATTTCCATTTATGGGTCACTTTCTATTTTACGGTATCATTCTTGATAATTAAATACTGTAAAACATTGATTTAGTGGCAATTGTCCAAATGATTAACCAAGGGTTAAAACTACTTGATAAGGGTCAAAAAATACCATAAAAAATTATATATATTTTTAGGAGAATATCTAAAATTATAATTATGCTTAATTTTATAAATAATTAATTTTTTATTCACTTGAGTTTGAAAAATCAATATATATTAATTTAGTACTTTGTGTAATTCTAAGAGTGGCCCTCCCCTCACTTATAAAAGGGAAAATATTATCCAATCTTCCCCACACATTTTCATCCTTAAGATAAGAAAATATATAAAATAATACCTTCCTATCATCCTTCACCATATCCTATAGCTTATTTTCTATCCAAAATACCATCCATTTAAGGGCTAAGGTGTAAGCTGAAAGAGGTTTCTCAATGAAGAGGTAGGACTCTTAATCGAGGGTTTTCAAGTTTATATATTCTTATAACTATTCTAAATATGATATATACATTATAAAATAATAAATTAAGTATATAAAAGATAGTTAATTATTATTATGATGATGGAATAACCATTATCCACCTTCTTTCCATCCTACGATTAGCAAAAAGACTGCTCATGCATACTTATGGATTATCATCTCTATGTTGCGACGTAATTCATTTTTAATAAACACTATACTTATATGGTTATAATAATTGGTTTAAAATTTATATATTATATTTATGAAAATTTTATTATTATTTAACTATAATATCATGTCAACCTTATTTCCTTCCAATCCATTGTAAATGGAAATGTTGCTCATGCATACATGTGTACTACCACGTCCACGAAGAAATGTGATTTGTTTTTCATTTCTTATTTAAATATATGGTAATAAGGATATATTAAATTAATATATTTATATATATTATATAATAATTTTTTTTAAAATATGTGTCTGTATTTAACTTTTTTATATCTATCTAAAAATTAAAACAACGTTCTTGTGTAAATATGACATATCGTTTCCATGAATGGTATAATTAATTTTTTTATCTCTAACTTTTATGGATAATTATAAATATATATATATAATTAATATATATAAAATTTATATCATTTATAAACTTCTGGAAAATTTTATGCCATGATTAATGTACAAAAATAGAAAATGGGAAACCAAAATTGTCATGAAAAACGAAACAATTAATACTTAGAAATGATGATTTTAAAAAGTAATTATTTATAAATGGGTGTTGAAATGTTATCAGGGTGTCATATGCGATACTATAATTATGTAAATGATTCTGGAAAAGAATTATAATATATTTAAATTTATTTTAAATGAGGTTAGATTTCTTTTAAAATATGTGCGTATTGATGTAATGGTTTATCATCTGAAATTGTCTTTATTGAGACATGTGTTATGTTATGAACCAATATTCATTTATAAGGAGTATATACATACCATTTTACATGTCATTTGGTGAATCAAATTATTATGATTACATTGAAATTTAATTTAATTCTATTCTTTTTAGGGGATTACAATTAAAAACTTTCCAAAGTGGTAAGTGATGTATATTACAATCTCAATGTTTATTGGCATTATTTATAATTAATTTTATGATAGTGGAATTTTATTAATATTTATATATGAATCTAATGAATTTTATTATCATATAGTAATTTATAAATATAATTATTTTTTGCAATGATTTTACACTCTTTAAATACATAAGAGACCAAGAGAATGTTTTAAATGAAAACTCACATTATTTCTCTCTTCCGTAGATTTTTTATTACATGTATTTGTTTTTGATTTTTTCAAGAATTATTTTTATATTATCCTATAATTTTTTAAATTCGTTTTTTACACATGATTTTTTAATGGTTTAAATTTTATCATTGTCTCATTTTGTAAATAAGTTACCTTTTACTTTTTACTGAAAATGTTAATAGTATATTTTTTAACATAGAGGACATAAACACGATTTCCCACCAACATTAATGATAAATTATTTGAATCATTATCTATAAGTTCCCATGATTCTTTTTAATAAAAATAATTTTTATAATATGTTTCATATTTTTAGGTTTTAAATAAGTTATTTCAAAATTAAAAGGATAGTTTCAACAATAAATATTCCAAGTGATCAATTAAAGTAATTTATCATATTTTATAACATACTTTGAAGTTAGTTATTATTTTTTGTGATTTTGATTCAATGATACCATCTGCCTCCTTTTTGTGGGTGTTTTTTTGTGATGATATTTTTATGAAACCCACTTATTTTCTATGAGATATGTTATTATGAAATGTTGAAATTTTTATGAAACCCAGTTTATTTTTACAAGAAATAATATGATGGATTTTAAGGATATTTTAAAACCAATATGATTGATATTTATTATGATATTGGCAGGATTAGAATTATAGAACCCTCTAATTCATTGGGTGTGGATGTAAATCTCAAGGGATAATAAGGACTAGAATGGGGTGTGAACCTAGTTAGGCAATGGACTCTATCTACCATGATTTTATTTAGAGTAAACCTTGAATACAAATTTGATGGAATCTTGAGTGAACCCAATCTACCACGATAGTTTTGAATGTAATATTGAAAAGTTAAATAAGTTTCCATTCTTATCTGTTTTCTAAAAAAACTAATGTTTTATGTTAATTTTATGATCTCATGGAACATGTTCTTTGACTTCTTTTATAATTGATTTATTTTTAAGTGATTTGATTAATGTCACAACTCAATATTATGACATTTGAAATATAGGGCATGGTTTAAAAATTTTAATATCATGTTCTCATATTATTTTAACTGTGATATGTTTTAGTGATAATTGATAAATCTTTTCTTACCCTTAGGGAGAATATAAACACATCATTTCTGATATTTACTTTTCCTATATTATGAAAAAAGGTTTTAATTATGATATGTCTAATTAGGGTTCCATTCATGAAGATATTAGTGGTAGATGATGTAGATCTCTTATGAAAAATGTTTTTTTATGTATCAATGTTTCCAAAGACACTAAACATATATGATTATTATGTTAGGTATTGAATATTATTTTAAATAAATATGTAATATTTATATATTAAAAGTATGAGTCCATATTTTCAGTATTAGAGTTGGGTTTATTCAATATATAGTGATTATGATTAGATAAATTTAGTTAAAACCTTGGGGAAATCCTAATTATAGGATAACATTCAAATGTTTTATTGATAAAGAGATTACGTTTTTTTCCTAGAAACACATCCCTCTCTAGTTACAATAAGTGGAAGTGGTTTTGGAATAGGTTTATTTAGAGGTAAAAACCCTGAAAAGTTTTAGTCAATTATATATCATCAATAATTATAGTGTGTGGTGAATGTTCCCTGACTATACACCTAGTTTTAAACTCATGGGGGTATTCTTGGGTTAAATCAATCTTTCTTTATAAACCATTAAGAAGGATTTGAATAAATGATAAACAATTAAAACCTAGTTAAAACCTATGTTATAATAGATTAAAATAAAACTTTTCATGATTTAGAAATTATGTAAATTATTTTTCATGATCTCTCATTATGATTATTTTTTCTCACACTATGTTTTTTAGTTTTAGACAATAGCTAGATCCAAGGAGGATTCATGTTAATTGGGAATTGAATGGACAATGGAATGATGATAATTATTAGAAAATAAATGAAATAGGAACTTAAAGGATGATACTTGTGATTATTCCAAATTTTTTAACATGATGTATGACTAACAAAACAAAATATGATGAATTTTATAAAACATAAAATAATAGGAAGATGGAATTTTTTAAAATTTCATGTGGTAATGATCAAGAGGGAGGGAAATTAAATTTTCTTCTTATCAAGAATGTTGGAAGTGTTATCCAGGAGAATATCTTGAAATAACAGGTGGTTGTTTTTTTGTGAAAATGAATGTTATAGAGTAAAACACTTCTAAGGAATTAAAAGCCTTATGTGTGGGGAACTTGGGAATTATTCAAGTCAATTCCCTAATAAAAGAATTAACACATAGAATAGTGAATGACATATTCTAGACCAGTAATAGAAGTGAATATATTTAAGTGTGTATGTTTTGGGATTCAATAATTTTCAGATTACTACTATATCAATGATATTATCATTATAATAATCTGGAAAAATCTATTTATTTTCCTTCAATAGTTTTATTAAGGATATTAAAAATATGTTGAATGGTACTAATTCCCTAGAAAAGTTAATTAGTTATAAAGATATATTTTTGGAAAATCTTTTTTTAAGGAAATGATAACCCTTATTATTTTCTCAATATCGAGATAATAATGATTAATTAAGATAAAGAGATGATTTTTATTGATAACGTAAATGGGATAGTATTAGTTATTTTGAGATTTGGTAGTTATTTGATGAAAATGTTATTTAAGAAGTCAATAATGATGTTTTTTTCTTTTTTGTATTTATGGAATATATTGGATATAATTAATTCTAGGATGAAGGTATGTTTTCATTGCGTTTTTATGAAGATCAAAATTATTTTTATAAATGAATATCGTGTTTTAGAAGAATATATGGTCATGGTATTCACATGTTTTGTATATGACATTAGTAACCACTTTATTTTGTCTCGGTATAAATGTGAATGTTAAAAATGAAAAAAAATGTGATTAAATCATTCTAATTTTGGGATTTTGTATTTGTTCGGACATTTTTCAGTGGATAAATAACATGAAAAATTTATGGAATGGATTAAGTTAATATTTGAGTGTTATTATTGAGGATTTAGAGATTAATATATTTTATTTATCCATACTGGATAACTTATTATATCCATTTTGGATTTGGAAACTATTTAGTGGTATTAAGAAATAATTAGGTGTATTATGATTAATTTAATGTTAATTTTAAATATTTATGTATGAAAAATGAATATTTAATATGCATTTCCTGAAGTATGAGATGATATTTTTGCGAAATTGATGGAAGCATAACTAAAGAATGTAATTAGTCTTATAAAATGAAAATAAATCAACGAGGTATATTTTTTCATGTTCTATATCTTGATACTATGTGAACACATTAATTAAATAATAATTATATTGAAATATAAATGTTATAATTTTACCATCATTTCTAAAGAATTAATGATCTTTTCTCCCGTCACATAATTATGGATTTGTAGTTGTTAACATTATCAAGACCGTATTTGATATCATTCCGGATTATTCCCCTGACATATGGTTTTACCTCCATATCTAAATTTTAAATTCCAACCAATTTTATCTCTATATAGGATCATGATTACATTCAATTTTAGGTAACCTTTATGTTTCACACATTCCGTTTTTATAATATGTTATATAATCCAAATGTACTTGTGGGTTTTGAATAATGATATTTTTAAGTATTGAAAATTTTATGATAGAGATAAAATTTCAAGGTGGTATTTATTAGGGTCGGGGGGGATTTAAATCCCAAAAATTTAGTTAAAAATTATAATATCATCAATATCTTACTTAAAACACAACACAAAACATTAAATTAATTGAAATATATTATAATAATATTATCATTTGAATGAATCCAATACACTGAATTAGTGGGTATAAATATGATTAACCACATTATGAAATATATTTATAGTATTCCAACACAAAAAAAATTATTGATTAATTGTTACTCAATTAGATATCATTTTTAGAGAATTCATTTTACTCTTTAAAATTATTTTCTTTCCATATTTTGTGTGGAAAAAATAATCCATTTATGTCAAATTTAGAAATTATACATTACAAAATGAACAGTATTTTTGGAATCATTATTTCAAAATATTTATTCTGTGATGTTTTCAAAATTTTTTGAAAATATTAATTTTTCATTGAATAGTGAAAAATACTATTTTGTTTTTGAAAAAAATTTTCGTTTAAATATTTTTTAATGTTAAACTTTGTTTTAAAATGGTTTTAAAATTAAACAAAGTTCATTTATATTAATAATATTTTAATTAAGTTTATTTTATTTAATTTATGTTGTATTTTTGTATAATTTTTTTAATTCAGAATTTTTTTTTATGAAAACCACTTTTCATCACATTTTTATGGTTTTATTTTAAATTAAATTATTCCACTTATTTTAATTGAATCTAGAAAACTATAGTCCATAGAATGAATTTGTATCATCATATTTAGTAAATAGGTCCCTTTTATTTTTTGTCATTATGAATAGTAACCGTGGTAATTATTTGTCACGATATCAAGGATCTAATTAGTAAACATAGATAAATATTGGGATAGAGCTTTAAAATTTGTCTAAAAAGATCTTTCATCCTATTTTGTGAGTATATTTCATACATTTCCATCCATTTCTTGAATATGCGGCCACTTGTATCATTTTTTGTTTTTTTGACCCCTATATTACTTTAATAAAAAAATAAATAAAAAATGTCACTCTCTTGACATTAAAATGTCTATAATTATTATAAAAGGATGAGAATAATATAATTTCAGATATAAATTATTAATTAATATATAAATAATTTTTTATCATGGTGATTTATTTTTAATTGTTAGGGGTTAAATAATTACCTTAAATGTTTACTCAATACCGACATAATATTTATTCAATTAATAGAAAATAAAATCAATGACATTAAAATTTTAAAAATTAATAAAATATGGAGGAATTATTTTTCTCCCAAATTTTTTAGATAAAATAAACATATTAGTGGTGTGTCATAGTTTTATATTAAAATACATTTACTTCCAGGTTGTTTTCAAATTCAAATTATTTGAATAATTTCAAAATGCAATTAATAGTATTTATTGTTAAATATTTTTTATTAAATTATTTAAAATCATATTAGTATTAAAGGTGGAAAATTAAGTGTAGAAATGGTTTAAAGTGTAATATCATGGCCATTTTTTAAATAATTATCAACGTATAAGTAAAATTATAAACCTTTAATATTGAAAAATTCATTACCATGGTGAAGTTTAAAATTGCTTAACCAAAAGGATAAAACAAAAGAGAAGGATTAAAAAGATATTTAATCCAATAAAAATTTAATTTGTGGATTATATTAAGACAATATCTTCTATATCATTGAATTGATGTAATTTTGGAACCATTTTACAATATTTAGACACCTATTATATTATAATATTTTATGTATTTTCAAAAATAAAATTAATGATAATTTATAATAAATAATATTTTATAAATTAATTAAATTAAATTGAAATAGAAAATCAATAAATTTAATGTTATATGGTTAAAAATATAAATCATGTTTCAATTAGGGGTTATTTTTCATTTTATGGTATAATTATTAACCCTTAAATAGTAAAAACCATTGATTTTTCGGTAAATATCAAGAGGATTAACGGGGGTTAAAACTAATAGATAAGGGTAAAAAATCACAAAGAATTTTGTAAATTTTATTGTAGGAGTGTATTTTTACTTATCTACATTCAATCTATGAAATATTTTAATGATTACTCACTTGATTATAAAAAATAATTTAACACATTAAATAATTCAAAGAGTTCCCCACATCACATATAAAATGATACCTCTTATCTTCACTTCCTCACACCATTTGAGACTTATTTCTTAAAAAATCCATATCATAATACCTTCATAGATTCTTTAAACATATCCTAGAGGTTCTAGTATTTCCAAAAGAAAATTACTTCATGGATTAAGGTGGAATCCAAAAGAGGTTTCTCGAAAAAGGGGTATAACTCTTAACTGATAATTTTCAGTTCAATTTTTTTACCAATTATAAATACAAGGTATAAATTATAAAATATTTAATTATGTATATTAAATATTTTTAATTTGTATTATAGTGATGGATTCATCATTTCCAACCTTCTTTCCAGTGTATATAAAACCAAAATATCCCTCATGTATATGTATGACTTACCACAACCTTGTAATAGTGTAATTTGTTTTTCAACACCACTATACTCTTGTGAAATCCCACACCTAGATCAGTCTTGAGTGAACAAAAAAAGGTCCACATGGATTCAAGAATACCTTTCTTTACACAAAAGTCTTCTGACTTTCATTAATGGACAAGGGCGTGTCTTTGGGGAGATTATTCCCTTTCATTAAGAATAGAGAAAAATGGTGAAGATTTTAAATAGATACCTAGACCATAAAAATTGATAGGACAATAGAAATTAATATAAACATTATACAATAATAATCACCTCAAATGTTGAGAATTGTATCATATACAAAATAAGATGTAATGTCATGAATCTATATAATTGAAAACATGAATACATGGTAGTAATCAAAGAGTATAATACATGATATACAAAATAAAAAAGAGGGAAACATTATCCAAGAATCCTAAGTAATGGACCATTAATCAGCTACCAAAATCTCATCCTATAGAATGAATGTTAGGTTTCTAATGTAGGAAAATTACCTTTTTCCAAAACTATGATCATAAAGTCATCTTGGTTACCAATGATGGCCCATGTAGGGTGTGAGATAAATATCAGTAGGCCACCACTAATTACATATTTACAAATAATATTGGTGAATATCAATTTAATAGTCTTCATTTATATAAAAATAATGATGTTCTAAAAATAATAACCAATACCTATTTCAGTATCATATTGTAATGTATCTAAACATTAAATCATTTTATTAATTTTTAATCTATTTAAATTAAAGAGTTTAAATATAAAATGCATTAGAATTATTGAAAACTTAATACCAATAATATATGATCCAAGGATTAACCATGTAATCCTTAACCTTATGGGTCCATCCAACTCATAATAGTATCACTTGAAGTCTAGTTATGAAGGATATAAGTTTAATAGAAGAGGAGAACTCATGTAATTCCATTGTAAATGAGTCTTACGGTGTCCATGATTCTCATATGAAGTAATATAGGGCTAAGCATGATAGGGTCCAACGTGTTGAATCCATGGTACCACATGTATGAAGACCTAAATATTAATCCATGTAGCATATCCAATTAATTTCAATATTTAAAAATGTTTCATGAGAGTCATTAGTAAAACTCCATGGAATGAACACAAAAAGAAAAATTACCAAATATACTGTTGAGTATCTCCGATGATGATTAGATAAATTAATCAAAATAACATCCTCTAAGTGCTCAATGAATTCCCTTTGTATCCCATGGATGCCTCATGTCTGACCATTCTATTAAATAGTAAATGTTCCAAAATCATTATAAACCTTATACTCATTTCTTTAATATGTATATGTCATTATATGCCATGTAATACTCATGGAAAATACTATTTCATTAGATTCATTCCATTACATTTCATCATAGGTGAAAATTTAAATTAAGAACATGAAACCAATTATAAATTACAGTTTCAAAATTAGGGGACAAGTGTTATTCACACACATATACTCACCAATTAAAAATTATGAGCTTCATTTAATTGTGATGGAACACTTACCTTAATATTGGACAAGTAAATCATAGTGGAACAATGTCATAATAACCTCAATATAGGTCACTAGGATAATAAGTGAATAATTCACCCATCTTGGGATGGATAAAATTGAGGTCCCAATCTCAACTGATGTCAATTGATATTATTAAGAACATAGAATATAATATAGATAATTTAAATTAACTCTTATGAGTTTAAAGGGAAATAGTTGATGAAATCGATGTATTCACACAAAAAACAATTTATTAAGGGAAATAATTTAAGGGATGATTCATAGTCCACCTACCTAATTCCCATAGTATATTCCTCATCTAGTATTAATTTTTTTTAGGATTGGATCAAAATAAAATATAAGTAAAAATAAACTCCCTTAAAATAGAGCATAATAGCTTGTACCAAAATAGAATCATTGAAAGAAATAATAACAATAAAATTTACCTAAGTAGTGGAAAGATTAACATTAGGAATCCAATGAGATATAAAATAGTAAATTAAAATGTAGGATAGTGAATCTTATTCAATGCCTTGGTGAAACCAAGGGAGGAACTTAAAATGATTGGAGAGGGGAGAGTTCTGTCTATTGGAGGATAATAAGAAATAGGATGAGTTATTTTGAAGATTTAATAGAAAACACGATATTTTTACCCATTTAAAATTTAATTGCACATTTTAAAAAAATATGCTCCAACTATATTCTCAAAACTACATCAAGACCCCTTCACGTGGTCATAGAGCATGGATAGAAATTCTGTGCATCAATCGTACATTTTCCCCTTTTTTAAAAGTTTGTATAAAACGAATTTTCATGTGGCTTGGGTTGCATGTTTAGTGAAAACCTTATGGCCCTATTTTGTTCATTGAACACCCCACCTAGTTTAATCAAACCATTGAGAATGGGAGGCACTATTTTTACTAACTGTGTGACATATCTACTTCTGCCATCAGTCGGGTTTTTTGGATCCGAAAAACCCCCAGAAACCCTCATTTTACCTATGACCTCATTAAGAATTCTTATAAGGCCAGTGAAAAAAAATTAAACTGAAATCAAAAGGTTGCGTACCTTGAAGAAATACAAGATTCTTATAGTATCCCCCATTAAAATAACTCATCCTAAATTTCCCCTTCCAAGTAAGCTATATCATCATCTGAGAACAACTATGGACACTAATATTTTTCATCGACCTCCATCTCCCAAGTATCATCATGTAAAATGTTTGGCTTCAATAACACCCACATTAAAGGGATAGACCGTCCTCATAGAGTCATTATTCTCTGATCACTAATTTGAATTGGATACTTCTAAACATAAGCTTTATAATTCAATTACACATCCTCAAGTTCAAAAGCATGAGACTGGATATCATGGAAATGATGAATCTGTGAATCTTAAAAGTTGTCGTGCTTACAAAGGTAACTCTAACATAATAACAACTGATAGAATATTATCCTGACTCTATCCAAGATCTCTAAATTCCAAAAAATGATGTGAAATATTACCCTTCCTATGTATTTATCTATTGGGATGATACCCACATGAAAAGACGATCTCTGACCTTAAACTCCAGTGGTCATCAATTTTTATTGGAATATGATTTATATCTAGGATAATCAGTGTATATATGCTTTCTGATTAACTGTACCTTCTCTGAAGTGTCCAAAATGAGATGAGAACTTAGTAGTATTGTCTACCCTTCCTTTAGCTAACATAGAGGTGAATGGTATGGCCTACCATATAAGGCATCATACGGAACCATCCATGTTTTCTCAAGAAATTTGTTTCTATAAGTCAACTCAAACGGAGGTATATGTCTCCCAAGAACCCACTAAATCATTGATTCATGATCTGAGAATGTCATCTAATACCTATATAGTCTATTATAAGTACTCATCTTTATGTGGGTGAAAATATATGCTCAAAAGAACCTTTGAATCCAAAATGATTATAACCCCTTCTAGAATATCGATGTGAAATGAGAATCACTATTTGAAATTATACTACGAGGGACCTTGTGGAGGTGTATAATTTCAAGTACATATAGTCTTCCTAGATCATTAACTAAGAAACTATCACAGATAGAAAAGAATTATGATACCTTTGTTAATAGATCTATGATTACAAAAAACCACATCACTAACTCAAAGAGATCTCGATAATCTAGTCCCTAAATCTATTAGAAGTTTTCCCATTTCTATTATGGGATTTGTAAAAGGTATAACAACAAAAAAGGCTACTGCTGCTCCAGAATCACCTATTGAAAGGGGGGAAACGTAGTGATAAAATTTGAAAATTTACATTTCACCTCAGAACACCAATATTGAGGGTGTATATCATGATAGAAATTGGAGATAACATGGTTAAATTCCAATTAAGAGGCATTTGATTCTCAAATAAAAACCTCTATCATGTATGTATGAACCCAGATACACTTGTGAATATATATAATTTCATATCCATCAACCAACCAATCCATATGTGATTAGTCAAATGAGATACTCTCCTAAAGGTATAATGCTTCTAGATATGGTAACTTTCATTGCCTCACCCTATCCAAATGTGAAGATGTGACTACTGAGGTTACAAGAAAATGATTCGTGTGACTCTCTTGAAATACGGATTTTGTTTCAAAGATAGGTAAATCAACTTCCATTCATCAGTGGATTCTTTAATGTCTTTTACCTGAGTTCCCTAGGATATCAAATCAACTACCACATTACCCTTTCTCAACATTTATAAAATCTAAAATTTAAAATACTAAAGGTATTGGACTGATAATAATTGTATGAGATTAAAATCATTGTGTATAAATATATATTTTAGGTTCTTTTTCCTAGTAAACACCCCAAATATCTCACCCATATGATAATGTGTCTAGAAAAGAAAATCATGGACAACTACTGTATGTTTGAGGTAATGTGTCTGGTAATTGTAGTCATGAGGTGTCAAATGGTGTGATTTTTATGTAGAAAATCTACCATACAACATCAATACTATACCCAACACAATTAAAATGAATCATATACTACATAGGGCCTCTTCCAAGATTAGGAATAATCAAAATCAATGTTATGGTAAGCCTTCCTTTCAACTCCTGAAAGAATTTCTCACACACTTCACACAAAAATAACTTCATTCCCTTCTTAGTCATAATTAAATTAGGTGAATCAAGGAATAATAAATTCTATATAAAACATATATAATATCCTTTCATCCCCATGAAATTCTATATATCAAACATATTCTTGGGATTCTCCCAGGAAACAAAAATAACACTTCTTCCCTTGGTCAAATGATACCTTTTATTTTTGAAATGATATGACCCAAGAAGTTAACCTTTTTGATCTAGAAGTGACACTTTTGGAATATACCGTCTTACTTGAACACTACCAATGTACATAATATGATCTTAATATTTTTGGTATTGTCTCCTTGTGTATGATAATATTCCAAGATTTTATCCAAAAAATCTATGATGAAGGAATCTTGATGTTGATTGAAAACCATATTCATCAAAATTCAAAAAAAAAGAGGGAATTTTCATAAGAATGAAGGATATAACCCGGTACTCATATAAACCATGTTTTCATTAGAAATCCATATTTTCTATATTTTAATGTTGGAATCACACTTGATGATAAGCTAACATAAGTCAATCTTCGAGAAGGCTCTTGACCCTTGGAGCATGTTGAAAAGACCATCAATTCGAGATAATTTATATCAGTTTATAACTATATTATGGTTTTAATTATGATAATCTATAATTATTCTAAGGGTTAAATACTCTTTATTTAATAAAAGGATAGGTGAATCCTAAGGTGGGGCCTTGGGTTAGATAAAATCCTTAGATTATAAATCCTCCAAATATCTCTTGAACTACTTGAGCATAGTAGATTACATCCTATATAAAAAAATAGAAACTATAACTTCTACTATAATGGAATTTATTTTAAACTCTATTATTCTCATACGAGGTATTCCATAGTATTAATCTAGGAAAATGTCCATAAAATGATCTTCCATTTGAGGAAAATCTACTAGATGAGCCATATGATCATCCACGAAAAGACTATAAATATGTGATTTCATTCCTCACATAAAACGATACTCTGGTCTAAGTAAAATTTCCTTAACATCTCACCCACCCTTATGTATATATATACCACTCTTGGGAGATATGAACGACACCCTTCGATGATAAAAAACAATATGGTATTGATATTGAATGAGAAAATGCATCCCAAGTATGACGTCATACTTGGTCAAATAATGGATAAATAACATCCACAAGAGGTGATAACCACCAATGTCAAGTGGATAGTCCTTACATTGTTTTATACCCTCTGATAGTAAACCCAACGACATGTACAAGGTCCTCACCCCATAATAGTGTATAATTTCCAACCCTAGATTTTACACAATATATACTGAGATAAAGGAGTGAAAATAACCTGTATCGAATAAAGAGGATACAATAGTATATGCTACCAGAATAGTTCCTCATATAGTAGACGATACTATACTTTTCTCATAGGGTATCTAAATTAATGTTAAAAAATGGCATGATCTACAACCATGAGCTATAGCTTCACTACCATGAGAAAGTATTCTCTTCTAGTTAATAAAAGCTCAAGCTACCCCAACTATGACCTCATATTCAGCATATTTGTCCAACTCTACTAGAGATTCCTTCAGAACATGGAGTCATTGATCTTTCTTTTAATGGTGGATCTAACATATATAATCATATAACATGAAATAAAAAAATGTTCTGAAAAAACCACTAAATATGACCCATTTTTTCACAAGAATGGAACTCCAGCAAGTGTCCATCATATTTTGGATTCACATTCCCTTTTCGTCCACACTAATTTAATGCCACAGTTTTACCAGGGCAAGCACTCTTGTTCCATTTCCCTAACTATAATCTTCAAGTCTACACTTCCTACTATAAGAAGAACTATATCCTTGTCTCATCACGGATCCTTTATTCCTTATACTATCAGATTCCCTCTAGTTGTTATTTGAGATAAGGTATTGGTTTATGACCTCATAAATAATAGATAAGTGAATGATATTCACCTGATTAAAGATGGAATACTTGAGCCCATCCTCAAAATGTCTCAGTTAGGATAGATCATCATTTTTCAGAAGTGTTGCAAAGCTTTTAAAATTAGTGAAACATGCATAATATTCCATGAAGTAAATAACAACCTACCCGATATACATAAAATCCCCATCTCTGCCAGCTCTCAATATCTCATGGAATGAGTAATCCAATAAAGAAGTCTGAATGTATTCCCAAACCATGCCCTGATGATGGCCAGCTAGGGTAATCACATCCCACCAATTCTTGGAATAATTACATAGTATATAGGTAGATATATTGACCCTCTTATCTAGAGGTGTCACCAGATTTTCAATGATATATAAAATGGATTCTAGGAATTAATAAATATCCTTAGGAACACTATCCCATGAGAATATGTGAGGATGAAGTTGCTCAAACTCATGTGTTAGATCAGACATCGTAGGTGTAGGATAAGTATCACTATGCCTAAAATGTATTAAGTGTAGAAAATTCTCTTGAATATAATAATAATTTCCTAGTTTAAGAATAGTATTTTGTGGCACATTTGGAACTACTATAGGTAATAATGGTTGTTTAGGGCCCACCACCTTCGATGTATGGTCATTACCACTCTCCCAGCACACGACTAGAGGATGGTTTTGTGTCATTTCTCTACAAATTCCACAAAAAAATCTCAGAAAAAGATAATAAAATATATAATATCTCTAAGAAAAGTGAAATAAACTGAAAGGGTTAACATCCAAAAATACTACCCTAACTACCCACATAAAAGGACATGGTTTTGGTAAGTGTTCAAGATTAAATTATAGGGGTTCTAATATATAGATGGAGAATTCCAATTTAAGGAGGGAAATAGACATTAAATTTATGTTTCCCTCTCTATTTACTAGAAAACAATTCCTTTTTAACTAAAATTTAAATTTTATGTTTTTAAGTCATTTTATAAATCAGACAAGGTTCAATTAAATAGATTTTCATTCCAATTTAATAAAGGACCATTAAATTTATAACTGAATTTTAAAGAAAATGAATTATAAAAACTCCCCTTACATTAATTCATATAATACATTGAGTTAAATATGATGGGTTGATTTTATGAATTAAGGATTCCAATTTTTATAGACCACAAACTTTATAAATCGAAATTTTTAGTTGTGTAATCACGGGAAAATCATATCTCATGGAACTCATGGTATATTTATTACATGGCTAAAAATTGGATATTTAATATACCACTATAAATATATATAAGACAACACTCATTAGGTTGAAGAAAAAAAATTTAAAAACCAATTTCCATTATCTAAACAATATGTCAGTGGTATAGTAATATATCACAACCTAGGTACACTCAAAAAACACATGAAACATAAGAAATTGAAAAAACAAAATAAACAAATACTGAATTTAATATAGATAGCATGTGAATCCTAGGTTCCTATAATACTACATGTACCAATCATCCTTTCCATACCTGGATAAGGTATAATATCCATAAATAATTACAATTTTCACAATTAATGTACATAAACCATGATGAAATTATATAAACTATAATCAGAAGAAATATCACAAACTAATTTTCCATTATTATGAGTCTAGGTTTTTAACTAAAATATCTCTTAACTACTCCCAGGTACGACTTAAAACAAATTTCCAACATGTTAATAATCTCATTTATACAATAAATAATAGTGAAAAAAGAAAATAAAACTATAATACTGCCTTTTGATGTCCCAGACCCTGTTCACTCCCATGTAACTGAATTTGGTGGGACAAATGGCCTTGAACATGCCTCCCGATATTCCGATGGTTGTTGAATAGAATTGAGGTACATGGGTGTGTCCATGGGACTACAGTTCTCTTATGTCATATTTTAGAACAATTGTGAAATATTTGAATATATAGGAGAAAAAAAATAATAGATAAGACCACATAAATGAATATAAATATCCAACAACAACAATAAAATCAATAAGTAAACACGGTATCATATAGAAAATATAATGTCATGTCATGACTCTACAAAAGTGAAAACATGAATTCATGGAATCATCAATTTGGTAAAATATGTGATATAAAAAAGGAACTAAGAGGGAAAAAACTATCCAATCATCCTGAGCACTGGCTCTATCATCTGATACCAAGCACCCATCCTAAAGAATGCATGTCAGGTGTCTAATGTTAGATACTTCCCCTTTTCCACAACTACAATAACATAATCATCTTAGGTTCCATTGGAAGCACAGATATGGTGTGAGATAAATCTCAGTTGTACACCACTGATAATATCTATAAAAATCCTATATGTGATTATAAACTGAACAATGTGCATGTATAAATAAATTATGGGTGCACTAAAATAAATAACACATGACCTCTTTTTCCTCAGTTAGTAATCTATCTAAACAAGTGATAATTTAATTAATTATTTTTTATTTTATAATAAATATTTCATATATAAAATGGATCATCAATATTAAAAAATGAAGAATAATGAAAAGGGATCAAAGGTGAAAACAAGAAATCCTTGACCTCAAGGGTTGGGAAAACTAATAATAGTATCACATGTTATCTTTATAAATGGGTTAAGAGTGTAATCTAATGGGTGCACCCAAGTAATTCAACTGTACAAGAGTATAATAAATTCCATGGGGATTTTACAAAGAAATCCATGGAAAAGAACAACTAGGATCAGTGGGGTGAATCAATGCACCACATTTGAAACGACATAAATATGAATCCAATGACTGTATCCAAGAAATTAAAATATTCATAAAACTATTAGGTTAATTGGTAGTACAAATATGTTGAATTAAAATAATTATAAAATTAATAATGTTTTTGGTGGGTCTCTTGGATGGTAATTAGATAGATGAATTAGAATGGTTCCCCATGATTGTTGAAGTTATTCCCTTGGGAATCCAAGGGTTGATCAAGTCCGATCATTCCGATAAATATGATAATGTCCAAATGTAGTAGGCACATTTTAATCATTTCATGAATATATATATATATATATATATATATATGTCATCATAGGCCATTTAATACAAATTCAAAGTATAATTTCATTAGGTTTATTCCATTATCATTCATCATATGTGACAATATAATTTAATAAAATGGAACCAATTATCAATTCAAGTTTCAAAAGTAAGGAACATGTGTTATTCATAAACATTTAATTTCTAATTAAAAATTAAGAGTTTCATTTAATTGTGATGGAACACATCCCTCAATACTAGTCAAGTCAAGAACACCCAAACAATATCACATAGACATCAATATAGGTAACCATTGTTATAAATCAATACCTCAAATTACTTGGGGTGTTAAATAATTAGGTATAAACCTCCAATGATGTTAAGTGATATTATGAGGTCCATAGAATACAATATAGATTGTTTAAATTGAAGAATATTATTTTAAAGAGAAATAACTTGTGAAACCAACATGATACCCATGGAAACAATTTATAGAAAAAGTGAATTAAAGTGTAGATTAATAGACCACCAACATTATACATGTAGTAGATTTTTCATCTAGTATCGACCCTTATTTTTTTCCTAGATCAGATGAAAATGTAAGAAGACATGAACACCTTGAAAATAGGTTATAAGATGTTTCACCAAACTAAAATCATCGTTAGAAATAAGAATAATTAAAGGATCCTAAGGAGTGGAGATCTTATCAATAGAAATACAACCAGATAAACAAAAGTCGACTCAACAGCCAGATTCTGAAACGACTTTAATTCCTTAGTGAAACCAACAGAGGATCATCGAACCAGATTAGAAGGAAAATATCTATCCAATAGAGAATAAAAATAAAGGGGAGATTTAATTTAAAGTATTAAGTAAAAAATGGTATTTAAACACATTTAAAATTGGTTTGTATGGTCGGACAAACCTTTCACCAACCTTGTACACAACACTACCTCAAGACCCCCCTTCGATGGTCATAGAGAATGGTGAGAAAAACTATGAACTATTCAGGCATGTTTCCTATGTTAAAAAGTCTGAAAAAAACATTGGGTCTTGCCGCCCCCTTACATGGTTAGGGAAAACTGTGCGGGGCTATGTTATGTACTGAATACCACACACAATTTCATCAAACCATATAGACTGGGTGACATAATTCCTACTAACCATCCAACCCAAATTTTTCTTCAACTAGAGGATAATATGGGCCCCAAAAGCCCTAAAAACCCTCATTTCCCTTATCACCTCATTAGTAATTCATATAATTTATGAAAGAAAAAATTAATTTAAAACAAACAGTTTGGTACCACAAAGAAAAACTGTGTTCCAAAACTTGGATGGTTATTATGATGGGTTCTAACATTATATGTGATATTTATGAGATAATAAGTATTATTTATTTGTAATATCATATCTACCTTATTACAATAAAATCTATTGTAAAAGATAACATTTCTCGAGCATATGTGTGGGCTACTACCTTCATGAAGCGATGTGATTATGTTTTCATTTGTAATTTCCATGTATGGTAATAAGGATAGATTTAATGAATATATATGATATATATGATATATATATATATATATTATGTTATATCAGATATATATTATATATATGATATATATGATATTATAATTATTATGTTAAAGTGAATAATTTTTTACCTTTATTCAATTTCATCCTTCGAAAAATTGAAACAATGTTCTTGAAAACTTATGACCTTCCATATCCATGAATGATGTAATTCATTTTTATATCTATAAATGTTAGGGATAAAAATAAAAATATACATAATGAATATATATTATATTTATAACATCAATTAATATTCTTCATATTATGTAACCATGATTAATATACAAGGATAGGGACTACCAAAATGGAATTCACATGAAAGACGAATCAATTAACACAGAAAAATGATGATTTTAATTAAAAATTATTAATAAATGGGTGTTTAAATGTTATAAATTGTTAATATATGATACTATAAGTATGTAAATGAATCATTTAGGGAAGGATAATAAATTTAAATTTAATACATTTGAGGTTATAGACTCTCTAGGCAAGTCGATCATGAGGTATGGGTTTATCTTCTCAAATTATCTTCTTTGGGGAATATGTTGTGTCATGCACCTATAATTTTTTATGAGGTGTATATAAATACCTTTTTACAAAATATATATTGAATCTAATTATGATAGTGATATTTAATTTTTCTTTTGTTTTTATTTTTTTGGTCTTACTATTGAAAAGTTACTAAAGCGGTAAGAGATTTATGCAACAATAACATTGTTTATCAGGATTGTTTTTTTGAGTTTCTAATGATTTAATTGTATGAACTATCACCCATGATTGTAGTTTATTTTATTATAATTATTATATTTCTATAGATTACTTATTATCCTTCGATTTTACTCTCTTTAATTACTCAATGGACTGAATGATTTTATTAAGAAAACCAATATTATTTCCCTCTTCAACTGAAAATTCTTTATCTTCCATGACCACATTTTCTAACCATATTTTCAAAAATATTATTAACATTTTATTATGGTTTTTAAATTCTTTTTACCTATTATTAGTATTTTAAGAAATGTTTTAAATAGTTTCTTTTTTTCCATTTCCAAACCTGGTTCTTTTGTCGTTTTACCAAAAATGTGAATGGAATATGTATTTTACTTTTCATGTCATGAATGTCATTTTCTTCCATCATGACTACACAATGTTTTTATTATTCATTAAAAAATTTCTATGATCATTTAAAAATAAAATTTTCCATAAAATTTTAAAAATATTAGTTCTTAATGAAGTGATTTCTAAATGGAGTGGGTATTATCTTCAAGAAATGTTTCATGTAATATTTTAGTGGAATTTTATTACCTTAGATAAAATACATCAATGTTAGGGATATTATTTAATGGTTTAATCCTTATTATTTATTTGGACATATTATAGTCATTTTATTTTTATGAAACTTATTTATTTTCCATGTGTTATGTGATGATGAAATTTTGAAATTTTGATAAAACCCTTTTCCTTTTCATGGTTAATGATTTGATAACTATTTTATAATTTATTAGAACACATATGTATGACTTTTATTATGTGATATGTGTTTTTGAAATTATATACCCTTTCAATGCATTCGGTAATGATGGATATATAAGGACATAAGAAGTTCAATTATAGAGAGTAAACCTAGTTTAGTAAGGGACTCTATCCATAATGAAAGTATTGGGAGTGAACCATTACTACATATATATTAGAATGAGGAGTGTACCCAATAAACTATGAAAATCTTGTAAGTTATCCTTGACTAAGAAAATGATTTTCTATTCTTATGTGTATGGGAAAACATATGATTTATGAAAACATTATTCTCTCATAGACCAGGTTGATTGATTCCTCTATGATTCTTGTCTTATGGAATTCAAATATTTACACCATGAATCAAGATTATGATATTTGAACTGTATGGTATGGTTTTCCAATGTTAATATCATGTTCTCATACCCTTAATATCATGTTATGTTCATGTGATGATTAATATATCCCTTGTTTACTCTTACTAAGATTTTGAGATCACCCATTCCTATGCTTCCTTTCCATCATTTATAATGAAAGGGTTTAATTATTATATGTATAAGATGGGTGTAAGTTCTGAATAAATAAGTGGGGGATAATTCATATCTATTAAAAACTTGTTGTTTATGTATCAATGTTTCCAAAGACACTAAACCTATATGACTCTATCTTGGATCATTATGTTTAGTATTGAATATTCATATAAGATGTAATAATTATGTATGCAAAGTATCAGTCCCTATATTTAGAGAGATTTTATTTTGGATAGTTGGAGAAGCAGAGGATTTTGAGAATACATCTTGAAATAAGATTGTATTATTTAGGGTTTTATCTCGTTGGAAGATCATATATATCATTATGTAAATGAAGAAGGAGTATATTGACACAACTATCATTGTGTATCAGTTTATTCTTAATTCATAGATGACTGATGAATTTTTTTAGGAGAGTTTTTGAGGTTCCAATGTTATAAAATTAATATATTCTCAAAATTCCTGTGGGAGTTATAAACCTTGAGGGATAGGGAGGCATCTCTAAACTCTTTACAAAAATGTAAAGTTGTAATAATAGATATTATTATACAAGAGAAATATAGAGTGTATTTCCCTTATAAATTTCATTGTGTGGGTTCACTATGTAAAATCTATTTCCCCCTCTATTATACATAATTGAATCTATATTTTCTACTTAAGAGAGATATTTTTTGGACTAATCATATAAAAAAGTACATTGAGAGGTGTTTTTTAAAATTTAAATAACCTAATCCACACCTATCTCATGTTATATTCCATGTATGGAACAAATTGTTTAATCAAATCCTATAACATGGTCTGAAGATTAGAAACTTATAAAAATGATTTTATACAAGATATTTTCTAAAATATGAGAGAAAACTTCCTACCACCTAATTGTTGCATATTTAAAATAATGAAATATTTTTTTAATATATTACTCCAATCACATAAAATACCATATCAGATTCACCTTTTAATATTTATTTTTTAAATATTACAATTATAAGAAAAAAAATTATTTTTAAACACAAAATGATTGTGTTTATTAGCTTCATAGTTTTATGAAAATATATTTTCATAGAGGGTAGTGGGAGTATGTTTGGACATAAACTAGTTCAACGAGAATTAACATGAAGAATATTCGATTCTACCATATGGTGAAAATTAAATTATATCATAAATATGTTTAGTATTAGTTAGTAAATAATAATATTAATGTATGTAGTTATATTTAATTTATTTAGAAAAATAATATCAAGGAAAGTGTGTGAAAGGAATCATTTATAAAATAGATTAATAATAATGAAAGTTTTTCAAATAGGAAAAAGTTATAAACAAGGTAATTTTGGATGTTGTGATGTAATTACATTTTTGAAATTGTTTAAATAATTGAATATTAGAAATATATATCATTGTCTCAAAATTAATCTAATAAAATTTCTCCATTGTTTTTAGTCATTAAGGAGTGAGTGGGAGGTTTGATCAGATAGTCACATTGAGATGTTAATGGAATTAGAAAGAAATATAATGAGTTTTACAAAACCATAATATTACCTCAATCATATGTCCTCTCTAGTGGCATATCATATTATATATGATTATATGAACATTCATATATGGGTTTTTAGTGTTCTTAACAGTGTCTAAGAACCCAAAATGTATCATGTTATATATAGGAAGACTATACTTTATCATCATTTAATATTGGTTACAGGTGATCATTATGTGAAATGATAATTAAAAACTCAACGTATAACATTAAGTTATACCTAAAATATGTTCATCATGGATTATTATAGGTGTCTATGAAATGTTAAAATTAGCATGAATATTATTTCAAATAACGTTATAAAATATTCTCTTGAGACACAAAATTGTTTTTTTATACTGGATGACCCAACAAGTATACAATAAACTGTATCATAAAAAATGTATTTGGTATACTATGGGATGTTGAATCATATTAACTCCCCACACCTAATGTTAGAAAAGATAATTTTCA
The DNA here is from genome assembly GCA_963277665.1 of Viscum album. Classification (NCBI taxonomy): domain Eukaryota; kingdom Viridiplantae; phylum Streptophyta; class Magnoliopsida; order Santalales; family Viscaceae; genus Viscum; species Viscum album. The sequence continues at coordinate 80,509,677 of OY728160.1, read as the reverse complement.
TTAGAACCTTTATACTTTTGTACCTTAAATACACAAACCTTTTGGATTAACTAATCAATGGGTGGTTGGGTATATAGTTGAGCATATCACTGGTCATGATTTTAAAAAATTTGGATTCATATTCTAGAATGTTGAGTTTGAAAAATATGTCCTTGATTGAAATACTCCATGTCCCCTAATTTAACATTATCTTGGATAAACATATTATAAGATTATTAATACTTTTATATGAAATAGTTGGTGGACACATACATAGAGAAACATTATTTAAGAAAAATCACACTAGATCCCTTTATTGACCGAGTAACACTGATTTTATTCCAGATTTTACTCTCCACATGAATTCATGGATAAGAGAAATCATAATTATGTTCTATGAAATAATTTCTAGTGGGGTAAAAGATTGTTTTTGATTTAATGAATATTTTGTTTTATGAAATTTACACATATTCTCAAAAAGTGTTTTGTTGTTTATCACAAATATTTTTTTGATGGTTATTCAAGAGGTTTTAAATATGCTGTAATATATAGTGAAATTGATGAAAAAGTTTCAAAAGAATTTTGGAAATATCAAAAATAAGTTTCTAATATAGTTTCATAAGTTATTTCATGTGATACAATATATGATGAAATTACAAACATTATCTAAGGATTTAGTATAAGATCAATTTTAATAGAGATATTCCATAAATACAATATAAAAAATATTTATTATTATGTTTCATATTTTATGATAAATTGATACAATAAGGTCTGATATCCATAAATTCAACTCATATCATTTTTATTGGAGGGGAATGTCATAAGACATGAAATGGTGAAATCATACCTTTACCTTAAGCCATATTACGTTATAAAATATGTTTATATCATATGTTTTATGATATATGTCAATCATATTCGATTATTAACAATCTTAGTTGAATGTCAAGGGTTAAAATTTTGGTTTCTTCAATGTAACTAATCATTGATCATTAATGATTCATATGATTAATCCTTTTGGATAATCATGAATTTATTTAAATATTAAATTCATAAATCAACTGAAAGGATATACATGGTTTGTATCTATATGTCAGTCACTTGATTGTTTTGATCATTTGAGTAGATTTATAGAGGCTCTACAAGAATCCATGATGCCTTTATATAGAAGTAATAGTCCATAATAATGGTGTCTTATCTATATGTGTGTGACATTGATTATCTCTATCCAGAAGCTCTCTTTTTCTTTCTCCATTCCAATCTAGAGTAAATACTATACCTTTAGTAGAATGAGAATCCTACCCAATCATTGCATAATTATTTAACATATTGATACCCTAGGTGAGAGGATCCCTTTATCCCCATTCATTTGATCTTAATCTAGAATTTTATCAAAATTATGAAAATTATTCATCATTAGTTTATGATATTTTCCTAATTTTATATTATACATGGTTTTAATTTCAATATATTAATGATCTTTAAAAGAATATTCTTATCTATTCTAATGCATGAATTATTGTAAATTGATACTATGAATTCCATCATAAGAATCCTCTAAATGTTCTATATTAAAACTGTATTTAACAAAACTAACTTGATAATTTTAAAACAAATACATGAAGGAAATATAATTTTTTAAATGATAGAAACACATTTATACACTATGAAAATAGCATATACAAATTTTATAAAAAAACCATTTACAGATGAAAAAAGTGAATCTAGATATTTTAAATCCTCAGAAGTATAATTTTTTTTATAATTTGTTAATTCTATAAAATATAACATGTAGAAAAAACATAGGCTTCAATATAGGGAACTAGATCATGCATGGTCATCTATTTACTATTGAGAAAGTGTGACTGGCACAAATCTATTTTGGTTATCTTATAGAGGATAAAATACCAATACCTATCTACAAATTTATTTAAATACCTTTAAGGTGAAAATATTCATTATTCCTCCATATAATCATATACTATTCTAACTTTATGCAATAACAATTTCATTTCCCCTTACACATTATATAAAAATTCTCCTAGTCCAAACCATGATTCATCAAATTCAACTATTTCAAAACAAAGAAATCAAGATTGTAATATCCAAATTACAATTTCTATGAATAAAATAGTTTCTATAATGAAATTACTAAAACACATTACTCATTTAAATTCTAAATGATTGTGTAATCATATTCCATAAACACAGTGAGATTTTAAAATAACACTATTCTCAATAGCGTATTCAACACCTAAAACAATGTTTAAATGAACCATGACATAATATTATTTAAATGTGAATGATATAACCCATGCATTAAATTTGTTGGTTTGAATAGGAATAAATAATTCTTGAAAATTATATAATGTTACTACAAAATATAAATTTATTATAAATTTCAAATATATAGTCATTCAATTTTAATCAAAGTCATTTTATTCATCAAAAATATGATTTCTTTAAATTTTATTTTTCATAAATTTTGCTGGAAAAAAATATAATTAATGTTTCTAAATTTTTATGAAATGTTTTATACAAAATTTAATTCATTTTTAAATTAGAATATTGATTTTAACTTAGGTTGAAATATTGGAATTTTTCAAAAAATATTAAATTTTCAACGAATAATGAAAATATGGATTTTATAAAATTATCATATATTTTAATTAACATAAGTATTATTATTCATTTAATTTAATAAAAAATTATAATAATTGTTATTTAGTGATATAAAATACAATTAATTACATTTAAAAAATCTTTATTCTATATTTTAGTATAATATTATTCTTATGCATAAAAAAATTTATGAAAAAGTTTTTAATGTGAATAATGTCTACCCATTTTAATTAATTAAAATAAACCATTATTTGAAATGATTAAATTTAAATTTATAGTTCATATTACTATAAATAAAAATTAAAGTTAATTTAATTATGTTTACATATCGTATTGTTATGAACCTGCCCATATTCCTTGGTAACCTGATAACCGATCTGGTCATGAAATATCACGAAGGGTGTTCCCTGTCCCCATGGGTTGGAAACTTGCACTTGTAATCATAAAATATAATGGTGGGAAATAATATTCCATAGACATAATAGAATAAATATAGACAATTTGGCATGGATACAAGAAAAAATACCTATGGAGAATAGTACCAAAAGTCAAAGAGGAATAAATAGCCCAATGTGAAACTATGAGTACCAGAAAAACAGAAGAGAAAAATGGAGTCCCAAAAGACATAATGCTGTAATCCCAAGGATATATAGCTCCTACCACCTCCAAGTTGTTCCTTACCCTTGATCTATCCTAGATTAATATAATCTATAAATACCTAAATCCATGGGTAGGGTGTGAGCTAAAAACCTAGTGGGGTATCTCCAAGTATTCCATAAGATGATTTCATAATTAATTAACAAAATAAAGCATCAAATTTTAAATAAAAATACATGTCAGTTCAAAAGGAATATTTAAAACCAATCATTATTTTCATTAAAAATTATTTAAAATCATTAACAAATGGATTGATAAATACTTAATATAAAACAATTTATATAAATTCATAACTCATGTGTAAAGTAGATTATGAAAACAAATAATTTAATATATATTAAATACAAAAAACTGAGCAATATGACCATCTTCTAAAATGTAATATATTTCAAGGCAATGAGATCCTCACATACTGTAAGCTGAATCATGAGAATATGTGTTACTAGATGTCCCTCTGACATAGGTAAAATATGATTCATCACCATTCCATCAAGGATGAGTCATACTGCACTATGTTTTGTTTCAGTTGTCAAGCATCAAAATAGTGTTATCCTAATACCTCCCTAAAACCTAGGATTTGATGTGCTCTAATAAAAATTTGTGATTGGAATTTAATTTAAAAAATATTTAAAATAAAATTCATCCCATTCTCCAATTTTAAATTATTCTAATATCCTTGTAAAAATCCACAAATGGGTTTTTAATCAATTAATTCCTTTTTCCAAGATAAAGCCACTCAGATTCTATCAAAACCATTTAAATCCATTTTTCCCAAATAAAATTTTGAAATAAATTTCTCCAATTCAATTTCAAAATTTATGTTCCAAAATTATGTTACAAAATTCATTTTAAACAATTTCAATACAATTTTACAACACACCCAAATTTGATGGAATTGGGGGTTTTCCCAATTTCATGCCAAATCCAATTTCAAATTAACAATTCAACATAATTACATTTTATTAAAACAATTATAATAAATTATATTTTAATCAAACACATTAATTATAATCAAACAATTTTTGTATAATCAAAATTTTCCGTCATAACTGAATCCCCTTCCTCAGGATCACTGAATCTCAAAACACAGAGCCCTTATCAGGAAACTCCAATGAAAAAAATCAAAAATTATGATTCAATAAATAATCCTAGATTCATGATCTGAAAAGTGGGTATTTTATTTTCCAACAACATGGAGATCTACAAAACCCTATGGAAGAAATAATATAGAATGGAAAAAAATAAAGGTAAGAGGAATGTTACTAGGAAGTGATCAAAGGTCAGTCGCTAATATTAGATTTAATTCTGGAGGGGTGTAAAGGGTTCAAAATCAAATATTGGAATCCTTCAAGGAAGAATAATATGATATGGGTCCATACTGGACCATCAGGCACTTATAAAGAGGGTTTCAATATTTTAGAAAATAATTTCTCGATTAAAAAATCATGTAAGCATGGTTTCCTTGGAAATGCTTGTAATAACCAAGAAAGTTTAAAATTTTTATATATTAATTTCAAATAAACTATGATACGAAAAATAATAATTTAAATTAATTTTTTTAATAAATTTGAGTATAATTTAATATTAAAACTTATAAATAATTACTATTCAAATTTATAGTTTTTAAATTTATTTTAAATTAATATACTAAAACAATCTGTTCAATAGTTTTATTTTTTGAAAATAATTTTTTAATATATAAATATTTATTTTATTTATTTTATAATAATAATAAACATTAAAATAAAAAATTTATTTTATCAAATATTTTTTTATTTTTGATTATATTTTTTTATTTTAACAAATATAATTTAAGATTACTTTATAAAATTATAATTTTATTGAAAGTATCTAATTTTATTTATAAAAAAATTATTTTTTTTGTGATGATATAAATAATATAAATTAGATATATTAAAATGTTTTATTAAAATTTGAGTAAATTAGAAAAACTACTATTTATAAGTATTATATGTTGTAATATTAAAAAAAATATTTTAAGTAACAATAATTTAATCTAATTATTAAATTTTACATTTTATTAAAAAATTAATTTGATATAATTTTAAATGAATAAAAAAAGTAAAATGTTTCATTATAATATAAAAATTACGATATCCTTTGTTGAAAATAAATGGTTGCATTATAATTTTATTCATAAATTTTTGAAAATTTATGAATTAATAAATTATTTAATTATGGTTAGATTGCACAATGACATGTTCTTGTACCACTATGATAATATGTATATAAATAAAGATTCATTATAGAAATTAAATATATAATAATGATATATGATGAATCAATATAATGAACAAAAATTGGAAAATCAAGGTTAGGGAGTTTAGGGTCCTTGAGGCATTGATAATGGAGTTTCACTGGAGTTGAGAGATTCAAGACGGGAATAAAACATTAAGGGATATCTAAGGCCGAACAGACTTGGGTGGAGGTCAATGCAGGTGTTCAAGTGTAGGTGGTTATTTCATTTTGGTTTCATGGATTGATTGAAGAAGGGTCGAGCTATGTTGGAGTTCAATCGTGGTGCTGGTGAAATGGATAAAATCAAGATCTAAGGGTTTACAAGTGTGGTTAGGGTTTTAGTCTTGGGAGAGGGTGGTGTTTTTTTATGAATATTATATCGATCATAGATTAATAATTTTTTTCACATCCTTTTCTTCTGTCGATATCTATAGTTTGTAAAATGATTTCTGTATTTATTTGTATGCTAGTATTTCTTCGGCTCTCTTTCTCAATAGTGAGCTTTCCAAGAAAGGTTATAAAATTATTTTTCTTAAAATCTACTATGGTATGTGGTTTTAAATTGTTTATATATATAGACAGGGATTTATAAACAATGAAAGAGTGGATTTAAAATCTTATTCCTTTGTGAAAATGAAAATTGGCTTTCCCTATATTAGTGCAAAAATGAAAATGGGAAAAACAATTTGCACACTGGGGAGGAAGTAAGAGATTCTAATGGTAATGATTCTATACCATTTAGGTAAGGGTGTTATTAAATTTATTTTCATATTTTTATTCTTTATTTTTACTAAATTATTTAAGGTATCACATTATTTATTTTAAGAAAATTATTCAAAATTGGCTATAACATATACTATTATATACGTTAATATTAATCTTCACTATTAATTTTTAAGTCTTAATAGTTGTAATATATTTCTTTTATTTTTTTTAATTTGTGGTATTTTAAGGGATTTACTATTTATTCATATGTTTAAATTTATTTTTTATGGTTTTTTTATTTATTTATCAAATCATGTTTTAATAAATGGTGATGTAATGAGATTTTTTATATTCTTATGAAAATGATATTTTTAATGTTTATCAAAACAATGATTTAATTCTTGTTAAAAATAGATATTTTTATTTACCAATGTTTTGAATGAACATAAATTTATTCTGTGATTATCTTTATTATAAATTCAATGTCATATATATATATATATGATTATGGGAAACATCATGGTCTTTTATTTGGGATTTAAAATTATGATTTATAAATATATGTAATTAATATTAATATTATGTTTGATTTACATATTTATGTATTATTTTTCATACCATATGTTTGTTTATGTCAAAAATTATGAAATTATGTTTATAGGAGTATTATTATAAATAATTTAGATATATATTTATTATTCAACATTTGAGCAAATTTTTATAACTATTCTTAAGTAAAATATTTGTGATTATTATTTTATGAAATGGAAACATGTCATTCCTAAGTTATAATTTATAGCCCTACATCAGTAATTATCCATGAAATTTTATTCATTAATATACGTAAATATATATATATATACTTCTAAGGATATTAATTTAATGAATTTATCATTTATCAGAACTATTTACAAAAAATGAATTTTTATGAGATAATGAAAGAAATTTTTACATACATGGATTCTAATTTACCTTCCATTCAAATAAGAAAAATATATTTATCAATATATTTGGTTTGAAATACCTCACATGTGATTTTAAATAATGTTTTATAATTATAAAATTATATAATAATATAAGTGAATTTGTGTTTAATACAGATATACATTTTTAAAAACAAACTCCTGTGAACATTTAATATATATGTAAGGAAAGTTAATTAATTTTAATAAAAACCATCACATAGAAATGGTAAACATGATAGGGAGTGTGGAGTGAAACCATCCCTAAATAAAGTGGGTAGGCATATACAACATTCCATGATTCACGTGCCCTCATGGTTTTGTTTTCAAACTCCTACTTTGTGTTTTCAAAATATCACTGGATTATTTCTGTGAAAATATTGTGCATAATTACTTTCCTTGGGATATAGTAACTTCAGGGAATAAATAATATTAATGATATTTTCAAATGGTATTTCTAAATATATTTTTGAATGTATTATCTAAAGAATGTACAAATTATATTTAATAGTAATTTTCATACAATTTTTTGAAAAAGTTATTTCAACAATTTTAAAAACTATTTACTGGGAAACTAAATGCTCACTCCATGTTTAAATTCTATTCTCTAGAGTTTTTTAGAGTTTAAAATGGAATTATCTTAGATTAAGGAGTCACTTCACGTGAATTATTTTTATTTATTTTATTTTGCTTTATAACATTTTGTTATGTTTTAATGAATGCCTCTAATTATCTAGAATATAGACTGGAAAAGTTCTTTGAAATTAAAATTCTATGTGTATTTATAGTTATACTTTTACAAAAAATATACACCCAATTTAAGTACATAAACCAAAAAACATGGGTTTAGGTCATTTTTGGGATGCACAATTAGACAAATTATATTCCCTAATCATTCAACCCTTTTATTGGGGTTTCATGGCTACACCTATGTGGGAGAATAGTTTTTCAAAGCATGTGCTGGCTGTGAAACCTCACACTATTTGAGTTTTCTTGGTTTCTATTGAGAGGAAGAAGAGTTTGGGGAAACTGTTTCCCAAACATGCAAAACATGAAAAACATTTCAAAACTCAAAAAAAATCACCCTAATCACCCTAAAACAAAACAAAACCAAATAATGATCCAAATATGGGTTTCAGAATACCTAATTACAACAATTGGATGTAAAAAACTCCACAACATAGAAACATTATATCCTCAGAAAGCCTACTAATAATCTTCTATGTCAAAAATATGAGTCCACTTCTCTATCATCAGTATATCCCTCTCCCATGTCTCATGAGAATCATAACTAGGCTTCCACATCACTCGAACCAAAGGTATCATCCTCCCATAAAGTACCTTTGATTCGAAATAATGTATACTGATGTGATTCTCAGTCACAAATAAACCAATTTCAACATTATGATAACTCTAGATCAGAACTTGAGATGGATGAGATAGATACTTCCAAAACTACAATCCATGAAACATGTTAGGTATCGATGACAACTAAAAGTTTGTAAAGATGTTAATAACTTTACCCAGATGATAAAAGTCCTAAAAAGGTGCCAAAAATGAGGGGAATGTTTCCCTTTTCTCCCAAGCCTTCAATGAATCAAATGTGGTGAAAATTTCAAGGATAGATAATCACCAACTGAAAATTGCAACAGTCTATGATGACGATCAACATAAGACTTATAAAAGTTTGATCATATCAACATTCTCTAAAGAAGAAACTATATATTTTTTAATCATCTCTTGAACCAAACCTGGTCAAACCATGGAACATTCCCCAATCTCCAACCAACAAAATAAATATTTTAATGGGAGGCCATACATAGCCCCAAAATGAGCCATTCTGATCACAGATTGGTAAATATTGTTTTAATAAAACTCAACTATATTTAATGATCACCCCAAGATCCTCCACAGTCAACGATGTTGGCAAAAAGCATATCCTTAAGAATCTAGAAATCTCTTTCTATCTATCCATTTTTATATGGATGGTATGTCATACACAAACATCCCTAAGATCCTAGTGTCTCTTGAAGGCCTCTCCAAAATCGAGAAGTCAACCATGGATCCCTATCAGATACTATAATAGATGTAACACTATGGAAAGGAATAATATTTTTCAAAAATATATTTAATAACTCCTCAACTTTGTATGTATCACTAATTGATATAAATTGGGTCAATTTAGTCAACCTATCTATCATAATCCATACCAAATGCTTCTTTCTCCAGGGATGTGGAAACCTAACCACAATGTTCATAGAGATCTCATCACACTACCAAGTTGACATAGGAAGTGGATATATCAAAACTAAATGTTTATATTGCTCAGCCTTCATATATGGGAATGTATAACAATTAAATAACAAGTAAACAGTGCTTTGTCTCATACCTAGCCACCAGAATCATCGTCGCATGACATCTTTGTGATTATTAGGCACACTTCCCAATTTGTGGTATGGAAATACCTCATTAGATATTTATTTATTTCTAATGACACAAAACATTGATTCTGATAGCATAAAACTCTTTCAATTGAGAATTACTAATGAATAATGATCTCTACACCATAAATAGAGTCTCTAATATTATGAAACACATAATCAATATACTTTTCTTGAAGAATCAAATTGAGAAGGGTGGATTTAAAATGAATAATGGCCAAGTAAACCTCATCCTATAATTCCCGTTATCCAATATGAAACTGTAAATAAAGATCCATAATGTTCAACTATTATAAAAATTCTTACATAACATCGGTCTTATGTTTGTTGATTGAAGCATCTATGATGATACTCTCTTTCCCCAAGGTATAGGTTATTTCAAAGTCAATTAATTTCATGTATTCCACCCAACCTTATGGATTATATTAAAATCATTTTTAGAGAAGATATAACACAAGATCTTATTGTCAGAATATATAGAAAACCATTCTATATAATGGTAATGTTGCCCAATCTTATGTGCATTCATCACAAATTCCGGATCAAGGTCCTAGGTTAGGTAATTCTTTTTATTTGGCCTTTGATGATGATATATATAAGCAATAACATGATCACCATATATAAGAACACAACCCAAAACTGAAAATTATGAATCAAAGAAGACCATATAGACCTGTCCAGACTCTGGAAGAGTCAAAACCATCACAATAGTCAAATTACTATTCAACCCAACAAAATAAATCGAAAACTTTTCATCCAAAAAATACATTACTCCTTTCCAAGTAAGAGTATTATTCTAATAAGAAAACATTTAGAAGTCTATTATGAAATAAATATAATATACAGCTAAAAATAATAATCTATGAATATTAAAAACATTTCATGGTTTCTCCCATGTCATAATATCTTTGATCTTCTGACGATAAACTGAAATACCATGATATAAAACCATGTGTCCCTAGAACATCATTTCATGAATCTACAAATCACATTTTGAATGATTAGCATAAATTTATTGATTTCTTAATAAAATCATAACCACTCTCAGATTCTGCACATAATACTCCTCATACATAAAATTATTAAGGATTTCATCGAAAAATACACCACAATGGTATCAAGATAAGCATGGAAAATCATATTCCTTAAATCCATATATACTACATTATAATTCGTTAGAGAAAACAGAATTATAAGGTACTGTAATTTCCATACTTGATCCAAAATATGGTTTTTTGAATGTCATGTTATTTAATTCTCAATTGATGGTAACTAGAGAAGAGATCATTCTTGGAGAACCACATCGCCCCTTTGAATAGGTCAAATAGATCATTAGTATATGGAAACAGAAAAATTTCCATTAACCTAATTTTATTTCTATTTTTGGTAAACAACACCTAGGATTAGTGACACATTATCTTTTATAGTAAAGAGAACTAGTGCTGCCTTAGGTGACACACTGAGGCATATATTGAATTTCCCTATTATATCATCCTTCTAACACTACAACTATTTAATTTTAGTTGGTGCTAAGATGTAAAAGGGAATTGAAATGGGTTTAGTACTATGGAATAAATCAGTTGAAAAATATACTTCCCTTTCTATTAGAAAACCAAAAAATTTATTAAGAAAAATGTCATGAAACTCAACGAAAACTGAAGTGAGATCTAGGAAGAAATATTTACAGTATAGATCAAAAGTGGAAATAGATTTTACTTTATACAACTCTAGATAAAAGGGTCTGACTCTACTCGACCATAGGACTTATTCTCCATGATAGAATCATAAAACCCCATTGGGTGGAGTGAAGAAAACCATTCCAATATAATAATAAATACATTATTTTTTTCAATCATCCAATCCATTGTGAATATAATGTCAATAGGTATGATGTCAAGAACCTCAAAAATCCATGAAATCTCAACATCAGTTAGAGAGAAAACACAAGAAGGACTATGGAGACACTGCTCTTTCTTTGATCCAAGGAGAATAGTAATATCCAAAAAATAAGACAATATCTCCATAGAAAGATTTATAAAATTAACAATACATGTTTAAATAGATGAATGAGATGCACTAGTATCATGTAATCTAGTCACTAATGACAGAACTATAGTTATGGTATGACTCACAATCGTTGAAACCATACATGCTTTTTTTGGAGACTCTTCCACTCTATGAAGAATCAGGGTTACATATTCCTATATATGACAATCATTTTTTCGTGAATCATCTGATTTAACCATAGTTTTGATAGGTAATTATGATCCAATGAAACTATGTGGATTGGATTAGAAATTGAAAAACGTAAGAAAGTTAACTGAATGAAATCATGAGACACATATCTTGGGTGCCTTAGTGAAAAAGACCCTTAGAGTTACCTATCTTTCCACACTGGTATAAAATCAATGGTCTACATATAGGAACTAAAGGAGGACTAGAAGAACCATACTATCGAGAACCACAAACTGAATCATCGCGGTTCCTATTTCTTTTATAGGAATTCACACCGCCATTAAGAGAAAAAGAAACTCTTGAAACCCATAACATTCTAGCCAGGTCTACTTCAATCATCAATGCTCTATCCAACAGATCATCATAAGAAGACATATTTAGAATGAAAACATGATAATGAATGTTAGATCCAATTCCTATCTCAAACTATTAATTATTCATCATCCCATTTGATACAACCTCATGTGAAAACTACATAAGAATATAAAATTTATTTTTATAATTCACCATGGTTTTTTCAAACTAATCATGTTTTAAAAACACAATACCCTTCGCCAACACAATCAACATTGGATAAAAGTAGTATATGAAAAAATATTTTTTTTCCTTTCCACTATAAGACATCACTGTTCTTATCCATCAACATCATGTCCCACCATCTCCTTCTTGGTCCATCCCGCACGAAGGTGGAACACATCACCTTGATCTCCTCTTGTGTCTCTGAGAACTCAAAATAAAATGTTCAATCCTTCTCAAATATTAGTCATCCACTTTTGGATAGTTAGAGACTTTGAACGCGGGCATCCTCTGGGGAATGAACTACAAAGAATGATTCTGGAAAATAACCCTATGAGGCTCCATAATTGGAGCCTAAATAAGAACTAGTGATGGTTCTTATTTGAGAGCATGGACTATACACACAATCACCAGAACCATAATCAGGTCCAAAAGACCATTTTCTGACTGTGGTTTAGTAGTATCTTCCTACAAGATCTGATTATCACGTATTCTTTTGGGTCATGATGCTACATAACATCAACAGACATCATTGAAGACATTATATTAACACTCAAAAATTTAAAATGAATATTAATAAAATTAGATAAAAACAAAAACATTTTGATTTCATCAAATCAAATTCAAAAATAGAGGAAATACAAGAACTAATCTATAATAAGTCTTTCCCAATACACTATTGGTGACTTAATGATCATTGTTGTGAGGAATATTTAGGAACTCAATCATAACTACATCTTAAGTCCCAAAAATATTTCACAATTGCATACTGAAGTCAAGGAAAGATGAGAAACATGAACCATTAATATCACTTTTTCATGAACCATCCCAAATATCCTAGTAACTAGATAACCATGTTGGCCCTAACATAGACCGAAGGGGGTTCCTGATCCCCACAGTTTTGAGACTACAACTACATATCATACAATATAAAAGTGGGAAAATGTTTCCCACAAACATAATAGAAGTGATATAAAAAATTTAGTATAAAAACCCGAAAAAATCCACATGGAGAACTATTCTAGATGTCAAATAGGCATCAACCTGCCAATGTGAAACCATAAGTACTAGAGAAACATGATAAAAAACTCGAGTCCCAACAGATACAACTATACGATCCCAAGGATCAATATCTACTACCACCTCCATGTGGAAAATTACCTTTTCTCGAACCTGGAAGAAGATAATCTAAAAATACTTGATGTCATTGGTATGGTGTTAGATAAAAACTTTGTAGGTTCTCACCATGGATTCCGTAATATGATTCCATAGTTAATTAAAAAAATAATGCTTTTAATTTTAAATAAATATGAATGGAAGTTAAAAAATTATTAAAAAAATGAATTATAATTTAAATGATGGAAATAATTTATAAAATGTCTTAATAACCACATTATATAAAAGTTTTTATATAAATATAGAAGTCATGTGTAAGAAAAATTTTAAAAAAAATAAGAAGATATTTCAAATATAAAAAATGAGAAACATGGGCATTTACCAATCTGTATGATTGTTCAAGGATATGTGATCCCCACATACTAAAATTTGAATTGTGTAAATATGTGTATACACATGTACCTATGACATTGGCCAAAAATGATTCCTCGCCATCCCATCGGGGATGTGGCCAACTGCTCTAGGTTTTTTTTAGTTGTTAAATTTCAAAAGAGTGTTATACTGATAGCTCACTAAATACATGGGCTTGTATGTTCTCTAATAAAAATAAATTATGGGAAATTTATTTTAAAACAATTTAAAATACAAATATATCCCATTATACCGATTCAAATATTCTAATTTCCTTAAAAAACAACACATGAGTTTTTAATCAAGTAATGGTTTCTTCCAAGTCAAAACCACTGAGTTTCTATCCAAAAAATTTTAATCCATTTTCCATAATAAAAATTTGAAATAAATTCCATAAAATCTACCTCACAATTTTAATTCCATAATAAAATTAAATAATTGTATTTTAATAATTTCCTTCTAATTTCACAACACACACTAATTCAATGGAATTGGGGGGGGGGGGGTTAAAATTTCCTTCCAAATCCAATTCAAATTCCAAATTCAATAGAATTTAATTTTTAATAATCCTATTAAATTAAATTAAATTTAAATAAAAAAATAATTTAAATCGATTAATTTAGGTTTAATCAAAATTGGTCATCATAACGGAACCACCATCCTTCTGATTACTGGATATCAAAACACAAAACTATAATCCAGAAACTCATATGAATAATTTTGAAAATGAAGATCTATTAATAAAAAATATATTCAAGATCCTAGACAATGGGGGTTAGATCCTCCAAAAAAAATATTTCTATAACACCCTATGAAGGAAGGAGGAGAAAATAAGAGAAAGATAATAAGAAGGGTAAAATTATAAGGAAGGGATTGAACATCATTCTCATGGATTCTATAAACATATGTAGGGGTTTATAAGTGGAAAATAAAACTTTTTGGATACTACAAGGAAGAAAACAATTCTATGGGGCCATAATAGCTAGTCAGGCACATAAAATGTGAGTTTTAGGATTTTAGAAAATAATTTTCTGATTAAAAAACCATGAAAACAAATTTTTTTAGGAAGGGTCGCATATTTAGAGAAACCATGAACAATAACCAAGGGCCCCTTTTAATTGGGTTGAATAGTTTCTCCAAATAATAATCGTGGTTTGTTAATCTATGTGTTATCCCAGAGAATCGCAACTATTTAGGTTGTCATATTTTCCACTAAGAGGATGCTGAGTTTGGAAATATTGTGCGCCAACCATGCAAAACCCATAATAATTATAAAATTTTAATATTTTAACATGAATAACCCTGAATAAAAATAAAGAATTCCTTATCAAAATATTTATTTAGGAATACCATAAAATAGTAACATGTTGTTATAATATAGTTATTATATGATCATATTTTCTTAAAAAATACATTCATTGAAATCCCTTTTTCCGACTTGTTAGTGGGTCAAATTTTAAATTACAATATTCCACATATGTTAGATGAATTGGAAAAATGGATTAAATAATTAGAATCATAATAGTTTCTATTTTCTAATCATGTTAAATTAATTTTTGTCTCTAATTAATAGTAAAAATAATGAAAATTATTTTCAAAGGTTAAGGTAATGGAGGAACGGGAGAGATATTCCTCGATGATCCTTCATGATTGGAATTCCCTATATCATTCTAAGAGTATAAATATATATTCTTATACCCAAATACATCATTCTATGTGTTGGACCTCATCATCCTCAGGGACCGAGATGCATGATGAGAAAGTTTTGAATTATTTCTTTTATTTCTCTGGGTTTTCAGGACAATCTTTTTCTTCACTCATAGATCACAATTTTCAACGAATCATTTGGAAGGGATATACTACTCATGTATCATATTATGATACTAAAATATATAAAAGGATTGATTTGTGTATGTTCTCATTTATTTCTCATATTTTGCTGATGAAGGGTTCCATGCCCTGGAATGTTACAAACTTGGATTATCGTCTGGAATTGATTTAGGGTTTTGTTGATTTCAAATGTGTTTCCTTAGGTCATGTATTTTTTAAAATTTTGTTTCCTTGATCTGAACTAAAATTCCATGCTTTAACTCACTCAACCTAAGGCCTAGTACCATGTGAATTTGTGAATTGAAGCTTAATTTAAATTTAAATTAATTTAAAGACACATGTTTACAGATTTGGGTTGTGATTCATAGACTAAATTGGGTATTATGGCACCCTATAATCCTATTTTCTATTTCATAAGTGGTTATAATTCCTATAAGGATGGGCAATGCCACTAAAAATGTGATATTTTGAAATTATGTGCATGATTTGATGGATTTATACTTACATTACACATTGATTGACTGGGTGGTCATTTCCACTCCACAAGATGAAATCACTCTTAGATTAGAATATGAGAAAATGCCTTTATTTTTTTGATTCATATAAAATCATTGGTCATTTAATTTTTTGGTGTAGATATAACTTTTTTTCTCAATTTGTTATATTATAGGTCATGATATACAGAATTTTTGGAAGATATGAAATCATGAGAATGACCAATGAATTGAAATTCAGACTCAAAGCCAAGTTGTAGAGAAGTTTGGTCCTATAATGGTTAATGCTCAATAGTAACAATTCATTGTTAATGAAATGTCTACATTAGTGCCTCAAAAGGATCCTTCTATTTTTCATTCGAATTCTAGATACTCTGTATATTTTATTCTTCTTCAATCTCCATTTCTATAGATGGTTGAATTTTTTATCTCCCAACCAGGAGAAGATAAAGAGTCCCTTTTTCTTGGGTGGATATGGCGGAGTATTCTCATGGAGCCACTGTTGTTTTTCCTTTCAATGATTCTCTTTCAAGGGGTAAAAATGATGAGAAGTTTTAGGAACAATCCACTGATAGTATTGCTAAAATGGGACCTGATTTTAAAGATAATATGTAATTCAAATTTTGACATGAACAATGAACAATTTATTCAATGAATATAAAAGGAAAACCAAGATAGTGGCTGTCACATCAGGGAAACCCAAAATCCAAACTTCTCAAGTGATATGACCCACTCCCCCTAATTTAGGGAAACATGTTTCTAATGAAAAATTTATTATTTCCATCCACTTACCTGGGGGTGTGAAATTCAGTAGTACATCATTATTGAATATTCTAGGGTATCAAAATAAAAAAAGTGATGGAATCTAGAATTCATTTGTTGTTGTTAGCGGTCCAAAGTTGAACTCATAACATTTATTGGAATGTAACTCTATACCGGAAAGTCTCCCAAATCCCGCCCATAATATTATTTATCCTACAAGTGTATGTGAATTTTAATTTGTAGATGTTCCTAAAAAATATTTTAGCTTTGATATTGAAAATGTGATGGAAATGCATGTATCAGAAGTTGTGATTGATTCAACCTTGAAGGTGAATTCTCTTCCTGGTAAAGGTGGTTAATACAATGAGGATACCCCCTTATCCCTCGCTCTATGCATAAAAGGGTTTTGGAATATGGATTTATTATCTTGTAAATAACTTGTGGGTGACCTTACCTCTCACATGGATTGACATGGGGTCACACCTGTTTAAAAACCCATGATCAATATGGAAAATATATTTTCATCTTCTTTAGGATCCGACCTAGTTCAACATGTGATGGGAAAACAAAACCTAAAAGTGATTACTCAAAATTCCATTGATTTACATGACTTAAGAAGTAGTGAGGATTTTGGAAGAAATGTTCAGGTTTTTGGAGATGAATAAATGGTGGACGTTGTAGATGTCGGGCATCTAGATGATAGTGGGGGCCTTCAAATTATGTCAAAACCCAGAGGCAATAGAGGAATCCTCATGGTCGAGGTGGGAGTTCATCACATCATAGCATGTGTACTCGTTCACAAGTTGTTTGAAAACGTTTCAATTTTCTAGATTTTTTTGTTCCTCTTTGGTACTTTTCTTTTCTATATTTAATAAAAGGGGATTTTTATAACTTCACCCTAAAAAATTACCATAGTTAAGGTAAAATAAGTTTACATTGGAGTAAAGCTAATATGATATGGAAGAAATGAACCAAAACATATCCAATTAAAATATAATGGTAATATTCTGACCTTATGTCTTTTAAGGTTCAAAATTTTTATATTTTGTAACCATTGGAATGGTAAAAATGGGGGTTATATTCTGTTCTTCTAAATATCCCAAATGTGTCCTCTCCCCCACTTATAAAAGGACACCCCATCTCATATCATTTCAAAAGTTCCAAAATCCATTAGTTCAGAGAATCCTTTCCCAAATAACATAATTAATTTCCATCATCTAATTATATAATTCTTGGTTTTATCATAAATGCAACAAATGAAGGCTTTCAGTTCAAACCTAAACTAGTTGTTTGAAGAAGAGTTAACACCCTTAACCAGGCGATTTATTTTATTTCTCCTTCCACCTACTTCAAATTTTATTAAGTCATTTTAATATAAAAAAATTATTATCTAAAATATAATTATATGAATTTATTTTATTCTTATGACCTAAAACCATCTCATCATCCATCTATAGGTAAATAAATTCATTGATCATGTGTATGGCAGACAACTGCCTCACGAACCGACATAGTTTGTTTTCCATAACTGCTTCTTGTGGCTGGATATAATGATGTATTTAATGATTATATTTTATATTTATTATATAATTACACTAATGGATTTATAATATCACATAATCCATCCAAATTTCCATTCCATACGGAATATGATAAAGTCACCCATGGGTACGACGGACTACCAACTCGTGAAGTGATGTGAATAGTTTTTCACCTATGATTTAATATAAGGTAATAAGGATCAATTTAATTATTATATATGATAATAATTAAATATTAATAGTTTTGATAAATAAATATATCATATAATTTTTTTTACTTTACCTTCCATCGAATAAATAATAATGTTTTTTTTGTCTACGATAAACTACCACTTCACGAAGCGATGTGATTCGTTTTAATTACCAAATTTCATGGATGATATATGTATACTTATTTTGAAAAATGATATGATATTTATGATATTATGGAAATATAAAATAAAACATGACTTCTTTTAATCTTGATTAGTGAAAAATGAAACTGTTACATGTGCATACGTATGGTCTACAATCTCCAAGATTGTAGAATATTACATTTTTTATAACCATAATACATGGATATTTTTAAAAGTATAATTTATGTATAGAAATTATAAATATTTAATTGTTATTATTCATTATATAATGGAACAATTAACTATTTTCACATGCTCAACACATCGACACTATTTTGTAGTAATGAACCTAGCATCCTAAAAACACCTAATGTGGACTTAACTAATTAAATAATTAGATATGTTATTAAATTAAATGTAGTAAATGATTTATGTATAAGATATTAAACGTGGAAAATTTATTTATAAAAAAATATTTTGTATTAGCTTATTGTATAGGATATAAATGATATACATGAAGGGGGAGGCTTGTACATTTCGGCCTCATCTCCCCCTTCTCTCCCTTCTCCACTCTCCTTCCCCACCCTCTCTTGGTTGTTTTATTTTTGTTCCTGTTTTCCCCTCTCATCCACTCTCTTTCATTCCTGTCGGGTTTGTTCTCAATGATGTATCTCAAGGAGTTTCTATTAATCCTGATGAAGGTGGTATGATATTGAAGTCCCCGATCGCGTTCCACTGAGCATCTCTATGTCAGACCTGGAGTGATGATTTCATAGTGGTTTTGGAAGTTTCATTTCGGTGGTCGGTGGCTTCACAGGTACTCATGATTTGGTTCTCTCTTGTATCTGGGTTTTCCATGTTGTGTTGTCATCGTTTGAAGCTCTTAGTCATTCATGTCTCTAACCTGACCTCAAGTCTCTATACTACTATACTAGTCAGATCTGGAGCAGTGTGTTCATAATGTTTTGGGATGTGGGTTTTGGCGGCTGATAGTCCTTCTTGCAAGGGCTGAGTCAGTGTCCTTCTTTGATGGAGTTATAGTTATCTTCCTTCAAGGTGGCATAAAATTTGTCTATGTTTTAGCTTCTTATTTGTGTATTTTCCCCCTCTTTTGGAGAATGTGTTGTGGGTTATTCAACAAGTTGTTTTGTGATGGTTTTGTTTTTCATTTCTGGTTTATTTTGGATGTTTTTTTTTCTCTTGGTGGCAACCATCAGTTAGTTTTTGATGGTGAAGTGTTGCGGATACGACTGATTTCAATCTCATATGGAGCTCTTCTATGGTGTTTTGGATGTTCATGACATCGATGTCAGTGGTGATAATGATGAGATAGAAGTGGTGTTGTGTGATGATTGTGGTGATGGATGATAACGATGATGGTGATGGCTAACGATTTTTTTGGTATGGCATTGGTTCGTTAGGGAATGAAGACAAGGTTGTGTGATGGTCTTAGGTTGATACGATGGGATTTGACATTCTCTGGTGGTGCAGTGGTTGAATGGTAACATCAACCATGGTGATGGATGGTGATGATATTAGGGTACTCATGATTTTGGCGGTAGGAAACTTAAATTCGGAGGATGTGGATGAATCCATTCATGATTTTCTCGGTTGTAGTGAAATGTTATGAATTTTTAACCTTTTGTTTTGGTTTCATCTCACTCATAAAGTGGGTTTATAAAATAAATTTAAAATAGATTTTGAGGAATACACATTAAACTCCTGGACATGAGGTGATGAGTTCCGTCTCAAAACACCATTTTCTGAGACACAAGTCATTTTATGCAACTCATTTATTTTCAATGGTTTATATACTACCTCTATACATATCATATCATTATTCCTTCATAATTCATGATATTTTATGTTAAAATTCATCTATTTCCGTCATGGGAATTTATGATTCCAATTCTACCCAAGTAGTAAGGGTTTATGTTTTAATCTCATTCTAATCGGGATTATTTATGCTTGAATATCAATTTTTGGAAATTATTTGATAATTAAATAATAAAATAATTTCATTTTCATATCATTTAGTTATTCATTTAATTTTCATGTAACAATACCATTTTCCTCTCTTTGGTAGTTAAAATTATTGAGGAAATATTTTTAAATAGAACCAAATTTATTTCTCCATTTAGTCGAAAACCCTTTATCTTACATGTCCATGTTTCCAAAAAAGTATTTTAAAAAATGATTTTAATATTATACATTGATTAATAATTTTATTTTTAATCATTATTTTTAAAAAAATGTTTTTAGAATAAATATTCCTATCATTTTCCGAACAAGGTTCTTCAAAATTTTCTTACAAAAATATGAAAGGAATATTTTTTTCATATAAATTTAATGTATGTAATTAACCACCATCCTAAAATCTAAAACATTTTAATATTACTTTATAATATTCCATGATTTTTAAATTAATTTTTTTTATTTTTACATTGGATATTTTTAGATTTTCAAAAGAGATTTTTGATGTGCAAAGGATATTTTTAAAAAAATATCTGTTAATATTTTTAAAAGTGTTTCTATTTATCAATGAAAAAAAATTAATGTTATACAATACTAATTAAATAATTATATATGTATATAATATATATCACATTTTCACTCCCTCCTCTTTTTATGGGGTAATAAATTCCGTATTTTCATTTCTCAAATTTCTTCTTTATGAATCCTCTTTTGATTATGTTATGATACAAGATTATGCAACCCATTTCTTTTCATGGGTAATTCTTATTTCATGCCATATAATTGATATCACTATCTAGAAACCATATAAATTTACATGAAATAAATGTGATTAGAGGTCCTATAATTATATATCCATCCAATGAATTGGGTAATGTTCTAGACTTATGAGACGTTATGTATAGGATTAGGTATTGGACCTAATCTACTATTGTACTGTTTCCACCAAGTGATTTTTTCAAAAAAAATTATCTTTTACTTATATGTATGTAATTTTTTGTGTTTCCTCCACATTCTTGATGATTCCATGATGTTATAAGACCATGTTATTTTGGTTATTCACCCATGTTATTACTCATGTTCATTATCTTTTATGAAATTATTTTATAACATTGAATCATATGTAATTAATTTTACCATGTTTATTTTTTTATTGGGATTTCTAGATCACCTCTTTATTCTTTCTATATTCTAGGTTATGCTATATAGTTTTAGGTTTTAAAATGGATTTAAAAGTTCACTATAAAAATAAAAAAAAGGTTCCATGTTTTAGTTTCCTTTGATGTATTATGATCCTATTATTAAAAAGACACTCGGCCTCATAATCTTAGGGATGTAATTAATGGATGGTTTCCTTAAAAATTATATAATAATATGTGTTAAAGGATTTGGTTTCTATAGTTTGTATTAAAGATATGATTTTTTTAAATGTTTAAAACACAGATGACAAATGTTTACTGATAAACCTAGGTATATGTATAAGGATATGTTTATAGATAAATCTATGTAGAGGAAAATATCCTAAAATATTAGTGAATTTTTGGTCAAGAGGTTTCTACGAAATTTAATCCATGTCATGATAGTACAAGTGGATACAGATCTGGAATAGTTTTATGTAGTTGTAATAACTATGAACAAAGAACATTGAGTTGGACTTGATCATCACCGGGTGCAAAAACGTGACCCTTTCTTCACAGATAGATTGATATTCATAAGGGATTTTTTAGAAATTCAGAGACTCTTTATGAACCATGATGAATTAATTCAATAGAAATTAATCAATAATGATCTATGATACACCAAATGTGTCTTAGATTGATAATTATTAGGTCTATTGTATGTTTAAATTCATAATGACATCTTTTGAAGTTTTATGTTATAGATGTCTACGTTGATTAACTATATTTTTTGATACATTTATTGCAATATAAACTATGGGTTTAGTATGGGATTAAACAATTTATTTAGGGAAGAATACATTATATTATATGGAAATAATTTTAATGGTATGGGTAATATTTAGGTATTACCTTATCATTGATTTTAATGTAATAATATGTAATTAATATTATATTATTTTTTAGGGAAAATAATATATATATATATATATATATATAACTACAGTGGTTACTAACTGATTTAATTATTAATGATATTCTTTTGATGCTTTAAAAAAATTGGGAATGTTATTGGAATTATAAATTTATAAACAAGGAAACCCCCTATTCCATGTGAAAACAAATCATATTTAGCAACGTCATGGGGACTCAACCCATAAAAAGGATTGATAATGGTGCAACACCACCAACTAGCCACCATAACGTATTTTTTTATTATAACATCTCTTTTAATTTAATGATGAGAAGGATAAATTTTATGTTTATTTTGGGAAACATATTATACGACAAAATATGTTTCAATTTTTTGTATTTAGAGATGATTAAAGAAAAATTTCAAAATGTTTTATTAGTTTAGTAATTATCTCTATATGTATCATTTAGGTTTAATGAAAAGAATTATTTGAGAACAATGTTATTATGTTTTGGGGGATGTAAGTTGAAGGTTGTGAGATAATAATTGAGGATAAAACCTTATTTCATGCCGATGTTATTGATGTTATTTCAGATATAGAGTTATTTATTTAAGGCATGATATATATTAAACCATTATTTTTTATTTGAATTTTGGGGATTAATATATTCATTTTTATTTTTTAAATTATCATACATTGTGGAAACAATTCCTAGTTTT
Source organism: Viscum album (assembly GCA_963277665.1). Lineage (NCBI taxonomy): Eukaryota > Viridiplantae > Streptophyta > Magnoliopsida > Santalales > Viscaceae > Viscum > Viscum album. The sequence continues at coordinate 80,486,084 of OY728160.1, read as the reverse complement.
TTTAATGTCTAATGATAGGAGGAGTATCATGATTTCATTTTTTAGATTCATGCGATCCATTATAAGATAATTTAATGGATTTTGAGATAAAAATTCACAATGGATATTCATTTCTTAGAGTAAAAGGTGATGTGGAATGCGATTGAAGAAAAAGTGGAAAAATTATTTTTCTGAATTAAAAATATATTATGAAAGTATATGATTTATTTTTATATATATTGTTAGTCAATGAAACAATAAATACTATGGAAATGATCATGAATTAAAAAAAAATCTTCTTACTTTTATATATAATGAATCAATGCTCCTTTAATTCACCATAGAATTATGGTTTTAGGGACATTTACTTTTTAATAATCACTCACTTTCTTTTGATTGACAAACTCTATCACTCTCTATAATTATTTAAACTTTTCCTCCATGTCCATATTTTCCCTTCAAACCAGTGTTCTTTAACTTGTAACACTAGTTATATGTTATTCGAGATGACTCTTGTATTTTCCTTTCCATCTTTTAAGTGGGAGTATTACTAATTCATTTTGTGATGTGGGTTTTCCACAAAGAAATTTTCAAATGAAAAAGCCTTAATTACTGAGAAAATTTTTAAATTGGGAGGAAGGAATTTATTTAAGGGGTTGTATAATGTAACACCCTACAATTTTAAAATACAGCTATACTCAATTGTATATTCTACATGCTACACTGAGTTTAATTGAACAAAAATATAAAATTATTTATGTGTAACTGATATAACATAGACATTAAATTAAATTTATAGAATATCATTAAATAATTTATTAAATGTATATAATGTTACTCATTAATATATGTTTGTTTATAAATTTTAATAAATTATTCATTCAATTTTAGGATAAGTCATTTTATTCATCTAACAGACATTTACTTAAAAACGATTTTATTAATTTTTGTTGGAGTAATAATATAACTAATTTCTATCATATATTTTAAAATTTATTTGATGAAATATAATTAACTTTTTAAATCATCATATTTATATTAACCAAGGGTGAAATATTGGTATTTTTTAGAAATTATTAATTTTTAGTGAAAAGTTAAAAATATTTATTTTTATAAAAATATAATTATTTAATAATAAACAAATTCTCATTATTTTTTTTAGATATAGAATTAAAATAAGTATTATTTATAAATATTAAATACAATTAATTACATTTAAATTATATTTATATTTGATTTTATTATATGTTTATTATTAAGCCTAAAACACATTTTATAAAATCTTATTTAAGGTGCATAATGTTTCACAATTTCAATTAATTAAAATAATAAAAAATGAGGAATTATTTAAATGAAATTTACAGATAATATATATAAAAATATAAAATTAAATTAATTTAACTATGATAATTCATATAGTTATTATTAGATCATTTTCCCTTAAAAAAGGCATTCCTTGAAAAACTGAATTTCGACACATCTATAGGTATACTTTTTTTTAAATTCCCATATATTCTATAATTTTTTTAATTATATGGAATTATTTTAAGATTGGAAAATTCAACGACACGTGATTCCAAGGCCCAGAGATCCTGAAATGGAATTTTTTATTTTTTAAGGTATATTCTGTAAACGCATGAGTGGAAAATTCTATCTTTTGAACCAGTGCCCGAATTAAAAATTTGAGGGTATCGTTGAATATGCTATGTTGGGATTCTCCGAGGATAATCATAACTGAGACTGAAAAAGGATGGATGGAAAAGTTAATTTTCAGAATTTTGGAAAAAAATAATAAAATAACTGTAAGTTATTTTGTTCTTTTCTTCCACCGATTAAGCATTAGTTGGCGGAACCACAACATAAAAAAATGAATTAATTAAAGTTCAATAAATTACCTATAACATTGTTTTTGTAACCGCAATGGTCATGTGATTAATTGGGTTATTAATTAAGGATCATTAATGAACCACAATAATGAACATATCACACTCTTTATTTAATCAATCTGTTGGCGGAACAATTTTAAAACCGTGTGGAATGCTCTACCGAAATGCCAATGACGTCACCCTCTATTGAAGAAGGGGGATTTAAAGACATCTATTGGAGGAATAAATCTGGAGGGCGACAAATGACTATAAATGTGAATGAACGTGGAATTCCTTCCATCATCCGCAGTGGATTCCATAGAATCTTGGTAGGGGAATTAAATTATTTCTAATTGTATAATGTTTCCTCCTTCTTATTATTAAATAATATGAAGAATGCTGATGAACTGACTAAGGGGTTGATCCACGATTTATTCTATACTCTTGGAGGTTGTTGAGGGGTTTCACTATGGGATTTTTCATAATCTTTAAGATGATTACCATCACCCCCTTGATAAAATGCTAATATGGAGGGTACAGGATGATCCAAACAAGGTCCAGACCCTCCACTGATCATGGATGTTTAGCGTTTTCGTAGGTGACTAAGAAATGTGGTGGGAAGGAGATTCTGTGGGCTTCATAGTGAAGTGGGAGACCCCAGAGGCCCATAGGCACACATGGGAAGGAAAATGGACCAGTGGGGTATATATGGTGCCATGAAAAAAGAGTCATTGTGGCGTGAGCCCAGGCACGACGGCACTGATGACCAGTAGGGACGGTAATAGCGACGAGCACTAGCGACAACGACGACCGGCAGTGGAGGCCTTCCTGTGCTGGCCGCGTGGATAGGGTGTCACCTAAAAGTATCATAGTGGAAAGAGCCATAGAAGGATGACTATGGTGGGTGGAGAACACAATGGTGATATGTCGTGTGAGGGACAGAGTGGCCCACTTGGGCTGCTCGGTTGGATGTTCAATGGAAAGCTCGTGTTGGCCGTTTCTGGATATGGCGTGATGCTTTACTTACACCACCAGATAGAGAAATTGGACACCTCACATCTGGTCCATTTCAACCTGCCCACACCACATACTTCGGGTTTTCCAGTCAGAACAGAATTGGTAGCCAGGCTGGACCCACTGACTGGGTCAGACCCTCGAATTGGGCCAGATTCGCCAACCAAGTAGGACAAGACCAGCCCCGTTTCGCTAAAACTAACATAACTCATAGAACGAGAATCCGATTCACATGCCATCTACGACATGATTACTATTGCGACATGTAATTACTTTTGAGACACTCTACATGAGTTTTGGTGGAATTTGAGTGCATCCGGGTAGAATTGGACTCGATTCCAACCGATCCCTATTTACCTTTTTGCACATATCATACAGAATGAGCGTTTGATTGATGTGCCATCTATCACGTTGGAACCCTTATGAAAATAAGGTCTTTTGGGTTACTTCTTCATGGGACTTCATGGAGTTTGAGGTATGACTAATTGTATGAGAAGAAAAATTTTCAGAACTCATGCGCACCAGGAGTGTGAATCCTTTGGCTAGCTGTCAAGTGGAGAGCGACCCTCTGTGGATTGGCATGAGAGAGACCCTTCATGGATCGGTAGTAGTGAGGCCCTCCAAGGATCGGTACTAGTGTGAACCTTTGTGGATCAGTATGAGGGTGACCCGACATGGATCAGTAGTAGGGGGACCCTCTGTGGATCAGCAGTAGTGCGACCCTCTGTGGATCATCAGTAGTGTGACACTCCGTGGTTTATGAGTAGTGCGACATGCTGTGGATCGGCCGTGGAGAGACCCATCGAAGATTAGTGGTAGAGTGTCCATTTATGGATCGACAGCATAGAAACCCTTCCTGGATCTGTAGACGATCCACCCAATAGAATAAAATTATATATCCTAAGACTAATATTCTTTATTCATGTTATCTAGGTTTTATACCTAGTGGGAGCTGTCTTTTACTTTATGACATGTGATTGAGATCATGAATTTTGTTTTTTCCATCATGGAATTCTGGGAGACCTATAGGGGTTGCAGGGTCCCTACTGGGTATTATTATACTCTCCCATTCATGGGTTTCACATGCACATTTTTATTTCATATGCAAATGATGGATGGTTTGACTGAGACTTGGGGATCCAGGGCTAGACGGTGCTCCGAGGTGTTTAATAGATGTGGTGAGCTATAGTGATGACCCCAGAAAATTTATACCTATAGTTCAGGTTGGATCCTTGTTGGACGACCTTCAGAGAATGTTGATCCCTTTTTGATATACTTTCATTCTAGTTAGGATTTTATATTGGCCCCTATTACTTTCAGTAAAAACTTTTACTCTCAGTGGTGGTCTATAGTATTGACTGTAATTTCAATTTTTCATTTTGTTTACTAGTGCATAGTGTGCCTTGTCTATGTGTGTATAGGTTTAATAGAAAAGCCTTCCCTTTATGGGTTTTATATTTTTTTGGTGCTATTCACCAGCCCCTGGCCTATGGAAGGAGGGATTGGGGTAGTCAGGACCTGAGCCTCTGGGGACGAGTTGGGTTAATGTGGTATCAAAGGGCGGTCGGTTCCACTAGAAGAACTAAGAGTATGTAATTTCCATTTGGGAAAGAGTGTTAAGTGACTTGAGTCGTCTTTCTGTCTGGGGAGTCCATTCTTGGTGCGGCAGTCAATGTATACACCAGGACACAAAATTCAGATTTACAACTCATTATATGAAAAAACGATTTTAATTTGTTTTGGTAATTTTTTTTATCTCATTTTAGTTATCTCACTAGGTATTTCTTATTGACCATGGATCTCCGAAGATGATTCTATTTATTATCTGTGTCTACTCTACCGTAGATGCAGTTCTTATAGACAAATTTTCTAGTCACTCTACCATTATCATAGATCTTGTTTAGAGCTCAGATATTCTGGTTGAGCCGTTGGCCGGATACTTATGATTACAAATTCCTATGGGAGATGATTCAATGATTTCAAAAAGGTATTGGTAGTGTGAGCTTACTCTAGGAGGTGATATCATTGGCTAGGATCTCCTAGTAGTAGTGTTATGGCCTTTTGACGTCATCTTGTGTATGGACTGGTTATCCAAGGTCCATGCTCAGATCGACTATTATAGGAATAAAGTGTGGTGTTTCCACGAGGATGGGACCAGGTTTTCCTTCACTGGTGAGAAGTGATCCTTCGCAACAGAGGATGTACTTTCTCAGAGGAAGGTGTAATCAATAAATCATCAGTTTTCTATTCTTACCCTCTTTTTGTGGATGTGAGGAGTGTGAGCTATCCTGTAGTAGTGGACCAATATGTTGATTTCCATCATGAGGATGTTCCAGGATTACCTTCTCAAAGAGAGGTAGACTTCTACATCTACCTAAACCTTGGGATGTCACCGATATCAACACCATTATATCATATTGATCCCATGAAGAATCGTGATATGGGAGTCCAGTTGGAGGACTTGTAGAGAAAAGAGTTCATAAGGCCCAATGTTTCTCCTTTGGAAGCCCTGATTTTGTTCACCAGGAAGGCAGATGGGAGATTGAGGCTTTTCATGGACAATCGACGCCTAAACTGGGTGAATATAGAGAACATGTATCATCTTCTGAGGTTTGATGATTTCTTCAATCAGATTAAGGTAGAAGAGTGGTTTTAGAATATAGTCATCAGATCTAGCTATCATCAGCTTCATGTTCAGGGTGAGGATATAACGAAGACCACCTTAATATGTCGGTATGGCCTCTACAAGTTCTTGGGGATTCCTTTTGGTGTGACCAATCCCCCAACTATGTTCATGGGAGTCATGAATAGGATCTTATAGCCTGACCACATTCGGTTCATGGTGGTTTTCATTGATGACATCATGGTTTACTTATCATTGGAGGAATAGAACACCACACATATTCAGATAGTCTTGCATACACTCTAAGAGCACCTGCTTTATTCCGTGCTCTCGAAGTTCCAATTCTGGATATGGGAATCCACATTCCAGGACATGTTATTTCAGAGGCTAGAGTTGCAGTAGATTTGGAAAAGATAGAGCCAGTGTTTTCTTAGGATCCACCTAGGAGTGTGACTAAGGTGTAGAGCTTCTTGGGGTTGGATGGGTACTACTAGAGATTTGTACTCGACTTTCCCAGATTAGTAGCACCCTTTTTAGATTTTACATAGAAGTTACAACCATTTGTATGGACGGAGAAATTATAGTAGAGTTTCTATGAGATGAGGTAGAGACGGATGAGTGCCCCCATCTTGAGGCTACCAGAATATGGTGTTTGGTATACAGTCTTCTATGATGCACCAATGATCGGAGGGGTGTGTCCTGATGCGATAAAGAGAGGGGAATGCCTACGGCTGACAACAACAGAGGAAAAATAAGTATAACTACGTGATCCATGACCTAGAGTTAGCCGCAATGATCTTTTCATTGAAGATGTGGTGGAACTACTTGTTGGGAGAATGATTTAATATCTTATCTGATAAAAAGAGTCTCGGTTATATCTTCTCACAGAAGGAACTGAGCCTAAGACAACATTTGTGGCTATAGTTTCTCCAGGACTATGACATTGAGATAGTCTACTCTCCTTGGAAGAGAAATGTAGTGGCAGATGCACTCAGTAGGGTGTTGGGTCTACAACTGCTTAGTGAGGTGACCGAGCAGCTGGCCATGTTTCAGGTATCCTTCCTGAATAGGGATAGAGTGAAAAAACATCAAGACTATGGCTATCACTCCCCAATCCTTCGTCGTGTTCAGGAGGCAAAACTTGGGGATGTTGAAAGAAAGGCCCGAGGTGCATAAATATCCTCATGGTGGTATCCTGATAAATTTTCAATAGGTGGGGTGCACATCAACATTTTTAGAAGATGCACCGTAGTACCCGTAATATTTCGGGGGGAGGTGTTGAGGGAGCTCCATTCATCCCATTTGGTGGTACATCCTAGAGTGGTTAAGATGTACCAGGACCTATGACATCATTACTGGTGGACATGGATGGAAAAAGTAGTGGAAGAGTTTGTTTCACTATACCTCACTTGTTAGAAAGTGAAGACCTGGAATCAAGTTCCAGCTTTCTTAGCACAAACAGTAGAGGTAACATAGTATAAGTTGGATGGTATCTCCATGGACTTCATGACTGGGTTACCATGCACATCTAGGGTCCACGAATCTATCTAGGTGATCATTGGCCAACTCACTATGTCTTCCCATTTTATAGCCCTCTGAGATAAGGGATCAGTTGAGGGATTAAGATAACTCTATGTTCAAAAGATAGTACAGATTCATGGGGTACCATCGATGATCATTTCAGATCATGATGCTTGATTTACATCCTAGTTGTGGAAGGGATTAAAGGAGGAATTAAGGAATAAACTATGCTTTATCACCTCCTTTCACTCATAGACCAATAGATAGTTGGATCAGACCGTACAGACACATGATGAAAATATTCGTGATTGCATCCTTGATTTTGGCCACAATTGGGAGGACCATCTTCCACTGCTGGAGTTCGCATACAACAACAACTATCACTCAACCATCGACATGACACCATTTGAGGCCTTATATGGGTGACCATGAAGATCACCTATATGCTAGACGAACCCAGTGGAGTCATCAGTTGTGGGTCTAGAGTTGCTACAGGATACCACTAAGATGGTGTAGATCATCCCATAGTCAATGAAGATGACACAGATAAAACACGAGTCTTATTCCGATAAGAGACAAAGACCCTTGTAATTTAAGGAGGGAGGCCATGTCTTCCTAAGTGTCACACGCCGATGAGGGTTGCAGAGATTTGGATGGGGCATCAAGAAATCTTTGAGGTTCATCTGACCTTTCCGTATCCTGAATAGAGTTAGTGAGGCGGTGTACCACCTATATCTTCCTCCATATATGCATCAAGGGCATATAGTTTTCCATGTGCTACAACTGAAGTGATACGTGCATGATCCATCGTGTTAGGACCATGATGAAGGAAGAGATGGTTTGCATGAATTGTCTTTTGTTGATCTTGAGGAAGTTTTCATTAAGGAAAGACTCCTTGAATTTCTAAGAATTCGGTAGATGGAAGTTTGAAGATTCGGAACCGAGTATATTGAACATTCGGAACGTGGTGTTCGAAGAATTCAGAGTTTGGAATTCGGAGTCTAGAAATTGAGAAGTTCGGAACCGGGAAATTGAAAATTCTTGAAAGTTGGATGATAGGAGATGTGAATGCATTAATTTTGTTGATGCTTTGCTGTTTTGTAACTCTAAATTTGTGAGTATATGAAATTACTCATGATGCAAGAAAAAGTTGAATCGGAGATGTCGTACCGAGAATCAAAGAAGTCGTATCGAGAACCAAAAGCCAATATGAGAATTAGGAAGAGCCTTTCCGAGAACCAGAAGTCGTTCCGAGAACCTAAAGTCGTACCGAGAATCGAAGAAGTCGTATCGAGAACCAAAATCCATTCCGAGAATCAGGAAGATCCATTATGAGAACCAGAAGTCATTCCAAGAACTTAAAGTCATACCTAGAATCGAAGAAGTCGTATTGAGAACTAAAAGCCGTTCTGAGAATCAGGAAGAGCCGTACCGAGAACCAGAATGTCGTACCGAGAACTTGTGAAGTTGTATAGAGATCCAAAGGAGTCATACCGAGAGTTCAAAATCTTTAGTATAGATGAGTAAAGAAGGGTCATAATGAGAATTGAAATGGTGTCATGTCGAGGAAGCAAAGAAGAGTGGATCCGAGAATGTGATACCGAGAAATTAGAATAGTGGATCCAAGAATGTGACTCCGAGAAACCTGTGTAACAAGGTCAGATCCAGAAATAGCCAAAGATCTAAATCAAGAGAAGGGGAAGAAGAGTCGAGAAGATTCTAGAAGTGTTGACAAAGTCTTAATTACTTCGAGATTTTAGGAGAAATTAAGAATTGGGTGAATTTAAGTGAGCGGGAAATTTTTTTGGTTTCCCGTATAAGCACACTTTGGAGAAACTATAAAAGGAGATCAGAGTACTAATTAAATTGATTGATGATGTTGTATTGAGAGAAGCTCTGATAATCTAGGGAGAGAAAGAAGTGTGTGTCCGACTGAGTTTTCATTGCAGTTTCAATTCAAACAAGAATTTGATACTGGTTGACACCATATTAAGCTTCTTGGATTAAAGAAATATCAGATTAAAAAATTGGAGTGAAAGTGAAAAATTCGGAGTGGAGATTCATAGTGTAGATTCGTAGTGTAGATTCGGAGTTGAAATATGGAGTGGAGATTCGGACTGGATATTTGGATTGATAAAATTCGGATTGAAGAAGAAAAATTCAGAGTGAAGAATCCGGAGTGGAGATTCGGAATGGAGAATCAGTACTGGCTGTCACCGTATTGAGTTTCTCAGACTGAGGAAGACTCGGATTGAAGAATCGGAGTGAAGAATAAAATTCTGAGTAAAGAAGAAAAATTCAAAGTGAAGAATTCAGAGTGGAGATTTGGAATGGGGAATCTGTACTGGCTGTCACTGTATTGAGTTTCTAAGACTGAGGAAGACTCATATTGAAGAATCAGAGTGAAGAAGAACATTTGGAGTGAAGAATTCGGAGTGGAGATTCAGAATGGGAAGTTCTGACTGTAATTGATCTATCTCTAGTCCAAGAAGTCCTTGCCTTTCTTATGGGTAAGGAAGTGAAGATTTGTGCTGAACTTGCTTACATTGTGTATTCGAAAGGAAGTGCAGGTAACATAAGTTGTTACAAGAAAAGAGACTTTCCCATATTGTTCTAAGAGGGTGCATGCGCACTGGAGTGGTTGTTTCACAATGCTTCATGAGTTTAAGGGTATATCCTACTCATTGTAATCCAAGGATTGTTTTCTTAGTGGATTGTATGGTTCTGGATTTCTTCCAACCATACCAAGGACGTAGCTATTCTTATTGAATAGTGAACCTTGTAAATTGTTGTGTTCCTTTGGTTGTGTGATTCTTTGTTTCTCAGTAGGGAAGTATATCATTAATAGGAGACAAAGGTTGTTCTCATTTTAAGGGAACTTAAAAAGAGAAAAAGGGGTACCACTGATTCACCCCCCCTCTCAGTGGTTCATTACTCCAACTAGGTCCTTACAAGTGGTATCACAGGGAGGTTGCCTTTGTTTTCCTTGATAATAGAGAATCTGAATTGTGTGAACAATAAATGCATTCCAGTAGTCGTTGGGAAGAACTATCACATCTGTAAGGATAGAATGCTACCATATCTCAGGTCTATTAGTTATGAAGTTCTTGAAGCTGCAACAGTTGAGTTTCCCCCCATTAAAGACAATGTTCCACTTACACTTGTTAATAAGAAGTTTCTTGAGAATAATGGAAGAGCTAAGAATGTTATATTGTCTTCACTTTCTGAAAGTGAATTCTTGAGAGTAAAAGGAGTGGCCATAGCCAAAGGTATTTGGAAAAAACTGAAAAACATATACGAATGCGATACAAAAGTAAAGAAGGAAAAACACAAATCTGGAGATAGAAGTATAAATACTTGAAGATGGGAGAACATGAATCTATTGGGGATTTCTTCACTAGGGTAAACGATATTGTTAGCACCATCAGATGTCTTGGTGAAGAGATGAAATACTCTACTTTGGTAGAAAATATCTTGAGGATTCTTCCTGATAAATTCGATGCGAAGGTATCTTTATTAGAAGACAAAGATTCAGAGACTATCTCTTAATGATTTGCATAGCACTCTCATTACTTATGAGATGAGAAGGGAAAATGCTATAAAGACCAAGACAAAGGTTGACAGAGAATTACCTTTCAAAGCCATGAAGAAGGAAAAGTCTAAGAAGATCTTGATTGAAGAAGATGGTGGTGACTCTAATTCTGAAAGCGAGGTATGTAAAAATCTTAACGATATTTTATCCTTGTTTTCAAAAAATGTTAAAAGAGGCACAGGGAAAAACAAGGGAAAACTTCCCTTTAAATGTTTTGAATGTGAAGGCACTGGCCATTTTTCGGCTAATTTTCCTCGATGGGGGAAATAGGAAGACAGTGATGAAGAATAAAGAAAACCAAGAAAGTTATGTAAGAAGTAGGGTGGAAAAGGAAAGTCAGAGAACTAAAATAAGTTCTTCAAATCAATGAGAAAAACTTTTTATCCATAAATGAAGAAGATGAATAAAGTGATGTTGAATCCAAAAAATCAGTTGAGCATGGTGTGTAAAATACTTTCATTGCAACAGTGGTTGATGATGATTTCGGAATCAGCAGCTAGGAAGAAGAAGAATCTCAGCTTGAGATGCATCTGAAAGAAGAATTGAAGGAATGTTTAAGGAAGATCAGAAGGCTAGAGAATCTTAAAAAAAGTTGGAAGATGAATGTTTCTGAGAATCTAATCAAGTCTATGATAAATAATAACTTGAGAAAGATATTGAATACTTGAAGAAGTCTCTTGAAGATGAGAAAAATCAAAATGATCACATGAGAGTAAATTTAAGGAAAAAGAGGAAGAATTAGAGCTTGTTCAAAAAAAGCTCTCAGAAGTTGAATAAAAAAATATTTGTTTTCAATACTCAACTACTGATGTTGGTGAAGACTCTCAATAAGAACATTCTGAGATAATTCAATAGATGAATAAAGTGGTTGCTGTGAAGAAGAATGTCGAGAAAGTTACTTATGTGGCCAAGACCAGCGTCACTGGGAACTCGGATGTTTCAAAGAAACCTAAGTCTAACACTAGTGAAAAACATGAAAAATCAGAATTCCAACAGAGAAATCTTTCTAACAAAATAATGGTTGGTGGGGCTAAAGAAAGAGAAATAAAGAAGTATCAGAACAAAAGCTTTAGAGGAAGGTACTCCTTCTATGGGTACTGTTGGTATTGTGGTGGATTCGGGCATACATAGAATATGTGTTGGTTCAATCAACATTATTACCACCAAACCACAAGTTCCGAAAGGAAGATATTGAGGGGGACTCAATCTCCTCAAAGGAAGAAGGGTGAGAAGGTTTTCTTGAAGAAAGTTGAGAAGAATGAAGTCAAGAAAGAAAATAGGTTCCAGCCTCTAGAGACCATTTGTGAAAGGTGTGAACAACTCGGACACCTTGAAAAAGGATGTCTTGTGCTGTTACCAGATCAACAAAAAGTTCTTAATTCTCAGAATCCGAAGGTGAAGAAATAAGTGAAAGAATAAAAAGATCTTGTTGTTGAAACTTATCTAAAAGTTACAAAGGAAGAACAACCTTGGATACTTGCTAGTGGGTGTTCTTCACATATGATAGGAGACTTGAAGTTTCTAAAGAATATGAAGATGTTTAAAGAAGGCACTATGACATTTTGTAATGATGAATCTTTAAAAATCAAAGGTGTTGGATCGGCCATCATTGGGAAGGAAAAATTAAAGTCCAAGAAAACTCTGTATGTTGATGGGATGAAGCAGAACATGCTGAGTGTATCACAATTGTGTGATTAGGGTAACAAAGTTATCTTCAAGAAAGATGGATTTATTGTGAAAAGTGAAGAAGATTGACATATTGTTACAAGAGGCCAATGAAACAAAGGAAATCTATTTCAAGTTGGAAATTCACAAAACTCCTGTTACATGAGCATTGTGGAAGAAAATCAGTTATGGCATAGAAGACTTAGACACATGTGTCAGAGAAATATGACCAAGTAATATCAAAGGGGCAGTGTTCGAGATATTACAGATTTTCCAAGAATAAGAGATTGGTGTTTCACTACTTGTCAGAACGGAAATATTATAAGTGTTGTGCATAAAAAGGTTGACATTTTTTCAAAACAACCCCTTGAACTAATACATTATGATATATGTGGACCGATGAGCAAACAATCAACAAATAGAGACAAGTAATTCATCACCTTTATTAATGATTTTTCTCACATTACATGTGTTATGTTTATGAAGTACATGTAAGATTCCCTGAACATGTTTAAAAGCTTCAGAATAGAAGCTAAGAAAGAATGTGAGTACTCTGTACAGATGTTGAGAACAGATAATGGTGGTGAGTATATAAGTGAAGCATTTGATGACTATCTTGAGGAGCATGGGATTCAGCATGAATACAGTGCTCCATATACACCTCAACAAAATAGGTTTGCTAAAAAAAAATAACAGAAGCTTGGTGTAAATGGGAAGAACCATGTTACTTGAACATGGCTTTACTCATTACTTTTGAAGGAAAGCTACAAGTACAACTGTTTATATTCAAAATCAAAGTTTCTACATGCCCTAATCAATAAATACTCCATATTAATTTTTCTATGGAATTAATCCAAGTATGAAGCAAGCTAATGTTTTTGGGTTCCCATGCATCATAAAGAAGAAAGGTGGAAGTAGTGGAAAATTCGATTAGAAAGGAGAATAGATAATTTTTCTTGGTTATTCTCTAGAAGGAAGTGGTTATAGATTCTTTAACAAAGAAACAGGAAGAATGGTGGATATAGTTGATGTAAAAGTCCTTGAAAATCTGGGGAAAGATAAGCATGTCCAGACAGACAAGGAAGATAAGGAAGATGAAGTTGAAGATTCTAATAAGGATGCAATGAATTGTAATCCTAATCAAGATGAAGAATCAGATTCATCCATATCAAGTGATGAGGAAGGCACATGAAAAACTTATCCAATGCTCATGAAACAAGTGCAAGCTCAGAATATTATTGGTGATCAACGTCACACAGTTTAAACAAGAAGAACAATTAATTATATATCACATACTTCCTTGTTTTCCAAATTGGAACCAAATGATGTTAAAGAAGGCTTTGAGAATCCGGAATAGATTCAAGCCATGAATGAAGAATTGGATCAGATTGAAAAGAATGAAACATGGGAACTCTTACCCAAGCCTGAAAATAAGAACATTATTGGCACCAAATGTGTCTTTCCTAACAAGTTGAATAAAGAAGGTAAAGATATTAGAAATGAAGATAGATAGGTTTTCAAATGCTACTCTCATATTGAAGGAATTTACTTTAAAGAAACATTTTCTCTGGTAGCCAGATTAGAAACTCTCCGAATCTTTCTTGCTGTTGCTGCACAATGAGGCTACAAAATCTTCCAAATGGATGTTAAATCCGTATTTCTTAATGGTGATCTCAAAGAAGAAGTTTATATTGAGAAACCATGTGGCTTTGTTGTTGGGAAGAATGAAAGTTATGTTTGCAGGTTGAATAAAGCCTCGCATGGGCTAAATCATGCTACAAGAGCATGGTATTCCAAACTGGACAGTTGCTTAAAGGAGATGAACTTCAAGAAAGGAAGAGTTGACAGTAATCTGTACATCAAGGAAGTCCAGGATCATTCTCTCATTATGATTGTCTATGTTTACGACATTATTTTTGTAGGGAATGATGAAAGAATATGTGAAAGGTTTCCTGAAGAAATGAAGAATGTCTTTGAGATGAACATGTTGGGTGAAATGAGATACTTTCTTGGGTTACAAATTTTTCAACAGAAAGAATTCATTTTTCTCTCCCTAGAAAAGTATGCTAAGGAACTTCTTATGAAGTTTGGGATGGAAGACTCAAAACCTGTATCATCTCCTATCTCAGTGGGAATGAAGCTAAGAAAATATGATGATGGAAAAGAAGTTGATCAGAAAGAATATCGAAAGCTAATTGGAAGTTTGTTATACCTGACTACATCAAGACTATATATTGTTTTGGTTGTTACCTTATGTGCAAGATTCCATAGTGCTCCTTAAGACTCACATCTTGTTGCTAGAAAAAGAATTCTCAGATACATAAAAGGGACAACAGAATTCGGAATCAAGTATAGTGGCTTAAATAATATCGATTTGTTTGTCTATTCAAATGCACATTGGTCAGGAAATGTTGATGATAGAAGATCCACATCTGGTGGAGTATTCTTTATAGAAAAAAGTTGTGTTGGCTGGCACTCTAGGAAGAAAAATTATGTGACACTTAGTACGGATGAAGCTGAATATGTTGTTGCCACCATGTATGCTACTCAACTTATTTGGATGAAGACACAGTTGTAAAATTTGTTCAGTTGAAGTGAAGCTGCCCTTGGTATTGGGATGTGACCATAAAAGCACAATTAATCTTACCAAGAATCTTGTACAACATTCTCGTTCAAAGCATATTGACATGAAATATCATTTCATCAAAGAGGATGTAGAAAATAATAATCTTAAACTTGAATATGTTTCATCTACTGAACAAGTTGCTGTTATTTTCACGAAACCTCTGCCAAAGGAATCATTCTCAAGGCTGTTGTTGAACATGGGTGTCCAACCTCTTTCTCTTCACGGCTAAGGTATGTTGTTCCTTCCCCTCTCTCTTCTTACCTTTGGATTGTTTTGTCAAGGTGGAGAAGTTGTTTGTATCATAAATCTATTGTTTAAAGAGAGAGTTGTGGGTATGTTTTGAACTCAGCACTGCTTGTGTATGTGAACTATTCTAACTGTTTGTTGGAGTGGTTGTAGGAAAGAACATGAAGTTGTTAACAGGATGTATGAAGCTGAAGATGTATGTAGTTGAAGATGTCATTTTCACTACCTATGGACAACATGGTTTTGCTGTCAATGATTCTTGTTTCCTACAATGAGTTAGATCATGTAGGCTTAGAATTATTGATAAATAATCCATTGCTTGAGGTTACAAAGTTTGGAGATTTATGAAAACATGGTTGAAAAAAAATCCAAATGGGGAGATTGTTAGGACCAAACTGAAGGAAGAGATGATTTGCATGGATTGTCTTTTGTTGATCTCGAGGAAGCTTTCATAAAGGAAAGACACCTTGAATTTCTAAGAATTCGGATTTTGGAAGTTTGATGATTTGGAACCGAGTATAATGAACATTTAGAACCTGGTGTTCGAAGAATTTGGAGTCTGGAATTCAGAGTCTGGAAATTGGGAACTTCGGAACCGGGAAATTGTAAATTTTTGAAAGATGATTGATAGGAGATGTGAAGGCATTAATTGTGATGATGCTTTTCTATTTTGTAACTCTAAATTTGTGATTATATGAAATTACTCACGATGCAAGAAAAATCTGAATCGGAGAAGCCGTAATGAGAATCGAAGAAGTTGTATCGAGAACCAAAAGCCATTATGAGAATCAGGAAGAGATGTTCTGAGAACCAGAAGTGATTCCGAGAATTGGAAGTCGTACTGAGAATCGAAGAAGTCGTATCGAGAACCAAAAGCCGTTCTGAGAATTAGGAGGAGTCATTATGAGAACCAAAAGTCGTTCTAAGAACCTGAAGTCATACTGAGAATCGAAGAAGTCGTATTGAGAACCAAAAGCCGTTCCGAGAATCAGGAAGAGTCGTACCGAGAACCAGAATGTCATACCGAGAACTGGTGAACTCGTATCGAGATCCAGAGGAGTCATACCAAGAGTTCAAAATCTTCAGTATTGATGAATAAAGAAGGGTCATACTGAGAATTGAAATGGTGTCATGCCGAGGAAGCAAAGAAGAGTGGATATGAGAATGTGATACCGAGAAATCAAAAGAGTGGATCCGAGAATGTGACTCCGAGAAAAATGCGTAACAAGGTCGGATCCGGAAAAGGCCAAAGCTCTAAACCAAGAGAAGGGGAAGAAGATTTGAGAAGATTCTAGAAGCGTTGAAAAAGTCTTAATTACTCCGAGATTTCAAAAGAAATTAAGATTTGGTTGAATTTAAGTGAGTGGGAAAATTATTTTGGTTTCCCACCTAAGAACACTTTGGAGCACCTATAAAAGCAGATCGGAGTACTAAGTAAACTGATTGATGATCCTATAGTGAGAGAAGCTATGATAATCTAGAGAGAGAAAGAAGTGTGTGGCCGACTGAGTTTTCATTACAGTTTCAATTGAAACGAGAATTTGATACTGGTTGATACCGTATTAAGTTTCTTGTATTAAAGAAACCTCATATTGAAGAATCAGAGTGTAAGTGAAGAATTCGGTGTGGAGATTTGAAGTGGAGATTCGGAGTGGAGATTCAGAGTGGAGATTCGGATTGAGAAAATTCAGAGTGAAGAAGAAAAATTTGGAGTGAAGAATTATGAGTGGATATTCGGAATGGGGAATCAGTACTGGCTGTCACCGTATTGAGTTTCTCAGACTGAGGAAGACTCAGATTGAAGAATCGAAGTGAAGAAGAAAATTCGGAGTGAAGAAGAAAATTCAAAGTGAAGAATTCAGAGTGGAGATTTGGAATGGGGAATCAGAACTGGCTGTCACCGTATTGAGTTTCTCAGACTGAGGAAGACTCAAATTGAAGAATCGGAGTGATGAAGAAAATTTGGAGTGAAGAATTGGGAGTGGAGAATCGGAATGGGATGTTCTGACTGTAATTGATCGATCTCTAGTCCAAGAAGTCCTTACCTCTCTTCTGGGTAAGGAAGTGAAGATTTGTGCTGAACTTTCTTACATTGTGTATTGGAAAGGAAGTGCATGTAAAATAAGTTGTTACAAGAAAAGAGACATTTCCCTACTATGCTAAGAGGGTTCACACGTGCTGGAGTGATTGTTTCACAGTGCTTCACGAGTATAATGGTATATCCTACTCGTTGTAATCCAAGGATTGTTTTCTTGGTGGATTGTATGGTGTTGGATTGTTTGCAACCATACCACGGACATAACTATTCTTATTGAATAGTGAACCTTGTAAATTTCTGTGTTCATTTGGATGGGTGATTGTTTGTTTCTCAATAGGGAAGTATATCTTTAACAGGAGACAAAGTTTGTTCTCATTTTAAGGGAACTTGGAATAAGAAAAATGGGTACCACTGATTCACTCCCCCCCCTCAGTCGTTCATTACTCCAACTGGGTCCTTACACATCGCACATCATAGACTTGGGAGACTGGGACATTGATGATGGGGTGATGTTCACAGAGTTCCCCATGGAGATAGAGGATCAATAGGATTGGGTCCTATGGGGGTGTTCAATCCATCTGGTGTGTGTTTAGAGGATGAACAGGAACCTCCATGAGTGCACATGGGAGTGAGAGGCTTAGATTTATGATTAGTACCCATTTTTTTTTCATATCGTTTGTTGTGGCTTTTAGGGATGTAAATCCCTAATGTGGAAAGAATGTAAGGACCCAAAAATTTCATATAATTTTTTTATTTATATAGAATTATTTAGAGACTGCCAAATTTGACATCATGTTATTTCGAGGCCCAAAGATCCCAGAATGGAATTTTGAACTTTTTTTAAGGTACTTGTTGTAAACATGTGAGTTGGAATTTTTATATTTTGAACCGGTGGTCAGATTGAAAATATTAATTCACTATCAAAATCATAATGTTGGGATTCTCTTAGGCTAAGTTTAACATTGATTAAAAAAGGTTGGATAGAGAAGTTAGTATTTGGACTAATGGAAAAAAAATAATAAAAAAACTCTATGTTATTTTATTTGTTTTTTCCACCAGTTAAGCATCATATTGAAGAACCACAACATAATAGAAGGAATTAAATGAAGATCAATAAATGACATGTTACGTTGTTTATGTAACCACAATGATCTTGTGATTAATTGGTTCATTAATTTAGTTTCAACAATAAACCACATGAATGAACCTATCATTAATCTCTTTAACTATTTATTAAATCAGTATGTTTGTGGAATAATTTCGAAACTATGGATAAAGCTCTGACAAAACTCTGATGACGTCACCCTCCAATGAAGAACGATGTTTGAATGATGTCCATTGAGGGATTCGATCCAAAAATCAATGAACAAAGAAGAATGTCAACAAATGTGGAAATACTTCCTTCATCCATAGTGGATTCCACCGAATCCATGTAGGGGAACTAAATTATTTCTATGTGTAAAATGTTTTTCCCTTATCTTTATTGAATAATATATAGAACTCAGATCAGTCAAAAAATGGTTTGATACATGATTGATTATATACTATAGTAGGTTGTTGTGGGGTTTCGCTTTGGGATATTTTTCAATCATTGAGATGATTACTATCACCTCTTGATAAAATGATAATGTGGATGGTGTGGGCCAATATGAATAAGTCCAAGAACCTCTTCCAATCATGGATATTGATAATTCTTCATGGGAGATCAAGCAACGTGGTGGCAAGGCAATTATGTGGGCTTCGATGTGAAGGAAGCGGCCCGAGAGGCCCTGAGGTGTAGACGATAAGGAAAATAGACCATTGGGGTATCTTCGGTGGCCCACGGAAGGAGCTGGCGGCATGGCACCACCAGAGTGGTGACATCGATGAATGATGGTAGCAACCAGCCTGTTCTAGTCATGTGGGGAGGGTAGCACCAGCAGGCACCATGGTGGCAAGATCCATTGCCGGATAGCTGAGGTGGGTGGAGAACACAGTGCCGACACGCCGCGTGGGGAAAGGAGCGACCCTCTTGGACTGCTCTGCTGGACGTGCAACAGTTGGGTTGTGATATCCATTTCAGAAGATGGGGCGGTGCCTCACGTTCGGTCCAGCTCAACTAGCCCGCACTGCGCTGGCTGGGTTCTCCAACCGGGATGGACCCACCAGTCGGGCCAAACATATGATCTGGGCCGGACGATCTTACCAAACCAGACCCACCATTTGATCCGGACCTGTGGGCCCAATGGGCAGGCCAGGCCAAACCCCTATCGGACTACGACCCGACTGGCCCCATTTCGCTAAAATTGACGTAACACGTAGACCAGACTTCTGATTGAGACGTCGTCTGTGGTGTGAGGACCCTTGAGACTTGGTGGTTCTTTTGATATACTCAAAATTTTATTTCGAAGATGTTGGAGCATGGATTGGTAGGATTGGAATCGAATACAATGGGGCCATATTTACCTTTTTTCATATATCTTACAAAGAGGGTGTCTGATTGAGGTGTGGTCTGTCGCATTGGGACCCGTACGTAAATAATGTCCTTCAGGTTACTTATTAATGGGACTTCATTTTGGTTTGACATACAACCCGTGGTGTGAGGAGAATAATTTATAGAACTCAAGATCAGTAAGTGAGGGAATCATGTGGTTGGCTGTCAAGTGAAGAGTGACCCTCTATGAATCAACATGAGAACGACCCTCGGTGGATCGAAAGTAGTGCAACCCTCCATGGATTCGTAATGGCGTGACCCTCCATGGATCGACATGAGTGTGACCCTCTGTTGATCAGAAATAGTGACATCCTCTATGGATCGACAGTATTGTGAACCTCTATGGATTAGAAGTAGTGTTACACTATGGGGTTCAGCAGTAGCGTGACCCAACAAGTAATGGTCGTAGAGAGACCCTTCAAGGATCAGTGGAAGATTGAACTTTGTGGATTGGTAGTGGACTAACCCTTCTCGGATCAGTAGTATATCCAACCAATAGAATATAATGAACTAGCTTAAGAATAATCATAATTATTCCTATTCTCTAAGTTGTAAACGTGGTGTTAGTTGTCTATTACTTTATAATTTGTAATTGAGATCATGATTTTTGATTTTTCATTTGTGGAATTCTAGGAGACCATTGTGGGTCTCAGGGTCTCTAATGGGTATTATTATACTCACCCCTATATTGGCTTCACCTTCACCATGTTTTATCTGGTGAAGATGACAGATATCTTGATTGAGACTTTGGCATCTAGGGCTAGATGGTGCTAAGTGGTTTTTGATAGATGTGGTGAGCGGTAGTGAAAACATACAACAAGATATAGCTACCCTAAAAGTAGGATCCTTGGTGGAAGACCTTTAGAGAATTTTTTCCCATTTTTATGTACTTTCTTTCCAATAGGGTTTGTATAATGGTCCCTTTTACTTTTAGTGCTTACTTTTACTCTTAGTGGTGGTTTTTAGTAGTGATTGTACTTTCCCATCTTTATTCTGTTTATTTCATCAAAATTTTCCCTATCTATGTGTGTGTAGGTATAAATTCAATCCCTTCTCTTTATAGGTTTTCCATTCTAATGCTAGTCACCAACCCCAGGTCGTTGGAAGGCGGGCTTGGGGTAGTCAGGGCACGGACCCCGAGGGACGGGTCGTGACATTTTAAATTACATTTTTTCACTTATGTGAGTTGAATTAAAAAAATTCCATATTTTTAATAATAAAAATTTATATTATTCAATAAGGTCAACTTTATTTTTGTCCATAATGAATAGTAAAAACAATAAAAATTATTTTCCACTATTTTGGTAAAAAAGAGTTTTCTGGGGAGTTAAATTAAAAAATAAGGTTTCAAAAAGATACAAACTCTTTTCTAATTCAAATTTAATGGTAATATTTAGACCTTATATATTATAATGATTGAGACTGGTCCATTGGAGATCTCTTTTTCTTGAAAAAACCCTGGGTTTAATACTTTCTTTTTAAAAATTACTAATGTATCATCTCCCCCACTTAGAAAAGGCCACCCCTCTTCTCTCTTTTCCTCACTTCCAAAAAACATTATATCATAAAATAACTACTGATGTAACCGAATTAATTCACTCCCCTTACACTGGAATAACTGGTTTAATCACAAATCTATCCTAGGAATACTTTTGGTGCAAACCTAATGATTTTTTCACAAGAAGTAGTGATGTCCTTAACTAATCATTTTTTTGTTCTTACCCATACATAATATATATTGAAACCATTATGATGTAATAATAAAATATACTTTGTATAATATGAAATTTTATGTAATATTCATGAACTATAATTATATTATCCCCCTAAAATGGTAAACAAAAATCTTGATCGTGCATATAGTAAACAACCACTTCATAAACCAAGGTAATTTGTTTTCCATCACCATTTCTAATTAAAAGATTGAATTATTTATTTAATTATTATATATATATTGTATTTATGATATAATTATAGTTATTTAATCATAATTTCAAATAATACTTCTTAATTTCATTTCCTTAGGTAATACAAATATGTCGCTCGTGTGTAAAAGAGACAACCGCCTTGCAAAGCGATGCAATTCATATTTCACCAACTATTTATTTGAATGGTAATAATTAATAATTTAATTATTATATATATATATTTATATAAATGATATTTATTACCAATTAATAGTTATTGAAAATAAATATATCATATACATTCTTACCTAACCATCTATTGACTAAAGGATAATTTCATTCATCTATATGGTGGAGTACAACCATGTGAAGTAATGAGATTAATTTTTATTAACTAATCGCATGATTGGTGTATCAAAGTGTATTTAAATAAATAATATTATATTTATCATATTATAAAAATATAAATGATCACTTACCTTTTCCCCATCCTGATTATTAAAAAATGGAAATGTTACACATGCGTACTTACGACTTACCGACTCCATGATTATAGTATAGTTTATTATTCAAAACCATAATTCATTATTATTTAATAAAGTATAATTTAGGTATAAAAATTATAATTATTTCATGAATATAATTTTATATATTATGAAATAATGACCCCTTTGAACATGGCCAACACACCTATGCCATTTAAAAGTAATGAACTGAGCAACCCCAAAACACCCGACATGGACATAACTAATTAAAAAGTTAAATTTATTTGATTTTATTATATAGAAGATAATATAAATACATGGAGAGCCTAGTTTCAAGGTAATGGTCTTCATCTCAAAACATAATTCTTTGAGAAAAATGTATTTTTACACACATAATTTATTTTGAATAGTCTATATTCTTATTATTTAGTTATTATATCACGAATCCTTCATAATTCATGATATTTCATGTTACAATTCATCTACTTCATTAATAGGTTGCAATGATTCCAAAGTTACCAATGCACTAAGAGTTTATGTTTAAATATCATTTTAATCAAGATTGTTTATGACTAGATATCCTTTCTAGGAAATTATTTGATCATTGTCAAAAAAAAAATAATTTTATTCTTCTCAACATATTCAATAAGTTTTAAATTAATAGTAATATTTCCCTCTCTATGGTGATTAGAATGATTGAGGAAATGTTTTATGGGAAAACAGATTTTATTTATCTCTTCGGTTGAAAAATATTATTTTCTATGTCCATTTTTTTCAGTAATGTTTTTTAATTTTTTTAATATTATCTTATTATTTTATAATGGATATTGTTTAAAATATTGTTTTTTTAAATTCTTTTTAAAATAATATCCCAGTCATTTTCAAAACAACTTACTTTTAAATTTTATTAGAAAAACATAAAAGGAATCTATGATCTAAAATATATATAATGTAATAAATTACCCACCATTATGAAAACTCATCTTTTTGAATATTTATTAAAAAGGTTCCATGGTTTTTTTGATTAATTTTTTTCAATAATTTTTTTTATTTTAAAGTTTTAAAAAATTGATTTTGAATTCATTAATTGTATTTCCCTCATGATTGTTTTTTTAATTTTAAAAGTATTTAAATTAAAAAACTATAACTAGCTTTAATTTTATCAATGGAAAAATACATTATATCATTTATCAATTTCATTATTTATGAAATATATTTGGATTATTTTATGAGATAAGATAATGCAACCCATTTCCTTCTAATGGAAATTATTATATTATATCTTATTACTGATCTTATTTGGAACAAATTTTTATTTATATTAATAGAATATGATGGTAATGATCAGAATTAGTTATCCCTTAAATGCATTGTGTAATGTTTAGTCTCATGGGAGGTAATATTTGGGATTAGGGAGTGAACCTAATTCATTATTAGACTCTATCCACCATAATATTTTTTCTCAATCATTATCTTCAACTTATATATGTAATATTTTATGTTATTTCCACATTTGCTATGATTCTATGATATTTTGATATTATGTAATTTTCATTATTCTCACATGTGATTACTCATATGACTAATCTTTTATGTTATCATTTTATACGTTTGACTCATATGTTATTCTTCTTTATCATATTTATTTCATTACTGGGATTTCTAGACCACCCCATTATTTTATGTCTTCCATTAGTTTTTTAATAAAATTTTCAAAGCTCAGAAGGATTTAGGACATCTCTATGGAAATGAAAAAAAAGGATAACTTGATTTAGTTTCCTTCAATGTATTGTGATCCTATTATTCTAAAAACACTAGGCCTTACAGTCATTGGGTTTTAATTAATGTATTATTATGATAAAAATCATGTAATAATATATATAAAATGTTTGGTTCCCTATATTACCAATATCATAGAAATATTTATCTAAATATCAAAAAATATATCAATTTGAATCTACCCAAATAATAACCCATAATTTTAAATATTCATTATTCTTTAAACAAATTAACTAAAACAAGAACAAAACACTATATAAATAATATATGTATCCTTTTTTATGAAATCAATTAAAAATTTGAAAAAAATAAATTTTAAAAAAATCATTACATAATTAAAAAAACTTATGAGGGTTATTTAATTAGTATAATTTAAAAAATCTGATTAAAATAAGATAATTTGTCTAATACTTATTAAATATAATTATAACGATGCAATGTCAATCATTCATAACATAGAATAAAAATATAATTTAAATAATGACGTGTTAATGTCTCATGGATAGAAATAAATATTGAAACACCTAGGTCATGCAATATAATTGGTGGAATAACAATATAAATGAATATATCTAGGCTTTAGATATATTCCACACGCTATAAATTAATATTATTAGAACAGTAAACATATGTTAGAAGAGCTATTGGGGATTGAATAAAATCTCTTAAGATCGATATGGGTTTGTATACATAACGAAGAGAAGATAATAACCATTAAAATCTGAATAAATTAATACCAATGTATATAAGGTTTCTCCATGAATCCTTGGGTGTGAACAATAAATGAATAAAACACCTTTTAGTTTTTAACCAACACTAGTTCAACACTTGTTTAATGATAGTAAAATTTATTATTTAAATTTTATTCTACTTCAATTCGAATATTTATGTTTTTTATAACTCACTTAAATAAATAAAAACTCTCTCAAAATAAATCACATAGGTAAAATTATTTATAAGTATTTCTATCCAATATGAATAGTTCAATCATTATAAAGTCTTATAAAATCATATAATCACATGATCCACTATAATAATCATAGATAAAAATTAGTTGGTTTTATCCTTGAACTTATGTTACAATCAAGAATCTCTTGAATGGTGTAAAATTCTTCTATATTATTAGAATGAAATTATTCAAGATGTTAAAAATGGAGTTTTCAATTTTGAAAAATAAACTGTAATTTTATATAAATGAATCCCAACTCTATTTATCTTTTTTAAATGAAATTTTTTTTCAATAAAACAGTGAGTATAATATATCATTTATAACCTATCATCATCTTCAATTTTTCATTGTGAGATGTTGATTAATGAACATGAATTTTAACATTAATTAACAAATAATATGAAAAATACAATACAAAAAACTATATTTTTCCACAATTTTTCCAAGGGTTCCTTTAATAGTCAAATATAACCCTCACTAATTCAAGATATGTGTTTTCAAGATCTAATTTAATTATTCACTCTATTTGCTGTATTATTTTTATCCTTATATAATAAACTTTATATAATTCATGAAAAAAACACCAAATTCATCTAACATACATTTAATATTTTATTTTTGTATTTGAAATCATAAAACAATTATCTAACATTAATTACCATATACTCCTCATAAATATCAATCTTATAAATGGATCAAAATCAAAAAATATTGCTTGATTAAATTAAGGGACACTATGGACTATATTTTAATGATCACATGTAGAATCTATGAATACAAATCAGCAAAAAACAATAAAATCAACATTTTATATCAAAATTTTATTTGTTGAGATGATACCACCACATGATTTCTATGAACATATTAACTACTCTGAAATCCATTTTAAAACCATGACTATTTTAAAGAAACCATGGTATCTCCATTACCCATTTTTTCACTACATATAACCATGATCAATGCTTCTATGCTATCTAAAGAACCATGAATTACAATATCATTGAACATGGACACTAATCATTTACCAATAAATGTGTTCTAGGAACTTTTATATACTTCTCATAAATTTGATCCATGACCTCCACATCAATATTCCATGATTTTTTTGACAAATAATCATGAAAAAATCTACAACATCAAACCATGGTTTAAAAAACCCATGGGGAAAAAGGCTTTTTTAAATTGTACATATTACTAAACGTTTTTTCTTATTCCTTTTAAAAATATTTTAATAGATTTTTAAACAATAACATGGATTGCTTAATTCAATTATTTGTTTTTATTACCCCCACAGCTAACATCATTAAACAAGATAATTAAATTCCAATATTATTCCATCCCTCAACAAATTTCCTACTATACTCCAGGAACACTTAAATATTTATCAACATATCTTATCTTATGTATTTATAAAAGTTATTAAAGTGTTATGATTTTTTGAAAACAATATACAACACAAATTTGAAGGGGAAAACAAAAAAATCCATCTCAACACCAAACAACTTCAACCATGAACTAAATAGTTTTTCATGGATTCAATAATAACCCCATTATATTTTGATATTGACCATTAAAAAAATTCTTCTCTAGGGAAAAGAACTATCTTTCATAAAAAGAAGAAATTATTTAGTCAATTCAAAATATTTTTTAGTATACTTTATGTAAGAATTAATAATGCTTAAAACAATAATCTTATATTTTTTCATAAACAACTATAAAACTCACATTAACAGTCATTTCTAGTATATTATCATCTTCTTATACAAAATTTTCATTTATATGTGCAAAATATTGTTCTTTTACACATACATAGTAAACAATTAAATTAATCAACAAACTACCCCCCCCCCCAAATAAAATCAAAGAATTTATCTTTTAAAAAACCCTTAACAACATTCCCCTTTATAAAAAGGATTTTTTTTAGGAAAAAATATTATTTAATTTTTTTAAAACCCCCCATTGAAATCAATAACCTGAATACCATTGGGAGAGTGGAATAAGAACCATTCCTTATCCTAGAGAAAACGAATGTTGAACACTTCTAATAAACCATAACCATTCAAATATGACATTAGAAAGTGGTTTTGTAAACTCATATTCCACATGTTTTTTTATCGAAAAAATATTACTTCAAAAAAATGTTCAAAAATATCTTTTATAAAGTGTTAGTTGATATCTATCTTCTTTAGTAGATAATATTGAACAAAATTTTAAGAAATGTTAATTGACAATTTATTATTTCATCCCACTGACAATGATATGTTCACCTCTATATTGAGATCTTTAAGTAGAATTATTAATTATATAAATTATAATTTTTCTTGGATAAAAAAATATATACCCCACTTTAGATTCACTCAAAATAGAATAAATTTTTTCTATATGGGATAATTCACACATCACTCTCCCAATAATACAATTACACTGTAAATAGACTTCATATCAATAATATATCAAGGAAAATCCATACTGTAAAATCCATAGCGGTATAACATTCCATTATAATAATATATTATCAAGAAAAAGTATACATTTGATTTACCTTAAAATCCTCTTCTTTGTAATAAAGTGAGATTAATTTGGTTCAGTTTCGCAATAAGTTCATAATGTGAAATCCAAAATTATATCCATTCTCGAAGCACTCAAATATAGTAATATTCATATAATAATTCTGAACTATAAATATAAATCCTATTTATCCTCATTATTAATTTAATGTTTTGTTTATAATGTAATTAAAGTAGGAAATATAAATTCATCATCCTTTTCAACCGTCTTCACATGTTCCCTAGAATTCATCTCATAAGAAATAAATATATGATCCTTATCATGGTAAATTTTAAAACCCAATAAATACATCATATATCCCAAAAAAAATAAATAAAAAATTCATTTGAGATAAAAAATTCTTGAAAAATACCTACATCATTTCCAACAATTGAAATATCATCCGCATGTATGATAATAAAAAGATATACCTCTTTAAATTTCTTTGATATAGAAGTTAATGTCCACTATTCATTTTCTAAAATTCATCACCTTCAAACATGAGTCACGATTAATGTACAATTCTCTTGTAACTTTTATTAACTCAAATAATTATTTCATCAACTTATAAACACATCCATCACCATCTGCATGAAATAATGTTTCTAGTATCTCATTATACACTTCTTCTTCAAGAATAGAATATTTAAGTCTAATATCAAATATATTTGAAAAATCATGAATTATCTTTGTACAGTGATAAAATGATATATTGTTATAGTTTAAATCCGTGAAAGTGTAGAAAATATCTATTGAAATTGAACCCATTTAACTTGTGAATAATACATGAAAATAGTCATTAATTATTACTAAGCACATCTATTTCTTAATTCAAATTATTATTAAACACTCAATTTTTTCCTCAAAAATAATGTGTATTGGCTTAAGAACCAACTTTCATGTATTTCCCATCTCAATATAGTCTAATTAATTATTCATATAACCCAAAAAATCTTTATGCTTCAATGATTCTTCAATTTTTTTTAGATTCTACCTTTGAAAAAAATGTAACTTCCCGGATCCGAGTGCCACACAATGGGTGCCTCGAACCCGGTTGGTCACATGACCTTAAGAGCATTTCCCCAAACACCAGATGCTGCTGACTATCAGCAAGGGCCTAGGTCTGATAGTGGGGAAATTATGCCCACATTTGTCAAAGTGTAGCGCAAGAGAGAAAATAAAAACATACCCAAAAGCAAAAGCAGTAAACAATAACAAGCTAAAATGGACAACAATAATATATATATGATGATGCAATATGTCCCTAAGTTTAAGAAAGTATCCAAAACATGATACAATACATTCTAAAAAAATACATTATAATATACAAGTACATCAAAACAAAGCAAAACAGTACAACAAGAACTCAGCAGTATCACAAGCCTAGTCTCTGTCCCATTCTCTCATACTCCTCTACAAAAATCATGTACCTATATAGGGAATCATTCCCTTATCAACACCTACAACAATATAATATGTTTGGGCCCAATACATGACCTAAACTAGGTGTGAAAAATAAAACCCAGTAGGAAACCCCCAAAGGCCCGTTCCCAACTGCCAGTGAAAATGTGCAACAACAGTGTAAAATTATGAAATGCAGTAAGCTATGAAGTAATAAAAAGAGCTACTCCTACAAGTTCCATTTCTATTTAAATAATATTTAACAATTTAGAATAATTGAATTATAAGTTCCAAAGACTCATCCACGGCCGACAATCTCTTAAACAGTGCCTCAGCAAAAACCACAACATGTTATCTAACTATTAGAAGGCAAAAAAATACCAAGCATGTGCTTTAGACTGACACGTACAAAATAAGAAATCACCATAGTGAATTTGAAAATTAAATAGAGTACTCAAACATGCAAAACCTTACCCTTAGGTAATTAGAATTGAAACCCTATGGTGATTGCCCATAGGCATAACAAATAATTCCCTCAGGCGTATGAGATATTTCCCTCAGGCACGGAAGCTACTTCCCATAGGCATAAGAAAAGTTTCCCACATGCTAAAAAAACATTACTCTCAGGCTAAGCGAAACACTGCCCTTAGTCTAAGCAAGTAACCAGGCCAAGCCCAACACATAAGCAAGAAATTATATATACATTTTATCTCTTTAAAACTCAAAGCATGCTAAAATCACGGCATACCCATGGGTATCCTGGAAAAACGACTAAACAAGGGATACACTCACATGGGGTGGCCTTGGATGAAGGCAACGATCCCAAAAAAAAGTTTATACATATTCATTAAATTAAATATGAAAATCTAGGTATTTAATTAGTCAATTCATCAGCTGTACGACACCCCAAACATGGTTTTGTAGCACAACGGTACCCAAAAACAACTCGGCAGTTTGAAATAAACACCAGACCACCTACCTCGATCTCCACTGATAGATATACGTTAAAGTCGCCTCCCGAAACAACTGAGAACAGCGTAGATATCGGAAAAACGTTCACCCATTAAAACTGAAATAAATTCCCATGGGGAAATAATTGGAAGGAAACACTCAAGTAGAGGGAAGGGCTTAGCCACGTAGTCCAAACATGATCAACTGTAGAAGAATCCGAGTTTTGGCGTGCGATCAGGAGATCCTCCAAGCTTCGGCCTCCTCTCCCTATGCTCCAAATGAACCCACTACCTCCTCTGCTAAATGAGGATTCTACTGTTCATTTATAACAAAATAAATAACTACACGACGTGTACTCGAAAGTACATGGCATGTACTTTCCATTTTTTAACTGTTCCTTTGGAATCCACTTTCCAACGCCTCACTATTCATCAGCCAACTTGGTTAAACGCCATGTATTTCTAAATACATGGCATTTACTATAAAACCATTGACAGCTACGCCCACCACCTTACTATTCACCTGCTGACTAATTACACATCATGTATATACTAAGTACATGGCATGTAGTCAGTTTTTACACCCTTAATCACCGAGAGGCCTACACACCCTGTGTACTCATCCTACATAGCTAAAGTATACGACATGTGGAAAAGTAGACGGCATTTACCCACAAAATTTTGGATTTTTCCCCATTTTCCTTTTTTTCAAAAACCTTAAATGAAAAGGAAAAGAAGAAACCCGTACCTCAAGAATAAGAACTTGGTTCTTACAAACTTCCCCCCTTAATGAAATTTTTCCCCGAATTGCCCTTCCAAGGGTGGTGAAGATAAATCTGAGAAAAACTCTGGCCAATGAGAACATACTTCATTCACCCACTCCCAGGTCTCATCCTAAACTCGGACATTCTTCCATAGCACCTGTATGAGAGGAACTGACCGGCCTTAGAGAACCTTCGTGCTCCTATAAACAACACGAATCAGATGATATTCAAAGGATGTATCGAAGTTATGTTAAACCTCCACAGGATAAAAAAACGTGAGACGGGTCTGAGTGATAATGGTGCAGTTGAGATACATGGAAGACATTGTGCATGGCCCGATACCTCTTTGGTAACTGCAACCAATAGAAAACTGGCCCAACTCTCTCCAGAATCTCAAACGGCCCCACATACCTCGGTGAATGTTTACCCTATCTCCTAATATACTCGTGTCCCAACCTCGGTGAAAAACGAAAGAAAACTTGATTCCTGACCACGAACTCCTAGGGTTGTCTGGGGCGATCAACATAAGATTTCTAACGAGACTGTGCAGTAGACATCAGCTTCTGAATAATTTGGACCTTATCTGAAATCTCTTGCATGGGATGGGGTCCTAGTAATGATGCCTCAACTGCCTCTAACTAACTCAAAGGGTATCATCATGGCCTACCATATAAAGCATTGTAAAGTGAAATCTCAATAGTTTCCCAAAAACTGTTATTGTAAGCAAACTCAAGAGGGGGTAGGTGCTTCCCCCAAGATCCCAAAAAGTCTAGGATGCATGAATGCATCATTTCCTCTAACACCTGTATCATATGTTCTGACTGGACATCGGTTTGAGTGTGGTAAGCTATGCTCAGAATCACATTCTTACCTAGTTCCCTCTAAAAACTCTTCTACAAACGAGACATAATATGGGAATACTTATATGAAATGATAGAAGAAGAGACCCCATGAAGACGCACTACCTCTCAGATATAAAACTTCTCGAGCTCATCCACACCGATGGTCTCATTAATCGACAAAAAGTGAGCTACCATCATATGTCTGTCCACAAAAACCAATACGGCCTCACTGCCTTGAGGTGACCTCAGAAACCTGGTCACGAAGTCCATCGCGACATCATCCCATTTCCACACCATAATGGGCAACTTTTTTAATTTTTCGGCTAGCCTCTGATGCTCCTCCTTCACCTACTGATAGGTGGAACATCTCGTAACTAAACCAGCTACCTCTCTTTCATACTCATCCAACAATACTTGATGTCTAAGTCACCGTACATTTTGGTAACTCCGGGATGCACTGCCCAAGTTGAATCATGAAAATCTCGCATAAACTCCTCATGTATATCCCTTGGAACCCACACTCGTCTATGGATACATAGTTCCTCATCATCACCTATCGTCTAACTGAGAGGAGGGTCCTAACATTCCACTAACTCCCGTAGAACTTGGCCTACTGAATCTGATAGTTGTCTCATCCTCAGTCTATCCAGGAGGGTAGAAGTCACATCTAATTGTGAAAGATAGGCTTACCCCTAGAAATTGTGCACCTCCAAATGCATCTCAGAGAACAAGGAAATAAGCTGCCACACACCACTGGTCCCCTGCACTACGGGTATCTAAGTCCTCCTACTCAGTGAATCAGATATTTTGTTACCCTTACCAGGTGTATAGGCAAGCTTAAAGTCAAAGGACAGAAGGTATTCAACCCACCTTCACTGTCTCATATTCAATTCACGCTAGGTAAAGATTTAATTAAGACTTTTGTGGTCCGTAAACACCACAAAATGTTCTCCAAAGAGATAATGTCTCCAACAGCGTAACACATGAACAACTTTAGCCAACTCAAGATCATGCATCGGGTAATTCCTATCATGTGGTCTCAACTGTCGAGATCCGTATGCAACTACTTGATCACCATGCTTCAAAACTGCTCCCATCCCAATACCTGATGCATCACAGTAAACTGTATAGATCTTCCCTTTCTCTATAAGTATCAGGACTGATGATGATTTCAACCTTCCCTTCACCACCTGAAAGGCTGTCTCGCAGGATTATAACCAAACGAACTTCACACCCTTCTTAGTCAAACCTGTTAGCGGCACTGCTAAGTGGAAGAAGTCTTGTGTAAAGCACCTATAGTAACTATCCATCCCCAAGAAACTCCATATTTCAAACACATTCTTAGGATTATCCCAGGAAACTATTGCTCTCACTATCTCTAAGTTTACCACAACACCTGCCTCTGAGATAATATGACCCAGGAAGTGTATCTGTTCTATCCAAAAGTGGCACTTTGAGAGCTTAGCATATAGGTGATACTCTCTCAGTGTACTCATTATGATCTCAGGATGGGTTTCATAGTCATGTCGTGTGTGTGAGCACACTAGGATATCGTCGATGAAGACTATAATAAAAGAATCCAGATAAGGGTGGAAGACATGATTCATCAGATCCATGAAAACTGCTGGCCCATTCATGAGTCTGAACGGCATGACCAAGAACTCGTATAGACCATATCCGCCCCGAAAGGCTATAAGCGGTTTGTCTGATGGACTAATGCGTAACTAATGATATCTGGATCTCAAGTCAATATTCAAGAACACTCATGCACCTAGAATTTGATGAAAAAGATCATCAATCCTTGGAAAGGGATATCGGCTCTTGACCATCAACTAGTTCAACTTCCGATAATCCACACAAAGTCTGAGGGTACCATCCACCTTCTTTGAAAACAGGACAGGTGAACCCCAAGGTGTAGTACTGGGTCAGATGAAACCCTTTTCCTGCAACTCCTGCAACTGCTTCTTGAGCTTCTGCAACTCTGGTGTAGCTGTCCTATAAGGGGGAATGGACACCGGTGCTACTCCTAGAAATAGCTCAATAGCGAAATCCACATCTCACTCCGGAGGAAGACCTGAAAAGTTGTTTGAGAAGACATCCCTGAAACGATCCACCACTATAGGGAAATCCTTTGGAAAAGTTCCCTGGTCATCCAGATATAAGCTCGCAATCTGGGTAGTCACTCCACATCGCCCACAACGCTCGGGTCTAGCTCAACTCTCCTAGACATCCCATTCTCCCTTGTATAAAATCTCTCTTCCCTCTGGTGATGTGAAAATCAACCAACGATGATAGCAATATAAAAAGGTTTGAAAGGGTACCAACCAGTCTGTCCTGATAATGACATCATAGATCTTCATCTCTAAGACATAGAAGTCTCATAGAAAGTGACACCCATGAACCTCTATGGGGAAATCCCTGCACAGACGCACACCTTCCGTTCTAGTTCCAACAGTGTGTCTAGAGTCATGATATCAGAAGAATAAGATACAAAAAGCCCAAGGCTCTCCACAACAAGCATAGATATAAATCTATGCATAGCACCAATATCGAAAAGTACTGAATATAAAATAGAAGCAACTAGAATAGTACCTCTAATAGTGGAAGGGATGGTATCCTACACCTGTTAGTTCTGTTGAACTGCATATGCCTTCCCATTTTCATGGATCTATGACCCAACCTGGCTACCATGAGCTAACCTTCCCTACTATCTCTGAGATCATGGTGTCTAGCTACCACGACCACTAACACCACCTCGGCCTAAACGTTCAGACGTATTCCAATTCCCTAACTGGTAAGAATCTTCTAAACCTTCTTCTGCATGCAGAGTTTTCACAAAACCTCTCTCACTAGCTACTTGTGGAAACACCCTACAAAAATTCTCAAGATGACCCATCTTTCTTCATGCTCAGCACTCTACAGGGTCACATGGACACCAAGGTCTCTTATTCCCCTATTTACCACACTAGTAACACATCACCTAGCCTCCTGAATAATTATTTTGGCTAGTACAGCCACCATGAGAGAAATCTATCCGCCTCTTTCCTTTACAGGTAGAAATAGTGCCAGAAACTGGTGCCGAAAAGCCCTAGCCCACACCACTAGCTTCCCGCAGGTTTCGATCAGTAATAAACGACTGGTTCACAATTTTATGAACTGTAGGCAACCTGAAAACATTCACCAGTGATCAAATGTCATATCGAAGACCATACTCAAAGAATATAGCCCACAATGTCTCACCACCCATTAGAACAGGTGAAAAATTTTGTAGCTCGGTGAAGTGGGAAGAATATTCCATCACTGACATGGTGCCTACTATAGATTCCTGAACTCTCGAGCTCGATCTACCCTCAGCATCTCCGAAAAGAAAAATTCATTGAAGACTGCATAAAAATCTTCCCATGCCATGTCTCTGTGTTGCTCAGTCTGGGTGGTAACATCCCAAAATCTCTTGGCGGAATCATGCAGCATGTATGTAGCGAGCTTGACCCTCCTCCCTAGAGGCATCTCCAGATGCTCGAAGATAGTCTTCATAGAACCTAGCCAAGACTATATATCCTGTGGTCTGACATACCCTGAAAATTTAGGTGGATGTTGCTACTGGAATATACACATCACCTAATCTATAGATGTGGCAAACGACGGTGCTCCCTGGAAGGTCTTCATGAACTGCATGAAGCCTTCATGGAACTGCGCATCTGTATTTACATCTGGTGTAACGGTTGGCTTTGCATCTGGAACTGCTGGGGGATTCATCGGTAGCCCATGGCCTACCTTCTCTGGAGTATAATCATTACCGCTCTCTTGGGGAAAAAATCGTGGTCGTCTCAGTGGCATGACTCTACAAAGTCAAACACACAACTTTGATCAAGATTATTAAGGACTAAGAACTGGAAGCATAAGAAGGGAACAAGAGAAAGAAAACATTCAAGTTTTACAAAACAATACTACACAGCTTGTATAATAACTACACGGTGTGTTCCCTTACATCTTTCACATGTGCGTGTACTTCTGCCAGAACTGGCCATGTAACACACCAACCGCATGGTGTGTTGTCCACACACACGGTGTGTACTTGAATTTTATTCCCCTACCCAAGTCCTTCTACACAGCATAGCCACACGAATCTCTTTTGAACTAGACTACATTGCGTGTATAAGAACTACAAGATGTGTAGTAGATGAGCTTCACCGAACTGTGTTGTTCGAGACATAGCCAGGTAAAAAACTCACACAACATGGCATGCCCTAGATAGACACGGCATGTACGGATCAAATTACAATTACCCATGTTGTTAGTGACTCAGTCGGCTACTTGGCTGACACTACCCGGCATGTTAAACCCGCACACGGTGTGTACACCACTGTGTTTCCCCATCCACATGTCCAAGTCCACACGACCTCTCACTGGTCAAGACTACCTGGCGTGTCCCTCAGGTACACGATGTGTACTCGACGATCTTCGTCGACCCGTGTTGTTCAAGACACGGCTTGATACATGGCTCACACTAAATGGTGTGTTCCAGATGGACACAACATTTACTATAAAGGATAGCACAGACCTGTGTTGTTAGCTACACAGCCGGATTCACAGATTACACTACACATCGTGTTCGGAAGTGACACGTTGTGTTTAAGAGAAGAATCCTACGTCCGGGTTGTTAGTCACATGACGGACATAGGATCAACACGACACGGCATGTACAATTGGTACATGAAGTGTTCCCTCTAGAGTTTTACCAACCCTATGTTTCTTTCTACACTATTAGAAACTACACGGTGTGGACATACGGTGCACGACGTGTACATAATTTTTTTTTCATTTCTTCCCGAACAGAAGAGTAAACGACATGTAATAAAAATTAAATGGCCTGTATTCTGGATTTTTCTAGACAGTAAGCCTCAAAAACTACTCCAGAGCCTAGAAAACTACTGAATGAACACCAATGTTCCAAATTCCGATCTGTGAGGGCCCATATTACCAAAAAACCAAATATTTTCCTCTTATACATGTTATAAAAAAGTAGACAAGTCGATGATCCACTAAATTTTTCTTTGATGACTGCACATACTCCTCAGGAACCAAAGTTGGTTGTTCATTCATAGAACATTACATAACAGTACCCTGTCAAATAGAAGGTATTTTATCAAGGCATATATCACAACAACATGCATGTTCTAGCACAACATCTATCACAACAACATGAAATCTCTAATGCACCTACATGGCATGGAAACTATGCATGGCATGTGACTCTAACTAGTGACTAAATGATGCTTGAGATGACATACCCTCATCAAATCGGGATGCAGCTAAATAGAACCCAGGTATAAAAATATAAATATCCCACCACAAGTGTGTCACCAAATGGTGAAAATCCAATCAATTGTAATAATCATAAATAGAAAATCACTATTTAATTAGAGGAAATCCGGATGTTACCTGTACACGGGGTAGCTACTCCAGGGCACAGTTGTTACCGAATCCTTTAGCAATCTATCTCTTTCTTTCTTCACCAAATAATAGAATAACTCAGAGAAAAGAAAAATCCTCTAATACCACTTTGTAACGTCCCAGATTCGGGTTCCACACAACGGGTGCCTCAAACTCGGTTGGTCACATGATGTCAAACACATTTCCCCAAACGCTAGTGGCTAAAAACTAGCAGCGAGGGCTTAAGACTGATTGTGGGGGAACTATGCCCTTATTTTTCAAAGTGTAGCTCAGCGGAAAAAATACAAACATACCCAAAAGAGGAAGCTGTAAACAATACCAAGCTGAAATGGACAAAAGTCATATATTTATGATGATGCAATATGTCCCTAACTTTAAGAAAGCAGCCAAAAAAGGATGCACTGAAATCTAAAACAATACAGTACAAGGTACAAGTACATCAAAACAATGCAAAATAGTACAGCAGGAACTCAGTAGCATCACAAGCCTATGGTTGGTCCCATGCTCTCCTTCTCATCTACAACAATCAAGTGCCTGTATAAGGACTCTTTCCCTTATCAAAAATTTCATCAATATAATCTGTTTGGTCCCAAGACATGACCTAAACAAGTTGTGAGAAATAAATCCTAGTAGGCAACCACCAAAGGCCCATGCCCAACTGCTAGTGAAAATGTACAATAGAATTGACCAATTATGAAATTTTTTAAGCTAGAAAGTACTCCAAAGCAGCTAATCCTAACAGTTCCATTTTAATTTAATTATCATTTAAAAATTGAAAATAATTGAATTATAAGTTCCTGAGACTTAGCCTCAACTGACAGTCTCCTAAACAGTGCCTCAGTAAAAACCGCAACAGGCTATCTAATATGTAGAAGGAAAAACAATACCATGCCTGTGCTTTAGCCTCGCAGGTACAACAAAAAAAATCACCACAGTGAATATGAAAAGTAAACAGAGTCCTCAAACATGAAAAACCTTACCCTCAGGTAATCAGAATCAAAACCCTCAGGTGATTTCCCATAGGCATAATGAATATTTCCGTCCAACGTACAAGATATTTTTCTCAGGCATCGAAGCTATTGGCCACAAGCATAAGAAATGTTTCCCTCAGGCTAAACGAAACAATACCCTCAGGCTAAGCAAAACACTGCCCTCAGGCTAACCAAGTAACCGGGCTGAGTCCAACACATAAACTTGAAATTATGTATACATTTTCTCCCTAGAAAACTAAAATCATGATAAAATCATAGCATACCCATGGGTATCTTAGAAAAATGGCTAAACAAGGTAAAGACACCCACATGGTGGCCCTGGATCAAGGCAACAATCCCAAATAGTCCTTTATACATATTCATTAAATTACCTATGAAATTATATGTAT
Source organism: Viscum album (assembly GCA_963277665.1). Taxonomy (NCBI): domain Eukaryota; kingdom Viridiplantae; phylum Streptophyta; class Magnoliopsida; order Santalales; family Viscaceae; genus Viscum; species Viscum album. Next base: position 80,447,983 of record OY728160.1, on the reverse strand, counting down.
TTAATTATTCAAGGCCATAGACATAAGACAACCCAAACATGGGCGCATAAAAAAATGGTACACAAAAACAACTCAGCAGTTGGAAATAAACTTCAGACCCCCTACCTCGATCTCATATGATTGATATACGTGAATAAAGCCTCCCCAAACAACCGAGAATGATGTAGATCTGGGATAAACGTTCACCCATTCAATCTCAAATAACATCCAATGGAAAAATAATTGGAAAGAAACACTTTAGGAGAGGAAAGGAATTACCCAGGAGGTCTAAACGCGATCGATGACGGAAGAATCCGAGTTCCATCATTTGATCAGGAGCTCTTCCATGCTTCGAACTCCTCTCCCAGTGCTCCAAATGAACCCACTACCTCCTCTATAGAAAGAGGAGGCTACTGCCCGTTTATAACAAAAAAACATAACTACACGGAGCGTACTTCCAAGTACACAGAATGTACGTTCCATTTTTTAACTATTCCTTTAGCAGCCACTTTCCACCACCTCAATGTTCGTTAGCCAACTTGGTTACATGGTGTGTATTTCTTAGTACACGGCCTGTACTATAACTCTGCTGGCGGCTACTCCCACCACCTTACTGTTAACCTGCCGACTGATTACATGGTGTGTATATAATAATTACACGACGTATAGTCAGTTTTTACACCCTTCATCACCGACAGGCCAACACTCCCTATGTACTCATCCCACACGGCCAAAGTAAACGACGTATGGAAAAGTACACGGCGTGTACCCAAAAATTTTGGGTTTTTTCCCCATTTACTTTATTTTCTCAAAAACCATAAATAAAAAGGAAATGAAGAAACCCATACCTCATGAATAAGAACCAGGTTATTAAAAAATTCCTCCCTTAAGGAAATTCGTTCCCGAATTTCCCTTCCAAAGGTAGTAAAGATAAAGCTGATAACAACTCTGGACACTAAGCACGTATCTCCCTCTCCCGCTCCTAGGTCTCATCCTGCACTCAACCATGATGACATAGAACCTGTACGAGAGTAACTGACTGTCCTCGGAGAACCTTCATGATCCTATCATCAATACGAACTGAATGCTCCATAAAGGATGCATTGACCTGAAGTTCAACCTCCATGGGAAAAAAATTTGAGATGGGTCTGAGTGACAATGGTGCAGCTAAGATACGTGGAAGACTTCATGCATGGATCAATACCTCTAGGTTAAAACCCACCAATACGAAACCGACCTGACTCTCTCCAGAATCACAAATGGCCCCACATACCTCGGTGAATGTTTACCCTATCTCCTGATCTGCCTGTGTCCCAACCTCAGTGAAACACGCAAGAAAACCTGATCCTCGACCATGAACTCCATGGGTCATCTGTGGAGATCAGCATAAGATTTTTGACGAGACTATGCAGTATCCATCCCTTTCTGAATCAACTACACCTACTCTAAATTCTCATGCATGAGATGTGGTCCCAGTAAAGCTGCCTCACCTACCACCAACCACCACAAAGGTGATTAGCATGGCCTACCATATAAATCCCCATAAGGTGCCATATCAATAGTTTCCTGAAAACTATTATTGTAGGAAAACATGAACAGGGGTATGTGATACTCCAATGAGCCCCCAAGTCTAGGATGGATACACTAAGCATGACCTCTAGTATGTGTATCGTATGCTCTGAGTAGCCCTTGGTCTGAGGGTGGTATGTTTTCCTCAGAAGAACCTATGTACCTAGTGCCCTCAAAAACTTCTACTAGAAATGAGATGTAAAGAGGGCATCCCTTTCCGAAACAATAGAATGAGGGACCCCATGAAGACGTACTAACTCATAGATATACAAATTCCTGATCTCATCAACACCGAAGGTCTCCTTAATCAAAAAAAGTGATCTACCTTCGTTAGTATCTCCACAACTACACATACGAAATAACTACCTCAAGGTGACCTCGGAAACCCAGTCACGAAGTCCATCACGACCTCATCCCATTTCCACTCTGGAATGGGTAACTATTGTAATAGTTAGGATTGCCACTAATTCTCCACCTTCACCTGCTGGTAGGTGGAACATCTCATAACAAAACCAGCTACCTCTCGTTTCATAACCATCCACCAATACTGACATCTCAATTCATAGTACATTTTGGAATCTCTGGGATTCACTGCCAAAGCTGAAGCATGAAACTCTCTTATCAAATCCTTGTGTATATCCCTTGGAACCCACACTCGTCCCTGGATACACAGTGCCTCATCATCACATATCGTCCAAACGGGAGGAGGGTCCTCACTTGCCACCGACTCCTGTAGAACTAGGCCTTCGGAATCTGATAGATGTCTCATCCTCACTCTATCCAGAATGGTAGAAGTCACAACTAAGGATGAAAGATATGCTCTCCCCTGACAATCATGCACCTCCAAATTTATCTCAGGGAACAAGGCCATATGCTGCCACTCAACACTAGCTTCTTGCACTGCCTATATCTGATTCCTCCTACTTAGTGAATCATCTACTGCGTTAACCTTACCAGGTTTATAGGCAAACTCAAAGTTGAAGGACTGAAGGTATTAAACCCACCTTCACTATCTCAGTTTCAAGTCATGCTGGATAAAGAGGTATTTATGACTTTTGTGGTCCGTAAACACCACAAACTGTTCTCCCAAGTGATAATGTCTCCAAAAACGTAAAATATGAACAACTATAGGAAAATTGAGATCATGCGTTTGGTAATTCCTCTCATGTGGTCTCAACTGTTGAGATCCGTATGCAACTACATGATCTCCTTTCATCAACACTACTCGAAACCCAATACCCGATGCATCACAGTAAACTGTATAGCTCTTCCCTTGCTCTGGATGTATCAGGACCGGTGCTGATGTCAACATTCCCTTCATCTCCTGAAAGGCTGTCTCACATGCTTCTGAGCAAATGAACCTTACACCCTTCTTAGTCAAACCCATCAATGGAACTACTAAGCAGGATAAGTCCTCTATAAAGACCTTTTAGTTACCGTCCATCCCCAAGAAACTCTGTATTTATAACACATTATTAGGCTGATCCCAGGAAACTATTGTTCTCACTCTCTTTGGGTCTTCTGCAACTCCTGCCTCGGAGATAATATGACCTAGGAAGTGTATCTAGTCCATCCAAAAGTTTCACTTTGAGAGCTTAGCATATAGATGTTTCTCTCTCAGTGTACTCAGTATGATCTCAAGATGGGTTACATGGTCATGTCGGGTGTGAGAGTACACCAAGATATCATCCACGAAGACTACCAAAAATGAATCCAGATTTGGGTGTAACACATGATTCATCAGAGCCGTGAAAACTTCTGGTGTGTTCGTGAGTTCGAACAGTGTGAACCGGTACTCGTATAGACCATATCTGCTCCGATAGGCTATAATCGGTATGTCTGATGGTCTAACGCATAACTAATGATATTTGGTTCTCAAGTCAATCTTCGAGAACAGTCGTGATCCTCGAAGTTAATCAAAAAGATCATCAATTCATTGGCAAGGGATATCATTTCTTGACCGTCAACTAGTTCAGCTTCCGATAATCCACACAAAGCTTGAGGGTACCGTCCACCTTCTTCGAAAACAGGAGAGGCGAACCCCAAAGAGAAGTACTGGGTCAGATGAAGCCCTTTGCCAGCAACTCCTCCAACTACTTATTGAGATCCTATAACTCAGGTGTAGCCATCCTATATGGAGAAATGGACATCGGTGCTGCACCTAGCACTAGCTCAATAGAGAAATACACCTCTTGCTCTAGAGGTAGGCCCAAAAAGTTGTCTGAGAAGACATCCCTGAAACGATCCACCACTGGAGGGAAATCCTTGGACATGTTCCCTGGTCATCCAGATATAAGATCGTAGTTTGGGCTGTCACTCCACCTCACCCACGATGCTCGGGTCCAACTCGGCTCGCCTGGACATCCCATTCACCCTTGTATAGAAACTCTTCACCTTCTAGTGATGTAAAACTCACCCTGAAACTATAGCAATCTAAAAAGGATTGAAAGGGTACCAACAAGTCTTTCCCAATATTGAAGTCATACCCCGTCATATCTAAGACATATATTTCACCTAGAAAGTGACACCCACCAACCTTTAGGGGGAACTCCCTGCATAGACGCACACCTGGCTATCTAGTTCCCAACTGAGTGCCTAGTGTCATGATATTAGAAGAAAAAGAAACACAAAGCCCAAGTCTCTCCACAATGGTAACAAATATAAATCTATGCGTAGCACCAATATTGAAAAGTACCTAAGAAAAAACAGAAGCAACTAGAATAGTACCTCTGAATGTGGATGTTCTGGGATCCTGCACTTGTTGGGTCTGTTGTACTGCATATGCATGCCCAGTGTCGTGGCCTTGCGACATATCCTGGCTACCCTAAGCTAACCTTCCCTACTATCTCTGAGATCCTGGTGTCTGGCTATCACGACCATGACCACCACCTCGGCCGGAACGTCCCGATATATTCCAACTCCCTGACTAAGAAAAATCTGTTGGCCCTACTCCAGCATGCAGAGTCTGCATAGAACCCCTCTCACTAGCCACTGGTTGAAATGCCCTGAAAAAATGCTAAAGATGACCCATCTTTCCGCAAGCTCATCACTCCACTAGGTCACATGGTCACTAAGTTCTACTGTTCCCCTCTTTACCACACTGGTAACACATCACCTGGCCACCTGAAGAATGTTTCTAGATAGTACTTCCACCTTGAGTGAAATCCACATGCCTCTTCCTCTTAACGGTAGTTGTAGTTGTAAAAACTACTGTAGAACTTCCCTGGATTGAAACACTAGCTTCCCGCAGGTTCTGCTCAATAATCAACTTATGGTTCACAATAGCATACACGGTAGGCAACCTGAAAAAATTCACCAGTGCTCGGATTTCATATCGAAGACCATACTCAAAGCGTCTAGCACTCAACGTCTTATCACCCACTAGAATAGGTGAAAAACATTGTAGCTCAGTCAAGAGGGCAGAATAGTCCATCACTGAAATGGCGCCCTACTGCTGATTCATAAACTCTCATGCTTGATCTTCCCTCAGCATCTCCGAAAAGAAAAAGTCATAGAAGACTGCCTGAAAATCTTCCCATGCCATATCGATGTGATGCTCGGTCTGGGTGGTAACATCCAACCATATCTTGGCGGAATCATGCAACATGTATGTAGCAATCTTGAACCTCCTCCCTGGAGGCGTCTCTAGATTCTCAAAGATAGTATGCATAGAAACCAACCAATACTCCATAGCCTATGGACCACCATCTCTGGAAAATGTAGGCGGATGCTGCTACTAGAATATACATTTCAGATCCTCCATAGATGTGGCAACCAACAATGCTCTTGGGAAGGTCTGCATGAACGACATAAAGCCTTCATGAAACTACAAATCTCCACCTACATCTGGTGTAATGGTTGGTTCCACATCTGGAACTATTGGGGGATCCCTCGGTAGCACGTGGCCTACCGTCTCTAGAGTATAAGCGTTGTTTCTCTCTTGGAAAAAAACTCGTGGTCATCTTGGCGACATGACTCTACAAGGTCAAACACTCTCCTTAGATCAAGATTATTATGGGATAAGAATGGGAATCGTAAGAAGGGAACGAGAGAAATAAAACATTCAAGTTTTAAAAAACAAGACTACACGACATGTTCCCTTAAGTCTTTCACATGGGCATGTACTTGTTCCAAAACATGTCCTGTAACGCCCCAACCACACAGTGTGTTTTCCACACACACAATGTGTACTAGAATTTTCTTCCCCTACTCAAGTCCTTCTACACGGCTTAGCCACACCACTCTCTTTTGAATGATAATACACAGTGTGTATAAGATCTACACGCCGTGTACTAGACAAGATTTACCAACCCATGTTGTTCATGACATGGCCGAGTACATAGCTCACACGACACGGTGTGTTCCAGATAGACACAGTGTGTATGGATTAAATTCCAACTTCCTGTATTGTTAGTCACACGGCCGGCTACTCGGCAGACACTACATGGTGTGTTACACCAACACACTGCGTGTACACCACCTTATTTTCCCAACCACATGGCCAAGTCCACATGGCCTCTCACTATTCAAGACTACATGGCATGTCACTCAGGTACACAGTGTGTACTCGACGAGCTTCTTCGACCCATGTTGTTCGAAACACGGCCGAATAAATGGATCACACTACACGGCATGTTCTAGATGGACATGATGTGTACTAGAAAGGATTACATCGACCCGTGTTGTTAGCTACATGGTAGGATTCCTAGATTACACTACAAAACGTCTTCAAAAGTGACATGGTGTGTTTAAGATTAGATTCCTCCATCTGTGTTGTTATTCACACGACAGACACAGGGTCAACATGACACGGCTTGTACAATTGGTACACGTCGTGTTCCATCTGGAGATTTCCCAACCCAATGTTTCTGCCAACACAACCTATGACACGGTTAGAAACTACATGGAATGTACTTATTTTTTTTTTCATTTCTTCCCGAATAGAAGAGTAAATGGAGTGTAATCAAAATTACACGGCATGCATTCTAGGTTTTTCCATACAGTAAGCCTCAGAAACTAATTCAGATCTAAGAACACCACTGAACGAACACCAAAGTGCAAAATTCCGATCCGTGAGGGTCCATACTCCCCACGAACCAAATCTTGGAATCTTATACATGTTATAAAAAAGTAAACAAGTCGATGATCCACCAAATTCTACTTGATGAGGGCCCATAATCCTCATGAACCAAAGTTTGGAGTTCATTCACAGAAACTTACATAAAAATACCCTATCAAATAGCAGGTATTTTTTCAAGGAATCTCTCACAACAACATGCATTTTCTAGCACAAAATCTATCACAAAAACATTAAATTTCTAATTCACCTACATGGCATGGAAACTAGGCATGGCATGTGGCTCTAACATGTTCCATAATGATGCATGAGATGGCATACCCTCATCTCATCGGGTTTCAACTAAATAGAACCCAGGTTTAAAAATATAAACAAAACACCACAAGTGCATCACCCAACGGTGAAAATGAAATCAATAGTAATAATCATAAATAGAAAATCACAATTTAATTTGAGGAAATATGACCTTTACCTGTACAGGGGGTAGCTACTCTTGGGAACAATTATTTCTGAATTTTTTAGCAATCTATCTCTTTCCATCGTTATCAAATAATATAATAACTCAGAGAAAATAAAAATCATCTGATACCACTTTGTAACGTCCTGGATCGGGGTGCCACACAATGGGTGCCCAGAACCCGGTTGGTCACATTACCTCAAGTGCATTTCCCAAAATGCCAGAGGCCGCTGACTAGCAGTGATGGCCTAAGTTTGATAGTGGGGAAAATATGCCTTCATTTGTTAAAGTGTAGCACAGTGAAGAATATACAAACATACCCAAATTCAGAAGTAGTAAACAATACCAAGATGAAATGGACAACTGTCCTATATATATGATGATGCAATATGTCCCTAAGTTTAAGAATTCTTCCAAAACAGGATACACTACAATCTAAAACAATACAGTACAAGGTACAAGTACCTCAAAACAAATAAAAACAATGTAGTAGGAACTCAGCAACATCGCAAGCCTATGCTCGGTCCCATGCTCTCCTACTCCTATGCAACAATCAAGTACCTACATATGGACTCTTTCCTTTACCAACACCTGCGGAAATATAATCTTTTTGGGCCCAAGACATGAACCAAATGGGGTGTGAGAAATAAATCCTAGTAGGCAACCACCAAAGGCTCGTGCCCAACTGCCGGTGAAAATGTGAAACAATAGTGGGAAATTATGAAATGCAGTAAGCTAGGAAGTTCTCAAAAGTAGCTACTCCTACCAGTTCAATTTCCATTTAATTATTATTTAACAATTAAATAATTGAATTATATGTTCCCGAGACTCATCATCAACCAAAAATCTCCTAAATAGTGCCACACCAAAAACCAAAATAGGCTATCTAACAAGTACAAGTCAAAACAATACCAAGCCTATTCTTTATCCTGGTAGGTACAACATAAGAAATCACCATAGTGAATATGAAAAGTATACAGAGTCCTCATTCATGAAAAACCTTACCCTCAAGTAATAATAATTGAAACCCTTAAGTGATTTCCCATAGGCATAAAGAATATTTCCCTCAGGTGTACGAGATATTTCCCTCAGGAACGGAAGCTACTTCCCACATGCATAAGAAAAGTTGCCCTCAGGCTAAACAGAACACTGCCCTTAGGCTAAGAAAAACACTTCCTTTAGGCAATGCAAGTAACCGGGACGAGCCCTAAAAATAAGCAAGCAATTATATATACATTTTCTCTTACGAAAACTAAAACCATGACAAAATCATAGCATACCCATGGGTATCCTGGCCGAACATCTAAAAAAGGAAATGCACCCACGGGGTGGCCCTGGATCAAGGAAACAATCCCAAATAGCAGTTTATACATATTCATTAAATCACCTATGTAATTATAAGTATTTAATTAGTCACGGACTCAACCATACAACACCCCAAACATGGGAACGTATCACAACAGTGCACAAAAACAACTCGGTAGTTGGAAATAAACACCAGACCACCTACCTCAATCTCCTCTGATCGATATACTTGAACGATGCCTCCCAAAACAACCGAGAATTGCATAGATCAGGGATAAAAATTCACCCATTCATTCTCAAATAACATCCCCTAGGAAAATAATTGGAAGGAAAAACTCAGGGATAGGTAAGGTCTTACCCACGCGGTCCAAACATGATCGACGACGGAAGAATCCGAGTTCCAGTATTCGATTGGGAGCTCCTCCATGCTTCGGCCTCCTCTCTCGGTCCTCCAAATGAAACCACTACCTCCTATGCTGAATGAGAAGGATACTGCCCGTTTATAACAAAAAATATAAGTAAACGGCCTGTAATTTCCATTTTTTTAACTGCTCCTTTAGCGGCCACCTTCCACTGCCTCACTATTCATTAACCGACTTGGTTAAACGGCTTGTATTTATATGTACACTGCGTGTACTATCGCTCCGCTAGAGGCAACTCCCACCGCCTTACTGTTCACCTGCCGACAGATTACACAACACGTATATACTAAGTACACGGCGTGTAGTCAGTTTTTACACCCTTCATTGTCGACAGGCCTACACGCCCTTTGTACTCATCCCACACAGCTAAAGTACACAACGTATGGAAAAGTACACGGTGCATACCCACAAATTTGATATTTTTCCCCATTTTCTTTATTCTCTCAAAAACCGTAAAGGAAATGGAAAATAAGAGACCTATACCTCAAGAATAAGAATCGGGTTCTTACAAAAAATGTGGTATAAGATGATTTTATCATGGACCTTCTCATATGATCCATCTCACTTTGATCGTTTATGATATTTTTAACATGAACTGGAATTATTGACCTTAGATTATATGAATTTATTATATCTTATTAAAGGAGAACCATTTTTCTTCAGTTGGTAAATTCCCCATGTAATAACACTAGTACACCATATTTTTTATCTTGAGCCATTCTCTAGGTATGGGGAGGGTCAACGATCTCTCCTATCTGTTCATACCCATAACTCACTTTACTTCCCAATCCATTATTTTACACATTGATGTGGCTTGAAATATAGTTAGTATATTAGATGGTTTTCCATCAAACAAGCTGTATATGATCAATTTTTACGATGTGATATCTACTTAAACGTTTACCTTGATTTCCAAATTTTTCATTCATATACCTTCAACTAATTTGATTGAAAAAACATTCAATACAAATTGGATACTGAAAAAAAAATCATTTTGGGCTTGTTTAAAAGTTCACTAATCTATATTTATTTATTGAATGAGGTATATTTTATGTTATCTAGTTTAGATCACCATGTTCATTCAAATATTATTGGTTCTGATATATATAATAGTTCCAAATCATCTATTTGTGCATAAATACCACCTAAATAGTGATATGGGTGAGCCAACCAATTTTTTCTTCCGTATTCTTTGAAAAAAAAATCATTCAAGGATTTTGAAATGTATTTGGAACATAAATGATAGAATATCATAAAAAATAGGTAATCACTTTATTAAGACTTTTGATACATAAAAAATATCTTTATTCTCATATATTTCATATAATCAAATTCAGAATAGATAACAATAGTTGATATAAACAATGACTCCTCAATGAATCCAACTTCAAACATTAGTCCCATTATGAATTAAAAATATATAATATCTACTATTTTTATGTGATACGTAGGAATGTAACTTCCACTCTACACATTTCATGAGTATGGAGTCTTTCATCTGATGTCCTATAATTCTTAAGATGGGTTAACACCCCATTTATGTAGTGGAGATATCTACCCCTGAAAACTATTGTATAATTATTTAATGTGTATTTTTATCAAATTCCATATCATTCCAATTTACAATTGTTTTTATCCTTGATCCTAGAATGATCATTTATTCTATTTAGTAGTAAGTCCACCTAATACATCCTACTACGATTGGTCATGAGAGTTTTGTCTCTTTTTTAGTCTGAGGGGACAATGTTTCTACTGATCCATGTAGGAAGTAATATTTTCTAACCGAATAATGGGAGAAACATTGTTATTTCCCGTTGATGAGAAAAAATTCATTACCTTGGTTCAAATTGGGGATACTAAAGCTTTATTAGTAGTTCATAACAAGTCTTTAATGATTAAATTAATTTATAATAATCTAGGTATTGATGATAATTTTTCCAATTTAGTGTGATTATTATTTTATTCCCACTAATAGAGATAGTGGTTATGATAAGTCAATTTATTCAATTATAAATGAATACCAAATTCACAATAATAATGTTGGTAATTAATTATCAAATTATTACTAAAAAAATGGATATTCAAGTATAAAAATCTATTAGTTAGATTGATGAATGAGAAATTATCTATGATGGATTAAGAAGGATTCACTGTGGTTCCTGGAAAAAATTATTCTTCACACACATATTAATAATCATTAACTAAATCCATTTTCACCTAATTAACCAAAAAATTAATCAATGACTATAGAGAGGCTTTTGATTCCTTTCACTTAAAGAATAAACTATTACTAAACTCTCAAGATACTATTAAAGGTAATTTTTAGTAAAGGTCAACATATAAAGATTATGAGGAAATTAACTATACAATGTTAAAACATGATCATTTAGTTAAAGGTGAATGTTGGTATGCACTCAAGAGATTATTTTAATTAATGTGTTTAGACCAGATTTAATTAATTTGTAATATTTTTTCCATGTTGGTAAATAATTGTTAAAAAATAAAGATTCATGTTTATCAATGAACCTTTAATGATATTATAGGAATATCAATAAATTTAATGTCATGAACCATCCCCAATGGACCATGCCATGACAACCCCAAACTCACCTTCCATAGGACAGGGGCTGGAAACTATCACTATGAATTCATATCCTAATAATGGAATGCATTGCCTTCAATACTATAAACATGAACACAACACAAACTATGGAAAGGTAAACACTAAGTAAACCAAAACTGTCACTGAGACATCTATTGAGTGTACAATACAATTTGAAAAGTATAAAAGGGATAGAATACAAGTCCAAAACCACAAAGAAATATACGACTTCCAATGTCTATATGTTCAAACTCTACTTGGTGGGTAGTTGGAGGGTAGTTGTCTGTATCCATAGAAGTACGTCCCATCTGTCATCTCTCAATGGGAACCACCAGGTCCCGAACCACCATGTTCTCTATTGAAGGGTCAATCACATATACGAGCCATGACATGTGCGATAGAATCTCATGTAGGGTTGACTAAAAAAATTCCCATTATGGACCCCATACCACCAAAGTATGACAACAAAGCAAGACCACACAACAAGATCACAAGAAAGATCACACAACAAGACCACAAGGCAAAGACAGCTCACCCTTGGTATCACTAAAAGTATTGAAGTAAAATTTTCATTTGTAAAGATTAATAATCTTTTACTATTGAGGGAATCATCTATAATGATCATTTGAGCTCATCATGGCTACTTGACCACTGAGGTCTTCTGGGATGCTGGACCACTATGGTTTGCTGGGCTACTGAACCATTGAGGTCTTCTCAGCTGTTGGACCACTAAAGTTGTTGGGATTCTAGACCACTGAGGTCTGCTCCTCTACCGGACCACTCAGGTCCTCTCGGCTGCCCTATGGTCCACTTAGATCCTAGACCAATGTGGTTCACTCCTCTACTCTACCACCGAGGTACACTTGCCTGTTGGACCATTGAGGTCCCCTCGCCTTTTAGACCACTGAGGACCACTCATCTACTAGAACACTGATGAAAACTCTTCATATCCTTCATGTCATGTCCAGTTATAGGATTCCCACTCTCCAGGGCACTTGATTCCGAAAGAATATACTCTTCAATCCATTGGTCATTTATCAACTTCCAAAAAAACTCAATTAGAGTATACCCATAAGAACTTCTTATCACAATGGCCACAAACCTATAGTCGATGCATCAATCAGACACCTGGTAGGAATGATATTGGAATTTTAGTAAACTTGGGTAGGTTGAATCCATGCCCACTCCGACTTGGTCGGACCAACCAGACCACCCTAGCCAGGGGGTCCTGCATGACTCAACCCGGTTCGGCTGACCCAACCTGACCTGGTTCGGCCTGGCCTAAAGCCTATGCCCATTCAGCCTTGCTGGACCCAGCTTGGTTCGGCCATGGGTCTATCTCGTCGAGTCTCCTAGTGACTTGGTTTTCATCTGGACCAGCCCACGCTGGCGAGATAGTATTTTTCCATCCTGGGCCACCCAATGGAAAGGTTCGAGTCATCTAGACCGGCCCACATCGGTGTGTCGGTTTGGTCTACCCCAAACACTTGTGTCATCCTATTCGGCTTCTATAAGGATATTTGTTGTCAGACACTCCCATATGCATGCAATCCAAGATGACCACGTGCCCATATTAGCCCCATGGTCATCCTACGGTCTGACTGGCTAATGTGATTCCCTTTTGGATCCTCCCCATTCTCCATTAGGGCCCGCTTGGACTACGTGTTGTGCCGCATGGAAACTCCAATGTGACCAGGTGGCCCCGTCCGCCTACTGCTAACTGCCAACCTCTGTACAGGTTTCCACTGTAACCAGTGCAACACGCTGCCAACTCACTACTTCCCACTGACCTCCATGGCTTGGGTTTCGTGGAATGGTGTTGCCACCACGACTGGGTTTTCCAGCCTTCTACCACCACCCTTTTCAATTCTGCATCCCTTTTAGTCGCGACCCTTCCCGCTTGATTTCACCATCTCTTGAGGCCTCCTTCCGCAGGCCGATGCACCGATGAGCCACTGTGGTCTGATCTGGAACACAAATACCATCCCCATAAAATTAATTATTCCATGAAGAATGGGAAGAATTCAAAAATAAGATTGGGGAAGGATTTGCACATAAGAACACCCAAAAAATAATCTGGGTCTTTGTTCGTGTAAACCTAGATACTTTTTTGTCTGTAGGATCACGAAGTACCAAAAAGTGTGGAATAATCACTAATATAGATATCCACTTTTTATCCCGCATCATTAACCCTACCATATGAAAGATTGATCTGAGGGTTAACTTGTTCGTGAGTTAACCCACTTTTGTTACATAAAATAAAGAATGAGGAAAATCAATTCACATAGAAAAGCATAACACCCCAACCTAGAAAGAGAGATTTCTTAAGGATGATCATTCACCATTGTCCATCGATCTCTAGTCCTAAATTTGGTCTCTAAAGTTTTATTCTACTTCATCCTATTCGTTGGCATCAGTCATTGGGGAGGTTTCCTTCCTTATTCGTCAAAGGAATTATAGGGTTGTCATCAACCCTAAATTCCTTGTTTAATGAAAGAAGGAAGACACATGAACATTGTATTGGAATGACATTGAATCATTAATGAGGTTATTAAACGGGATCAAGAATCACTTAATAGCTACACCATAACACTGATTAGTCACTGCATAAAGAAAAATAAAATAATATAAAATAACTTTTCATGTTATTTTAATATTCTTTTGAAATTTTCAAAAACTAACTTTCACCCTCGACCTGCAACGGTCACAGTTAGGCCCCGCTTATGGAGAAAATATAATTACATACTCAATGATGGTCTCATATTTTTAATATGACTTACTATTTGTGAGTTATGGGGATTCGAACGTAAAATAATTTTTATTTCAATTATTTTATGTATAGTTTCGTCCAAAAAATGAACTTCAACATTCAGCCCATGCTGGCCGATTTTAGGATCTTCCTAAGGGAATACACCCTCATGAGCTCGTTAGTACTCTCATATTTTCAATCTGAGTAATCATTTATGAGTTAGAATGATTTTAAAATAAAATAGTCTTTATTAAATTATTTTATTTAGGGCAAAAACTACTTTCCTCTGTTGGCTAGCGCCAGACAATTTTAGGCTCCGCCTAAGGAATAAACACCCTCATGAGCTCAACTGTGGTCTTAGATTTTCAATTCGAGTCATAATTTGTGAGTTATAAGGATTTTTAAGATAAAATTACTTTATTTAATTTTTTTGTTTATTCCATTTTCAATTTTTTAAACTACCAACCCGCACTGACTAATCTTATTTCGTGAATAGGGTAAAACCACAACTCCGAACACAGCTTTTCTCTCTGATTTCTGATCAGAGCACCTGTTAATGATTTATTCTAATTTTTCAAGAAACCTACTCACATATTATTTTTAAAACTTTACATTTTTTGATTTATCCTTTTAGGAACTTTAGGCCTCAGAAACACTTGCCGTCATAGATCCTGGTCTCAAAATAATCACATTTAATTTTCACAAAACAAATCCACAAATTCTACAGTATTACATTACTCCCCCTTTATGGATTTATGTCTTTGTAATCCGAAAAAGGGCTAATCAAAACAATGGGGGTACTAAGAACCAATATGAGTCTCCCACTCCCACCTTCATTCCTGGAGATTCTTGTACATCCGATGAACATGCACCAGAAGAATCGACTATCCCCAAAGGATCCTCTCTTTTCAACCCACAGTCTTTATCGGGTACTATATTGACCCTTCCTTTTCTTAAATTACTATTACATCATTTTAAGGATAAAAAACATAATAGTATCACACAAAAAATATATAGAGGTTTATTTTACTATGAAAACTATGACCATGTATAACATTAAGAACATCAAACAAAAATATTTATTTAATTTCTTCTTCCCAAGCATCTTGTTGGAACATTTCATCTCCATAGTACACATACTCTCTTGAGGATATACATCAAATGGGGTGAGATAAAGGCCCTATAAAAGGATATATAATAACTATATAGCTAATTGTTATCATAATCATAACATTAGAAAAAGATTATGAACATAAGAGGAAGAATTAATAAAGAAACATGAAATGTGGCATTGCAGAAAAACGGAAACAACGTGTATTATTGGTTAACTACCACACATAAATTTGAACAAAGCTAGAATCTTGTTCACATAGCATTTAACTTTATCTCATGAGATTAATTACTTTACCAAATTCATTATAGTGATGTATAATTTTTGGCGCACCCATCACATTCAAACATTCATATTGTGCTATATAATTACAGGTACACCTGTCACATCATAACATTGTCATTATCATTCATGGAACATAGAACATATATAAAAAATGAACATAACTAACCCATGTAATATAATGGGTTTCATCTCATAGGAACACATTCATAATCTTTGGGTTACCAAAAGAAAGTGGGGATAACATACTTGTTACGATAACCATCAACCTTGAGTGAGAAATAAGAGGTATGTTTTCAAAAGAATAGTTTGTTTGAAAAACATTTGTTTGACATAAACATTAGTGGAAAAAGTTTATATCCTAGAGAGGGTAAGATAATTATGGAAAAGTTATTTTTACGGAGTGAACATACTAAAAATGGAGTGAAATAGGGTGAACACAAAGAAGAAAGTTGGGTTCAAGAATTTTCCCTTACCTTGTATCTGAATGCCTTAATCACTTTAATGTTTTATATAATGACATTATATTCATTAATTAGAAACTAAAGAACATTTTAATCATCAAAATTTTATAAAATGGTCTCATTAAGTTCTTTTATGGTCCATTGGATGAGTTATAGAGCATAGATTCAACTTTTGGTAGTGTTAATTTTCAGAGCTTTTATGGATGGTTCAATTGTATTCATGCATGAATGATCATTTGAAATGTGGTAGAACGTCAAGAATTGTTAATATTTATTATTTTTAAAATTCCATAGATACAAATCATCTTATAATTAAATTGGTTATGTACCATGGAGATGAATTATTTGGTAATATTTAAGGATGACCATTTTTTTGTTAATTTGGGTTGTTTTTTATCACAATGAACTTGTTTTATTTTATCAATTAGTTTCGTGTAAATAAGTTAGTTCTAGAACATAATAAGGGATACTAAATAAAATAAACAATATGTTTTCAACCATTTTATTGTTTTACTAGAAGCCTTTAAGGATTTTAACAAAAAAGTAAGTGCATTGCCCATGATTTAGGTAAATTTACACATCATGGGAAAATATTTTATTTTATTAACAAAGAGTGGGAGGGAGGATTATAATGAGAAATATTGCATTAACATGATACCATTACATTATATCAGGAATATCAGATATATCAAGAAATTATGAGAAGAGAATCTAAGGATAATAGAAGAAAAGAAAATAAATTTGAAAGGAAAAAAGAATGAAAAGAGAGGGAGAATTTACCTCTTCAATCCTCCTCTTGAGAGCCTCCATAATTAACCTATGAATGGACTTTTAAAGAGACCAAAAGCTATTGGACGTGTGATAGGGTCTAGGGAAGATTTTTGGTCAGAGTTTAGACAAGGCTTAAATCTTGAGAGGTGTGAGGAAATGAGGGTGGGAAGGGTGGTATTCAAAGTGGGCGGGAGTGGGTATTTCTCAATATAATATTCCTTAATTTATTATTTCTCCAAAAGAAAATTAATAGTGAATCTTACATTACTAATTAATGTAATTTTAATATGTTAATCCAAATCAATTGAGATTACATCATTAGAACATCCAACATGACTCTATAATTACTATATTTAGTTTATTTTTAAAATTATGGTATTTCACCATTCATCAAAAATTGAAGTATTTCAGAAAAATCCCAAAAATTCACACCAACCATTTTTTAATGTGTAGAATGAAAAAATTTAATCAAATTTTTAAAAAAAATTAAATTAGATTAATTTAATTTTTAATTAAAATCATAATTTACATGAAAAATACAGTTTTAAAGCATTTTTTCACTTATTCCAAAACATATGCACATCATGCTTTCACATAAATTTTACATATATAATTTCTTAGGTTAGGTTACTATTCATAAGGGTATGTCACTTTTTTAAGGGTAACATTACTATTTAAAACGATATTTTACTATTCACCAAAAATTCATTTTGTTCTATTAGAATCAAAAAATCTCCCTGAACACAAATGTGTATGTAGATTTTTAAAATTCAAATCATAGAAGTAAATAAATTATGTTTAATGATAACATAGTATTTAGTATCATGATATTTCATTGTTCTTTCTAATGTGATTATTGAATGAGGAATACTTATAAGAAGGGAATTCAATTGACAAAACATTGGGTTGTTACATTCTTCCCCCTTATGATATTTTTCCCTTGAAATTTCGTTTTACATAAACAGGTGAGGGTAATTATCTTTCATCGCATCTTATGGTTCCCATGTAGCTTATAAAATATTATGGTTCCTACACAACACTTTGAAAAGGAGGATTTTCTTGCTTTATAGAACCTTATCTCTCCAGTCCAGAATCTCTAATGGATGCTCCTCATAAGAGAGATCATCTTCCTACTACACCTACTATTTGTTCAGTACATGTGAGGGATATGGTATGTACTTACTCAAGAGTGATATGTGAAACACATCATGTACATGAGACTTATTTAGTGGAAGTGAAAGCTAATAGGCCATGACTCCTTTGCTATCAAAGATCCCAAAGGTGCCAATGTACCTTGGGCTTAGCTTACCTTTCATTCCAAACGACATGACAATCTTCCATAGTGATATTCAAAGGGAGAATTTATCCTCAATGTCAAACTCCAAGTCCCATAGATGGTTGTAAGCATATCTATTTTTCTGAATATGAGCAGCATTGATGTGTATCTGGATGACTTTAACATTCTCTTTCATCTCATCCACATGGTCAAGTCCATGTAGCTTTAATTCTCAAACTTCATCTCAATGGGTTGTATTTCTACATTGTTTTCAATATAGAGCTTAAAATGGAGCCTTCTGAATACTCGAGTGGAAGCTACTATTGTATGAGAACTAAACCAATGTGATATTCTTTTCCCATGAACCTTTTTATTATAAAGAGTAGGCTCATAGAATGTCTTCAAGCGTCATAATAGTTCTTTTAGATTCGAACTGTATTTGGGGGTGATAGGCCATGATGAAATTAAATTCCTTCCTCTAGGAATGTTTAAGACTTATCCAGAATTTGGAAGTTAAACTTGGATCACATTCAATGAAAATTGAGAGTGGGACACCATGCAGTCTCACCACTTCCTTCACATATATCCTTGAATGTTGTTCAAGCGATAGATCTTCACGAATAGTGATAAAATGGGAAGTCATTGTGAGTCGGTCAACCACAACCCATATCACATTATTTACCTTTGATGTATTTAGGATACCTATGAAAAAGTCCATAGTGACATTCTCCCATTTACTCAAGGGTATATGCAATGTCTACATAAACCCTTTGGACTTTTTCCACTCTTCTTTAACTTTATGACACACCAATCACCTTGATATATATTCCATGATCTCATTTTTTATTTTATCCCACCAGAAGTGTTCTCTGAGATAACGGTACATCTTGGTGCCACCAGGATGGATAGTGAATGTTGAGCTATGTGCATTTTCCTATAGCTACTTCTTTATTCTGTGTGATGAAGGCACACAAAGCTGTGTTCCAAACCAAATCACATCATCAAAATCGATTTGGAACTCGTGTAGCTTCCCTTCCTTTACTAATTTCACCTTCTTTTGTAACTATAGATCATTATTTTGGGCCTAATTAAGCTTCTCTTGAATGGATGGTTTTTTCAATATTTTAAGAAATGTATGATGTATCCCCTTCCCTTATGATTTCACAATCAATCCATTGCATATCCAAGAAGATATGGTCTTTCTCAATATGTATCATGGATAGAGTAGCTGGCTTTTTCTACTTAGAGCATGAGATACGTTGTTCACCATTCAACAATGATATTAAATAGAGCGAACATAATATTTTATTATCTCTATCCATCTCTTTTAATGCATGTTTAGATCCTTTTGTGTGAATATATACATTAGGCTCTTGTGGTTGGTTTATATGTCACAATTTTCACCATAAATGTAGTCCTGCTATATTTTCAAGGAAAAAATCACAGCTTCCAGCTCTAGACCATTAATCAAGTAGTTATGCTCATGGATATTCAATTTTCGTGAGGCGTAGGCTATCAAGTTATCATTTTTCATGAGTATACAACCCAAGCATTTCTCTGAAGCATTACTATATATCAAAAAACATTCTCCAGATTTCCGTAGTGTGAGTACAGGTGAAGTGGTCAACTGTACCATTAGATCCTTGAATCTTCCCTCACATTCTTCTATCTAGACATATTTTTCCCCTTTCATTGTCAACTTAGTTTTCAGGCTTGACAATCATGAGACTTTTCTCCCTAAAAATCAGTACTACCCAGCTAATCCAATAAAACTACAGATTTCTGTGACACTAGAGGGATTGGGCCATTCTTCAATAGACTTTTCTTTTAAAGGGTCTACTGAAATTCCCTCTACTGTGATCACATGTCCCATGAACGTGACATGATTCATCCCAAAGTCACACTTTCTGAACTTGGTGTACAAATTATCTTTTTTCAATGTCGCCTACACAAGTCTTAGATTTTCATCATTTTCTACATACTCTTGGATTAGATGATATTATCATTGATAAAAACTACCAAAAAGTTGTCAAGGTAATTTATAAAGACTCTATTCATCAAATCCATGATGATTAGAGAGGCATTAGTAAGTCTGAAGGGAATCATGAGAAACTCATAGTGCTCATACCTTGTACAAAGGTATTCATCTAAATATCCTCCTCCTTAACCCTTAGCTAATGATATCCTGAACTAAGATCCACCATTGAGAATTATTGAGCTCCTCTTAACTAGTCAAACAAGTCGTAAATCCTTGTAAGATGATACATGTTCTTTATAGTGATCTTGTTGAGTTCTCGATAATCAATACATAGCCGCATTGTTCCATCCGTCTTCTAAAAAAAGAGCACTGGCATACCCCAAGGTGATTCACTCGGGCGTATGAACCCTTTGATTACATTCTCTTGCATCTACTTCTTTAACTCCTCCATTTGATCGGATCCATCCTATAGAAAAAATTTGAGATAGGAGTAGCTATGAGTATGCGTTCTATTGACAACTCTATCTCACTATATAGGGGAATTACATGAAACTCTTCTGGAAATACATCATAGTATTCACTCATGATTGGAATTTTTATATGGTTGGAAATTTTCATTGACTCAACCATTTGGGTGAGGTATTCTTATTCGTAGGGAATCAACACACACACCATTGAAGGATTTCTCAAATGAGATTTATGATATTCCTTGCATTTCTTGAGGATCATGGGATGGTTAAAAATATACAATGTTATTTCCTTTTCCTTACATTCGATATGTTCTCTATATTACAAGATCCAATCCATTCCCA
This sequence comes from Viscum album, assembly GCA_963277665.1. NCBI lineage: Eukaryota > Viridiplantae > Streptophyta > Magnoliopsida > Santalales > Viscaceae > Viscum > Viscum album. The sequence continues at coordinate 80,427,129 of OY728160.1, read as the reverse complement.
TTATAGCATCTAATTCAACCAAGATAAGTATTAAGAGATTTGATGGAAGAATCATAACACATACACCAATAGGAGAAGTTTCAAACACTTGGGTTTCCATGATTTCACCACATGGTTTTTTATATATATCTATACATCAGGGTTTTAGGGCTCTGATTCTATTGTTTTGGAAAAATTTCATGATTAAAGGAATGCATAGAACCAAAATCGAAGAAGACTCTTGCCATTATTGAGTGAATAGGATGTGTACCTTATACGAATTTATTGTCTTGCTCCACTTTTGTAGTAGTGATGGAGTAATCCTTCCCTTGTTCCTTTGGATTTGGTGGGTGATGACCATGATAACCCTCATGGAATTGAGGTTTAGTGCCCTGTCTTGTATAGTTCCCTTGGTAACTATAGTTATAGAATTGAACTATTGGTGGCTCTATCATTTCTTCCACCAAATTCTCCTTCCTTTTCATGTTTTTTGGCACTCTAGAGCATGGTGTCCTTATTTCCAACACTTGTAGCACTTCCCTGTCCCTTTGAGGCAGTTCCCATGATGCAACATCCCACATTTTTGGCATTTGGGTCATTGAGTTTTTTCCCACCTTTATCATTAGATCCTCCATCTTAAAACACCATATTACTTTACATATCACCATAGATACATGACTAATATCCAAATATCATCTACACTTTGAGAGAATATCGAAAAACATCTTCTTAACTCCCAATGCCTCAAATTTCAAGTGCCATTCGACGGTGTGGTTTTAATCCACTAAAAAATCTATCAATTTTTATAGAATTGTTGATAACAAAACCCCAATCATACCTAGAAAACTTTGTGAAATTCCATTCATAGGTTGTGAAAATTTCTCCTTCTTGCTTCATGAGATCTATTACTTCTATCTCTATCTTTATACAACGTGTTATTGGGATATACTTATTAAGAAACATGATCTTAATGTATTCACATTCCATCTCTTCAATTTCCTCTCTTAGGATTGTGTTCTTAATCCAAGACAACCATTGATTGACCTATCCATTTGGAAAATAATTGGCTAGATTCACCTTCTCTTTCTTAGAATAGTGGATCACAGAAAGGATCTTCTCCAAGGAGTTGACCCACAACTAGTGGATTGAGAGATCCACTAAACATCGGTGGTTGTTTCTATATAAAACACTCAATAGCCAGTGTCTCCCTCTTTAGTGAAGGAGGACGTCCCCATTATTCTTGTTATTGTTCATAACCTGAGATAGTTGTGCAATCATCACTATGATTTATTTAACTACACCTCCCAAATCAATGGGGTTGTTGTTCGGTAAATTGTTGAAGTGGACCTTACATGAGTTGTTGGCCAGGTTTCTCCTGGTTCCCACCATTCTCTGAAATAGAAAATGTTAGAACAAGCCATAAGTCAACAAGTCATGAATAACCTATTCATTTTTACGATTTACACTAATATCATAACCTATGGGATACCTATGTAAAGCTCCTTGTGTGCATATTTTTACTTAGTCTCATGCTAGAGGTTTTTTATAGGGTTCACTAATCTTAATTCCCAAATTAACTAAACCATGGCTTGGATACCAACTATAGACACCCTTACTTTTCAAACATTACTATTACATCATTATAAAGATAAGAATCATAATTGTACTACACAAAGAGTATCCATAGGCTTAATGTCTTGGGAAAACAAGGACCGTACATAACATTTACAACATCAAACATAAAACAATTATTTCATTTCTTCTTCTCTATATTCATGATGGAACATGTCCTCTCATGAGTACACATATTCACCTGAGGATATACATCAAAAAGGGGAAATCTAAAATCCCAGTAAGAGGATAGCTAAGAACAATATAGAAATGTGTGAGAATGATCATAACATAGTCAAAGGATCGTGAACATAAGATAAAGGATTAATAAAAAAACATAAAATGTGGAAATGCATAAAAAATGAAACATTATGTATTAGTGGTTAACTACAACAAATAATATTGAAAAATTATAGAATATTTTGCACACATAATATCAATTTAACTCATGATATTTATCACTTTACCAAATTCATTAGAGCACTGTATAATTCTGGCCGCACCCGCCTCATTCAAGCATTCATATTGTGTTATATACTTCCAAGCGCACCCTTCACATCATAACATTATCATTATCATTAATGCCACATAGAAAATATATCCTAAATTAATATAACTAACAAATATAAAGGAATGGGATTAATCTCGAAATAACACATTCATATACTTTGGTTTTCGAAAAGAAACTGGGAATGTCATACTTGATACAAAAACCATCATCCTTGAGTGAGAAATAAAAGGAGTGTTTTTGAAAGAATAGTTCTTTTAAAAAACATTCGTTTGACATAAACTCCTTTAAAAAACATTCATATACTATATTATGTAATATAATGATGTAAAAATTATTTTTAATGAGCGACTATACCAAAAATGGAGTGAAAGTGGGAGAACCCAAAGAAGAAAGTTGGGTTTGAGAATTTCCCCTTACATTGTATCTGAATGCCATCTTCACTTTAATGTCCAATATAATGAAACCATGTTCATAAATTAGAAATTACACAACCTTTTATAAATGAAATTTTTTTACTATGGTTTTATTTAGTTCTTTTATGGTCCTTTTAATGTGTTATAGATCATAGATTCATTGATTGGGAGTGTTAATTTTCATAGCTTTTAATAACAGTTCACTTATATTCATGAAAAAATGTTCATTTGAAATGCGGTTGAAAATAGAGAATTATTAATATATTTTATTAGTAAAATTACAACTATATAAATTTTAAGAGAATAAAAGAAAAGAAATTTGAAAGGATAAAAGAAAGAAAAGATAGAGAGGAATTACCTTTTGAATCCCCCTTTTGAGGTCATCCTTAAGGAACCGAGGCATGTTATTTTGATGAAACCAAAAGATTTTGGAAGTGGGAGAGGGGATAGGTATGCTTCTTGGTCATAGTTTAGGCAAGGAATTATGCTTTAAAGGTGTGAGGAAATTAGGGTGTGAAGGGGGGGTATTTATAGTGGAGGGGAGAGGGGATTTATCAATATAATAATCATTAATTTATTATTTTTCCACAAGAAAAAGTAATAGTGAGTATTCCATGAATAATTAAAGTAATTTTATTATGTGAATACGAATCAATTGGGTTTACATTAGAATAACATCATACATGACTCAATATGTTGTTTATTTAGCTTATTTTGTAAATCATGGTATTTCACTATTCATCAAAAAATCATGTATTTCAGAAAAAACCCAAAAATTCACACTAACCATTTTTAGATGTGTAGAATCCAAAAATGAAGACAATTTTTCAAAAAACAAATTTCTAAATATGAATAATTTTATTTTTAATTTAAATCATATTTTACATGAAAAATACAGTTTTTAAAACATTTGTTTACTTATTCCAAAACATAGGTACCTCATGTATTCAATTAAATCCTATATATATATACTATCATAGGTGAGATTACTATTCATAAGGGTATATCACTTTTCATAAGGGTATGTTACCATTCACCAAAACTATATTTGTTATATTAGACTCCAAAAATCACCCTGAACACAACCATGTATATGAGATTTTTGAAATTCAAACCATAGAACTAGAAATATAATGTATAATGATCACATAGTATTTCATATCACGATAATTCATTGTACTTCCTAATGAGATTATACTATAAAAAATAATTATAAGAAGGGAATTCCATTGAAAAAACATTGGGTCGTTACATTCTTCCCCCCTTTATGAAACTTCTCCCTAAAATTTTGTTTTACATAAATAGGTGAGGGTAATTATCTTTTATAGACTCTTCATGTTCCAATGCAGCTTCTTCAAAATTATGATTTCTCCACAAAACATTGAAAAGGTTGGATTTCTTGTTGCATAGAACCTTGTCACTCCTGTCCAGAATATCTACTGGCTACTCCTTATATGAGAGACCATCTTCCAGTTTCACCACCTATGAGTTCAATACATGTCACGGATCTAGTATGTACTTCCTTAGGAGTGATACGTGAAACATATCATGAACATGAGTCATATTTGGTTGAAGTGCAAGTTGATAGTCCATGGATTCTATGTGGTCATGGATCCCAAAAGAGCTAATGTACCTTGGGCTTAGCTTCCCTTTATTTCCAAACCGCGTGACTCTCTTCCAAAATGATATTCAAAGGAAGGATTTATCCCCAACGTTGAACTCCATGTCCCATCGACAGATGTCAACATAGCTCTTTCACTGAATCTGAGTAGATTTGATGTTTTTCGGGATGACCTGAACCTTTTCTATCATCTCTTACACAAGGTCAGGTCCAAGTACCTTTCTTTCTCCAACATCATCTCAATAGGTTGGAGTTCTACATCACCATCCATACTGATCATCATATGGAGCCATATGAATACTTTAGTGGAAGCTATTGTTGTATGAGAACTCATCCAATGGAATATACTAACCCCATACACCTTTGAAGTATAAATAGTAGGCTCTTAGAATGTATTCAAGCATTAGAATTGTTCTTTTAGATTGGACAGTAATTTGGGAGTGATAAGTAATGCTGAAATTCAATTCATTACTCACTGCATGTTGAAGCCTCCTTCTGAATTTGGATGTGAACCTTGGATCACGATCAGAGACAATCGAGAGTGGAACACCATGCGGTCTCACCACTCCATTCACATATATCCTAGATAGTTTTTCATGTGATAGATCTTCCTAAATAGAGATAAAATGGGAAGTCTTTGTGATTCAGTCAACCCCAACCCATATTACATTATTTCTCTTTGATTTCTTTGTGAGACCCATGACAAAGTCCATAGTGACAGTCCCCAATTTATACCTGGGTATAGGCAATGGCCGCATCAACACATTGGAATTTTTTCACTCTTATTTAACTTTCTATCATACCAAGCTCCATGATATATATTCCATGATCTCCTTTTTCATGTTATCCCACCAGAAGTGTTCTTAAAGATAATGGTAAATATTTCTGGCACCAGGATGGATAGAGTAGTTGAGCTATGTGCATTGTCCAAAAACTAATTCTTTATCCTGTGTGATGAAGGTACACGAAGCAACATTCAAACCCGAATCACAACATCATCATAGATTTGGAACTCATATAGCTTCCCTTCTTTACTACATTCGCCTTCTTTTTTAAATCAATATCATCCTATTACCCCTCCTTAATCTTCTCTTGGATGGATGATTGTGAAATTATTTGGGAAAGGTAAAATGTATCCCTTACCCTTTTTATTTCAAAATCTATCCTTTGCATATCCAAGATGATAGGGTCTTTCTCAATCCACAACATAGATAGAGTAGCATGTTCATGTCTTCTTAGGGCATCACCTACTTTGTTCAGTATTCCATGATGATAGTGAATAGAGAAATTGAAATCTTTTAGTAGCTCTAACCACATCCTTTGATGCATGTTTAGATACTTTGGTGTGAATATATACATTAGGATCTTATGGTCAGTGTATACGTCACACTTTTCACCATAAAGGTAGTGTTTCCATATTTTCAAGGAAAAAACCACAACTTCCATCTCTAGATCATGCATAAGGTAGTTCTTCTCACGGATCTTCAATTTTCATGAGGCATAGGCTATCATGTTATCATTTTTCATGAGTACAAAACCCAATCCTTTCTTTGAAGAAGTGCTGTTTATCACTAAACATTTTCTTCTTTTTGGTAGTGTGATTACAGGTGTAGTGATCATCTTTCTATTCAGATCCTTGAAGATTTCCTCACATTCATTTATCCAGACATACATTACCTCTTTCCTTATTAACTTAGTTAGCGGGCTTGAAAATCATGAGAAATTTCTCCCAAAACATCAGTAGTACCCAGAAAGTCCAAGAAAACTAAGGATTTCTATGACACTAGTGGGCTTGGTCCATTCCTCAGTCACCTTTGTTTTTGAAGGGTCTATAGAAATTCCCTCATTTGTGATCTCATGTCCCAAGAACATGACATGCTTCATCCAAAAGTCACACTTTCTGACCTTGGAATACATTTTCTCCTTTATCGATGTCACCAACATAGGTCTTATATGTTCATTAGGATCCTCCTTTCTCTTGGAGTAGATTATAATATCATCGATAACCACTACCAAAAATTTTTCAGGGTAATTTAGAAAGAATCTATATATCAAATACATTAAGATTGTAGGGAAATTAGTATGTCCGAAGGGCACCACCAGAGACTCATAGTTCCCATAACATGTATGGAAGGTATACTTCTGAAGATATTACTTCTTCACCTTTATATGATGATATCCAAAATGAAGATCCACCTTTGAGAAGTATTGATTTCCTCTTAAAAAATCTGAAAATTCTTAAATCCTTTGAGGATGATACTCGTTTTTTATGGTGATCTTGTTGTGTTCCGGATAATCGATACACAACCACATTGTTCCATCCTTCTTCTACACAATGGGCACTGGTACACCCCAAGGTGATGAACTAGGGCGTATGAACCCTTTGTCCAGATGCACTTACAACTGCTTATTTAACTCCTCTAATTCTATATGAGCCATCCTATTGGGACACTTTGAGATAGGAGTAACTCTTGGTTAGAGTTCTATTGAGAAGTCTACCTCATGATCCAAGGGAATTCTTGGTAACTATTTGGGAAATACATCAATATTTTCACTTAAAATGGGTATTTCCATAGCATTTTCACTTTTTATTGACTCAACCATTTGGGCGAGGTATCCTTCTTCACATAAAATCATCACCCACACCATTAAAGGATTCCTGAAATGTGATTTATGATCTTCCATAAATTTTTAGAGAAGCATGGGAATGTTCATAATATGAAATGTTTTTTCCTTTTCTTGATAGTTGATACATGCTCTATATAAAGAGATTCAATATATTTCCATTATATGATTTCATTTCACCAAGGTATGTATTATAAGATTTTTTATAATAATCATACCACCAAAACCAATAGGAGAATAGTCATACACTGGGGGTGCAATTATTCCACCACTTAGTGATTTTACAGATATCTCTACATCAGGGTTTTGGGGATTTTATTAAATAGTTTTTGAAAACATGAAAGATATGAAGGAATGTGTATAACCAGAATCAAATAAGACTCTTTCCATTCTGGAGTGAATAGGAAGTGTACCTAGTACGACTTCACTAACTTGATCCACTTCCACAATATTGATGGAATAATAATTCCCTTGTTCCTTTGACTTCAGTGGCTGCTGATGCCAATTACCCTCGAGGACTCAAGGTTTAGTGCATTGGCTTGCATAGTGACCATGCTCTTTATAGTAATAGCATTGAACCATGGGTGATTATCTTCTTTATTCCACAACATTCCCCTTACATTCCCTATCTTTTCAACAATATTTATCATGGAGTCCTTCTTTCCCACACATGAATCACTTCCTCATCCCTTTGAGGCAGTTCCCATGATTCCATTTCCTACATTTTGTGCATGTGGGTCATTGAGTTTTCATCCCAGCTTTATCATTAGATCCTCCGTCTTGAAACTCCATCTTTCATTTAAAATCACTATATCCAAGGGACCATTTTCCAAAACCTATCACTACATTGATATCAGACTGAACAAATTATTCACAACTCCCAAATTACCGAATTGAGAGATCCTTTTGAAGGTGTGGTTTTAATCCACTAATGAATATATAAATTTTTTAATCATTGTTGATAAAAAACCCAAATAATTCCTTGAAAGCCTTGTGAAATTAGCTTTATAGGTTGTGATAGATTATCCTTATTTTTTATTGATCTGTATGAATTTTCTCTCCATCTTAATATGAAGAGTTTGTGGGAAATACTTATTAAGAAACATGATCTTAATGTCTTCCCATTCCATCACATCCATATCCTCCCTTGGCTTTGTGTTCTTAATCAAAGCCCACCATTGATTGACCTCTCCATATAGACTATAAATGGATATAGTCACATTCTCTGTCTCATAATTGTGGAGCACATAAAATATCTTCTCTATAGAGTCGACCCACAACTAGTGGATCAAAAGATCCACTAAACATTAGTGGTCATTGCCGCATAAAAAATTTGATATCCAGTTGCCCCCTACTTGGTTAATGAGGAATTATACATTATTATAGTTATTGTTTATAACCTGAGATATTTGGGTAAGAATCTCCATGATGTATTTAACTCCACCTCCCAAATCATTGGGGATGTCGTTTGGGCAATCATTATTGTGGCCCTCACACGAGTGGTTGACATGGTTTCTCCTGGTTCCCACCATTTTCTAAAATAAAAAAGGTTAGTCGAAAACATAAGTCTGGATGTCATGAATAACTTATTAATTTTTACAATTTACAATAAAATCCTAACAAATGGTATCAATTTCTAAATATTCTTGTGTGAATATTTTTACTTAGTCTCATGCTAGAGGCTTTCTCTGGGGTTTACTAATCTTAATTTCCAAATTAACTAAACCTTGCCTCTGATACCAACTATTGCCACCCTACCTTTTCTTAAATTACTATTAAATCATTATATATATAACCACATAACATTATTACACCACGAGGATCAATAGGTTTAGCGTTTTGGGAAATCTAGGACCATACATACCATTTACAACATCCAATATAAACATTTTATTTAATTTCTTCTTCTTTAGCTTATTGATGGAACTTTTCCCATCCTTAGTACACATAATCACCTGATGATATACATAAAAAATGGGTAATAAAAAATATAAATAATAGGATAGATAATAACCTTATAGAAATGTGTGAGCATGATCATAACATAGTCAATGATCATGAACATAATTGGAAGCATTAGTAAACAAACAGGAAATGTTGAAATTCACAAAAAATGAAACATCATGTCTTAGTGGTTAACAACCACACATACTTGTAATAAATGAAAGAATATTTTCCCACATCATTTCACTTTAACTCATGATATTCATAAAATTAAAAAATGCATTGGATCACTATACAATTCCCGACACACCCGTCACTTTCAAACATTCATGGGGCGCTATATAATTCCGAGTGCACTTGTCACATCATAAAATTATCATTATCATGCATGCCACATAAAACATATATAAAAAAGAACTTAAATAACCCATGGAAAGGAATTGGTTTCTTCTAATAATTAAACATTCATAAACTTTGGGTTCCCAAAAGAAGGTAGGAATAACAAACTTGATACAATAACCATCAACCTTGAGGGAGAAATAAAAGGTGTGTTTTTGAAAGAATAGTTATTTTAAAAAAACATTGTTTGACATAAAATCTAGTGGAAACCATTCGTATTCCAGAAAAGGTAAGATAATTATGAAAAAATGATTTTTAAGGAGTTACCATACCAAAAATGGAGTAAAAGAGGGAGAACCTGATGAAGAAAGTTGGGTTTGAGAATTTCCCCTTACCTTGTATCTGAATTCCTTCTTCAAATTAATGTCATGTATAATAACATTATATTCATTAATTTGAAATTCAAGAACATTATATATATTAAAATGGTTTAAAATGGTTTCATTAAGTTCTTTAATGGGACTTTTGATGAGTTAAAGAGCATAGATTCGTTGTTTGGGGGTTTTCATTTTCATAGATTTTATCAACAGTTCACTTGTATTCATAAACGAATGTTCATTAGAATTTTTGATGAACTACCAGAATTTGTAATATATATTATTAGTGAAATTACAGATATATAAATTATCATATAATGAATTATTTTATGTATAATTAGGATGAATTATTAGATAAAATTTAATGATGATCATTTTTGGTAAATTGGGGTGTTTTTTTGATCACTATGAACATGTTTTGTTTTATAAAATAGTGTCATGTAAATAAGTTAGTTCCAGAACATAAAAGGGGATAAGTCATACACATTAAAATAATTTTTCAACCATTTCATGGTTTTTTTGCATCCTTGATGGATTTGAAGCAAGAAGGAAGTTCATCACCCATGATTTATGTCATGGCCAATGATTTCATTTTTTTAACAATGAGAGGGAGGGAGAAGTATAATGAGTAATCTTCCATTAACATGATATCAAACCAGTATATCAAGTATAATGGAGTTATCTTGAAATTTGTATCATAGAATCCGTGGAATAGAGAAGAAATGAAAATAAATTTGGAAGGAAAATAGAAAGAAAAGAGAGAGAGGAGTTACCTCTTGAATCCTCCTCTTCAGATCCTCCTTATGGAACCTATTCTTGGTATTTTTATGATACCAGAGTCTTTTGGATGTGGTATAGGGGATAAGTAGGATTTATGGGCATAGTTCATACAAGGAATTATGATTGAGAGGTGTGAGTAAATTAGGGTGTGAAGGGGGTCTTTATAGTGTAGGGGAGAAGGGATTTCTCAATATAGTATTCATTAATTTATTATTTCTCCATAAGAAAATTAATATTGAGTATTCGATGACTAATTACAGTAATTTTGACATTTGAATCCAAAACAATTGGGATTACTTTAGAATAAAATCATTCAAGACTCTATAATTTGTGTATTTAGCTCATTTTGTAAATTATTGCATTTCATTATTCAAAAAAAATTCAACTATTTCAGAAAAATACCAAAAATTAACCCTAACAATTTTTTAATGAGTAGAACCAAAAAATGAATTCCATTTTTCAAAATTATGTTTCTGAATATGGTTAATTTTATTTTTAATTAAAATCATGATTTACATAAAAAATACCATTTTAAAAACATTTGTTTACTTATTCCCAAACATAAGTACATCATGTTTTCACCTAAATCCTACATTTATAGTATCATAAGTGAGGTTACTATTAAAAAGGGTATATTACAATTAATAAGGGTATGTTACTATTCACCAAAAATTATGTTTGTTCTATTAGACTCCGAAAATCATCCTGAACACAACAATGTATGTCAGAATTTGGAAATTCGAACCATATAAGGGAAAAAATAATGTTTAATGACCGTATAGTGTTTAGTATCTTGATATTTCATTGTTCTTTCTAATGTGATTATACTATATGAAATAATTATAAGAAGGAAATTATAAGGAAAAAAATTGGTCCATTAAAGGTACTCCATGAATGTCGCCCCATCGTCAATCACCAGCTCGCCATGGTTGATGACATGAGAAGGTTCATGCACATATCTCCTCAACTGGGATATATGGATGATGACTTGTAGCCTCTTTAATTTCTATGGTACTGCTAAGCAGTATTCCACCTTTCCCACTCTACATAGTATCAGGAAATGTCTGATGAACCTCGGAGATAACTTGTTTCCCCAACCAAATCTGTATATCCCTCGTCGAGGAGAGAACCATAGAAATCCATGGCCCCCCTCCACAAACTCCAAGGTTCTTCATCTCCAATCAAGATAGGTCTAATGTGGGATTTGTGATGTATTCATATTCTCTCATATGACCTTAAATTTCATAGTGGTATCATTTATCTTCTCTCAACCCATGAGTGCTAACTCCCTTGGGTCTATCATGCATAACATAATCCTACATGGTTGTCTGTATAACGCCTCAAATAGTGTTATACCGATGGTGGAGTGGTAGTTGTTGTTGGGAGCAGACTCCACCAGTGTTTTGTTGTCCTCCCAACTACGAACAATGATAATAATGCATGAACGAAGCATGTCCTCCAATGTTGTATGGTCTACTCCATCTGACCATCCTTCTATGGGTGAAAGGCTATGCTCAATTTCAACTGAGTCCCAGACACCTACTGCATTCCCTTCTACAACCGAGGTATAAAGCTTGCATGATGATATGATACTATTGTAGATGGGACTCCATGGAGTCCAACTATCTCTTGCATGTAGAGGCATCCCAATAACTCTACTGAACCCTACTCTCTAATGGGTAGGAAGTTGGATGAATTGGCGAGTCATTCTACGATCACCCATGTGGTATCATACCACTAGAAGGTATGTGGTAATCCCATCATTATGTACATAAATATACCATACAACTCCCACTCTATTACCTCAAGGGGTTATGTTTAACCTACTGAAACCTGGTGCTCAGCCTTCACTTGCTGACAAGTTATGCATCTCGAGAAAAAGTATGCCATTTCCTTCTTTATCCCCAACCACCATTACTAACATTGGAGGTCCTATTACATCTTCTCCACACCTAGATGTACTGCCAAAGGGGATAACTGGGACTCTCCCAATATCTCTTATCATAACATCACTAGTAATACAGTGCATCTTATTAAAAGTATGAGGTTCTAGCCACATTTCAAATATCCATCGGGGGCATGCCCTGTAGATATCGAAGAACATGTAGTCTTGAAACTAGCATTTCTGAGTTGCACCTCCCTGAATTTATATAATAGTGGAGGGGAGACTACCATTGAATAATTAAAAGGTGTCTCCTCAATATCCAAGAAGGATATCTGAAGTGAAGGCCAATAGTTTTAAGGCCTCATTCAGTAGTTGTAAACTCAATCTCTTGCTGAGAGTATCTTCCACCACATAACCTGTCATAGGAGTATAGAATATCTTGAAGTTATTGTCATGATAGAACCCTATACAGCATCGATGTCTCAAATTCAGATCCTTCTCAGAAAATATATACATGAGACTCTTGTGGTCAGAGTAGATGATTATTTTTTCTCCCATAAGTTAGTATTTCCACATCATCAGTGGAAAGTTTACCGATTCCAACTCAAGGTCGGGGCACATGTCCAAATATATATAAACTACTAAAAATCCTACAGGCACCATTCCTTCCAAACCAATGGATACCACTTTAAATTGACCAAAGTGTTCATCAAACCTTTGTTAGTGGATACTCATTCTCCCCAATCACATTTTTAATGTGTCAGCAATCCAAACATAACCTCAAATACCGGGTCTTAATAATCTCTTTCTTCACAATTCTTCAACCTTTACCCTCAGCTCGTGAAGCTCTATGAAAGCCAAATGATATACTAATTCTGATATTAGTTCCATCACATGGTATAGAATGATGTAGATGTCCATCTCCCTATGAGGTGGTAAACATGGAAACATATTCTGGAAAACGTCCTCGTACTCTGCCTCTAATACCAGGAACTCAAAACTCAAAGCATCCACTACCATTTGGGGAAGGCTAGCCGACTCAAGAGTGATCAGATGCACCCTACTATAATTGAGATTTTCCGATGCTGTCTGGGTTCCCTTTTTAATTGACCAATGAAAACCCCATTTCGGTGTTGTAGACATACCGTCATTTCCCCCCTAAAATAGTCAATTTGGGAATGAACTATCGATAACCAATCCACACCAAGAATGATACCAGAAGGCCTTGGCACTACTACTAAGAGGTTTTAATAGAAACTCTCCCCTCAAGGGTCAGACCACACTATTGTCATGAGTGTGATTATTGTGTCTCCTCCCATAAGTATCCTCATACATATGGGTCAATTCAATGTTTTAACTGGAATATATATGTCTTGAACAAGATTCATGATAAGAATGAATGATTAGCACCTATGTTTATTAAAATGACAGCTAAGACTCAACATAGACTATACCTTAAATCATTCTTAGATCCCTTTGAGCGTATTCCTTAACAACATCTAGATACCCTCTTCCCCTTTCCTCCAGCTCTCCAATCTTGGTGTGGACCACATTAGGGTGGTTGTTATAACATGCCAAAATGTATACCACCTCCCACTGCTCTCCAAGCTCCTCTAAAATTTCTGCCTCCCTGCAGATTCATCTTTTCCTGTCTCTGTCTCTACCCTAGTGGCCCATGCATCATTTAACTATTAGCACGATGGGTTGTACAGTCTCTAGCAAGATGTTTTCTACCGTATTTCGAAAACCATTTCCAATTTCTAGGATATCTTGACTAAGACTATGACCCTTGAGCTATATATCTTTTGTCTGGGGCCCTCTTCTTGGAATGCCTCACACATCCATGTCTATGACACCGATGATAGCTGGTTACTTTCCAACTGCTAACATACACTAGCAGTATCTACTCACCCAAAGCACTTTCAACCAAAAATCTTCCCTATATCATCCTCTTATAAGTAAGAATGCAGACAAAGGAATAGAGTTGGTTCAAATGTCCCTAAAACCCCTTGCTCAGTGGTCTGAGCCCCAATGCACTGGTCACATCATATTCATCGAGTATGTGGAATGGTCTATAGGAATTTATGAATAAATATTTTTCAAAATAGCTTCCTTCCAAATCTATATAATCTCATTGGAACAAATATCCATTATATTTTATGGAAGGAACCCTTCTCTAAGAAATTTTCTAATGCTCTGACCATGGAAAAGTCACCTCATCATAATATCTGGTAATCCAATTCACATCAGGACCTTATTAAGCCATGTAGAAGGCTCACTTCCAAGAATTCAATATGATCTAATGGTGTCCTGAATTGATGAAAAAAACTCAGTCACCACTTCAAGCCATTCCTTCACCACCTATGAGTCAGGCTCACCTTGGTACCTGAAGGTTCTCTATCACTGTAATTCAGGAAGTGTTCTCATCCCATGTATCTCATCCTCTCGTACTACCAGTACCATTTGTTACTCCATAGGTGGTGGTACAGCTTGTGCACCACCCAGTGGGGCTGTCTCTAGTATGAACCCATCTACCCATTTCATCCTTATACAGATCATCCTCAAGATCATGCAACACAATCCTAGCTCACTATCTATGTGTAAGCATCCTAACACAAAAAAAGATGTATCATGACCAAAAGAGTATACCTGGTGAGCTCACTCATGATGGAAATGGAAAACTAAACCCATTCCTATACAATGCATGTACCATCTTTTTCTATACAACTAGTATTTTCACGGACTGAGTTGAAAAGATGAATTCAGGGTCCTGGAGTATGGATACATTGGCCGCCAAACCAACACTGGAATCGTTGGACTGAAAGCCAAACCTAAAAAACTTATCACTATTTCCCCATCATAAAATTTTATAGAAATTGATATCTTATTTTAGAACTGACCACCTTTGATACCACTTTGTCATGGCCCACCACCTAGGGATAGGGCCGTGACAACCCCAAGCCCACCTTCCATAGTCTATGGGTTGGTGACTAGAACTGAGATGGAATATCCCAAAAAGGGAAGGCATTTATTTTGAACCCACCCACACACACACACACAATAAAAACTACATAAAGGTAATCATGAAGCATACCACAACTGTCAATATGAAATCTACTGAAAGTACAAAAAAATATAAAATGTATAAAGGGGCCCAAATACAAGCCCAAAACCACACAGAAAAGTACCGTTGTAATGGTTCTTCTCTTCAAACCCTACCTAGAGGATAGGTCGAGGGTAGTTGTCTATAGGCATATAAGTACATCCTGTCTGTCCTGTCTCACAAGAAACCACCTTGTCCCATACCACCAAGGACTCCATCGAAGCGCCAGTCACCTACATGAGAGACAACACGTGTGGTAGAAGCCCATACAGGGGTGAGTAACAAAATATTCAGTAAGGACCCCAAACCAAAAAGTAAAGACCACAATTAATGACCACAATGCAAGATCACACAGCAACATCACACATCAAGACCACAATTAAAAGGCATACAAAACCAGGTATAACTCAAAGTATAGAAGTAATACTTACAGTCATAAAGATGAATCGTCTTTTACTACTGAGGGAGTCATCTGTGATAAGCCACTGAGGTCTTCTTGGCTACTGGACCACTGTGGTCTAATCGGTTGGTGGACCACTGAGGTACCGTTAGCTACTGAACCATAGAGGACCTCTCGACTTTTGGACCACCAAATTCTTCTCAACTATTGGACAACTAAGGTCCCCTCAACTACTGGACCACTAAATTCCACTCGTCTACTAGACCACTGAGGTCCCCTTGTCTGCTGGACCACTGAGGTCCACTCGTCTGGTTGACCACTTTTGTCTGCTCCTCTCTTGGACTACTCAGGTAGACTCGTCTCCGAGACTACTCATGCCCGCTCGTCTGTTAAACAACTAAGGTCCTCTTGTCATATCTTTCCTGTCATTGATAGCCATAGGATTCCCTCTCTCTAGTGCTCTTGATTATGGTAGAATCTAATCATGAATACATAGTTCATATCTTGAATTCCCTGAAAAATCACAGAGTAATTCCAAAAGACCGTCCTATCGCAAGGGTTACAATTCTGTTGACAACACGTCAATCAAAAAATCGGTCTGAATGATATTTGGGTTTTAGTCAACATGGGCTGGTTGCTTCTGGGCTCAGTCCAACTTGGTCGGACCGACCCGAACAACCCAGCCTAGGGGTCCTGTATGACCCAACCCCATGGGGTTTGGGAAGTCCCGATCTAGCCTGGACCAGTGGCCAGGCCCATTGGGCCATGATCGACCCAGACCGATGAAGTCGTTGGTCTAGCCCACCTGGTCGCCCAATGACCCAGTTCTTATCCGACCCAGGCTGCCTAGTGGGGAAGTTCGAGTCATCTAACCCAGATCACATTAACGGGCTGGTTCAGTCCGGACTGAATGACTATGTCATCTAGTTCTGTTGCCACATGGCCAGCCTTTGCTGGCCACTCCCTTCCGCACATGGTCCACCTTGACCGCATGCCCAACTCATCCCCGTGATCAACCTACTGGCTGACCGGATGATGAGGCACCATACTGGTGCCACCACCTACACCATTGTGGCCCACATTGACCATGGATTTCATTGTGTGGTACCTCTTACAGGGCCAGTTGGCCATGTTTTCCTACCACCAGCCTCCCTGCCGGTGGCCCCTGTCACCATTGTGGCATGCAGCGAGGGTGCTGCCTCCTCCCTGCCACCACAGAATGGTACCACCATCGTGGATGGGAGTTAATCCCTAATACTAGCTCCCTTTTAAAATTCTGGGCCCGCTAGGCCACTAACCTTCCCACCTGATGTTTCCATCTCCAACGACCTCCTGCCGCTGGACGATGTGCCAATGTGCCACTGTGGTCCCATCTGGACTACATATACCATCACCGTTAAATTAATTACTTCACGAAGAATGGTAAAAACCCAATAAGAGGATAGGGGAAGGTGTCTCACATAAGAGGAACCAAAAAATGATATGGGTATTTTCTAAAGACAATGATACATTCTTGTTATAATGATCACGAAGAAACAAAAAGGGTGGAATAATCACTACGATAGATATCCCATTTTTCCCGCATAATTAACCCTATCGTATGAATGATCGCTCGATGAGTTATGTTTTTCATGATTTATCCCACATTTTTCATTTAAAAGAAAGATTGGGGAAAATCAATTCACACAAAGAATCAGGAATCTCTTACCCAAGAAAGGGGATTGCTCGAGTTACCATTGAGGAGTTATTAGGTTTTGAAAATAAAATAATCTTTATTCAATTATTTTATTTGTGGTTAAAAATACATTCCATCATTGTTACGCACCAGCCTATGATATGATTTTATTAAGGAAAGAACACCCTCACAAGATCAACAATGGTCTCAAATTTCCTATCTGAATTACCGTTCGTGAGTTATAATAATATTAATGATAAAATAATTTTATTTAATAATTTTATTTATAGTTATAACATTTTCAGGTTTCCTCACTAGAAACCCATGGTGAAAAATCTCAAGTCACGCCTATGGTAATCCAACTACTATGAACATAATGATGCCCTCCGATTTTGGATTCGGGCATATTTTTAAGAGTTTTTCCGCTTTGTTAGGAAAACTGCTCACACACACTTTTTGAAATATATCATTTTTCAACGGATCATTCTGGGAACTCAGGGCCTCAGAATCATGTTCTATCTCAGATCCCAGACTCAAAATTATCACAATTAATGTTTTTACAAAATTACATGGAATTTCGGGGTACCAAATTAAATTCATGATTCAACATCTCACAAACTATTTATTTTCAATAATAATGACGCCTAATTACCCATTACAAATGAATAATTACGTTGTTGTTTATTTCTTTCCAAAATTATAATATTCTTTATTAAATAAAATATGGATTTAAATAAATATTTGACTCAATAATAATATATTTTTTTATTCTTTACCAATTTAAAATGTTTAATCATCCTCTTACTTGTGTACTTTACAAGAACCATCAATATTTTTATAATTTTTTTTATTATTTCTAATAATTTCTATATCTTATTCCACACTTTTATAACATATTATATACTATATTATCTATAAATTATTATTCTAACACATTAACATTAAGAATATTAAGATTACTACCTATATTTTTATTGTTGTAGAGATGAACCCATTTATTATCTGGATATCCAAGGAAAATTCAAACAAAAAAAATTTGATCAAACTTCCCCATATTTTTAACATTCACATTAATGATACAAGGGACACCAAACATCCTTAAGTAAATAATGATAGGTTTATTTCTATAATATATTTCATAAAGATAAATATCTAAATTTATATGATAGTTTGACTATAAAACAATTTTTAAATTTCATTTCTCAAAAAGATAGATAAAGTGTATTTCTGCACTAACATCATTCAACAAAATTCCTCAACATTTATATTAATCTATTCAATGACATCATTTTTTTAGAGGGAAATATGTTGTTGTATATACAATTTAAATACCATTATTTTCAAAAATAAAATTTAAACCTTGCACTTTGGTACTTATCTCCATTATTAAAATTGATTCCCTTTGAATAATAACCAAACTCTTTCTAGAAATATTAACTATCATCCAAGAATCTAATGTATATTTCATAAAAACAATACATATAATCAACATTAATTAATTAATAAAATATATAATTAACATAAATCAATCCACTAACTTATTCATAATAGGGTCAAATATATACTACTGAATAAGCTCTAACGGATTAAAACTTTGAATCTCCATATTATTATGTGAATATTTTACAATATTATCATTTTTTTGTATATAAAATATCCTATTAATTCACTTATTTAGTATAGTAATATTAAATAGATTTTATCTTAAAATAATATTCTTCATTTTATTTTTTCAAATGTTGTCATGACTTTGATGTCATACCTTATTTTTTATATCATTGTCAAATATTAAGAACATTTAGTTCCACTTATATAAAATGATTCATGTATTATTCATTGTACTCTTCTAATAAAGTGATAAAATTCAATCCTATTAAACAATAATTTATGTTCTCATAAAACTAAGTTGATTTCCTTTATTGAAAATTTTACAAATAATAAATATGCATTCCTTTTACCCATTATTAAAAAATGAATTCTTCGATTTCATTATATTCTCTCTAATCTCTGTTAAATCTACAGAATTTTTTTATTCACTCATCATTCCAAAATAAAAACGGTAATTATTTTAAATTTTTAAATCCTATTATAATATTTTTATCTCTTACCAAATGAGAAGGATACAAGCAGTCCAAAATCCATAAATGTTTCTTTTTGGGATTCTAACAATGATACTTTCACCACATGGCTATTCCATGTTCCACCATTCTTCTAATTCTAAATGTTTTCATTTTTGATTTTCAAAAAATTTAAATCAACCAAACATATAGTCCATTCCCATCATTATTGTCTGATTGGTTTCATATTCCACAATTTTTTTTCCAAATATTAATTTTATTATTTATATTCACTACATAAATTTAAAAATTTCTTTTAAACAAGCCATCATTGAGAAACATACCCCCACATAAAATATTTCCGCAAAAATATTATTGATGTGTAGAAATAACTTTCACTGAAGCATAATATCCTTTACACGTGATTGAAATCATTGAAAACCCAATAGAAGCCATAACATATTTCTTCCCATAAATAACTTGTTGTCCCGACTGTATGACATACATGTAATCATATTTATTATCACTGATTTATAATCATTTTTATACATAAAAATTATACCAACACATCAAAAATATTCATTAATTTTATCTATTTTATTTGTATTATATTTTTCGTTAATGTTTAAAAGATTTTAATTATTAGTTTTTTGTAATTTTTCTTTTTTTTCTATATTAATCTCACTTATTTTTTGTATAGCATCGTATAATTATTTTCTTATAGAAATGAAATTTTTGTTCTACCTACTATGTGAGGTATTTTATAATTCAAAAAATCATCAAGATTAATATAGGAATTAATAACTTTATCCAACATTGTGATGATTCAAAGAAAATAAATTAACTATAACTTTATTATAAGATTTATTTTATTTTTATCATCTTTTTCATCACTAGTATCTTCATCGCTAGGGATTTTGACATCATTCAATTTTTTAATCAATAACTTCTCCTCTAATTAATTGTATGTTTCAAAAATTCAATTCTTATATAATATTTCTTTAATATACAATTTAGTTTAGAATTTATATTTTTATCTATTTTGAAATTATTACCCTTTTACTTAGAATAACACTTTTTCATATTGAAAATTGAATTTTCCATATTTAAAAAACTTTTTAGTGACTCATCTTCATTATCAATTTCTTCATCCATGAACATTGAATAATGGAATGTCAAATTTCCAATGGATTAATCTTTAATGAAATTGAGTATTATCATTACTTTATAATTTTATTTACCATTTTGAATACTCTTTGAGATAAATGACATCAAATATCCAAATTTAAACCCCACAACTACTCATACTCAAAATTTTATTTTTATTTATTCTATAATTTCCAACTCATAAACTAATTTATGTTTTTTAAATATATTAAATTTTTATGCTTACACTTATAATTATGTGTGATTATTTTCATTATTTCACTTGTAAAAAAAATTCTATACAAATCATCCAATAAAAATTTATCAATATTTTAATTTTCACGTGTCGATAACTATGTATCCCAATTTTCTGAAAAGATATGAAATATCATTTCATGCACTTAAAAATATTAAAGTGTTTTATCAAGACCACTAATTTTATAGTCCAATTTATTTAATATTTTTTCAAAATTAGTCAATAGATTTATCTTTAAAAATACATTTGTATTTATACTGCACACACCAAATAAAAAAATTTTATTCGTTAAATTTTAAATTTTACTAATAGATGATTTTTAACTTTAAAAAAATCATTTTTATATTTTTATTCCCATGAATTTGATAACTTCATTCTCTAAAAGAGAGTATAGAATTTACTTATTCACACGAACTTAATTTTAAATATTATTCTTATAATTTACCATCATCGAGATACATTTTTCGAAAAAATAACCCATTACTTCCACTTCACGAATATAAAATCTAGTACATAATATATATAGAAGAATCCCATAATTTGATAAGTTATTTTTTACTTTTAAATAAAATTAATTCTCCAATTTTTATTCTTTAAATTAATATGATCCATTATAGTGGAAAAAAATCAGATTAAACTCATCTTAAAAATAGATAACACTCGTCACTTTAGATTTCAAACACCATTTGATGTCTTTGAAGAAAAACTAGAACAAAACATTGACTTAAATTGTGGATAAATAAATTCCAATTTGTATAATTCTTATAATGTATTTTCTATGTGGCAAGGTTAAATGAGTGAATCATCCTTTATTATTTTTTTCAAACTAAAATCCCGACTGAATAAACTGAAGGCCTTTAGGTTTTTATTTATTTTTGAATAATCCACTTTTTAAATTATATTGAGAGTGAACCCTTCATTACCCATATACCCCAAAGGCATAAAGTCACATGGCCTAATATATAAACTAATTTATCAACTAAACTACACTTGAACAGCCCCTCCTGAGCATCAACATCATTAAAGGCATATCTCCCCACCTCACATAGTTGATCGACTAGAATTTCTCCTTGAAGGGATGTACAGTTTCTGGTATAAATATAGTTTTACATTCCCTCGCCTTTATTTAATCTAGTCAGATCTGCTTCAGTGAGTACTACTTTCCCTAAATCAAATTTTGGGGCATGCAGCTATGTGGTCTTCATAATCTTTTTCTAGTCCAATATGCCCCAAAATACAATTTCCTGAAGGCCTGAAGTGGCACAAAGGCCATCTGGCCAGATGGATTAAGGTGTCTCGAAGGCCCTGTGGCTCGAAGGTCCAAATTAGTAGCCTGTAGGCTCAAATTTGATAAAACTTTATATCTCTACAATAAAAACTAAAGTTCCTTATATATTAAGTACAAAAATACTGATACAGTAACTCAAAAAAATACACCCCCCAAACTTGACTCTAGGTCATTTAGATGCAAAGAAGGATCCTTTATAACCAGGGTACATTCTCTTTTTATGAACTAAACAACCATCATTATTGGTTAATGTGGATTTATAAACATGATTGTTTGATATTTATTCTTCTATAACACTCAATTTTGTATGTTTAGAAAATTAATTAAATAACAACAATCTCTAAAAATATCAATCATAATTGGAATACTGATTTACAAGGTCCACCATTCATTATTAATAGATTAATCCTTGGGATGATTAGGAAAAAACTATAGTCACGTGATCCAATTTAATCCAAATAGATATAAAGATGTATGATTTGTCCTTGAACTCATGTTTCAATGATATATTTCCTAACTAAGGTAAAATTATCCTATATAATGAGAACACATGTTTTTAATATGTAAAAAAATAAGTCTTATAAATTCATAGAGAACTATAATTTTCAATAAATTAATCCCAAATAAAATTCACTTATTCATACAATGAATTACCTAAAAAATAGTGATTAAACTCTAACAATAACAAACTAAGATATTTTTTACTTCATAGAAGAAAAATACTATCAAAATTAGAAATTTTTGAACATTTATTTATAATAATTATCTTATAATTTTAATTCACAAATAATAATAGTAATTATTTTATTCATTAGTTACTTTGATCATCAAATACAAGTATCTCAACTGAAAAAAAATTATATTTTAAATATCCTATATATTTATTCACTCTCTTTGATGTATTCTTTATCTTCCTTCTCTATTATACTTCATGTAATAATAGTATCATAGTTACACTTCCTCTAAATCATATTCCATTTTAAAAATTTAAATTACAAATTCCAAAACTAATATCAAATACAATCAAATATTGATCGATGTTGACCCCTTAGATCAATATAAACCATAAAAAACTAAAGATTAGGTTAAAGGATGTTGATAATTGTATTGGAATTATATTAGGAGAAACTAATAGAGATATAATATTAAAAATATCCCAAATATTTGTTTTCTACCAAACCACGATGTGGTGAGATGTATATTTTACTTGTTTTCCCAAATTTTGTCATGTACACTGAAAATTATTTTAAAACCATGATCAGTATGGATAAACCATGATGTGTACACTACCTATTTTCTTCTATATATAAAACCATTTTTAATATATCAACATAGTTTGGGGAAACATTACTACTAATCTGATTAATCATGAATATTGTTGATTTATCATGAATTTATATATTGGTCATTTTTCTTTCATTATATTTAATAAAACCGATAACATACATTTCTTTAGGATATAATTTTTTTAACCAATAACTGTGAAAAAATCCACAAAAACATGATGTGTTTTAACATTCACATGATGAAAATGTATTTTTTTCATAGACCATGATCATTTGTATTTCATTTTTATTGTTCCTTCAGAATGAATTTTTTAAAGGAATAATATATAGGGTGGTTTGGTTAAAATAATGATAGTTTTTTCTTACCATCACCCCATAAATCATTAAGCAACAAACATAAATTCTATTATACTTTTCACTCTTCAAGAGTCACTAGATACACCTCTAAACATAGTTCAATCTATCTCAGAACATCTTTCTTCACATTTGTAACCATGTGAATCAGGTGTTGTGATGAATTGATATCAAAATCAAACCCATATTTTAATGATCTGATACAAACATCTAATTCAACTTCAAATAAGTTCAATAATGGATTTAAAAATCCCCAATAAATTAAATATAAAATTCATAAAATTAATTTATATATTAAAAATTGATATTTTTTAAAAAAAACACATTTTTAGGTCACATGGTGAGTAAAACCATATCCCTAAACATGAATTTATCATTGGATGTGTTTTTAGAGATACCTAATTTTATATACGTCTTATTACCCATGCACTCTATGAATTATTTCTAATAAAATTCATAATTGTTTTACCCAAAAAATCTATTAAAAAAAATAATTGAATTGATATTAAAATAAAAATTTATTAATAACATTGTCGGTGTCGTTGGATTAATCT
This sequence comes from Viscum album, assembly GCA_963277665.1. Taxonomy (NCBI): domain Eukaryota; kingdom Viridiplantae; phylum Streptophyta; class Magnoliopsida; order Santalales; family Viscaceae; genus Viscum; species Viscum album. The sequence goes on along the minus strand of OY728160.1, from coordinate 80,402,925 downwards.
ATAGAACTTTTATATCCTTTTATAAAATAAATTATTCAAATATTCTTCAATTTTAATAAGAGTTTTACATTATCATTTCTCATTACTTATTAAAAAACACAATGTGATATCCCAAACCATAAAAACCTAGATATTTTTGTCATTTTACATTAATGGAACATAATAAAAGAGTCCCCATATGATAGAACAACATATTAGTCTTGAAAGACTAGATATGTGCATACATGACATTTTGAAAATTAAGATACATGTTTAACACATTGTGATAACATAATAATCCCATCCATCATGCCCTTAAAAATTAAACACCAACCTCTATTAGATTTTTTGGGGAATGTAAACCATATAATGGTGAGATTAGATTCTCAGTAAAGGTTAACCTACAAATTTGGTTTACATAACATAAATAAAAAATAAGTGATATGGGATGAAATAATTAAAAAAATGATTCTATAATCAAATGAAAACATGTATAAAAATAACAATTTACCTCATATTTATGGTATAAATAATGAAGTACATAAAAAACATACAATCTGAGCCTTATTCCAAGACACGTTACTTATTGTCAAGATTATAGTCAAGACATCTTGTGGAATTGGATAAGCATACACCAAATTCCCAAAAATATTTTTCCCATGATACCCATCAATGAATTGAGGGGATATATAATTCTAAGATCCACTCATTCCATAATTATGACTAATTCATTCACTATAAGAGTAACCTAGACCGTTCAAACCATTCCATGATGAACCTCATAGTGAATAAAACATGGATATACATAAAATAAAGAATTAAATTACTAAGTATATACCCATTCAATAGAATAAATTTGATGACTTGGAGAGCATCCCTTAATCAAATTAGAATCCTTGGGTTATTATCAATGTAACATGATGTTCCCTCATAAAATAATGGTTTGGGTGAGGGTAATTACAATGTGTTGATTCATGCATTGAAGATAGAATTTGGGTAAAATAGTTATCATTAATTTGATACTAAGGAAATTTAAGAAAAAATCCTTTAACGTGGTCCAATAAGAGCATGTGAATATTCCAATGAATATTCCATGGGGGTTTCTTTCTAGGTGTGCAGTCTTAAGTCCACTCATCTTAAAATAGTGTGGTGATTGAGTCAATATTCATCTAACCATTTTCAGGGTGATTAACCGAAGGATCATCTATTCGAAAACCACGACCACTTTCTATTAACTATAATTGGATGTATTTGATAGGAAATCATACACAGATTTATGCCACAAAAATATAAGATGGTGTAGGTCAATGTGTGTAACTAAATATTATGGTGAATTGTGTTTCCAATAGTTTTTCATTAAAAAAATTTAAAATAGACTACCATAAATTAAAATAAAATACCAAGTTCATCAAAATATTAGATATATATAAATTTGTAATTTCATAACATTTCCCAATGTTTTATTAGCGATCAGTAAAAATAATATTTGAAATTACATTATCTTTTCAGAATAAATTAGTTGATCAAAGCCTTTATAAAAACCCAAGTAAAGACTAACTATCAATGTATATTTTTTATTAATTTAAAAAAATGTTGTTTTAATTTTATAAAATAGAAAAAAATAAAAACCATGATGAAATATAAATATGGGGTTCAGTCTCAATATGAGACTTAATCCCCTCCAATTGAAAATCAACTAATACCAAGAAGGGTTATATAAAACAAATCTAACCCACATCCTAGATTGGGTTTTTAAAAACAACAAAACACAAGATATCCAGTCTCAAATCCTCTTCCAAAATTAAAAATGGGATGAAAAACAAGATAGACCACACAAGACCTCATACAGAATTGTTTTGTTACACAAATAATTAAAATTGAGAGAGTGTACATATAAAACTATTTTTAATGTGTAGGAGACAATGTTTAAAAATAATATATAGTCGTACAACACACTTCTCAAATGTAAAGCATCAAATAGAGTGAGAAAATAAGAATAGATATAAATATATGGTGATTCTAGATCATAATGGATTCATAAGATCAAGGGTCTATGTATTTTTCTTACTAAGGATCCTAAACATGTTTCTTGGAAAGTGTACATAAAATAGAGAGTTGTAAATTTCAATTTTATTTCTGCAGATGCTCCGAAAAAATGTTATATAGATAATTTTATTAAGTATATGAATGGTTCTTGATCTTATATGTGTTATATAATTTTCTAATCACATGTATATAATCTCACCTACTAGATATGTGCTCTCCGACTCTCATACAGTGGGAACAAAGGTTTTATTTGAAATAAATATCTCTCCAGGTCCAATTATATATGGAATAATAATAATAAATATATATTGGTTCTTCATATTGATCACTGAATTACAAAACTATGACCTCTATATTCAGTGAATCTATGGAGTTGTTTTGGAATAATCATTAATAATTTTATTCAGGGTTATTTTCTTTTAATCCCATAATGTATCCCCAATGAAGAACCTCAGACACATACAGACGGATAAACCAACTTAATCGTGCTCCCCTTAGTTCATAAATGAGCCTACCTTTAATTATTTAAAGAGATAACATACCAATTAATTATTTATTAGAGTAATCAGTCTCGTATTTGGATTAATAAGAGGTACATTAACATATCTTAGATATACAATAGAGTCCTTAAGTAAGATACAATCCCCCCCAAAAATGTGAGACAAGTCCGACCACCCATCCTCTCATCCAATACGACTACCCAAGAGTTGTTGGGCCTAAATATCTGGATGACCACCGACCATTGGGAAAATGTATATACCCAGCTATAAATGGGGGAAACATTGGGTGTTTCTAGGAAACGTGGCAATGGTATACCAAAAAGTGAAACCCATTCCATGCATAAAAAACCCGATGAAACAATTGTTCATCAACATCATTCCACATATTCCTTAAAATTATAAATAAAAATACTCTACAGAATAATCCTTATATATTTCATGATTCATTAAGAGTAATTCTTGTATTCCAACACATATACACATCAATTATTCCACTTCATTCTTAAACCATTAATTGTGCCTCATCAACATAATCCTTTATACCTATTTCATAAAATATGAAATATGAATACTTTATTAATATTATTTAAGCTAAATTTAATTAAATTTACCATGAAAATACTTTTTGAATAGCCTATAAATTTCACATATCATTTGTGGTCTCTACATCATCTACATTATAACTATTACTCCGACCACCATGCAGATTGTCATCACAAGATTCCACCCTAGGAAATATATTTTTATAATGATAATACATTCCAAAATTAAATCATTGAATATTAAATTATACCATAGAGAGAACATTATTCTCATCCACTTTGTTAACCACACTTTTAATTTTTTCCCTTTGATGTTAATTGGTTTGTGTCCTTTTTTTCAATACCCATAACATCTTCTCTTACCTATGATATATTCCATTGAGTGCTGCTTCCACCATCATCAACATATAGGAAACTGGATCATCATTCCTCCCTTGACTCCACTACCCAATCTCTATGTGAACTCTTTTATTTTATTTATTGGTAAATCTAAGACTTGATTAAGCTTCTTGTTTTTAATCATTTTCTTTGATAACTGATTGGGTATGTTCTCAACATCATTCACTCTAGTCTCATTCCAATTTACTTCTCATCATAAAATTGTCCATTTCATTCGATATTAAAGGAGTTCCTCTAAGTTCATTTAATTAAATAAAAACTAAAGCACATTGTGAGAAACGTTAATCATAGTAGAAAACCACATAATAACGATTAAATTACATATAATATTTGAAATCATGGCACTTTACTGTAAATATACAAAACTGAAGGATTATCCTAGGTCATCTATGATCATTATATATTTAAATCCTTTATGATGATTCAAAAATAGTTTATTAATTTTTAAATAATATCCCCTAAATGTGACAAACTAGGTGTTAAGCATGGCCCATTATCATGAACCAGGTGAGGAACAGGTCTAGTTTAATTAATCATCTTTGGAGTTCTTTCCACTAGGTTCCACTGAACCAAAGACACATCCGCCTGTAGTATCCTGACAGAGATTTAATCTGTTAGAAACCACTCACTCTTTACTTCAACAAAATTCTAGGACATTTTAATATACTTTAACTCATCCTTAAAGATATCATTATAGACATCCATATACATATCCTTAGAAATATCACATTTGATATCATAATAAATTTCTCATACTACTTTACAAGGACTAACTAACAAATTCTACTAATACCATCTAGAGAGAACAAAGATATGCATACTTAAATATAATATCATTTTAAATTAATATTTAATAAATTTATTAAACACCTGCATGAGGACTATAATAGTTTTGGGTAATTGGATACTTGGTACACAAACATCATTTCAAGAAACATATCTTTAGTGTTTCCTAGAAAGATCATCCAATTGAGTAATCTTTATAGACATTCCCTATATAATACCATTATTTATAACCTATGGAAAGAATACATAAGAAAGGGAGATCTAATATTCTCAATATGGGTAAATAAAAAAAATAAAAAAAATAAATGTGATCAAAAGGGTATGAGGATTTTCGAATAAAATATAAAAATTATACACAACATGTTAAAGATCAAAATTCACAATCATGAAAAAGATATTTGATGCTCATAAGGAATTAATCAGAAGAAAATCAAATAACATGGTTCATTATAGAATATCATTGGCATATGACATAGAATTTATGAAAACACATAATTATAGAAAATAATTCTCTCAGTAGTCACAACTAATTTTTAAAACATATTATGGAACTCTAGGGGAGGGCATACCTCCTTGGTGGGACACCCCACCATCCAAAATGGTAGTGATTTATTCATAGTGGATTTGGTTAACTCACTAAATAATATTGGTTATCATGGTTCACTCCAAAAGACATCATAGTGGACAAATTCCCCTATTGAACTGAGTCCACACACTATTCTAGTCCTATTTATCTCATGAGATTTAAATATATTACCAATTCATTTGAGGGATATATTTGTCTCACCCATCATTGGAAATAACATAACAATCATCCCTGTTTATAACATAACCACTTTAACAGAATGAAAATACAGAATATGTGTTCCATAAGATCATAAAGAATTAATCATATAAAAACCCATGAAATAATATATATTTCATAAACATTTCATCATAATAGTACATTTGAAAAATAAACTGGTTTCATAATCATTTCATCATTTAAATATAGCATAACCTGTAGAAAAATAATTGGGTTTCATAAGAATATCATATTGTTATAACATGTCGAAGAGAAATGAGTTTTATAAATATCTTATCAATATAAACATAAAAAATTCAAAGAAATAATTTTAATGGTATATTAGGATATAATCCCATGTAAAACATAAGTAACATAAATGAATTATATTATAGATAGAAAATTATTTTGAAAGATTAACTGGGACATTTATTAATTAAAATTTCCTTTCCAATTTGGAAACAATTTCTTTTCAAAAAAAAATCATTTTCAAAATCATTTTTAATTGAAAATAATAATTTAAATTGACCTAAGATAATATAAGAATCATTTGAAACATTTCATGAGAAAAATAACCATTATAATTAATAGAAATACTTTTTAAACATAAAAAAATTTGAAAATAAAATTAAATTATATAAAATAAACTACAATGAAAATTATGGCCATGAAGGTAGGGAATTCATTCTATGATTTTCATGTTAAAACACACTTTTCTTTCACATTTTTGGTAAAAAATGAGAATTTGTTGGAGAGAGACATGAATATTTCTTTATAAAATAAATTATAAAATTTAAGACATGTTTAAAATTTATTTTCTATAAATCATGGATTGAGTAAATTATTTTATTATTTTTTTTAGAAAAAATTGGTTTAGAATAAATGAGTTTCCAACTAAAGTGAAAAGTAATGTAGAATTGTCTTAAAAACATTCTCTCAATTATTTTAATTTGGAAAGAGTTGAAATGGTAATATAATATATATTTATGAGGAATAAAAAAAGTATAACAAAATAAATGATTTTATTGAGAGGTAGATAAAAAATTTCATTATTGAAATTAAAATCATAAAAAATAAATAAAAATTATTTGATTGTAATATAAAACTGTTACCACTTTGGTAACATTTAATCATCATCCCCATGAATAAATATAATGAAACGGAAAATATAATTTCTTTTAAAGATGTCTATTAATGATATTAAATTTAAATGGGTTACTATATATACCTCATAAAAGAGGACAGGTTCATAACATAACATAAGTCTCAAAGAAAGAAAATTGAAACAATAATCCCATAAATATTTTGTATCATTTAAACCATAAACCCCATGAAAGAGGCTTCCGAAAATGGATATTTAAATCCAAATTAATGTAAGGATAAAAATAATAAAATAAATTCATGGGAATTATATACACAACATAAAAGACTAATGTAGTGAATAATTCTAGAGTGTCATAAAAATACAAGTGAGATAGAAATCCATTCCCATACGTCTCGACTACCATCATACTTGTTCAAACATACTGTATAATAAATTTATTTTTATTTAAAATATATTATTGAACCACTCATATATATATAAAATAAATTTTATTATCTAATTAGAACATTCATCACCCATTTATAACCAATTCCTTAAAAAATCCACCTCTCACGTAATAACTGCTAAGGTTTCCTATATATTTTGATTTGTTATTTTCGGTCCATTAAATTTGATCATTGTTAAATAATATCCGAAATAATAATCATGAAATAATTTTAATACAATAAAATAAACTATAATTTTAATACCAATCATGATATATTGTTTTTTATAAATGAATCACATTATGATCATGGAGACGATAGGTCACACGTATGAATTTGAAATGTTTCCATCTTCTGATGATGATTATAGAAAGTAGTTAAATAAAATTATTATCAATAATTAATGTTCATTATAGAATTATTAACAAATTATTTAAATTAATATATGTATACATATCATTCATGTGGTGTGGTGATGAAAATATAGTGTCACATCACTTTACGAAGGTGGTGGCCCACACATACATGAACATCGTTATCACATTTCTCTAAATGAAAAGGTCAAAAAAATATTTTGTTTTATAAGAATGAAAAATTGGTCATTTATATGATAAATATATCATGTATATCACATATATTCATTATCTAAATACTTATTATCTTCCATGCAAGGAATTAAATAAAAAAGAATCACATTTCTTCAGGAGGTGGTGGTCCAACGTACACTTGAGGAAAGTTATTTTATCCATGACAGAATGAAAATTAACAAGAGGTATATTTATGACATAATTAATACAAATTTATAGTTAAATATCATATATATATAGTATTTCCATGATCATACCCATATTCTATTGGAGGTAATGAAAAAATGAATGACATCAATTCATGAGGCGATAGTCCACTGTTCAGACAAACCATTATTTCATAACCCATTGAATGGAATTGGAGATTTTCCTTGGTAATAAAAATAACATAAAAATATATTATAATAATTAAGATACTAAGGTTATAATATCATAATATTATAATAAGAAATCAAGGTGGTGGAAGAAGAAAGAAAATAAAAATGCTCATTGAATGAAGTAAACTCTTTTTCGGTTAACATCCTAAGGTTTGCAAAAAAATATTTATATGAAGCCTTTTTTCAAAAATTAAATATTCTTGTAAGAGAAGAGGGAATTTTGGAATTAATGTGGTCATGTTTATTTTTCATAAAACAGGATTGATGGTTTGAAGATGAAATGATATTAGGGGTGTTTTATAAGTTAGGCAAGTGGCATAATTGTTTTGTTTTTTTAAAATAAAGAGGTGTGACTGCATTTTTATCACTAAAAAAGGCTCGAAAATTGATTATTATAGATCCATATAAATATTAGGCTATAAATATGGAAATTAAATATGTTTTAGATATGTTTTGTTTCATTTTAATCCTCATCCTTTTCTTTTATACCCTAGTAAACCCATTATTACATTTACCATGGTTAATGTTTTTTACAATATTTACTATTCGTTTTTATAAAAAATTATTATAAAATAATAAGATAAAAATAAAATATTATTAATAAAAATGTGGAATCATTTTTCCATATTCAGTCAATAGAAGTGGAATTAATTAATATAAAATTAATCCCATAAAAACGATGAGAAATATGGGTTCCAAAAATAAAATATTAAAAAGTTTTCAATGTTTTATATCCAATTCCAAAAATGAATTTGATAATAATGACCTAAATTATATTAATATATATTTAATTTAGAAAAGATTTTATTAAATTCAAATTAAAAAATATTTTAACTTTATACATAATTTAATCGAAACAGACGATTTCAGTTAAAATTCAGTATTTTTAACTATTCATAAAAAATATTCTTTTCATAAAAATATATAAAAAATAACCCTATGATCATTTTTATATTATGATATCAAAAATAAATTTTATTATTTCAAATAATTTTTCTAAAAGTGAAAAAATATTTTTAAATATGTGTGCAAAAATGTGAAAAATGTTTATTTAAAAAAATACTATTTTTTGTATAAAATTGTATTTATTATTATCTAATTCACTGGAAACAAAAAATAGGATTTATATAAAATTTATAAAATACAAAATATAAAATATTAATTAAAATAATCATAAAAATTATATTTTTTAATTTATTGATGTAAAACATGTTTGTTTTTATTAAAATATTTTTATAGAAAAAGATATCCCTAATTTTCAAATAATTATTATTTTTATTTTTTAATAAATTTTATACCAACAAATTAATTTTATATAAATTTCTAAACCATATATTTTCAAAATATAGATAATATTATTCATGCCCACCATTCCAACGACTAAGTGATGACCACCATATTAAATAAAAATATTTTAATATTATGTGACATTTCATTTAGACATAGTTTTAGATGTAACATATTTTAATATCATTCTTGCATGCAACCTATTAAAAAATATGGTTTCCTGTAACAAAATATAAAATAAACATTAAATGTAATAAAAAACATCAAAAATATTGGATTTATTTAAAAAAAATTATATATCATTAAATCTATGGGTGTTGCAACCCCATTTACATAAAATATTATAAAGTTATTTACACCCATTTTATTTTTTTTCATATAATGTTTTTTACAGAGATTAAGATTCAATGATACCAAAGTGGTAAAAATTTTATGATATAATTTCATCATTTATAGGGATTTTTTATGTTTATATTTCATAGGATGAAATATCATGATCTATATCCCATGAAACCCATTAGTTTTTATTTCCTATGGATTTGTAGTGAGAATTCATGTTTTAACTTAATTTTACTGTTTTTATGTACTCAATAGTTAAAAATATTATTATGAAAATCCTTCTTAATTTCCATCATTGCTCAAAACTCCATTTTCTTCAAAAACCATATTTTCTTACATTGTTTTAGAAAATGTTTTTAGCATTCTGAAATGATCCATTAATTACATTTTACCCATGTTTTATCTTTCTACAAACTTTTTTGAATGAAATATTTGTTTCTCTTCCAAAATAATTTCAATTTGGTTTTCATAAACAATGTGAATGGAAGATTTTTTTAAAGTGTTATACAAAAATATAATTTCCTGCCATCCTGTCCAAAAAATATTGTAAATATTCTAAACTAAGTATGAAATTTTATTTTTAAGTAAAAGTATTTTGATAATTTGGTTTTGAAAAGTGTTTTTAAAATTTAAATGCTATTTTCCTCAATAAATGATCCCAAGGATATCTCTAATTAATTTTCCATAAAGGGTGTCATCCTTTAATGTTAATGATTTATTACTCGGGATATGATTCCAGGATACCATTAAAATTATTTCATTGAATGTTCTGGGTTTACGATTACTAGGTGTAAATGAAACCCATTTCTTTTCCATAAATTATATGATAATAAAATTATTATAAATAATATGTTTTTCCATGTGTTATTCAATTATTAAACACAAAAATGAATATAAAACCCAATTCATTTACAAGGGTTATTCTATTATGTAATTCATATGAAACCCATTTCTTTTCATGGGTTATGATATAATGGTTTTTTGTTTCCTTATATTACACAAAGATTTGGATTATGTTATGGTTATGACCTATACCACACTCTAATGAATCAAGTGAATATTAATATCTCATTATATAAACATGAATATAATGTTGAGAAAACCTAGATTATTAAGATACTCAATCCACTATGGTGGTCCTGATAGTGAACCATGTCTACTATGATGATTTGGTGAGTTCACCTTATAACATCCAATGTAAATAAAGAATTTGAAATTTTCATATCTATTAATATTTTTAAATTAATTATTAAATTTACATTCATGGAGAAGCTATGTTTGATGGTGTACACGATACACAACAACGGGTTTCCTTGAAATATTATGTTGCACACAATGCTGAGTCATACTAAAAAATAATAATATACTATTATTTTACATGGTAGTTAACGCCAAGCCATTGTATTGGTCATAATAGACCAAACAAAATAAAATATGAATATACATGTTTTTTTAAATTTTTTTACATTTCTCCAATAAATTTTAGAGGCTTAAAATAAAAAAAATTTGATTTTAAGCATAAAAACTCTAATATTCTTTAAAATGTCGATTTACCTCCTTTTGATGGAGATCCCTCATTAAATATAGTTTTTGTCACTTTTATATGTTTTATTTGACAAAATAAAATTCTTTTTTAGAATCGGGACATCAAAAATAACTTTGGGAAATGTTTTGGTATTATTCTGATAAAAATCGTTTTTTATGAATATAGAAAAATTCTGTATTTTAATTCAAAACTGCCTTTTTATATAACTTATTTATATGGTTAGATTATAATCTTAAATGGTTTTAAATTTTAATTAGATTATATTTATACCATTTAATCCAATTTTGGTCTTTGTAATTTATTTCACTTTGAAATTGGACACAAAAAGTATCAATCTTTTGATAGTTATTGTTTCTTAAAAAAACTATTTGTTTTTGAAAATGGGAATTAATTTTAAATGAATTAATGGAATAAATATGTTTTAAATTTGGTAAAATAGACCTCATTTTTTAATTCTTAATATCAATTATATCTTAGGATTTTTTTCTGTATTTTTCTAAAAAACATCAATTTCTGATGAATAGTGAAACCACTAAGTAGAAGTTAAAAACTGTATTTTTCTATTAAATGAAATTTTACTACATATGTGAATATGATTTCAAAAATCTTACATAAATGGTTGTTATTAGTATGTAAAATTTGGTTCAATAAGATGAAAATAATTTTTTCTGAATACTAACTTATGACTTTTATTTAGCGCGGTTAAAGGTAAATAAGGCAATTCAATGTAAAAAAGAATATTATAATAATAAAAAATTACCTTAAAACCTTTCCTAGAATTATTTTATGAGTTATTTCCAACCATGGTCATACTTGGGTAGATTTTGGGACCCCATGGACCCACATGGGAGTGATAATGACACTTTAGATTAATTAACTTAAAATAAAGATAAAAATGATATAAACAAATATCTTCTAGTAAATTATTTTATACATGGGTTAATATAAATTATCATTTTGACTATAAATATTAATTGGAAATATAAAAATATTTACTACATCGTGTTATTTGTTTATAATTTTTAGAAATCAATTAAATTAAATTATTTATGACACAATAAGGATGCTATATTTACCTCATTTATAAGTAATTTAAATAAATTAGAATATAAATATTAAAAAAATAACCAAAACCTTTACAATTGTTATTGGATGATTTTATTTGGACCATTATTCATCTTATATTTTACTTTAATTAGTTTTGGACATTTTGAAAACAAATATAATTATATAATAAAAAATTATTTTCACACTTTCCAAAAGCGCCCCTCCTCCCCCTAACTTATAACTCATTACTCACACCTCTAATACCACTTGTATCATCCAAACACTTCCCAAATAATCCCTCAAGATCCCTCTACTCATAATAGAAGCCTTACCATAGGCATAATACACTTCAATAAGTCCTTTTGTTTCAAACCAAATGAAGTTACCCGAATTAAAGGTAACATTTTCTCTTAAATTCTTTTATTTTATTTTCATTCTCTAACCCCGAAGCACTTTTCATTAATTTATTTTATAACAACACTAGTATACTAAATATATAATAGGATTATTTTATTATAAGGTTTCAAATGACACTTACACACACCTCAATCTAATGGGTAAAGAAAATACTCTTATGGTGGATGGCAAACTAACTCGTCACGAAACGATGATTGTTCAATTTTCTCCTACCCACTATCATAGTGGCCATTAAAATGACCTTATATTTATATATGATATATATTAAGTTTACTTTTTTATTATTCTTATATATTTTTCTTTTATATCACATCTTTATGGTTTCCATTATGGGTAAATGCGTTAATTTCGTTTGAGGAAGTGGGGACTACCGCCCCCTCAAAGTGATATGACTCTTTAATGCCTTATGTGGGACATATAAAGGATTATGTTCATGATATTATATATGATATTATACTGGAATTATAATAAACATATGTACAATTATGTTTTAATTACATTAAAATAAGAAATACAAATGAAAGTAGCGTTCATACGTACGTAAGACTTACAGTCTCCATGAACGTTGTATTTCATTTCTTACCTCCAAATGTTAATTACTATTATAAATAAATGTATATACTGGATATATATATATATATATATTATATATGATATCTAAATCAGTAATATCATTTTGGATATAATGAACTATTGACCATGTGAACAACTTGTAATGATAAGAAGTCCATTTTTACTCAAGTACCAAATATCGACAAAACGATCTTTATTAACATAAATGATTGAATAATAATTATAACATGGTAATAGGTGATATAAAAAGAATAATAAACTTTAAAATTGTTCTTAAGAAAGTATAAATTAACTATAGTTTATTATTCAAGAATAACATGGAACAAACAAGTCATGTCAGACACAAGGTAAGGGGTTTCTTATCTCACTTTTAATTATGTGAGATTTCCATTGTCCGCCACTAATTTAATGAATGTAGTGTATTTTGTACTTCCATTTAATATATATTATCATTATCCTATTTATTTTCATGTTATTATGTGAATATTTTTTTGGTTATTAACTTTTTTTCATACGAATCGATTGATTACAACGTGGTAATGGATTTTCATCTCACTTTTTATTCCCATGAGATTCATGCTATATTAGCCACTATTTCCTTTTGTGTGGTGTTTTTACTACCCATTACTGTATTGAATCTATAATATACTTGAATTTATTGGTATTTTCATCTTAATTTTATTATCCTTCTTTCATTGGATTTATGTTTCGTAAGTTACCAAATCGGTAAGTGAACATTTTAACCCAATTTTTACTCCTTGGGTTAATCTTCAAATTCTTAATTATATAATTCAATGATTATGTGTTGAATTAATTTTTACTTTTTTATGTTTTAATTTCCCCTCCCCTTTGTGTGGATATACTTTTTATACACATAATCACTCCATTGATAAATTCTAAATTCATTGATACGAACTTGATAAGAGTGATTTTAACTCAATTTACATTCATTGAGTTAAACATCAAAGTCATTGGTTTTGTCTTAAAAAGACAACATGTGAATTTCCAATTATTTATTTACACTAAATATCCAATCATATTGAGTTTATTTATATTTTTAACTCATTATTTTGTAATTTATTTTTCCTTAATCTATGGATATAGTTTTTATAATGGATTTCATCTCAATTTACATTCCATTGAGACTTCATTGTTGTTATGAACCAATTAACTCTTATGTGGTGTATATACTGTCCTTTGGAATATTATATCCTGAATCCCTTTATTCTAATGTATTTTAAATTTATTATTATATTTTATTCCTCAGTTATTTTAAATCAAGTGTCTCTCATTTTGTTAAAAACTCTTTAACTAAAACATCATTTTAAATGTTTTAATGATTTATTCTTCAAAATATTTATCCTTAATATCAATGTATTCAAAATGTTTTTAAGGATTTATTTATATGGAAATTATTGTTTTCAAATGATAATTTAGTAAATGATTCAATGTGGTATGGGACACTATGATTCAAAAATCCCTTTATTAACTGTTTTAAATGGTTTTGAAAATGGTTTGATAACGAATTGTTTATTTCAATATTTTGATTTGATATATTAGAATGTGGAAATATTAACATTCCTTTATACATGTTTATTGAGTTATGATTATGTTATATTTATTGGGAATTGTTTACATATATGGGTGGTTCTGTGATAAACCTATGTTGGGTGAGCCCGAGATAGATCTCCAATTCATTGGGTAACGTGACAGAAGTAAACGTTAATATTTCTCCTAAGAGATTTAGGGAATATACTATGATGTGTATACCAAATGTGACACCCTATGTAGCTGTGATATCTACATTTTGAGTATTTTATAGATTCCATAAGTTGCCTTTATGATTTGTGATTTCTACATGTTATTCATAAATCATATGATTTCATGAGGTATGTTATGATTGAAAAGTAGGGTTTCGATGATTTGTATTTATTGATGGGCTAATGTTTCTTTTCTTTATTCTATAACCCTTACCAAAGTTTTTATGCTCATCCAATGTTTTGAAATGTTTTTCACAAGAAATAAAGATAAATAGGGTCATGGATGGGATCATGAAAAAGTCATGTTGTCTAAAACATGGAACTGGACACGTCTCTTTTTTTCAAGAGATTTTATTTTATGAAAAATGGATACTAGGTAGTTGTGTCTACATGTAATATTCATGTGGTTATGTAATAGTTATGGACTAATTATCTAAAAATCTAAAATTCAAAGAACCTAAATGTGAATTCTTGACATAATTCAAGATTATGTAATGTTTAAGGCCGTGTCCTTATATTTGGTATCAAAGGTTAGTTTAGGCAACTTTAGGGATTATGAGTTTTCGTGAGACACATGGTTTATCCTTATGTCAATTATTTCAGTTAAATCCTTGATTTATAAATTTTTCCAATCATGGAATGTTAGTTACAAATGGAAGGAGGATGATCTCAAATGACATTCCTATCTATTTCTGATGACTTTCTTGCAATAATTATTGTAAATTCATGTTCAGATGATTGTGAAAAGTTTTCTTGAATACAACTAACTTGCATGCATTTGTTTGAGATATCGAACACCTCCACTATATATCATTGTCATCATGGATCATGAGTTATATTTAGACAAATACTATTTTTCACCTTATTATCATATTTTTAAGAAAGGTAAATTTTATCAAGGCATTTTCAAATATTTTTCCTCAACACAAGATTTTGAAGCATATCGTGATTCTGAAAAAGGTGCTAAAGAAGGAGACCCTTGTACAACCTATTTATATTTTCTTTTATAATATAGTCTCTCAGCACATACCAATGGTATTTTTAAAGGACCATTAATTTATAGTTTCAACTCATATTAGGTCTGAAAATTTTATTGAAATCATGTTTTATGAGATGTTTTGAAATTAAATGTCATTCATGATTTTTTTTAAAATTGTTTTTCTGTGAACACCGATATGACCCTTGTTGTACAAGGTGTATTTAGATGGAGGAAGCAAATGATTTTAATGATCTATAAATAATTTTCGCAATGCCTAGACCTTATACCTCCGTGAAAAGGATGATGATGAAACCATGTAGAAACCATGCTGAAGGTATAATGTTCTTTATTTTGGGGATCATTTAATTTTATCATATGGTGGTGAAATAATAAAATGAAAATATATATAAGACATCAAAAATTAAGATATTGAGATCATAATGAATTGGGATGGAAATGAGAGGTATAAGGAAACCATTGAGGTTATAACATGTTAGGGTTACTTTTGAGTTTTATTAACAGGACAACATGCAGACCGTGTAAAAAACCATCGCGTCAGAAAAAGATGCCGAAATCGAACCCACAACCAAAGTGCAATTGGGATTTATCTCCTACCACTAGAATACATGATGTCCCTGATTAATATGACTTATTCTTTTTAGTTAAATGATTCCATTTATCAAGTATAAATTAATTTGGGATCCTATGTTTTATCAAATGGATATCCTTAGTATAAGAAAATGATTATGTGGTTAAGTGATAAAAGTGATTTTGGAAGACGTTCTCTCTTATGGGAACACTGTATTCTTAAGAAAAATAGAATAATATGGGATTAAAATTGTGGAGTAATGGTTGAAATTTTATTTTGGAAGAATATATGTTTTTATTGTTGACATATACCAATTTGGTTTATTTATGGAAATGATTAACTTATCATAGAGATAATGTGATTTGGATAATTATGCTTCAGTATGAGACTTTAAGAGTAATCTATGTTTTTCAAGTTAAATTTAAAGATTTACTGTGGAATACTGTGTGATTAAATCTTTCAGAGTTTTGGGTTTCAATCTTATTCTACATTATTTAGAAGAATTTTAAGGACAATTGTGTATTGATTGGTCTTTCTTGAGGTTTGGGTACTTTTTATTGAATTATGGATATTAATAGTAGTATTTCTTTTTATAAAGGATTATAATTTTTGGGGATTATATGATCTTGTACTATTCATTTTTGTTTTAGTTGATGTCTAAAGATAAGGAAAATATATAGTTCTTTTTTTGGATTATGTGATTATCTAGAAGATGATTCTTGTGCTATTGATGTGACCAAGTCTTTTTAAATGATCATTGTTTGGAGAAAAGATTTTTTTTTCATAAAAATTTATTAAAGGATGAAACATTACAGGAAGGTAAGTATATTTCCTTATGTTCTTATTCTATGAAGTAAATGAATTCCTAAAAATTATGAAAAGGAATGTAAAACAAAAAATTTGTTGGTCTACATTTCTTAATGGGTAATCAAAGACTGTTTAACACATCATAAGTTTGTGATTTTATAGTGGTTAACTTTCTCATAATCATGTTTTCTATCACTCTCCATCAGAACACAATAGATTCTTTTCTTCCATATCCATGTTTTTCGACATGGAAGCCTATTATGGGTTATCTTGGGTGACCATTGTACTTCTCTTTCTTAATTTTAATGTGATAGTTTTATTGACTCTTTTTTTATGTGGGAATTTCAATGAAGTTTCCAACACCAATATTAAACATTGTGTGGATGAAATTCCCAAATGGGGGGAAGGAAGTAACATCCCAGGTAAATAAAGAATATAAAATTTTCATATTCATTAATATTTGTAAATTAATTATTAATTTTACTTTATATTGGATGCTATGTTCAATGCCGTACCTGATATGTAAAGACTCTGAAATTTCCAGGAATTTTTTTAAAATAATTTGGAATTTTATGAGTCTGTGGCTTCTGACGGAACTTGATTCCGAGGACCGGTGTGCCCGGAATCAATTTATGAAGTTTAGCTCTGGTATGTTTAGTGAGCGAACGAGCGGGTTTTTCTAACATTTGAACCGGTGCTCGGAATTAGAATCCAAGGGCACTGATGAACTCACAGCACCGATAATTGCTTAAGGGGACACTTACTATAGTGGTGCTCGTAAAGGAGGAGAAGATAGTTTTGGGGGTTTATTCAAGAAGTAAATAAAAAATTGATGTAACATTTTTTATTTTGTAAGGTGGTTATTCCCTCCCATGGGTAGTTAAGGGTGGGGCCCACAACCACTTAACTACCCAACCGTGGGTGTTAGAGAGGTGGGGCCCACACGACGCCCACCATTTAATTCCCTCTAAACACGTTATTAAACCCCCCATTAATTGGCAAAACCCCCATTTAATTGCCAACACGTTTAATAATGGGGAACCCTCTCTCTCCCTTCTTAAAATTAATTGTCATCACGTTATTAAATGTGTTAAATTAATTCAAGGAGTTTCTTTACGTGTAAAATTATATAATAGAAGGAACCTATTATTTAATTTGGGAGAGATCTTCGTTGTGCCGGAGAGATCGGGGGAGAGATCTTGAGCTTTGGAAGAACGCCGACCTCCGACGAAGAACGACGAAGAATGCCGCCCTCCGATGAAGAACGATGAAGAACGCAGGTTCCTCGATATTCGATGACGCTCCACCCTTCTGTTCTCCTCAACAAGAGAGGAGACTCCACTTCCTCCTCGGTGCACTCTGACGACACCTAAGATCCCCTTCCCCGTGACGCCGATGCCTGACATCAACTATTGAGGTAGGGGATTTTGTATAAATTTCATTATGGGATTTTTATACCCTCGGCATGGCATGCAAATTGTTTGGTGTTGTTTAGAACCACTAACGCGGTGGGCGCGTACTAACGAACAAGTCCGAAACCACTGCTACTTTGTTCCTGATATGCGGAATAGTTGGCGACGATGAAGCGGGACCAAAATGGCAATTGGAGGACTTCACAGTGATGTATGGGTCCCGAGGAGACCGTAGTCGCAGACAGGATAAAAATTGGACCCCCGGAATGACTCTGGGGGCCCGCGGGAGACTCCGGAGGTGGCGGCCGGCACCAGCCGGCTGCCCGGGGGGGGGGGGGGGGGGCATGCCGCCGGCAGGAGCCTGCCACAGCTGAAGCCGCGGCGGTGAGGGACTGGATCCCGTGGCCGCGCGAGATCCAGGGGAGACGCTACGTCGGGCGTCGCATCCGCGGAACGCAAAGGGGGACCGCATTCACCCCTGCTCGGCTCGCTGGCCGAGCCAGTGCACCCCCGGCCAGGTCGGGGAAGGTCGCGTGGACCGGGCCGCGCCGCACCGCACCCTACTGGGCCGGACTCGGCCATGGGTCGGGCCGACCCAGGAGGGGGGGGGGGGGAATGGGCCGGGTCGGGTCGGGCCCAAACCCCCCCACTTTGGACCATTTTCGGTCATTTTCCCATAACATGAGATACATACCTCTGATCGAAGCACCGTCAGTTGCATAGGAATACTTGGATCGAGAAGGTCGTTTTAGTATATTACACTCAAGGTTTTGGCAGTGTTTGGGTTTGGCCGGCTAGGTTCGAACTCGAAACAAACCGGGCCCTTTGAGGGGAAAGGCTTATTACATAAGGACCGGACGTACGATTAACGTGCCGTCAATTGTGTTGGGATCCTTTTGTTGAGATGATCCTTTTGGGTTACTCCACTAGAGGTTTCGACACAGCTGGAGTACGGTCGGGTTGGTTGTAGCTTAAAAACCAACCTGGATTCGGGGATAGAAAAGCCAATAACTCTCATACTGAGCATCTGATTGACGCACCGTCTGTCGCGTTGGGTTTATTTTGACGAGATGAAACTTTGGGATACATAAAATATGGAATTAGGGATAGTTTATGTATCGAGTCTCTCTCTTGATCAAGGAGCGGACCCTCCCGGAATCGAGCATGCTGTGTCCAGGAACCCTAGAGATGGCTGCGACTGCGACGACGACGACTGAACATGGATGCTCTGTGGGCTCGGCAGAGAGGACGACTGTACTTGGATCCTCCATGGGTTCGGCAGCGATGAAGACCGTACTGGGATCCTCTGTGGTTTCGACGGCGATTGACTACTTTTCTTGTATCCTATGTTGGTCCGACAATATATGACCTCAATACTTGTATCCTGTGTGGGTCTGGTAGAGTAGCTAGTCATGTATCCTTTTTGGGTCAGACAGCTTAGCTGGTCTTGTATTCAATGTGGGTCCGACAGATTAGATGAATTAGTGGCTATATCTGATCATCTCTATCCCCTTATAAAGTGTATACCTATGTGAGGTGAGTCTTGACATCAATCATTATCATCGATGTGATTGACTTGCTTTTCTGTGTGGATTGGGTTGTGCTTTCCTGTGTGGATTTGGTTGTGTTTTCCTGTGTGGACTGGGTGGTACTTGGGATCATGAGTTGGAGTTGAACTAGAATTTATTACTTATGTTTATGTATGTGCATATACCTAAGTAGAGTTTGTTGATCCTTCATGTTGTTTCATTCCATTGTGGTTTATACTTCATGGATTCTGATAGTCCTTCTGGGGTCTCGGGGTCCTTACTGAGTATCATATACTCACCCCTGCATGGGCTACACTCGCACTATGTTGTTTTGGATGCAGACAAGAGACAACACTGATCGAGGTGGTGGCTTGAGGAGCTGGACGGTACCCAGAGGTGGACCACTTGGCGGGACGTACACGGAGCGGATGGCCGGACCTGAGGAGCAGAGTAGACTATCTGTACCCACCCTTCAGGTGAGATTTCCGGGGGACGACTCGGTGTTGCTATTTTACTTACTGATGTTGTACTTTATTTCAATTGTACTGTACTTTTAGTTGGGCTTGTATTCTGGCCCATTTACTTTTCAGCACTTACTTTGTGCCCAATTTTACTCAGTGTTTACTTCACTTGCATACTCTGTTGTGTATGTTTACTTTGTAAAGACAATGTCTTACCTTTTTCTGGGATTTACGCCTTTGGTGATAGTCTCCATCCCCTGGCCTATGGAAGGCGGGCTTGGGGTAGTCACGGCATGGGCCCCGAGGACGGGTCGTGCAAAATTGGTATCAGAGGTGTCAGTTCTACCACAGAACATATGACTCTGATAATTTCTTCTTCGTGAAGCAATAATGTTAAGAGTATTGAGTGTGGTTTTCAGTCCAGGAAGTCCAGTGTTGGTGCGGTAGATGATCTATCCATACACCAGGACCCTGAATTCTGATTTCCAACTGAGTGCATGAAAACACTGATTGCGTGTGTGTTTCCTTTAAAATGTTTTCTTTGTGACTACTTTGTGTCAGCTCACCAAGTATACTATACTAACCATGGCACTCCTGTTTGTTTTCAGGATGGCCCCATGAAGTCAGCCAGCTAGGTTTCCCAGTTACGTGCGGGATGGTAGCCCACCAAGTGACGAGGCCTCAGTATAAGGCCCCATTACAGTGGAGGCACCAGGGGTACCTCTACCCGCTGAGCCACTGATGCTACCTACCCCAGCGGCGGAGACTGCATGTCGCCTGAGCGCGTTGCACAATTTTTAGAGAAAAAGGCTGCCCAGGTTCCTTGGAGAGACGGATCCTCAGGTAGCTGAGGATTTGCTAGAGGCTGTCTTCTGAGTATTCATATTGGTAGGGACACCAGATGACCTCATGGTGATCATTTCCGCGAGTCTCTTGCATGTAGAAGCAGGTGGATGGTGGAGCCTGATTCTCCAGGTGCCCGACGAGGCATCTCTACTTTGGAAGGACTTCGAGAGCCTCTTCCACTCAGAGTTCATTCTAGCCACCCTCTGTGCGGGGCGCATCCAGCAGTTACTATAGCTGCGGCAAGGCTGCATGTTAGTAGCCCAGTACTCGGCGAGATTTACCGACCTCTCGTGCTACTCCATGGACATGGTACGTGACCAATTATTCTGGGCCCAGACCTTTTAGCAAGGGCTAAGGCATGAGATCAGAGCTTTGACTATTCCCCTCAGCATCCCGACGCAGGCAGGGGTGCTAGAGCGAGCCCTGTTAGTGGAGAGATTTCTCGCCGAGTAGCTATCAGCAGTGAGACCCACCACAGGACGACATGAAGTGGAGTCTTCTGTAGCCGGTAGTCGACAGACGACGCAGGGGTCCAAGCGGACCAGGCCGCTAGGTGGGAGACCTCAGGATACGGGTTTGGCTGTGTGGGGCACACGGCGCAGAGCCAGCCTTACGAGGAGAAGACTACATGCGGTGGGCAGGGCCACATGGCTCGTGACTGCCAAACCCTCCATGTAGACAAGCAGCAGATAGTGGAGGGACCTCCCAGGAAGAGGCAGAGGTTCGACCATGGCGATCCGTAGGGAGCAGGTGGACGAGGCAGAGGAGCTGGCCGAGCAGCAGGTGGTAGACGATGCTTCGAGGCTCTACCCCCCCAAAGGTCTACCCCAACCACAGGGTGCTGGCGGGCAGTGGCAGGTTCATCTCCAGGTAGTAGAGGCTTATGACCAAGGTGCACCCGAGATGATTCGAGGTAATATTTGTGTCTACTCTCCCGTTACTGTAGTTCTTATAGACATAGGTGCGAGTCATTCTTTTATTCCCGCTGCCCTTGTTCGGAGCTCGGAGATTCCGACGGAGCTGTTGGTTGGATCCCTGCAGCTAGATACTCCTACAAAATTAGACTCGATGATTACGCACTGGTGCTGGCAGTGTGAGCTGACTCTAGGAGGTGAGATATTTGGCTAGGATATTCTTGTAGAGGTGTCGAGGCCTTACGACGTCATCTTGGGTATGGACTGGTTATCTTTAGTCCATGCTCAAATCGACTGTATTAGGTGCAAGGTGCGGTGTGTCCACACAGATGGGACTATTTTAACCTTCACCAGCGAGAAGGGAACCTTCACAGCACATGATGGACTTACCCAGAGGAGAGGGAAACCGATCAAACATCAGTTGGCTAGTCTCATCCTCGGAGCAGTTGACGTGCAGAGTCCGAGTTTTCCTATAGTGGTATATCATAATGCGAAAGTTTTTCCTGATGATGTTCCAGGACTACCTCCTCGTAGGGAGGTAGATTTCTATATAGACCTATACCCCAGGACATCAATGATATCTACTCTAGCGTATCTGATAGCTCCCACCGAGCTTCGTGAGCTGCGAGTATAGCTGGAGGACTTACAGGAGAAAGGTTTCATCCGACCAAGTGTTTCACCCTGGGCTTATCAGATTCTATTCACCCAGAAGGCGGATGAGAGTTTGCGAATGTATGTCGACTACTGTCGCCTGAACCAGGTGACCGTGAAGACAAAGTATCTTCTTCCGAGGATTGACGACCTCTTCGATCAGATCAACGGAGCACGTTGGTTCTCAAAGATAGACCTCAGGTCAGGCTATCATCAGCTCCGAGTTCGGGATGAGGATGTGCAGAAGATGACCTTCAGGTGTCGGTATGGCCACTGAGTTCTTGTTCATTCCATTCTATGTGACCAATGCTCCAGTAGTGTTCATGAGTCTCATGAACAGGATCTTCCAGCCCTAGCTCGATCGGTTTGTTGTAGTCTTCATTAAAGACATACTGATTTACTCAACTACCGAGGTGGAGCATGCCTACCACTTACGGGTTGTACTAAATACACTCCAAGAGAACCAACTTTATAGTAAGCTCTCAAAGTTCTAGTTCTGGCGTTGAGAGGATCACTTCTTGGGGAATGTCATCTCGGAGGCGGGAGTTGCAGTGAATCCAGCCAAGGTCAAGGCGGTACTTTCTTGGGAGCCTCCCAGGACCGTGACAGAGGTGCAGAGTTTCCAAGGTCTAGCTCGGTACTATCAGAGATTTGTGCCAGAATTTTCTAGATTTGCATCACCACTTACATCTTTGAAAAATAAGTGGAAACCCTTCGTGTGGTTAGACAGATGTCAGTAGAGCTTCCAAGAGTTGAGGCTGAGATTGACCAGTGTGCCCATCTTGAGGCTACCGGAGGAGGGCGTAGGGTATGTAGTTTACTGCGACGCATCAGGGACCAGACTCAGGTGTTTCCTAATGAAGGAGCGAACAGTGATCACTTATAGTTCACGACAGTTGAGGAAGCATGAGTAGAACTACGCTACCCATGACCTGGAGTTAGCAGCATTGTTCTTCACCCTGAAGATGTGGCAGCACTATCTCATGGGAGAGCACTTTACAGTCTACTCTGACCACCGGAGTCTCAGGTACATTTTCTCGCAGAAGGACTTGAACATGAGACAGGGGAGATGGCTCGAGTTCCTCCAGGACTATGACTTTGAGATTGTCTATACTCATGAGAAGGGGAACGTTGCGGCTGATGCTATCAGCAGGATATCAGGCATTCAGATACTTGGGGAGGCGACAGAGCAGTTAGATGCATTACAGATATCCTTTGTGGATTAAGATGGGGCGGCCTATCTACAGTCCCTCACAGTTACTCCTCCACTTCTTCAGCGAGTCAGAGAGGCACAACGTGGGGACATTGACTGTGAGGTGTGGCGTGCTCAGATATCCTAAGGGCAATCACCCGATGGATTTTATGAAGGTGGGGAGAACGTCATCCTCTTCCGGGGACGTACCATGGTACCAGTTGCACTGCAGGAGGAGGTGTTGAGGGAGTTCCTCACTTACCCTATAGCGGTACATCCTAGAGTAGCGAATATGTATCAGGACCTCAGATGACAGTACTGGTGTCTGGGTATAAAGAAGGATATGGCAGAGTTCTTTTCTCGATGCCTCACTTGTCAGTAAGTTAAGGAAGAGAACAAGGTACCTGCTGGCTTGGTACAACCCTTAGAGGTCCCAGAGTTGAAGTGGGACGAGATATCCATGGATTTCATGATGGGGATTCCATGTACTTCTAGAGTACACGACACCATCTGAGTTATCGTAGACCAACTCACCAAGTCGGACCACTTCCAACCGACCAGAGAGCAGGGATCAGTAGAGATCTTGGGACGACACTATGTTCAGGAGATTGTCTGTCTTCATGGTGGGACATCGTCTATCATATTCGACTGAGACACTCTATTTAGTTTCCCACTTTGGAAGGGGTTGCAGGAGGCCTTTGGGATGCAGCTATGCCTGAGAACTACCTTCCACCCACATACGGATGGCCAGACAGAGAGGACCATTCATACACTCGAGGACATGCTCCGTGCATGTGTCCTTGAATTTATTCGCAGCGGGGAGGATCACCTACCATTGGTGGAGTTTGCGTACAACAATATCTACCACTCCACCATCGGGATGGAACCTTACGAGGCATTGTACGACCGACCATGCAGATCACCTCTATGTTGGACAGGCCCAGGGGAGTCAGCACTCGTAGGACCAGAGATGGTTCGTGCTACGACGGAGAAAGTGCAGGTCATCTAGGAGAGGATGAGGACTGCAAAGATCAGACATAAGTCCTATGCTAATAGGAGGCGAAGACAACTGGAGTTCGAGGATGGTGACCACGTTTTCTTACGGGTCTCACCTCGATGTAGATTACGAAGATTTGGACAGGGCGGCAAGTTATCTCCATGCTTCATCAGCCCTTTTCAGGTCCTCAGCAGAGTAGGCAAGGTGGCTTACCACCTGGCCCTTCCACCTCAGTTGTATCGGGTGCACGACTTCTTCTACGTATCTCATCTGAGGAGATACGTGCACGACCTGATGCATTTCATAGACCACAGGGAGCTGGATATCTATGATAGGGTGACATTTGAGGAGGTCCCAATGGAGATCGAGGATCAGCAATAGAAGTTCCTATGTGGGTGGTCGATTCTTCTGGTGCACATTCGTTGGCAGCACGAAAACCTCCAGAAGAGCACATGGGAGCGGGAGGCTTAGATGCCTGCTCAGTACCCTCATTTGTTTCCCTAGTTTATGTTATAACTTTACAAGGACGTAAATCCCCTGAGTTGAGAGTGATGTAACAATCCGGAAAATTTCAAGGAATTTTTTTTAATATACTTTGGAATTTTACGAGTCTCTGGCTTCTGACGGCACTTGATTCCGAGGCCCGGTGTTCCCAGAATCAATTTCTGAAGTTTAGCTCAGGTACATTCAGTGAACGAACGAGCGGGGTTTTCTAACATTTGAAACGGTGCTCATAATTAAAATATGAGGGCACCAATGAACTCGCAGCTCCAGTAATTGATTAAGCGGACACTTACCGTAGTTGCGTTCGTAAAGGAGGAGAATATAATTTTGGGGGCTTATTCAAGAAGTAAATAAAAAATTGACGGAACAATTTTTATTTTGTAATGTGGTTATTCCCTCCCATGGGTCGTTAAGGGTGGGGCCCACATCCACTTAACTACCCAAGTGTGGGTGTTTGAGAGGTGGGGCCCACACGACCCCCACCATTTAATTCCTTCTAGACATGTTAGTAAACCCCAACATTAATTGGAAAAAGTCCCATTTAACTGCCAACACGTTTAATAATGGGAAACCCTCTCTCTTCCTTCTTAAAATTAATTTTCATCACATTATTAAATGTGGTAAATTAATTCTGGGAGTTTCTTTGCATGTGAAATTAAATAATAGGAGGAACCTATTATTTAATTTGGGAAAGAGCTTCGTTGTGTGGGAGAGATCGGGGGAGAGATATTGATATTTGGAAGAACGCCGACCTCCGATGAAGAACGACGAAGAACGCCGGCCTCCGATGAAGAACGACGAAGAACGCCGGTTCCTCGAAGATTGACGACGCGCCACCCTTATCTTCTCCACGACAAGAGAAGGGATGTCGCTTCCTCCTCGGTGCACTCCGACAATGCCTACGATCCTCTTCCCCATGACGCCGATGCCCGACATCAACTGTTGAGTTAAGGGTTTTTGTATAAATTTCATTATGTTATTTTTATCCCCTCGGCATGGCGTGCAAATTGTTGGTGTTATTTAGAACCACTAACGCGGTGGCCGCGAACGAACAAAAAAATTTGAACCCACCACTACTTTGTTCTTGATATGCGGAATAGTTGACGACGATGAAGTGATACCGAAATGGCGATTGGAGGAATTCTCAATGATGTACGGGTCCCGAGGCGATCGTAGGCACAGGCAGGAGAAAAATCAGACCACCGGAATGACTCCGGTGGCCCGCAAAAGATTCCGACGAGATGGTTTGCCGGCGCGGCCAACACCAGCCGGCTACCCAGAGGTGGCGGCGCCCCAGCGCGCCACTGGAAGGAGCCCACCGCGCCTGAAGCTGTAGTGGTGAGGGACTGGATCCCGTAGCTGCGCGGGATCCAGGAGAGACGCGGCGTCAGGCGCCGCATCCACGGAACACAAATGGGGGACCGCGTTCCCCCTTTCTCGGCTCACTGGACGAGGAAGCACACCCCCCCCCCCCGGCCGGGCTAGGGGGGTCGCGCGGACCGGGCTGTGCAGCGCCCTACTTGGCCGAACCCGGACCCGGTGCGGGCCGACCCAGGTGGGGTTGGGCTGGGTCGAGTCAGGCCCAGACCCCCCGCTTCAGACCATTTTCAGTCATTTTCCCATAACTTGAGCTGCGGACCTCCGATTGATACACTGCCAGTTGTGTATGAATACTTGGATTGAGATTGTAATTTCAATATATGACACTCAAGGTTTTGGAAAAGTTTGGGTATGGCCGGGTTGGTTCAAACTCAAAACCAACTGGGCCCTTGGAGTGGAAACACTTTTAACATAAGGACCGGACGTCCGATTGACGTGTCGTCAATTGTGTTGGGATCCTTTTTTTAAGACGGTCCTTTTGGATTACTCCACTTGAGGTTTGGACACAGCTGGAGTATGGTCGGGTTGGTTTTAGCTTAAAAACCAACAGGGCCCCTGGGATGGAAAAGCCAATAACTCTCAGACCGGGCATCCAATTGACGCACCGTCTGTCCCTTTCGGTTTATTTTGACGAGACGGAACTTTGGGATACATCAAATCTAGAATTCATGACATTTTATGTATAGAATCTCTCTCTTTCTTGAGGAGAGGTCCCTCCCAGAATCGAGAATGATGTGTGCGGGAACCCTAGAGCTGGTTGCGACTACGTTGATGACGACTGCACCTGGATCCTCTATGGGTTCAACAGCTTGGAAGACTATACATGGATCCTCCATGCGTTTGGCAGTGATGAAAACTGTACTAGGATCCTCTGTGGGTTCGACGGCGATTAACTACTGTTCTTGTATCCTACTTGGGTCCGACAGTATATGACCGATGTACTTGTATCCTGTGTGGGTCCGATAGAGTAGCTGGTCTTGTATCCTTTGTGGGTCCGAAAGCTTAGCTTTTCTTGTATCCTATGTGGGTATGACAGCTTAGATGAATCAGTGGCTACATCTGATCATCTCTATCGCCTAACGAAGTTTATACCTGTGTGAGATGAGTCTTGACTTCAATCATTGTCATCGTTGTGATTGACTTGCTTTCCTGTGTGGATTGGGTTGTGCTTTCCTCTGTGGATTGGGTTGTGTTTTCCTTTGTGGACTAGGTTGTACTTGGGCTCGTGAGTTGGAGACGAACTGGAATTGATGACTTAGGTATATGTATGGTAATATACATATGTAGAGTTGGTTGATCCTTAGTGTTTTATCTTTACTTTTTTGTTTATACTTCATGGATTCTGAGAGACCTTAGGGGGTCTCGGGGTCCCTACTGAGTATCGTATACTCACCACTGAACGGGCTATGCCCGCACTACATTGTGTTGGATGCAGACGACATATAACACTGATCGAGGTGGAGGCTTGAGGAGCTAGATGGTACCCGGAGGTGGACCACTTGGCGGGATGTACATGGAGCGGACGGCCGGACCTGAGGAGATGAGTAGACTATCTGTACCCACCCTTCAGGTGGGATTTCCGGAGGACGACTCGGTGTTGCTATTTTACTTACTCTTGTTGTAATTTATTTTCAGTTGAACTATACTTTAATTTGGGTTTTTATACTGCTCCATTTACTTTTCAGCACTTACATTTTGCCCAGTTTTTCTCAGTGTGTACTTCACCTGCGTACTCTGTTGTGTATGTTTACTTTATAAAGGCAATGCCTTCCCTTTTTCCAGGATTTACGCTTTTGGTGCTAGTCGCCAGCCCCTGGCCAATGGAAAGAGGGCTTGGGGTAGTCATGTCATGGGCCCCAAGGATGGGTCGTGGCATGATACACAACAACGGGTTTCGTTGAAATATAATGTTTCACACAATGCCGAGTCATACTAAACAATAATAATAAAATATTATTTTAAATGGTAGTTAACGCCTAGTTATTTTATTGGTTGGAATGGACCAAAATAACTAAGATATGAATATACATGTTTGTTAAATGTTTTTAGATTTATCCAATAAATTTTAATGGCTTAAAATAAGAATGAATCCAATTTTAAGAAGAAATACTCTAATATTCTTTAAAATGTTGATTTACTACCTTTTGATGGGGAACCCAAATTAAATATAGTTTTTGTCACTTTTATATATTCTATTTGGAAAAATAAAATTATTCTTTAGAATTGGGACAAAAAAATTTACTTTGGGAGAATTTTTGGTATTTTTCTGATAAAATTCATTTTTTATGAATGGTGATAAATATTGTATTTTAATTCAAAACTGCCTTTTAATCTAAATTATTTATGTTGTTAGATTTTATTATTAAATGGTTTTAAAGTGTAATTAGATTATATCTTTACCATTTAATCCAATTTTGGTCACTATAATTAATTTCACTTTGAAATTCGACAAAAATAAGTATCAATCTTTTGATAGTTATAGTTTCTTAAAAACATGCTATTTGGTTTGGCAAAGAGAATTAATTTTAAATTAATTAATGAAAAATATATGTTTTTAATTTGGTAAAATAGACATCATTTTTGAATTTTTAATATCAAATATATCTTAGGCTGATGTTTTGTTACTTTTATGAAAAACATCAATTTTTGTTGAATAGTGATACCATTATGAAGTACATAAAAAACCAAATTTTTCTTTTAAATGAAATTTTACTACTTATGTGAATTGGATTTCAAAAATTTGACATAAATGATTATTATTAGTAATTATATTTGGGTTCAATAAGATGAAAATAATTTTTGGTGAATAGTATCTTTTGACTTTTATTTATCGTGGTTAAAGGTAAATAGGGTAATTCAAGGTAAAAAGATTATTATAATAATACAAAATTACCATAACACTTGTCCTAAACTTATTGGATGAGTCATGACCGACCATGGGCCTCCTTGGGTCGATTCTGGGACCCCATGGAGCCACTTTGGAGTGATAATGACACTTTAGATTAGTTAACATAATGTAAAGGAAAAAATGACATAAAAAATATCATTCAGTAAATTAATTTTTACAAGGGGTTATATAAATTATATGTTGGACCCTTCATGATATTGTATTTTTCATAATCACAAATAATGTTAATATTTAGATTCATATATTTCATGCCAATTTTTATATCTCTATGGAAATCAAATATGTAACACATCAACATATACTTTAATAATTCTATTTCATATAGTAATGAATAAATATGTTTACAAATGTATTTTTATTAACACTTCATATCGTAATGGTATATATAAGAGAGAATCATCATATTCCTTTTTGGATTCCCTGACAAACCGAAGTCGACACACCGAAACTGAAGTCGACACACCGAAACCGAAATCGTCACACCGAAACCGAAGTCTGACAGACCGATGTCGACACACCAAAGTTCGACATACTGAAGCATGAATCATTGAAGTTTGACACACTGAAGTTTGATAGACTGAAGTCTGACTCACCAAAGTCTGACTCACTAATGGTTGACAGAAAAATGTATGACACACCGATATTTGACTCACCGATGTTTGAAAGACCGAAGTTGACACACCGAAGTTCGACACACCGAAGTCGACACACCGAAGACAACACACCGAAGTTGAAAGACCGATGATATAAAACCAAATAAAACAGACCAGAGATGACTCAATTATTGATATAAAAAACTATTTCTATTTTATCAATTCAAATTTATTTCTAACGGTCATATCTAGACAAATTAATGTTTCTAACATTATTTAATGTTGTCTGTAGGAGTACCTATAGACAAGTACGAGGTACATGCATTTGCAAAGATCGTTATGTCTAGAGGATCCTGGAGTATAAAAGGACCTCATCTTTCATGTTAAATATACAACATTAGTAGTACAGGCTGAGACACAGACTGTGCAAATACCAAAAGAGAAGAACTAAGTGCTTGAGATTACAAGAAGACTCTATAAAACAACATCCTCCAAAAAAGGCTCAATATATATTGAGCCATCAATGAGCTGAACCTTTTCATTTATAGAAGCTGGATTACAGAAACTGTGATACTCTGTTCTGAAGACATCTTCTATAAGAGGACTCAAATACCATTTTCTCAACATTCATTGAGTCTAGAGACATACTTCACAACACACATATAATTCATACCTCTATTCTATCTCTTAACACTGTTGTGTTTTATATTCAATATTTGAGAAGTGTGTATATTTTTTTTACACACACTGTCTCTTGAGAATAACTAGATGATATCATAATATCCTCATACTCAATCACTTATTTCATTTGTTTCCCATGAATAACTGTGGTAGTGGTCAACTGTTACCTGGAAAGCTGGGTGTGCTGTTGTAAAACCCGATCCAGGGTGTGGAGAAAAAGTATATTTATATAAACAGCTTGGTGGCAGGTGACCACTAAGTGGAGAGGATTAAGTCTCTTCCTTGATATTGAACCTCTTTTTTACATTGTTGTTCCAATCATCAATTACCCTGTTTTTTTATCCGCTGCTTATGTTTTCTAAAACATAAAACTATTAGTGCTTACACTTTGACAATGTTCTTGGTTAGTGTCTGTACCTATTTAAGTCATTAGACATGTTTCAAAAGTTGAATTGGTGTTATGAACTGATTCATCTAAGGATTATTCACCCTTTGAGAAACCTATTGACCAATTGAACATTTACATTTCTACTTCCTTGATTAACTGGTCTGTTTTTAAAATTGGGGGTTTTCTTAATCATAAGGTTTTTAACAGACTTTTTAATTGGAACTCAATTCACCCCCTCTTGAGTATCCAGTCTGAAAAACATCTAGTATTAGAGGATTTATTTATTTTCAAGATTTTCAAATTATTTTCAACTATGATTATAGTTGTATCTGAAATATCTTAAAATTTCATTCATATTTAAATTTTCAGTTCTTTACATTCTATTTAACAATTGAAAATTGAGTTGAGGGTGATGCTAATAACAAGCCACATTTATTTAATGGTAATAGCTATGCTCAGTGGAAATTAGATATGAAAATCTGTCTAGAAAGTATGGGACCTGAAATCTGGGATACTATTGAAGAGCAACATATATTGCCTGCTACTGCTAGGGACACATGGTCTCAGTTAACTAAAGCTACATATAATAATAAATGTAATGCAATTAATTCCTTGTACTGTTCTTTAGGTGATGACGAATTCAATAAAATATCTTCTTGTAAAACTGCATATGAAATTTTGGATACTTTAGCTGTTTCTCATGTGGGAATAACTAATGCTAAAGAAATGAGTCTAAATACATACACTATTAAATATGATAATTTTAAAATTAATCCTGATGAACCTATCTCTAAAATGTATCTCAGATTCAACAAAATAGTGAACACTATGAGTCTGCTTGGAAAACCAATGGACAACAGGGACCGGATTATGAGACTACTTCGATGCCTACTTGATAGATGTAGGAGAACATCTGTTTCCATCAGAGAATCTTATGACATAAGCAAGA
The DNA here is from genome assembly GCA_963277665.1 of Viscum album. Taxonomy (NCBI): domain Eukaryota; kingdom Viridiplantae; phylum Streptophyta; class Magnoliopsida; order Santalales; family Viscaceae; genus Viscum; species Viscum album. Next base: position 80,370,646 of record OY728160.1, on the reverse strand, counting down.
TACTAGTAAAGGAACTAATATGAAAGAATATGATGTACGAGGAAGAACATAAGGGGAATCAAGAAATATATGAGGATCCAAGGTTGAAATCAGTAGTATTCAAGACTACTAACTCAAAGAAGAAAAAAAAAGAAAAATATCAAGTTCCTGTAGACATCTCCACTAGTGAAGAGTCAGATTCAGATAGTGATGAGGATATGGTTCATTTTGCAAGGAGATTCAAAAAGTTCTACCGAAATAGGAAATTCTTCAGGAAGTCAAACTATAATGGAAATTATGATAGTAAAGGAAAATGGAAGAGAGACAGAAAATGGAATGACAACTCAGATGAAATAATATGATATGAGTGAAAATGAAAAGGTCACGTGAAGGAAGACTGTCCCAAGTTGAAATTTAAGAAGAAATATGATGACAATGACAAATGATATAAAAAGGCTATAAAAGCTTCCTGAAGTGCTTTAGAAGACAACTCCAGTAGATTTGATACTTTTGACAGTGAATATAACAATAATTCCAACTTATGTTTCAAGATAGAAACATATAAGCTAACAATTAACTCTCCTATACAAAATAACTATTATTACAGGAATAAGAGTGAGTCACATAATGATGAAGATATGACTATGGATGAATTATTTGAATATTGTGAAATGATAGAGGATAACTTTAATGAGCTCAAGGAAAAATATAAATCATTAAAGAGACATTATGATTTAAATAAAAATTATAAGTCAAGTCTGGATATTGAAAAAGAAACATTTCTCCCTGCTGTTAAAGGAAAACACTGAACTTAAGTTATCCAATGTGAAATTAAGAAGAGATCTTGTGAAATTTACTGTAAGTAGAGATACCTTGACTTAGTTTCTAGGATAACAGATTTCCCCAAAACATACAACTGGTCTAGGATATCAAGATGGATAGAGAAGGATCCTTAAAACTAAATTTATTCCAAAATCTGGACAATTCACTATTATTTTATGCTCTGGACCATTTATTGAAAAAGAATTCTCTAAAGGACCAAAAAAAGTGTTTATGCCTCAAAATATATCTTCTGATTTTAGGAAATCTATGAGACAAGTATAGGTTCCCAAAATATTACTTGCTAACCTCTTAGGACCCAATAAAATCTTGGTACCAAAGTTACCCCATGTCAAATCTATTTTGCAGGGATGTTTCCTAAAGAGTTCCAGTCAGACTCTGTGGTACTTGGACAGTGGATGTTGGAGACATATGATAGGAGACTACTCATGTTTCAAGATCCTAATCAAGGTTTATGGTGGTCATGTAACATTTGGTGATAATGCTATTGGGAAAATTGTCGGCATTTTCAAGATTGGTAACCCTAATACTGTATTAATTTCTAAAGTACATTTTTTGAGGGATTAAAGTGCAATTTACATAGCATCTCTCAGTTTTGTGATGATGTTTTCAATGTCAAATTTGAATATGATTCATGTAATGTTTTAAATTCAAAAATTTATTTAATATTAACTAATCTCAGAAATGAGAATATGTATGCTGTTGACATAAATTGTTTAGATAAGAAAAAAGTTTATCACTTAAATGCTTTTTATAAGGAATCCTGGATGTGGAACCGAAGATTAGGACACTACAACGTATAATCTCTTAAGAAAGTGACTAGGTAAGGTTTAGTTAGAGACTTACCTAAACTAGAATTCCCACAGAACAAAGTGTGCAATCCCTGTCAAAAGGGACAGAAACACAAAGTTTCTTTCAAACTAAAGAAATATGTTTCTACTTTTCAACTGCTTGAGCTGGTTCACATAGATTTGTTTGGACCATCAAGAGTTTCATGTTTAAATGGGAAGAACTATTTTATGTTCTTGTAGATGATTTTTCTAGGTACACTTGGTTATAATTTCGTTCTCACAAAAGTAAAGTTTGTTCTTATATTATCAAATATCCCAAGTCTGTAGAAAATATTAGTGGACTTAGGATCAAGACCCTGAGAAGTGATCATGGATATGAGTTTGAAAATCAGTACTTTGAATCATATTACTCACACAATGGCTATAGTAACAACTTCCCTTCTCCTATAACACCTCAACAAAATGTAGTCATGGAAAGAAGAAATTGGACTCTTAAAGAAATTGCTAGGACTATGCTTAGAGAATATTATTTACCTATTTATTATTGGGGTGAAGCAGTAAATACATCTTGTTATACCATTAATAGAGTCTTTATTAGACCCGTTCTTATGAAGAACCATTATGAACTTAGGAACAATAGGAAGCCTAAGGTTAACTATTTCAGAGTTTTTGGTTACAAAGTCTTTATCCTTAACACTACGGATAATCTTGACAAGTTTTCCACCATGAGTGATGAATGAATTTTCCTTGGTTACTCTATCTCGAGTAAAGCCTATCAAGTATTCAATAAGAAAACCAAATGTGTGGAAGAGTCAGTTCATGTGAAATTTGATGAGACTGATCCACATGAGCCCAAAACCTCTATTGAATATCTTGTGGAATATATGTCAATTCTGAACATTAATGATAATGATAGTGAATTCCTTATAAAAGTAACCAATTTTGGGAATCTTCCAGTATCTGCACCTGTTGAGCTTGCACCAATATAAAATCATGAGGAGTCTAGTTCAACTCTTTCTAGAGGTATTCAAACTCTCAATAATAATCCTTTAGATGCTATAGTAGGTGATTTCAATCGAGGAACACAAACTAGAGCTTCTCTGAGAAACAAGGTTGAACATCAATATTTTCTTTCACAGCTTGAACCCAAAAATATTAATGACGCTATTAATGATGAATTTGGGTGATGGATATTCAAGAACAATTATGTCAATTTGAGTTAAAAAATGTCTGGGAACTAGTTGAAAGACCTATGTACACTTTCACAGTAGACAGTAAATGGGTTTTTAGAAACAAATATGATGAGTCTGGAAATATAGTTAGAAACAAAGATAGGTTTGTTGCATAAGTTTATAGTCATGAGGAAGGAATAGACTATGAAGAGACCATTGCACCGGTAGCTAGGGTAGAGGACCTTAGGATACAACATTCTTATGTAGCTCATCATAATTTCAAACATTATCAAATGGATGTAAAAAGTGATTTTCTAAATGGGTTTATAGTTGATGGTGTATTTGTTGAACAACCCCCTGACTTTACAAATCCCCATTTTTCAAACCATGTTTTCAAACTCTTTAAAGATTTATATGGTCTAAAGCAAGCTCCAAGAGCTTGGTATGATATACTTAGTTCCTTTATTATTTCAAAAGGTTTTACTAAAGGAATAGAAGATCATACTTTGATTATTAAAAGGATTTCCAAAGATGTTTTGATAGTATAAATTTATGTAGATGATATAATTTTTGGATCTTCTAAAAATTATTTATGTACTGATATTTCAAAAATAATGAAAAATGAATTTGAAATGAGTTTAATGGGAGGACATAAATTTTCCCTTGGATTTAAAAATTTTCAAAATAAAGATGGTATTATTTTAAATCAAAGTAAATATACTAAAGACCATTTAAAAAGTTTGGGTTTGGATGGTAGTAAAGGTAGTGAAACACCTATGAGTTCAACTTATATGATGGATGCTGATAAAGCTAGAGAATCAGTGGATCAAACCAACTATAGAGGCATGATAGGGAGTCTTCTCTACCTTAGTGCTAGCAGACCTGGTTTTATGTTCATTGTATGAATCTGTGCTCACTTTCAAGCTAATCCCAAATAATCTCATTTAAATAATGTGAAAAGGATTTTCAAATATCTCAAATATACTTCCATCTTAGGAATATTTAATCCAAGAGGAGAACCATTTGATTTGATAAGCTATTCAGATGTTGACTTTGCTGTTTGTAAGCTAGATAGAAAAAGAACCACTAATACATGTCACATGTTAGGCAATTCCCTATTATCATGGTGCAGTAAAAAATAGAATTTTGTTGCATCATCTACTGCCGAAGCATAATACATTTCTGCTGGTAGTTGTTGTGCTCAAATTTTGTGGATGAAACACACTTTACTAGACTATGGATATCAATTCAAACATGTCACCATTAACTGTGACATCACAAGTGCTATTAACATTTCTATAAATCCAATATCTCATTCTATAACTAAGCATATTAATGTAAGACATAACTTGTTGATAGATCATTATAAAAAAGGTGATATAACTCTTGAGTTTATTGGAACAGAATATCATCTTGCTGATATATTCACTAAACCCTTAAATTCTGAGAGAATGAATTACATTAGACATGAATTAGGAATGATAAATTTATAAAACCAATCTTTATGAAACCAATATTTGTAAAACCGATCTTTATGAAAACGATATTTTTAAAACCAATCTCTATAAAACGTATATTTGTAAAACCAATATTTGTAAAACGAATCTTTGTAAAATTGATATTTATAAAACCGATCTTTCTGAAACAGATTTTTGTAAAACCGATATTTGTAAAATCGATCTTTGTAAAACTGATCTTTGTAAATTGATTTTTGTGATACTGATCTTTCTGAAACTGATTTTTGTGAAACTAATCTTTATGAAACCGATTTTTGTGAAACTGATCTTTATGGAACCGATTTTTGTGAAACCAGTATTTATGAAACTAATTTTTGTGAATCTGAGATTTATAAAATCGATTTTTTTTGAAACTGCTCTTTATGAAACTGATTTTTGTGAAACCAATCATTATGAACCCAATTTTTCTGAAACCGATCTTTATGAATCCAATTTTTGTGAAACCGATTTTTGTGAAATTGATTGTTGTGAAACTGATCTTCTTGAAACTGATTCTTTAACATAGATACATTTAAGGGCTGTCTTGTAAATTCAATCTACATTAAGTGAAATGATGCTATTTTATTTCATTCAACTTGTCACATTTAAATTTTATGTTTTACGATTCAAAGTCCATAAATGATATATTATGTCCAATCCATCCTGACCCGTCATCTTCTCCATAGCCGTAAAGCCTTATACATTTAGTCACTCTCTCTCTATCAACTCTCGACCTCTCAACACAAGTTAGAATCCGGTGCTTCTTCATGGATAGGACTAAGCACACAATAAAATAACCTTGAAAATATCCTCCTACTATGTATCAGAAGGGTGAGACCAGTGGGAATATGAAACCTAGCATAGAAAGTCAAGTTGGTATAGCTGAAAAAAGTGTCTACTGAGTGGCTTCTGTCAAGAAAATATTTTCTGCTAAAGGTACTGGAATCTCAAGGGTGGCTCAATTGGATTACCAATAATAAAAGTCCAAATTATCCCTAGCTAGTGTATGGGTTCTATCAGTATTTGAGTTTGACACTCAATGAAGTTGAGGCAGCAAATATGAAATATGTGGTAAAACGAAAGGATGTTGTTTTTTTGTCTAAGGAATAGGCTGAATACTTAGAGGTACGTCATGAAGGTGTCTATTCTAACTATCCTTGTAATATTCCACCTTCATCAAATTTATTTTAATATGAAGATACTCTGAATGAGATAAATGGAAATGATGAGTCCAGTAGAACAATTACAAATGAATTTTAAGGAGAAGTGAAATTTCTTTTTATGTTCATACAACATCAAATATTCCCAAGGAAGGTAGATTTCTCTGCTGTGAAATATCAGGATGTCTTCTTGATATATTTGTTGAAAGAATGAATAATGGTTAATCTGTGCAGATATATTCTAGAACCAATGAAAGAGATTTTGGGTAGTAGGTGATGAAAGGATGTATGAGGAATTCAATATGATTGACTATCCTTCTAGACCAACAGACTACATTGATACAGGTATCAAACCTGGAGAAGTTCTTATCTATTCTGATGAGGAAGATGAGGCTGAAGTGCCTAGAGAAGAAGGATCTTGTTTTTGATGATAGGAGTAATCCTGATATCGCTGAAAGCCCTAAGGATATTATTTATGGACCAACTAGTCCACCTATGGAACTACCTTCAAGAGAAACTATTCTAGGTGATGAAGAAGATGAAGAAACCAAAGTTACTAGAGTTTATGGTTATGTTAGAAAATTAGATGAGGAATCTGATGATTATGATGATGATGATGAGGATGATGCTGGTGATAATGGTGATGATGGAGGAAGTGTTTAGCATGTGAGTGATTCTATAAAAGTGGGACATGAAGTGGTTGATGATGCAGTGAGGAATCTGTTCATGGAGCTGGTGATGGATTTGAGCATGCTGATCAATATGCTCATGATCATAGAGATGTTGGACAAGAGGATAGAAAACTCCATCCCAATGTTTAAAACCAAGAGAACATTTAGGAATTGAATGATATTATGGATACTGGCGAGGAAGAAGAATATGTAGTTCCACTACCTCAAATTGAGGATGTACCTGGTGAAGATGAAATAGCTGGAGCTCAGGCCGAACCTGATGTTCGGTTTGTTCCTCTCCCTAGACAAGGTGTTATGGCCAGAAACCAGAATATGAAATTAATGATATTGATTTTATTCCTAATCCTCAGGGAAGAAGGATATGAATTGATACTGTTGAGCCAAGAGATTGGACCAGTGCTAGAGAGTGGAATAGTAATCCAAGATAAATTATTTTCGATATAGAATATGATTCATATGAGGTGATGGTACCTTCTCCTCCTGTTCCATAAGTCCATGATGACCTAGTGCCTGTTGCACCTGTTCCACCAGTTGCATCATCAGCAGTAGACCTAGTTGCTCAGTTAGTGCCTAGTGATTATGTCACTAAGGTAGATTTGGAAAAGTTTAATAATGAGATATGTGAGTCTGTGCTAGCTTCAGTGGGATCCAGAAATGAAGCCTCCACCTCAAAAAGTATCTCAGATGTTGACGTAGAAAAAATTGCAAGAATGGTGATTCAAAATATTCAACCTAATATTATTACTAATGCAAAAACCATTATTAGACACAACAATTTGCTGAGAGAATAAGTAAGAAGGATGAGAAATGAGCTGAATTCCTAAACCTCTAACTTCAAGACCTCCTTTATTGGTGTTCTATAAGTTCTTAAGAACTTGATAACTCATCTACTCTGTGTAGATTTGAAATATCTGAATGATGTGCTTGGAAAAATGTTGACTGACCCATTTAGTTCCAGAAGTGGGAGAAGTGCTGTTTCTGATTTGGATTCTCTCAAGGCTGTGATGAGAGAGGAGAATCAGAATCTTAATATTGTTTCGGATAAATTAACCCTTGAAAATGTTCATCGGAACACCAATATTGTATACAATATGGTCAAACAGTTCACAAATTAAGCCTCTGTTGCTCAGAAAGAAATTCTTGAAAAATTGGACAAATATTTCACTAAGATATATACCTAGAATGGATTCATCAACAATTTCAAGTTTCTGGAAGAAAATATTTAAATTACCCCAGTAACAAATGGATTCAAAAAGAATGTTCTCTAATTGAAAGAGTTTACCCCTTTAATGGGTAAGTTTATTGATAGTAAGGATGACTTTGAGAAGGCAATGCAATATAGAGGAGAAATCAATAATGACTTCATCATCCTGCTCAAACCTTATTTGCATGTTCAGGCCGAGGCTATTGTGGTTCCTCAAGCTGCTTCAATTGGTACTGCCTCTTGTTCTCCTGCTCTAATGACTATCTCTTAGGCTCTTACTCAGATTTTACCAATAATTACTGAGCTGTCTCCAAGTTGTGTGTGGTCAGAGGGAAGGCCTACCCTTGCAGCTATTGTTCCTACAGGTATTGCACTACCTGGTGTTTTAATCAGATAACCTCCATCCTCTACCCCTCCCAAACCTTCTCCTTCTCCTTTAGATTCTTCAGACAAAGGTAAATCTCTTCTGTATCCAATCCCTTAATTATGGGTTGTTTATTTCCGATAGGGATTTTCTCCTTTTGTTTGTTTTCTTTTCTTATGACTTTGAATTCAAATTCTTATGGTCTCTTTTCTCTCTCTTATTTCTCCTTACTAATTTTCTCTTTTTGTTAATCCTAAAATGGGAGAAAATAAGGATGGAATATACTCTCCTTAACCCATATAGTGAGGGGGAGATTTATTTTAAATAAATTCTAGAAATTCCAAACTTTAGTTATATTGGACAATTATATTCATCCATGTTTATTCTATATATTTGCATATATGCCATAATTTTTTATTATCAAGAAGGGGGATATTGTTGGACCCTTCATGATATGGTATTTTTCATAATCTAAAATAATGTTAGTATACAGATTTATATCTTTCAGGAAAATTTTAATCTCTATGAAAATAAAATATGTCCTACAACAACATATACTTTAATAAGTCAATTTCTTATAGTCATGAATAAATATGTTTACAAATGTAATTTTATTAACACTTAGCCTTATAATGGTATATTTAAGATCTACTCTTCATAATCCTTTTTGTATTCCCTGAAAAACCGACGTTGACACACTGAAACCGAAGTCGACACACCAAAACTGAAATCGACACACCAAAACCAATGTTTGACAGACCGAAGTTGACACAATGAAGTTTGACATACCGAAGTCTAACTCACTGATGTTTGACAGAACGAAGTCGACACACTGAAGTTTGACAGACCGAATTCTAACTCACCAAAGTATGACCCACCGATGTTTGATAGATCGAAGTCTGACTCACTGAAGTCTGACTCACTGATGTTTGACAGACCGAAGTCGACACACCGAAGTTTGACACACCGATGTCGACACATCGAATATAACACACAGAAGATGGTAGATCTATGTTATCAAACTCAAGACTACATACCATAGATGTCTCACCAATTGATATAAAAATCTGTTTGAATTTTATTAATTCAAAATTATTTCTAACAGTCATACTTAGACAAATTAATGTATCTGAAATTATTTAATGTTGTATGTAGGAGTATCCGTAGACAATTACAAGGTACATGAACGTGAAAAGATCATAATGTTTGGAGGATCATGGAGTATAAAAGGACCTCATATTTCACGTTAAAGATACGACATCAATTGTACATGCTGAGACACAGACTGTGTGAATACCAAAAGATAAGAACTAAGCGCTTGAGATTACAAGAAGACTCTAACAAGATTCCTCCTCAAAAAAGGCTCAATATACATCGAGACATCAACGAGATGAACCTTTTCATTTATCGAAGCTGGGTTACAGAAAATTTGATACTCAATTCTAAATACATCTTCCAATATAATACTCAAATACCATTTTCTCAACATTCATTTAGTCTAGAGCCTTACATCACAACACATAAAGAATTAATAACTCTATTCTATTTCTTGTCTCTGTTGTTTTTTATCATCAATATTTGAGAAGTGTGTATATTTTTTTTACACACACTTTCTCCTGAGAAAAACTGGAGGATATCAAACTATCCTCACACTTAATAAATTATTTCATTTGTTTCCCATGAATAACTGTGGAAGCGGTCAGGTGTGACCTGGACTTCCGGGTGTGTTGTTGTAAACCTCAATCTAGGGTGTGGATCAAAAGTTTATTTATATAAACAGCTTGGTGGGAGGTGATCACCAAGTGGAGAGGATTAAATCTCTTCCTGAGACTGAACCTCTTGTTTACAATTTTGTTCCAATATTCAGTTACTCTATTTTTTTTTATCCACTGCTTATATTCGATAAAACATAAAACTATTTTTTCTTAGACTTTGATAGTTGGTTTTGGGTAGTGTTTGTACTTGTTTAATTCAGAAAACTTGTTTCAAAAGATTAATTGGTGATCTACACTGATTCATTAGAATATTAATCACCCTTTGAGAAACTTTTTTACCAATTGAACATTTACATTTCTACTTCCTTAATTAACATGGCCGTTTTTCAAATTGGGGGTTTTCATAATTATAATGTTTTTAACATAAATTTTACTTGGAACTCAATTCACCTCCCTCTTGAGTTTGCACTCCGACCTAAATTATCTTTTTGAATATAAATATTCATTGGAAATATAAAAATATTTCATACATCATGGGTTTTTTATAATTTTTAGACATTAAATAAATTAAATTATTTATCACACAATAAAGTTGCTATATTTTAATCATTAATAATTAATATAAATAAATATGATTATAAATATTAAAACAACTTCCCAAAACTATCCAATTATTATTGGTTGATTTTATTTCAACCATTAGTCATCTTATCTTCTACTTTAATTAGTTTTAAATGTTTAGAAACCAAATATCATTATATAATACAATACTGTTTTCACACATTCCTAAAGACCCCTCACCCCATTATAAAATCCCTCACTTATAACTCATTATTCACACCTCTAAACCTCCTTGGCTCATCCAAACCCTATCCAAATAATATCAAATGATACCTCTCCTCCTACTAGAAGCCTTACATTAGGAATATGGCACTTTCATAGGTCCTTTTGGTTCAATACAAAGGGAGTTACCCGACTTAAAGGTAGCTGTTTCTCTTAAATTCTACTCTTTTATTTTACTTCTCCAACTACTAAACACTTTTCATTCATTTCTTTTATAACATACCCAGTATCCTAAATATACTATGATTTTTTATGATAAGTATCTAAACTACACTTACACAAACCTCCATCTAATGGGTAAATAACCTATTGTTCTGTTGATGGCAAACTAACGCCTCACGAAATGATGATTATTCAATTATCTCCTACCACCTCTCATGGCATCCATTAACAAGACACTATATTTATACATGATATATATTATTTTTATTTTATATTTATTCTTTTTTATTTTTCTTTTATATCAAGCCTTTATGGTTTCCATTATGGGTAAACGTGATAATTTCATTTGAGGCAGTGTGGACTATCGCCCCCTCAAAGTGATATGACTCATTGATGCCATATGTGGTACATATAAAGGATGAAGTTAATGATATTATAATTTAATTATAATATACCTATGTATAATTATTTTTTAATACCGTTAAAATAATAAATTGAAAAAAAGTAGCGTTCATTCGTACATACAACTTACCCTCTCCATGAACGGTGCATTTCATTTTATACCTCCAAATGTTATGTACTATTATAAATACATGTATATAATGGAAATACATGATATATATGATATCTGAATCATGAATATAATTCTGGATATAATTTGATTTTGACCATCTGAACAACTTCTAATTATAAGAAGTCCATTTTTACTAAAGCCCAAAATATCGACAAAATGACCGTTATTAACATAAATTATTGCATAGTAATTATGTCATTGTAATAAGTGATATAAAAATAATAATAAACACGAAAAAGGTTATTAAGAAAGTAGAAATTAAATTTAGTTTATTATTCCGGAAGAACAAGGAACAAACAAGTCAAGTCGGACACGAGGTAAGTGGTTTCTTATCTCACTTTTAATTCTATTAGATTTCCATTCTCCGCCACTAATTTATGGCATGTGATGTATTTTTTACATCTATTTGATATATATTATCATAATATTCTTTATTTTCATGTTATTCTATGAATAATTTGGTGGTTATTAACTTTTGGTCATACGACTAGATTGATTACAACATGGTAAGAGATTTTCATCTCTCTTTTTATTCCCACGAGATTCATGCAATATTTTCCACTATTTCATTTTGTGTGGTGTATGTACTGCCCATGATTTTATTAACAGTTTAATAAAATTCAATTTATAGGCATTTACAGCTTCATTTTATGATCATTATTTCATGGGTTGTATGTTTCGTAAGCTACCAAATCAGTAAGGGATCCTTTTAACCCAATTTCCATTACTTGTGTTAATATTCTAATTCATAATTATTTCATGATATGGTAATGTGTGGAATTACTATTTATTTATTTATGTTGTAATTTAAACTCCCATTTTTGTGGATATATTTTTGATACACATAATCACTCCATTGACAAATTCTAAGGTCATCAATATTGTTGGCACTGGAAATCGTGTCCCAAAATTTTTCCAAATTCTTCCATACACTATCCAAGATCATCTTCCATTTAGCAAGCTTCGATTTTTTAGGTTGTAGGGCCTGAATGGAGCTATAGATTAAGAGTTATGGGCATTTGATGTTGGGCTGGAAAACTGGTTTGTAAAACCCATTCGTGAAGCCCCATCTGCGATCACGGAGCGCCGCCGCGAAGCAATGAGGAGGGATGCTCCGTAGACCCATCTGATGTTCGCGGTGTGCCGCGAAGACCTTCCATGAAGCACAAGAGGCGGGAAGTTCCACGAATGGATTTGACGTTCGTGAACGTGCCGCGAAGCACAAGAGGCGGGACGCTCCGTGACCGCATTTGACATTCGCGATCCGCCGCGGAGAAAGCTTCGTCTTCGTACCGAGAGCGCTTTGCTTTGCGATACCCCTTGAATATAAATACCCAGCTCGCCCCCATTCCATGGACAACCAATTCGCCCTTTGGATGGAGACTTCGCCCCTTGGGCGGCCGATCTGCCTGTTCACGGAGCTCCGCTTTCCTTCGCGAAGAGGCTCCGTGAGGCCATGCTCTACGAGCAGCTTCCTTCATATTGATTATCTGCCAGTCCCTACTCCACGAGCAGCTTCCTTCGCATTGCTGCTCCGTGAGACGATGCTCCATGAGTCAATGCTCCATGAAACCATGCTTGGCGAGACCATGCTCCGCGATACCATGCTCCGCGAGTCCATGCTCCGCGATGCTGCTCCGCGAGTCCATGCTCCGTGAGTCCACGCTCCACGAGACCCCATGCTCTTTGAGCCCCTTTTCTCCACAAAGCTACTTCGTGAAGACCAATACTTTGTGAGACCCCATTCTCCCCGATCCCTTCGCTACCATCACAGACCACCATGAAAAATGGAGAGTCGCACCGTGAACTTCTCGGGCCGGGATGTTGGGATTTTCCATTGCGCCCTTCTGCACACCCACCTTCCACCTATGGAATACCATGATTTGAGATACTCCTCCACACACCACGAAACACCTTGAGTTGACATATTCCTCTTGGTTTCATTCCCATATCGCGAGTTGAGATTATCATCATCAATTCCCCAAGTACCATGAGTCGAACCATTCCTCAGGAAACTCCTCCAAACCCAATCAATTGGCTCCTATGCCAGGTTGAACCCGAAAGGGCCGCCCTCGCGTAAGACCCAACACCAACCATTACTATGCACCTTATGCAAATAGTCCTACCTACAAAACTCTAAACTATAGTACTCCCTATTTCCCAGACATAGGATGCCTCTTTCCCCAAATAAAAAATGCCTTATGCTCCAAGCATGATATGCCAATAGTCCTACCTACAAGACTCTAAACTGTAGTACACCCTATGTTCCTAACGTAGGATGCCTCTTGCTCCAAATAAGAGATTCCTTATGCTCCTAGCATGAGATGCAAATAGTCCTACCTACAAGACACTAAATTTTAGTATGCCCTATGTTCCTAACATAGGATTCCTATTGCTCCAAATAAGAGATTCCTTATGCTCCTAGCATGAGATTCCAATAGTCCTACCTACAAGACTCTAAACTATAGTACGCCCTATGTTCCTAATGTAGGATTAATTTTGCTCCAAATAAGAGATGCCTTATGCTCCTAGCATGAGATGTCAATAGTCCTACCTACAAGACTCTAAACTGTGGTACGCCCTATGTTCCTAACGTAGGATGCCTCTTGCTCCAAATAAGAGATTACTTATGCTCCGAGTATGAGATGCCAAAAATCCTTTCCACATGACTCTAAACTGTATAACACCCTATGTGCCAATCATAGGATGCCTCTTGCACTAAACAAGAGATGCCTTATGATCTAAGCATATGATTCCTAATGCCATGATTACAATGGAATGATTCCAACACCCCTTGGAATTATCCCTCTTATGCACCAGTGCATAGGTGAAGGCCTCAATTCACCAATGGATTGGGATGCCCTCATGGCCATACATGAGGAAGACAATACGGGTAGCTTTATCACGTAAGACCCATTCACCAGTGCCGCTCCATAGTGGCACCCAGGAAGCTTTCTCACTTAAGCCCCATTCACCAGTGCCACTCCATAGCGGCACCAGGGCATCATCTCTGCGTAATCCCCATTCACCAGTGCCGCTCCATAGGGGCACCCGGGTGGCTTCCTTACGTTAGCCCCATTCCCCATTGCTGCTCTATAGCGGCACCCGATAATCATCCTTTCGTAAGCCCCATTCCCCATTGCCACTCCATAGAGGCACCCAAGCAGCTTCCTTGCGTAAGCCCCATTCCCCAATGCCACTCCATAGAGGCACCCGGGCAGCTTCCTTGCATAATCCCCATTTCCCATTGCCGCTCCATAGCGGCACCTCGTCAACGTCCTTGCGTAAGCCCCATTCACCAGTGCCGCTCCATAGCGGCACCTGGGCAGCTTCCTATGCGTAAGCCCCATTCACCAGTGCCACTCCATAGCGACACCCAGGAAGCTTCTTATGTGTAAGCCCCATTCACCGGTGCCGCTCCATAGCGGTACCCGGGCAGCTTCCTTGCGTAATCCCTATTCCCCATTGCCGCTCCATAGCAGTACCTGGGAATCATCCTTGTGTAAGCCCCATTCACCAGTGCCGATCCATAGCGGTACCGGAGTAGCTTCCTATGCGTAAGCCCCATTCACCGGTGCCGCTCCATAGTGGTACCCGGGAAACTTCCTATGCGTAAGCCCCATTCACCAGTGCTTCTCTTTAGCGGCACCTAGGAAGCTTCCTATGCGTAATCCCCATTCACCTGTGTTGCTCCATAGCGGCACCCGGGCAGCTTCCTTGCGTAAGCCCCATTCCCCATTACCGCCCCATAGCGGCACCCGGTCATCTTTCTTATGTAATCCCCACTCACCAATTCCTCTCCATAGCGACACAAGGGCATCATCATTGCATAAGCCCCATTCACCAGTGCCACTCCATAGAAGCACCTGGGCGACATACTTGTGTAAGCCCCATTCACCAGTGCCACTCCATAGAGGCACCTGGGAAACATCAAGCCCCATTCACCATTGCCACTCCATAGCGGCACCCTGGAAGCTTCCTTGTGTAAGCCCCATCCACTGTTGTGATCCTATTCAGCGATAATCCGTTGAGATCCTTATCTAGTGGTAAGCCGTTGTGATACTATTCAGTGGTAAGCCATTGTGATCCTAATCAGTGGTAATCCATTGTGATCCTATTCGGCGGTAAGACGTTGACATCCTTATTAGCGGTAAGCCGTTGTGACCCAATCCAGCGGTAAGCCGTTGTGACCCAATCCAACGGTAAGCCCTTGTGACCCAATCCAGCAGTAAGCCGTTGTGACCCAATCCAGCGGTATGCCACTGCAAACCCCAATCGGTGGTAATCCATCATCAAGGGAACTACATGGACTTTGATTCCCTACCACGGGGATACGTAAGAAGCCTCATCAAGGCTCAATCCCTAACCCATCGCCATCGTCATGATGGTTCCATCCCATTCACCACCCATCATGGATGCACCTTTGTACTATCATCAGCAGGTCCTTGTTGCCTCTTGTTTCTCACATCGAGCACGACTCATGTGGGCTTAGAGTAGTAAGAATCGACCATGACTTCCCCTATGGGTAGCCTAGAGTGTAAGCCTCACAATATCCTAAACGATGTGGACTTTGATCCATGTCAAGGAATGATATGTAGGAAGCCTCCCTGAGGTGCAAGCCCACCATCCATTTGGACCAAGGTCTGTATTCACGTCGGTTCTCGAACACTCCATTTTGAACTACGAGGTCTTTGATCCATGTCAAGGTATGGTATGTAGGAAACCTCTTTGAGGTTCAATCCCATCATCCATCAGACCAAGGTCCTTATTCATGTCAGTTTGCCGACACCCACACACCCTTTTTTTAACTACGAGGTCTTTGATCCATGTCATGGAATGGTACGTAGGAAGCCTTCACGAGGTTCAAGCCCACCGACTAGTTGTTTCTTCACGTCAGGTTCCACCCTCATCCCCTGTGACGTTAAAATGCATTCCAGTCTAGCAGTATGCCGTTGTGACTAAACCAAACTATGTGTACTTTGATCAATGTTAAGGCATGGTACGTAGGAAGCCTCTACGAGGTTCAAACCCACCACCAGTGGACCCCCGGGTTCACATTCACGTCTGTTCGCTGATGAAACTCCAACACGAACTTCGAGGACTTTGATCCTTGTCAAGGCACGATATATAGGAAACCTCACAAGGTTCAAGCCCAACACCCATCGGACCAAGGTCCACCTTCACGTCGGTCCTACGATGAACCATACAAAACTAAAAGGACTTTGATCCATGTCAAGGCATGGTACATGGGAAACCTCACAATGTTCAAGCCCAACACCCATCGGACCAAGGTCCACCTTCACCTCGGTTCACCGACACTATCCTGAACAACGCAGACATTGATTCTCTTCCACAGGGATACGTAGGAGGTCTCTTTGAGGCTTAATCCCAACTTCACTATCACCCTTGTGATGGTCCCATTTCATTTCCCCTCCACTTCATTCATCCATCAATAATCCATCCTGATTCTCACCCGGGCCGCCACATCCCGGTGGGATCATGTCATCCACCCTCATTGCTGCTCCTAGTAGTACCTGGGCGCTATCCACGCATAATCCCCAACATGTCTCTGGGTCATTGTCCTCTGTGTACACCCCGATTCATCAACCTAGTGAACTACGTGGGCTTTGATCCCTGTTGTTTACACAGGGTACATAGGGAACCACCACGAGGTTCAATCCCAGCAAATGGTAATCCTTGGTGCTTCCCCATTCTGGGGTGCACACTCCCTGATCTGCCCTTAGTGGTGTTCAGATCATCCATTACGGTGTAACATCTCCCCTCCATGGATCGCACCACCTTGGATCCGTCCTCATTAGGCATTCTAATCCATCCATCTTCCAGGTATTCCCCCCTTGGGATATACCAATCTGATCCGTCTCTATGGGAAGTTCTGATCACTCTCATACCATCTCCGCAAGACATTAAACTCAGGAAAACCCTCAGAAGACACGCCCTTGGAGTAACTGTCTCCACAGAACATTAATCTCATAGCCTACCTCGTGAAATTCATGAGATTCATGAGGAAAACCTTAGATGACATGCCTTTGGAATAACCATCTTTTCAAGACGTTAGACATGTGACATACCCTGTCTTAAACATGGGAAGATGAGGAAAACCTCAGATACATGCTTATGGAATGTGATTCCCCGCATTCGACATGGGATGCCTCGGGTTCTGCACCCTTGAGATGCCCTCTTATGAGGAAGAATACAGGTTCCCCAATGTCCAGGCACCAAGAGATGCCCTGACATGCCTGCTGTTGTCATCTACTCCGACCAAAGGTTGCTACCATGTCAAGACCCCATTGAATGTCCTGAAAGAGGTAGTGTAATTAACCGGCGTCCATGAAGTTATAGCACTGGGAACAAGATTCACAAACCACGACATAAATCTATGAGGGAGACCCAGACTAGGTGACGAGTTCCGAGGAGGAATCCACGGAAGGAAGAACCGACATCCCATCATCCTCCTTCAATCAAAGAGTAAACGTCTCTAAACAAGGAATGGATTCCGCCCACCTTTGGAAAGCAGGAATGCGGGGAAAAAGCTGCAAGTCTTCCACAGATAGATGTGCAGGCCCCAGCAAAAGTGTAGGAAACAGATGTGAACTTGATAAGAGTAATTTTATCTCAATTTCTATTCATTGATTTAAACATCAAAGTCATTGGTTTTGTATTAAAAAGAACATGTGTGAATTTCCTATGATATATTTACACTAAATATCCAATCATATTGATTTTATTTATATTGGTAACACATTATTATGTAATTGATTTATCCTTAATCTAATGATACAATTTTTATAAGGGATTTCATCTCAATTTACATTCCACTGAGACATCATTTTTGTTATTCATCAATTCACTCTTATGTTGTGTATAAATTGTCCATTGGAATATTATATCATTAATCCCTTTATTCTCATGATATTATAAGTTCTAATTAAATGTAATTCCTAAATTATTTAAAATCAAGCATCTCTCAGTTTGTTCAAAACACTTTAACTAAAATATCGTTTTAAATGTTTTAAAGATTTATTTTTCCAAATATTTCTCTTTAATTTAAATGTATTCAAAATTGTTTTTTGGATTTATATATATGAGCATTAATGTTTTCAAATGATAATCTAGTAAAATCTTTAAATTGTTATGGGAAACTTTGATTCACAAATCTCTTTATTACATGTTTTAAATGGTTTGATAAAGAATAGTTTATTCTAATATCTTGATTTGATATATTGGAATGTAGAAATGTTATCTTTACATTATACTTGTGTATTGTCTTATGATTATGTTATTATTATATGGCATTTTTTACGTATATGGGTGGTTCTGTGAAAAACCTAGGGCAGCTGAGCCCGCAATAGCTCTCCAATGCATTGGGTAAATGATAGAGGTTAATGTTAATGTTTCTCCTAAGAGAGTTAGGGAATATTCTATGATTGGTATTCCAAATGTGACTCCGTGTATAGCTATGATAGCTACAATGTAAGTATTTTATAAATTCCATAAGTTACCTTTATGCTTTATGAATTCTGAATATTGTCCATAAATCATACGATTTCATGAGGTATGTTATGATTGAGAGGTATGGTTTCATTTATTTGTATTTATTTATGGGTTAATGCTTCTTTTATTTATTTTATAACCCTTACTGAGCTTTTTATACCCATCCCATGTTTTGAAATGTTTTTCATATGACCTAAAGATAAATTATGTCAAGGATGGGATCAAGGAAATGTCATACTGTCTAAAACATGGAACTAGACATGTCTATTTTTTTTCAAGAGTTTTTATTTTATGAAAAACTGATACTGTGTAGTTATGTCTACATGTAATATTCAAGTTGTTATGTAATAGTTATGGCCTAATTCTCTAAAAATATAAACCTTAAAAGATCCTCAGTGTGAATTATTGAAATAATTCAATATAATGTAATGTTTAAGGCCGAGTCCTTATACACCTAATACACTATTCCAGTAATAGAATTAAGAATTAAAAAACTAAAGAAATTATTTTTGTACTTATGTGTAGGTCCAAAATAATTATCTTATGATAAGGATATTATATATTAGTTTATGTTCTTTGATTCTATTGTGATTAATTTATTATGAAATTCCATGATTTTGGTCATGACTCATGATTAAGGTATATGATATGCATAGTAAGGTGTTAAAATGTTACATTCATGTTGTCACACACCAATGATCTAGATATGTTTATTTCTCCCATGTTTAACATTACTGAGCATCAAATATGACCATTTAATATGTTTACATTCCTATTTTATGATTAATGGTATTATATATCATATATCTAACAAGGGACCCAATTTTGAATAATGTCGTGGGAGACAATTCATATCACTTATAGACTAGTTTTTTATGTGTCTATCTTTCCAAATACAATACTCCTTTATTATCCTCAGGTGTATGTTTGTTTCTTGCAATGAATGATCATATAAATTGTTATAATATCTATGAATGAGAATTTTGGGTCTTTACAAAAACTCTATATTTACTCAAATAGATACCTAAATAATAGGGTCCCAATATTGATACATAAAAAATGAACAAAAAAAATTTTGAACCCATTTATTATAAATATTATGCATGGACACATTCATCAATAAAGAAGTATCATAACCAGTATCCAAAAAACAGTGATTCTTTGGTTGGTTCATTTTTTTAGATTTAGCTTCTTTTTTGGAATGTGATAGTCTAGTGGATTGTGTAAAGGACTGACCCAATTGATACTGGTAGCCTAAAATTGCTTATATTTTGACATATTTTAACTTTTATCTATGTAACATCCTATTATTTTAAAAATTAAACATTATGTTCGATAACATCCCCTATACACCACAACAAACATATAAAATAGTATAATATTATAGTTCAAATGTTATAATTATAATCTAGTTTTTGGAATGGAATATATGAGCATGATTAACTGGATTTTTGAAAATATGTTTTACACATGTATATATAATTAATTATTTGAACAATTAATTATAAATAAAAATAATAAATTTTCTTTTAAAATGGAAGGAATTTTTTTTCTAAAAAACTATTAAAATGTGCACAATTGTGTTTTCTACCAATAAATTAAAAATTCACTCTAATTGGGTTATATTAATTAAATTTATATATAATAAAATTTAACATTCAACTTATGTGTTTTCATTGCATAATATAAAAATAAATCCAATTTTACACATAAAAGATGTATTTTTCTAAAATACAGTTTTTCCCATTTGATGGAATGATTATTTTAAATATAATTTTTGAAAAAATTATAAACTATATTTGATAAAATAAACTTCTTCATTGAAATATTAATATCATAATTTTCATTGGTTTATTTGTTTTCTATTTTCTAATAAGTATTTTTTTATGAATTGTGAAAAAATACTATATATTAATTGAAAATTATTTTTTATGAAATTTATTTACATAGTTAGATAATATTTTATATACATCCAAAAATAAAACATGGATTATTGGAATTCATTTCAAATTGAAATAGGATAAGAAAATTACGGTTTTTGAACATTTTTACATTGAAAACTCCTTCTTTCGTCGCATCTCTAGAATTAAATTTAAATTAAATTATGTAAATTAGGTAAATTGAATTTTGATAAATGGATTAAATATTTGTAAATATAAGGTAAAAGTTGAGGTATTAGGTTCCTTCTATATTTACAGAAAGAATAGTGGCGTAGTTAGTTTTTATGACCACATTTATGGGTAAATCGTATAATTAAGGGTCAAAAATATGTTATAAATATTATAAAGTTATCATAAAAAATTTATCATTTTATTATATGAGTTATTGTCGACCAAAATATTCCTTGATATTGTTTTATAATATCATCGAACCAGAGGTATGACTTTTACCCTTTTATAGTATTGTATTTATTAAAAAAAGTCAAATATGTCATACATATATTTTAATAACTATAAAAATTTTAATATAGGGTTATTTAGAATATATCACAATATATAAATAGTATTTTGAAATGTAAAATTATTTACAATAATTAGGAAAATTTATTTATCTTTTTGATGAAATACATAATTACATTAATGGATTACAAAATGATGAGGCATAAACTATTTAATTAATAGAAATAACAAATAAATTATATTAGAAATATGAAAATAAATAAAATATGAGCTAATTAATGTTTAAATTAATTTTATAGATTAATCTAATATTTTTTTAGAATAATTAGTTATCATTTTTATTTTTTAATGTAATTTGTAAAAAATCATGTAATGAATAAAGTCAAAATTGAAATTAATGATATTTGAAAATAAAAAATATTAAATAATAAAAATATTTTATTAAATGATATATAATTTATAAAAATAAAAAATTAGGAAAATTATTTGGATATGGTTTAGAATTTTATCAATTATCCATTCATTGTTTTTTTTCATTTTATAGTAATTATATTAACACTTGATAAATAAAAACACATGTTGTCAAGGTAATAGTTAAAGAGGTTAAATAAGGGTCAAAGATAAAATATAGTGATTAAAAAAAATACTAAAAACATATCAAGTTTTTAATGGATTAAGGTATTGTGGCCCATATTTATCTTATATTCAAAATTAATCTACTTAGAGACATTTTGAATATAAAATTAATTTATTTAAATTACAATTTTGTGATATTTCAAGAGAGCCCCTACCCTCTCTTATGAAAGTGTACCTCTTATTATCTATTTATTACAATTAAAAACCCTTTTGGTTTAGAGAATATCTTCTCAAATACATTATCATAATCCCTAATTGTATTATATATCTCTTATTTTATGCATGACACTATCCTTAGTGGTCTTAAGGTGTTTAGAAAATGATATTTTCTGAAGAAAATGTATCATTGTTTTCAAGTGTTTTTGTTTTATTTAGTCTTCCACTTCCTTCAAATACTCTTCAACCATGCTCAAATAATGACTCCTGTATCCCCAAACCACTAAGATGTTATTATATTAATATCTTTACCTAAATAAATCTCCACTTCTAATAAATGGGAAAATAATTCATCATTCTTGTGTACAACATACTACCATCTCACGAACCAATGTAATACATTTTCCATCAACATCTCTAAAGACTGGTAATAATGAAGTAATAGATGTCGATATATAATATTCATGAAATATTTATCATTATTAAAATATTTAACATCATTTTTGTTCTTACCTTTAAATGCATATAAAAATGATAATGTCGTTCATTCATATGTGTGAACTATCACCACCAAAACGTTTAGTGAATATATTTTTCATCTCCACATAACATGGATGTTATACGAAAGATTATTTAAATGATAAATATTATATTATTTATATTATTATAATTATATTAAAATAAAATGACATTTTCCCTCTTTCCATAATGGTCATTGGGAAATGGAGACTTTACACATGTGTACATAGATTTTATCGCTTCCCGGATTGTATCATAATTCATTTTTTATATCCATTATTAATTGATGAATTTATTTTATAATTTAATAATAAAATTTATTATTTATTCATGAATATTATTCTATAGATTATGGAATAATGACCACATTTGACTATAGACGTCATACAAATGTCATTATGGACTCATGTACCAGATATCATAAAAACATACAATGTGTACTTAAATAATTAAGTAATTATTTTTATATGGTAATAATAGATATAAAATTAATAATAAACATTAAATGTGTAATCAGGAAATTAAATTTTCAATTAAATTTTATTATTCATGAATATAATAATTGTACATGTTTATTCAGACCCATGATAAGGGATATCATTTCAATTTTCTTTAATTGAGGCATATTTTGATGTTACATAACCACCTTCTATTATAAGTGTATATATTTCCCTGTTGAAATATCATATCATGAATTTTTTATTTTCATGCTATTTAATGTTTTATTAAATTTCATTTCATCATGGGGATTATGATTTAAATATATCTTAGTGGTATGGGTCCCTTTGATTTAAAATCTTTTTTTGAATGTTTAAATATTTAATTTCAAAGTAATTTTCCTCATTTAATTAAGATTTAGATAAATAAATTATTATAAGTGAGATTTTGTTTCTATTTATAATTAAATTCATTTTTTTAAAGGAATAATTTTTAAGTGTTTTTTATTGAATGTTTTAACAAACGAAAAAAGGAATGTTATATTATTATCATACATAGCGAAAATGAATTTTATGCTATCATGACCATAATTTATAGGTTCATTTGAAATCATAAATATTTTTTTAAATGAAAAACCTTATTCCTTATATTTTGGTATTTTTTTTATTTAAAATGGAATGTTTTAAAGAAAATTGTATTTGTATAGGAAGGTGTTTATCATATGGGGTGAAATGAATTTTTCAATTGATTTTATGAAGAATGTATTTTATTAATGAAATGATAAATGGGAATTATATGAAATGGTCCAGCTTGATACTAATTATACATGGGGTGTCCCTAATACCACTTGCTAATATTGGAACCACTTAACATGGGGTGTCTTAGATAGCGTTGGGAGTCCTATTACATATTAACATGGGGTTTCCAAGATAGTGATGAGAAATACAATTACATATCAACATTGTGTGGACCAGATAATATTGGGTGAGTCCTTAATAGGTTAATTGGGGGGTTTCCATATGGTTATTTAAATTTATTGTTTTTTGAAAGGGCTTTATGAATATTATTCTCTAATCCACCTAATTGAGATTTAATGTTTTCTATTTGTTTTAATTATTTTATTTGTTAAAAATGTTTTTTTTCATGTGAAAATGTTTTATTTATTATTTTGAAGTATCTTTTAAGATAATGGAAGATGTTATATGAGTTAAAATGTTTTTAATGAACTAACAATTTTCATTATTCTTATAACCCTTAGAAAGATTTTGTGCTCATCATTATGTTTACAAAATGTCATTCACATTATTCATGGAAGAATAGGGGAAAGGATGAGGTCAACGAGATAATTTGGAAGATTTTTCATAATGATAAATCTTTTTTCATTTCAAAGAGTTTTATATTGTGGAAAAATGGATACTGATTGTAAGTGTCCATTTTTAATATATATGTTTACTTTGTAAGATTTTGTCCTAATCATCTAATAATCTAAACTGAAAATACCATTGAATGTTAATTATAGTTCATATGCACTAGAATATATAATGTTTAAGGATTGGGCCTTACATTTGGTATTAGAGGATGGAATAAATGGCTTTGAATATTATGATTTATTCTAGTTAGGTAATATTAATAGTTATGGATACCATCATGAGTTTATAATTTTATGGTTGATCATATGTTCAGTGACATAGAAAACCTTAGTGAGGATTTACGTTGTGAAAATTTATAGGGACTAATTGAAATTTTGGAGTCATTTATTTTTGAGATAATTGATGTTTATTACATTATGGGTTGAAAAAAGAAAGGTTTGTGATATAATTTATTGTTAAAAATTTATCTCGAAAGATGAATTTGTTTTTATAATAATTTTTTATAAATTCAATAGTTTTATTAAAAGGACAACTGGAAGGATCTATGAAGACATATCATTTCTAGTAAGGCTATGTGAATTGAACCCATAAATGAAGGGCTAAAAGCATGAATCACCTAAAGCTGACCTATGTGATTTACTAGTAAAAATTATTTTATCTTTTTAGATAAATAATTTGTTGGATGAAGAGTTTAATGATTTTGGTAACATATGTTTTATTAAATATATAACCTTTATATCAGAAAATGATTTGGTGATTAAGTGATTAATGTTATATCAGAATACATTTACTCTTTCGTGAACCATTTCTTATTGAGGAAAATAACATATTATCAGATTTTAATTACTCAAGGAAATAATGTATTATCAGATTTTAATTGGGAAATAATGGTAGAAATTATATACGAATCTTATATGATTTTATTGTGTATTTAGGGTGATTGATGTTATTTAGGAAAATGGTTAGTATATCATTGAGATTATGTGATTTGTAAACTAAATTTTTTCTAAGAGAGTTTAATAGTCATTGATGTAATTTGATAATAAAATTTTAGTTTGGAAGACTATGTAATAAAATCGTAATTATTTTTGGGTTTTAATATTAGTCTATAATATTTTTGATAAATCATATGGATCGTTATTTTTTTAATGATCAGTATTGAACTTTGAGTATTTCTACTGAGTTTTTGAGAATAATGTAGTTTTTCATCATATAATTGTTTAATTATTTTTTGTGAGAATTATTTTATCTTATCTTAAAATTTTTGATTTGGTTAATGGTTAACAACATGGGAAAAGATATTTAATCTTTTTTGGATTATTTTAGTGCAAAGAAAGTGATCCTAGTGCTTTAAGCATGAAAATTAAATCCCAAGTACTCATCGATTGGAGAAAAAGATGAGTTTGTAAGGGAAATTATTAAATGTATGAAACTATAATTTTAATATATGAATTGTTTTTATGTTATTATTCAAAGTAATAAAATAATTCCTCAACTCTATGAAATGGATTTTGAAACAAAAATGTTATATTTTTTACATTAATCAATATCTTTTCAACCCATAACATATTTATGATTTTGTGATGGTTAACATTCCAATGATTGTGTTCTATATCACTCTCTATTAGTTATTTAGAGTCATTTTTATCAACTATGTCCATGTTTTTATACGTGTAAACATAATATTTTTTATCTTAGGTGACCATTTTACTTCCCTTTGTTTATTTTAATGTGGAAGGATTGTTAATCCTTTTTCTAATGTAGGATTGCAATAAATTTAATCTGTAAAGTCGACTCCAATTACAATTCTCAAGTTAAAATTATTAAGATGAAATTTATTAATGAGTGGAGAATGTTACATCCCAATATTTTATGAAATAAACAGTAAGTTTGACAGCATACAAGATAATCCCCATCGAACTTAAACGAACAAAAAAAGCTATTTCGTTAATTGTTACCTGTTATAACCATTCCATTATAATTGATTGAATTGAAAATATTAATTGAATTAGAAACATATGTTTTACACCTGTATATGTAATTAATTATTTGACCCATTTTTATAAATGAAAATAAAATCCTTTTTTAAAATAAAATGAAATATTTTTCTAAAAAATTATTTAAATGTGAACAAGTGTGTTTTATACAAACAAATATTAAATTCACTCTTGTTAGATTAAAGTAATAAAATTTTAATATGGTAATGTTTAAAATTTATCTACTGTGTTTTCTAGACATGATATAAGAACAAATCCAATTTTATTTGTAGAATATGTATTTTTTTTGAAAAGATAGTTTTGACACCTTTTGATGGATCATTTTATTTTAATATAGTATTTGATAACATCATAAATTATATTTTATAAAATAAACATCCACATTGAAATATTGTGAATAAAATTTACATGGGTTTATTTTTCTGATATGCTTCATTTTTGGATAAAAAGTTAAGCTAATACTGTATATTAATTGAAAACAGCTTCTTTAAAAAATTTATTCATATTGTTATAATATATTTTAGATTGGTTTTTTAAGTATAAATAGTTAATCAACAAATTATTAAATTTAATGTGGTTCATTGGAAAAAAATTTAAATTTAGATTTGATATAAAAACATTGCAAAATATTGAACATTTTTTCTTTAAAACACATTATTTCACCTCGTTAGTGGGATTAATAATTAATTAATTTCTGAAAATAATAAGAATATTAATTTGAAAAATGGATTTCATATTTGGAAATATTTGTTCTAAATTTATTAAAATCATTCATTCATTTTTTGGTAACATGAATAGTAAATGTCGTAAATTTTATAACCTCAATTGAGGGTAAATAATGTAATTAAGGGTAAGAATAATATTATGAATATTATGAAATCGCCTAAAAAATTTCCCAAATTTCATTTAATGATTTATTAGATGAAAATAAACATTGTACTAAATTTATGACCTATTGAAGCCACATGGATGACTTCATCCCTTTTATAGTATTTAATTTTAATGAAAAGTGAAATATGTCATACTTATAATTTAATAACAATAATTTTTTTAATGTAGGGTAATTTAGAATATATATTCCACTATAAATAGTATTTGGATCTATAAAATATATATCTTCATATGAGAAATTTATTTTAAATTATTAAGAACGAAATAATTACCTCAAAGAATCACATAATAATGATGCAATAATTGATTAATTAATGGATATATCGAATAAATGATATTAAATTTATTAAATGAAATATATGTTGAGATAATTAATATCATAAAATAATTTTATTGATGAAATTGACATGTTACTGATGTGTTAGATGTATGTATTATAATATATATTATTTTTATGATATTTCTAAAATGTCATGCAATGAATTGTTTCAAATTTGAAAGTATAATTTTTTAAAAATTAATAATTATTTATTAAATGATATAAAAATTCTAAAATTCTAAAAATCGTCCAAATGATTGGGATAAGGCTAAAAATGTCATAAATGACCCATTTATGGGTTTTTTATATTTTATAGTAACTATATTAACCATTAAACTGTTATTGTACATGCAATCATGGTAAGAGTTAAAGAGGTTAATAAAGGTTAAAACTAAAAGATTAGGATTAAAAAAATAATCAAGAAGTATATAAATTTAATTGGATAAAGGTATTTAAAACAATAAAAATCCAATATTTTAAATAATTTAGTTTTGATCCATTTGGATTATAAAATTAATTTATATTAATTTAGTATTTTGGGAAATTTCAAGAGGGTGCGCCCCTCTCTTATAAAAGGGCATATCTTCTTCTAAATCCATCACACATAAAATACTATTTGGTTTATCTATTATCTTTAAAATTCCCTTCATAGAACCCCTAGTCATATTCTCAAGATATTATTGTAGGAATAATGCAATGAATCATGTTTTTTAACTTGATAAAAATAAAAATGAAATGGACATTATAGTTTACTGGAGGGAAATTTTTAAATCTGAGCATCAAAACATAATTTAGAGTGTTTTAAGACCTTTATTACTTGTTTTATAGATTTTTATAATGGAATAAAGGGTCTCTTGTGTGTTTTTTAGTGTTCTTAAAATTATGGGGTCTTGAAATCAATGTTTTAGAGGGTCTGATAGAGGTGAACTATCTTTCTAAAACTGTGAGTCCCTTAGAAGAAAACTGTGCAGCTTATTTCAGAGGATTATAACACCCCACATGGGTTTCACATGGTTTACCAAAACCATATTCTTATTATTCACATTTAATTTTAGATATATATCACCCTCGAAAATTCATCTTATGGTTAGTGCATTATTTGGATAACCATACAATTTTTTTTTTTGAAATTAAATTAATTAAATTAATTAAACTAAAATTAAATTGAATGTTAATTTAATGAAATTGAATTGAAAAATAAAAAAATGATAAATTTGTTAAAAATAGTAATAATTGTAATAATAATTTTTTTATTATTGATTTAGTTTTATGAAAAAAATATAAGGGGTGTCTCCCCCCTCCAAATTATTGTGACCCCCCGGATCCCATGGTTGCCTGAAACTACCCTCCTATGGATCCTATCATCAAATGATTTACATTGGGTTTCCATTAGATTCATCTTTGCCTCTTTAATCTATGGCCTCCAGTTACCCCTCCATCCTTTTCTCTAGTGTATTTTTTCTTCCCCGTCACCCTATCTAGTTCTGATGAACACTAAGGTTAAGGGTAATCTTAATTTTTGTTTCCATCAGTTTTTAGGGAGTTTAGTGAATCTCTCGGGACTCCTTCATCTGTTTCTCAGCATTCTCCACATAAATTGAAGTGGTTCAGAGCGATTTGGTCCACCCATCCTCATTTTCGTGTAGACTTTCTTTCATTTTCCTTTTTTTTCTCAATTATAATAGTTTTTTGTAGTTTATTAATTCCAAGTAATGTTCCAAAACTGTGTTTCACATTTCCATGGTAGTTGGGAGTCTCTAAAGTCAAAGGTGACTTACTGTGTATTCTTAGGTCAACATATATATTTTTTAGTTCCCCCATTATATGTATATTCACCTTTGTAAGAGAATATATATATATATATATATATATTTGTGGGTGTGTGTGTGTGTGTCTATATATATATTGGTCTAGGGGCTCCTATGTATATATATGAATAATGATCACGGGTGTTAGTGGAAATGGTTATATGAATATATGAGTATGTATGCATGTTTCCCCTTATACATATTAATGGCCATGAGAATATGTACTTTGGGGCTAGGTTTCCTTATATATATATATGTGAAGGTGGCTATTCTAGGAGGTGGGAAAGAGTAGCGTATTGTGGTTTCCTATGAAAAGATCAAGTGTTAATGTGTTGGTCTTAGTTCTCTTCCCTTTGTGGTAGTATCCCTTTCCATCATACCTTAAATTTAAGAATTCATTAATTAATTGATTTTTGAAACTTCCTTATGAATTAATTAGTAATAATTTTTTTTTAAAATATTTTTTAAAAAGATTTTAGATTTCCTGTTGAAATAATTTTTAATATTCTAAATTAATTGTTTGAGAAAAAATGTCATGTTATTTAATAAAACCCGTATGTTGAGGTGCAATAGCTTCTAAACTAAAAAATTTCAGTTAGGTTTCAAATAATGATTCATGTAAGTGATTTAAATGTTGCATCCTTATACATGGACTCTTAGGTATTCTTATATGGGGTGTCCCTCTATTTATATTGATTGATATTGAGAAAAGAATCATTCGATGTTCTTGGATTATCTTATTAATTGACAGACCCGTCCCACTCCAAACTAAATGATCAGGGACCCAATATCCTCCAAAGGGATTTTCATGTCTTCAAATGGATTTTTCCATGTAGGAATAATCATTATTAACTATGGTACCTTCTATGTTATCTATGTAACTAGATAAATGAATTTCCATGACATGTTTAATTATATGGAATGGATTGAATTGAGTATTTATACATGTTGGATTTTCCTTCCATGAATGAATTGAATTAAAAATTTAAAGGATGGAAAGTCCATTATGTTTATTTATATTTTATTAAATGATTCATATGAAGTGTAATGATTTATTTGGAATTTAACATGGTAGTGACATAAATATGTGGTTATGAATTATGTAATATTCTATAAATGATGATTCCTCTAATGTATATGTGTGATATATAAAAGGAATGGATGGGTGGTAAATCAACATGCTATTTATAATTAAAATACACCCTTATAGAGGTTTTGTATGACGGTAAGGTTTTTATAGAGCATGAAAACTCATGCTTCCTTACATCTGGTGTAGATCTTGGAGACATGCACCAATTATACTAATGGAACGATGGAAAGGGTTATTTAGAGCATGGAAACTCACACCCCTTATATTGGTTGTAGAGAGTGGAGACTCGCATAAGTGATACTTATGATATGATGGTAAAGGTCCTATAGAGAATAGATACACACACTCACATACATCATGTGTAGATCATGACGACTTTCAATAATGATACTTGTGACGTGATGTTTTGGATTCAACAGAGAAAGGTAAATCATGCTCTATTACATGTGGCGTTGAGCATGGTAACTCACACCCGTGATATTATATGGTAAATGAGCATTACACACAAAATATGATGATTAGATTGGTTCCATAGAGGGATCACACTCTATTCCATGTGACAGGCATGACTTCCCCCACTCTTTTAATATGTAGGTCATGTATCATATTTCAAGAGATTATTAGCTCATAGTCTAGTCAGGGAATGTTTGAGTTATGCTCCGACCAATCCCACACTAGTATACATGTATATGGACATTAAGTATTTGCACACAAATATTTAATATAGGTGGATGAAATATATAATTTAACTATATATATATAATTAATACTATATATATAGAAATTTATCTAACACTTGTTATGGCTATGAGACAAAGACAGTATAACTGCCTACTGTCACTTATGAACAAGGGAGTGTTGTTTTTAATTATTTTATCACTACATGTATATTTTTATTCTTGTAATTTCTCACTACTTTAGAATACATTTCAAGTGATGGATTAGGAAAGACACCATGGGTGCCAACCTACTGAGATTATTATTTCACACACTGCTCTAGATGCCATTGCACTAGGGTTACTGATTAGACCTTACATTTACAGGAAATTGGTTGATTGATTTTTATTTTTAGAATATACCCAGAAGTTAAGAGAGGAGGACCAAGCTCAGGATTCTTGTGGATCTATTCATTGAGTAGTTTTTATTTTACTTTATCACATTTTTATTTCTTTTATGTGAAGAATCAGTTTTGATACACGAATTCTCTTATATGGGATTTTGGTTTGGTGTTTTTAGTTGATATTACATTTTTATTCAGATTCATTATTCTTTCATTATTTTTTATGCTATTTTGTCCTATTTAGTTTCTGATATACCATTGTTATTCTCTAAACATGAGGGTTTGGTCTTCCTGTTATCACTACAATATACCATCACTACTAGTAGGCAGCCTCTCGAATACGGGGATAAATTCATGATGTAATGTGACAAACTAGTCTATCCATCATCTTAGTGTTGATATGGGTTAAGATCTTACACATAACACTACAATTATTGGTATTATGGTTTTAAGTATTGATGATTTTTAAAATAAACGTTAACATTTTTAATCAAGTGTTTCGATTTTATTTCTTCTTATATTTCCTTAAAATATTCTTTAATCATGATGAAATAATAACCCAAGTATAATTAATATACCATGATGTTATTATGTTAATATCTTCACCTACATCCATAACCTCTTCCATCCAATGGGAATATAATTCATCGTTCGTGTTTTCGCTGGACTGCAACCTCTCGAACTATTGTAATTTTTTCAATATCCGCCTCTCGAGACTACTAATAATTATGAAATTAATGATAATATATGATATTAATGAAATATTTATTTTTATTTAAAGGAAATATATCATTTTTTTTACATTTCAATGAACACTAAAATGATAACGTCGTTCATGCCTACGTTGGAAATATCACATCCATATGGTGTTGTGATTCATATTTCATCACCCCATCACATGGATGATATATATATATGAATATTTAAATGATTAAAATGACTAAAATGATATTTTTATCATTATTGGAATGTAAAATGATACTTACATTAATTCAATAATGTTCATCAGAAAATTGAAATGTTACTCATGCGTATGTATAGCTTATCATATTCATGATTGTATTGAAGTTAATTATTAATATATATTTAATGGATAGATTTAAAGGTATAATTTTTTTATAAAATTGGTTATTATTTAATGAATATTATTCTAGAAAAGATGGAATAATTATCACATTAAAATATAGACATCATACCAAAGTCATTTTGGATTCATGTACTGAATATCATCCAAACGTTCGATGTTAAATTAAAAAAATAATGAAATGTCATAACAATGTAATAAGTGATATAAAAGTAATAATGAAAATGAAATAGGTTATAAAGAATATGTAGAATTAAATTATGTATATTATTTTGAAATATAAATAATTTATGTGATGATTCAGAATTAAGGTATGGGACTTCATCTCAATTTCCATTCATTAAGAAATATTTTGATGGTATACAATTATCTTGTTTTATGAGGTGTATATATATCCTCGTTGAAATATAATATCATGATTTTTTTCCTTAGTTTATTTAATGTTTTTATAAATTTCATTCATTCAAGGAAATTATAATTAATATATTTGAATATAGTATGGGACACCTTGATTTAAAAATATCTGTTTGAAAGTTTAATGATAAAATTTAAAAATATCTTAGTCATGTGAGTATTCATGATAAAAAAAATTATAAAGAAAAATTTATGTCTATTTTTAATTTAATTAAATGGTTCGCAAAATTAATATTTTAAACATGTTATTTATGGTACTTTTAGAAAAATGACAAAAATAATGTTATATTTTTAATGTACACATCGACAAAAACTTTTTTACCACCATGAGTATAATTTAAAGCTTCCTTTAGAAGCTTAAATTTATTCTTATTTGAAAAAAATTATTCCCTTAATTTTTCTTTTTTTTATATTGAAAATTTTTCTTTTAATGAAAATGGTATTTCAATATGAAATTGTGTTTTATATGGGATTAAATGATTTTTTTAAACATTTTTAGGATTAAAGTGTTTCATTAATGACATTTTTCTAGAGATTTATGTGAAATGGGTGATATCGATATAGTTTATACATGGGGTGGCCCAGATATGACTGGGTAATCCCATTACAGCATAACATGGGGTGGCCAAGAAAGCACCATGTAAGCTAATTAGATCATAATGTGGGTTCACCCAGATAGAGGAAGAGTGTCCCACTATAACATAACATGGGGTATCCCAGATAGTGTTGGGTAATCTTGAATAAGCTTAATTAGAATTCATCCATATCGTTATTCCTATAAAAATGGATTTAAAGGGGTTTGAAATGATTTTATATTTATGATTTTCTATGCTCCCTAAATTAATTTTAACAGATTTCAATGTGTTTTAATGATTTTCTATCGATTTTTTTATCTTTTGAAAATTTTTTATTTCATTTTCTCAAAGAACATTGATTATAAAGGTAAATGTTACTTGATTTTAAGGTTTTTAATAACCTAACAATTTCCTTTATTTTTATATCCCTTTCTAACATTTTATTCTCATCCCAATTTTTAAAATTCCTTTCATAGTGTTTATAGGGTTATAATGATATGGATTAATTAAGTGGATAATTGTGATTATTCTTTCAGAAAGGGAAATAATTTTTTATTTCAGCGAGTTTTATATTCAGAAAAAATGGATACTTAGTGTATGTTTCAACTTGTAATATTTGGTTTACATTATAAGAGTTTAAACTAATTCCTTAAAACTATAAAATAAAAATATTTTTAAATATTAATTCAACTTCAAAAACAGTAGAATGTGTAATATTTATGTAGGGTGCTTAAAATTAGTGTTCTTTATATTTTCCATTTTTACTATCCCTCATCTCATTCTTACTCTTAGGTATTCACCATGGGAAGGGGAACTTTTCCATTAGTTCATATTTGGATTTTTATGAAATTCAATAGATTTGAGGTGTAATTTGATTTTTTCTAATTCTTATGATTCTCAACCATAAATCATAATTTATACTAGTGTAGTTTAATTACATTCTAGATAAATTGGGAAGATAATAGCCTGATCTTAACTTTAAATTTTAATATTAGTATTTAGATGTCCTAGATGAATCTGGTCGATTCAACAAGGTATGCTTGAATATGTGTACCTAGATGCATTCTAAAAGTAAATATTTTTTAGTCATTATAGGTGTAAAATAAGTGAATATTTTATATAATGTTATATATGTTTAGACCAAATATTATATGAATATTTTTCATAAAATAATTCCCTGTGAAAATTATCCCAAAGGGAAAAAATAATCAAGTTATGGTCCATTTAAACGAGGTCAAAAGACCTTTTCATAACTATTTATGGTTTATCCATCATAATAATAATAATCTATAGGTTTTAATATTCCTAGTAATGAATTTATGATTCACTTAAAAATAATCTATGAAGTCATATTTATTCTCTAAATAATTAATTAATTTCCAAAATCATACTTTTTATTACCTGATTAGTAAAATCCATCTTATCATTTAGTGCCTATAATATATGACTTTTTAGAAAATCATAACGATATTTCCTTATGAAGAACCAAATATCATTTAATGACCATATGGGATTCATTTATTATGTGTGATTAAGAATGATTGAAATTGATAGAGAAGAGAAACAAAAAATAAAATGTAATTTTAGAATGCAAAAAATGAGATAAATCGAAATGAGAAAAATGTTCAGGATGAAATAATACAGATCAAAGGAATGCTTAGATTTAATATGATTTAGATACATATGGATACCATGTTCAATGAATGATAATCACTCTACACACATGTATTATTTAAACTCAAACCATGAACATGTCATTCATGATTTTGTCTAGAGAGTATATATTTGAAGAAAAACTAGAATACTAAACAATGAATTGTAGCTAGAGAAACATAAGATATCTTGCAGATACTTGTAAAACATACCACTATTTGGTAGAACTTAATAAATGCATCCTCTTATTTTGAAAACCTATTATGGATCCATAATCCCACATAAGATGTGAAACTCGGAAAGGTATCCACGAAAAATGCTTATGATTGATTAACAACATGTCTTTAAGTGGACAAAAATTGGTTAGATAGAAGATGCGACTAATTTCATTAATCTATTGAATAAACTCATTAAACTAGCTAGGGATCAAAACTAACATGCGAGTGTATAATCATAGAGAAGGAAAAATAATTTGATGAGCTGACGAGACATCCTAAAAGGGTGATGTATTCATCATATATGAATGTGTGGTAAAATGACCACATTGAACAAAAGATGGTCATTTGGAAAGGCTAAATGGATTGATCAAATGATGCAGCAATGTTTGACAATCAGGATTCAAATATAAGTACTTGAAATCAATAGATATGAATAAACCCCTTGATGAATCACTGAGGTGGCTTTAAAAATGAAGTAATCCTAGTGAAATAGTGGCTAATAGAGAAGTCATAAAATAATCAACCACACACAATAACTATCCAAATAGGTCTAATAAATTCTAAGTATAAAAATAATGTACAAAATATTATTTAAAATTAAAACTATGTAAATTTATAAATACAAGTACAATTTCATGTAGTAATTAAAATTTCAGGTTCCCTATGGAAGCATATTAACTATTAGATGGATCGACATGGATAGTGGATCCATTGGTTTTCTCTAACATCTAGACACAAAATAAACTCAAATGGTTGTTGCTTCATTAGAATCATGATTAGGGGTGGGTCAATTCACAACCATGACTCTAATACTATCATTAACTTTATTGAATCTGTCAGTCATGTATCATCTCAAATAACTGATGATAATTACCTATTTATCTATATAATAATATACTATATGGAATAAGTCTCTATCTCTCTAATATATAAGTTTATCTTATTGTTATTATCTAGAGAATTAAATTCTTTCTTACCATCCCCTATTCCATAAAATATATTATTTTATTCTTAGTCTCCCTTTTTCTTAATAATATCACTATTCCTCACACATTTAGCAGAGGAAAAATCTCATTAATTCCATTAAAACCATTATAATTATATTGGAAGTGACAATTCATTTAATTGTGATTTTCTATATCTCATTATCTTCAAAAAAATGTCTCAAGGAAGATTTACACATCCTTTATTTCATTTTTACCACCAGATCCTTCTGTTTTTATTGTTATCCCTAATAAATAATATTTTATAAGTAAAAAGTCCTAACAATGAAGGGTTTGATGAATTTAGTTGGTTGATAGTTATATGGGAGGTAATCATTGGTTTTAATGTTAATATATCTCAATATTGGGATCTTAATTTTAATTTCATTATTTATGTATATTTTTTCATTTATTTGATAATCAATGGGGTAACTAATTTTAAGTATATCATATGAATCACTTATAATATTCATATACATGTTCTTATTGTTATAATCTCGTAAAAAATATAGTTTATGGTCATGAAAATACTAGATGATAAAATAACCTTGCCTAAAATATTAATGATTACTCTAAAAATTATTATTAACTATAATTTACAAATATTTTTCATTTTGCAAAAAAATATCCCTAATAGAGAATAATTCCGTGTCACAAGAATCTAGAATCTAGATATATGAGAGTGTGTATAAGGATTAATAATGATCTATGTTTGGTCTTTATTATCTCACTATAATTCATTTTAATTTTTCTAAATATTTCATTAAAAAATAATATGGGGATTCTTCCCCAAAAATTTCACCTTTTAATCAAGGTTTTGTACCACCTACAACCTCTATAAACTCAATATAGAGTTATGTAAGTTGTGTTTTATGTTGTATAAAAATATATTCAACACCTATATGAATAATATACCACTTGAAAAATGATTATAGTTATTTTAGTATTTAATTAATTTCTCAAAAAATGAGAAACCATAATGTCACACATATTCGAATAATTAGTATTGAAAAATAATTGGGAAAAATATTGCTTTAAATTTTCTACGAGTGTCAACTTATCAAATATATCAACTGGGAAATGTATTCATTTTATATTCTCTAATTCATATGAGTTATCATATTATATCCTAATTTTTTTTAATTTCAATTTTTTTATTTAATTAAAGATATAATATTTAAACAATATTTTTTACACACAAGTATTTCCCCCAAAACATGGATAACTTACTAAAAATATGATATAGGTCGCATTATATGGTGTTTATTTCTCCCTCTATTGTTAAATATTGGATACTAATGCCCGATGCTAAATAATAATCTAAATGAAATGGATTTTCCAAAATGAAAAATCCATTTCTCATCTGAAATATTTTTCAAATATAAAGTAGGGGTTCTAATATAATACATAAACAAAAACGAACCAGCTCAAATAAAATTTATTCACTCAAATACCCTTAATATATAAAATTAATATTCTACCCAATTAATCATAGAGGGAATATATAAATTAATGAAAATATAAAATAACCCCATTAACTACATGATATTTCATTTAATAAATTGAAAATGAATGAAAACGCACATGTCATGCATAATACATCAAATTAAATAAAATGTTTTCATTATAAATGTGTCCAAATGTGTGAATAAATATATATAAAATGATATGATAGCAATAAAAATATAAATAGGATACAATATATACTATATTATAAGACCTGAAAATACTCAATTGGGTATATATAAGCCACCAATATAATACCCTCCTCCACGTCTACACTTTTGTAATTACAGTACATTATATATAAAAAGTCAAAATTTACATTACCCATGTTATAAAAAAAATAATGTTTAGAATAAAATGAATGGTATATATATATATGGGTGAGAAAAAAACTCAATATGTGTTTTATTTTATGTATTCTATAGAATTACACATATTTGAAATAAAAATAATTTTTCCTAGTGTTATAAATCTAGACACCCATACCATATGTTATAATTAAATAAGAAGTAAATTACAAAATTTTGAAACACTATAATATATACTAATGAAAAAATAGTATATTATAAAAATAAATCATTCATAAAAATAATTACACCCATGAAATCACATCAAACTAAAAAATATCAGTATATCATAACATAAATTATTGAAAAAAGGATCATAAGATAAGAATACTACAAAATGTAAACCATGGCGATTAAAATAAAACATCTCACATGAATTGGGTCCTCAATTTACATTGTATATATTAACACCCTCAATAAATACACAGAATCTAATAAACCTTAAACATGAGTATAATCCCTCCATTCAATCATGGAATACACCAACCACATTTAATGACAAACCATCTCTTAGTTATTCTCTAAATTATATAGAAAATTAATTTGTAAAATTGGAACTCTTAACATGTTGAAAAAAATTCCATTATGTTTTTTATTATAAAAAATAATAACCATCCATTTTTAGAAAACTATATCTACAGAGTTTCAAAAATTTGAATTTTGGAGTTTTTCATCATCAAAATATATTTATTAATTTTACTCCAACGGGTAAAATATTAGTTTTATTCTAGTAAATGACCCTATTTTTTTAATGGTAACATTGATCTTATAATGTGGAATCTACCATGGGAATACATAAATGAAATAAGATTTCTTATTTTATAATATTGGTGTTTTGGTTGACAAAAAACTATCATATAAACCATTAGACAAGGAAAAATGATTATAAATTGAAACATAATCTTAAATTATGAAACTATTTGTTTAGAATATCTTCTGGTATTCTTTTATATTAAATAACAATATATATATTTAAAAATATTGTTATTTCACCTTAAACCGCCATTTTAATACATCAAATGAGATAACGGATCAAAGCTGTTCTGATGATAGAGATGTAATACCCTCTGAGGCAAGATCATAAAAAACTCCTTAATTTTATTTTTAATTTTTTATTTATCCAGTAAAATATTAGTACATGTTTATGAAAATATTTTCAGTCCTTTAATTAGAATAAATTAAAATTTATAAGTAATTTTTTATGAAGATTGTGACTATTCATGTTCTCAGGCCATGCAAGTGATATCCTTTCTAGTCAAAACATTGATGTATTTTATCCCCCTTCTATGGAAATTTAATATCCATGATCAATAATTGTGAAGAATTTCCACCACCCTTAAGGGACTAACAGTAGATGATAAAAATTGTTGGGTTTGAACTCATCATGGAAGAGGTATTATTTATTGGAAATTGACATCAAATTCATCTATGAACGTTGGATTGATGGGTTCAGTTGTTTATAAGTTATTTAAGGAGTTTAAAATATGTTTTTAGAGACATTGTGAAGTTATCTGAGTTCATTGTAGTTAATAGATCATATTATAGAGGAAGAATAATTTTGAATTAGTTATACTTGTGTTCATATATAATTAGAGGTAGAAATGTACTTGAAATATATTTATGAAACAGATCATTTATTCAATGATATCAAACATCTACCATATTATACAAAATATTTACAATAAATTAAAGGGATTATCACACTATGGTAGGTATGATATATATGTTCTAATCAATGAATTATTATGGGTATTAAAATGATTCCACACATCTATCAAAGGGATTATAAGATATTCAAGAACATAAGAATTTTTATTTATGAGTTTCCAAAAGAGAAATATGATTCTTTAATAAATATATAATATTTAATATAATTTTTCTATGTTTTATCATTACGATATAATGGATATAATAGAATCATCCATTTGTTAAGTGAATTCTTCATAATTAAATGTTTGTTTTAAATGAGATTGTATTATCATAGTTGTACCACTAAGGACCCTAAGAGGAGAGGTGAACAAGGGTGACTTGAAATTTAATTTTTCCCTTAAAAAAACGTCTCATCTAAAAACATTTGAGAATACAATTTTAATTTAATTTTTAAGAAAAAATACGTATAAAATAATAAATAACATACCCAGATTTTTTTACATTGTTATCCAATAAAATGATACATCCATGGAGAACATATTAACGATGTATTGATATTCCAATAATAATTACTATAATAGTGTGTGATTAAAAACATTCAAATGATCATAATTTTCATCCAATATACACAAATTTTTACAATCTTCCACATAGTACCTACAAAATGGATATAAAAATAGGATTTACAAGAAATTTTATTATATAAGATTTCAAACAATGAATAGGACACCCGATATATTGGTTATTCTCTATGATTTTATTTTTTTATTATATATCTTTAATTTATGGAATATAAAACCATTTCATTCAACAATGATCTGAATTGGTATTCATTTTTACTCACATCACTTAACTAATATACATATTCAATGAAATTTTATTCTCTTTGTACATAAATTTTCTGTCCTTTTATTCACTATATATTTTTCATTTCTCACATAGAAGATCATCTCAAAAAAATATATATTATAATTTTGGAATTCTAAATTCCAAAAAAAAAACATTAACACTATTTAATTTCTATAGATCCATCAGATTTTTCTTAGAATACCTACACCTTTATAAATAAAAAATGCAGTTTTGGTATTATAAAATAACAACCAATCCATTATTTTTCTGACATGTTATCAACATAGTTGAAATCCAATATAAAATAGTACATTGTTATATGTCTTACATCATTATAAAATAAAATAATGGTTTCATTTTAACATTTATAAACTACTAATTTTTTCGTGGGGAGACATATTTTTACATCTAATGAGGGTTTATTTAAATATTTATTGAAATATGAATCTTTATTATCAAGATGCTTAATAATTATTCAAGGTGTTATTGATTTTAAGCTAGAATCATGTTAATATACTAATGTTCATTCATGGTGTGAATTTTTGTATTAGGACATTGATCTATCAATTAAAAATTGACTAAAAATGATTAGATTTATTCTCGTTGCATCATTTGATTCGCAATATGGAATTTTTGTAGAAAGAACTACGGAATAAAACTTTATGTTATTTATGTTGTGACCAATTATTTATGATTGTGAATAAATACTATATACAACCCATTCGAATCATAGAAATATTTTTTTCATTTCTCCAAACCCCAATACCAATTGCAGTGCCACATATGATGTCATATACCAACATCTATAATTTCTATAATTCTAAAAATATTTCACTAGACTACTTTTAAAGTCATCAAGTTTCATTATGTGTATTAAGGATCACGATACATAAAAAATAATAATAAATCATTAGTTTGAAATAACATAGAACCAAAATAACTTTAGTTATAAAAATAACAATATATTGATTTTTATTTCAACCATATTATAAGTAATCATGACAATATTAGAGTCAACTAAAATATAAC
This sequence comes from Viscum album, assembly GCA_963277665.1. NCBI lineage: Eukaryota > Viridiplantae > Streptophyta > Magnoliopsida > Santalales > Viscaceae > Viscum > Viscum album. The sequence goes on along the minus strand of OY728160.1, from coordinate 80,329,151 downwards.
ATAATCTAACCCAATATTGATATGGTTGATCAAATTTTAGTTGTTACTTCATCTATCACATTTGTATACACTTTATGTGTATTATTTATTTATTTTAATTCATATTTATTATTATCCTTTATTGATTTTCTGATCCTTGGATAACAAAATTCAAAAGTCTGTATCACATCTATTAAAACTGTAATATTAAAGTCAATAATGATTCTATAGATCTTAGTATAATATAATAGAATTAAATTAATCCCTAAACCCTCATGAGGCAATTCAAAATGATGAAAAAGTGGAATAATCAAAAGAAAAAATGTTGTCCCTTAAAAAATAAATCATTCACTTCTTCTAAGTCCTCATGGATAGTATCTCCCCATACCATCATGATTCCAATTAGATATGTAACATTCATAATAAAAAAATAACTAAATATATCATTAATATCTCTAAGGGGAGGTTAATTTCAAACCTCCATAGATTTAGGTTATTAGGTAAACAAGAATATGCCAATTCTTTTCGAACACATGATATTTTAAGGGTTTAGGAAGAAATATTCATTGTGATATCGACATCTAAAAAATTATAGTGTCACATATTCTTTATCCAACTTCTATTTTATATAATGTTTCTGGATCTCATTGTTATTCATTCAATAATTTTGTATAATATTTTTAGACCATTCAATACCAAAATTTGTATCACATGTAATTATCATTGGTTATTCCACCATTTCAAAAATGTCTTCTAGCTACAACATAATCTATATAATGTATGGAGAACCATTGGTGAAATATATATATTATTTGTCTTCTATAGTTAATAATTCACATTTTTATTTGTTTCATAACCATTAAACACAATTATTTACATTGTAAAACGTTCCACCAGTTTTGGATCTTTAATGGATGACATCACAATGCAAATCTACATTTTAATAGGTAAAAAATTTTCTATTAGAACCAAATAAGCATGCAAAAAAACTAAATGTTACAGGTATATTTATCATAATTCATGTTACTTTTTTAAGGTTCTCTTTTTCTAGAAAACCGTATAATCTGTAACTCTAGTTATACATATTTAGTGGTAACTTTATTACATTTGTATAATATACAACATATCACATCCTAAAGGACCAAATAGTTTAGTCGTATTTATAAACCAGATATATACATGATTCTCATTTCTTGAACTGTAACTATCAAATAAAAATCATAATAAACATTCGATTTTCCTTGATATTACTCATAATATCAATCATCATATCATGGTTAAAGGAATAATATAATGGGTAATAGAAACTAAATTCATAATAGAGGATACTCAATAGTCTATACCATCATAATCAAGTCCTACAACCACGATAAGATGAGTCTTACCATCAAGGAGTATTCATCAAGGCATTGTAATTTTTTAAGGGCCTATAAAGAAGCAAAATATCATTTCATCAAGTCCTCTTAATAAGGGCATTAACATTGTACGAGATGAAATACATAAAAAACAGAACTATTATGACATGATCTTATCCCATCAACGTATAAATCAATAAAATATGTTTTTTTCAAGATACCAATCGATAAATCATGGTGATTTATAATTTCACACTCCTACCCACTCTTATATTTTCAATTCACTCCTTATAATTAGATTCAACAATAAAATTTAGTCTCAAATTTCAATATAACAAATATTAATATATATTGAATCAATAATAAATAACATCAATACATTATCATCATAAGATGTACATATAATTAATATGGATTGTATAATTTCCACACATCCCCATTGGATCATATTTTAAAATGGTTTTTTGTCCTATGTAAATTAAAATACTATAAAAAAGGACAATTAAAACATTCAAGAGAAAAATAATTTTTTTACAAAGAAATTAACATTTTAAAACAAAAATTATCTATAAAATTATGAAAACTATTTTCCTTAAAATGGAACATGAAAAAATTAAATGAAATATTAAATTTATTGATATTTCTTGATGTTGGAAAATTCTGTTCATTTTATGTATCTTAAAATAATTATTACCTTCAAATTTTTGATAAAAAATAAAAAATAACCCATTCAGAAAAAGGAAGAACATTCATTTTAAACAATTTTTCTAAAAAATTAAAAAATGTGTAAAAATTATTGAATAAATAATTTCAAATTAATAATAACTTTTTTAATACATTTCTGAGAATATATAGACTCGGAAGAAAAATTATTTTTGATAGAAGAGATAAATAATACTAGTTTCCATCAAAAAAATTCTCTCAGTATTTTTAGTTCAAAAAAAGTGTAAAAAAAATAAAAACATATAATATCAATAAATAACATTAGTATAATAAAATATATGTGGCTTCTGATAGATATATCAAATAATTCCTCTAGTGCATAAAAATACATATACAATCCAAAATAATGATGAGACTGTGAAATAAAACATTATCTTAGGTTCAAATTCCTTAATTTTTGATTTTTAACTCCTTTATATTACATTTATATTTATATGAATACATACCAATAAAACATATATATATATATATATCCATAATATCATATATGATTCACTTATAACTTTTCATCACCCCATTTATTAGATATATTTAATTATAATCAGTGATTCATGTGTTAAATGCTTCATTTTTCTTGAGAATTTTGTTTCTGTTGTTCTGTTAGTTACACATTTATTATGGATAAATAATATAAAAAAAATTAATTATATATAAATCATATATATTAACTATATATATATATATATATATATCAATTTATATCCATCTATAAAAAATTAGAGCCAAAAAACTGAATTACACCGTTTAGGGGATGACAAGACATATTTACGCCTCAACAATGTTTTCACTTTTTGACTGATTGGATGAAATAATGGTCAATAATAATTCAAATTTTCAAAATCATAATTATGTAAAATATGTGATATATATTAATTAAATCTATTTTTATTACCATCTATGTGAATCGTAAATGAAAAATGAATCATATTTCTTCATGGAGGTAGTGTTCTACACATACGAACAAGTGACATTATCATTTTCCAACGAATTGATTTGTATGATAAAATATATTTTATTATAATTTATTTAATATTTTTATTCAAAAAATATTTCTAATATCGCTTATTTACCTAATTTTGATAATTAAATTAATGTTCTTATGAAAAATTAATTACACCACTACATGGTGACAATAAGCCATGCGCACAGATGAGTTGTGTCTCCATTTTTCATAAGATTTAAAAGACATGGAAAATTGTAATTCCATGTAAATAATATCATATAAATATATTTTTTATAATTTTTCTAGTATTTTAAAAACATAATATTAGGAATTATAAGAAGAAGTATACATGTAAGATTCATAAAAGATTATTACCTCTTCTTGTGTATATTTCATATAGATATCTTATTAAGGGACCTAGATATGATCATATGTGAAGAAAAAAAACTCAATATTATATAAGGATGTAAATAAGTTTATTAGGTAGGTTTAGGTTGACTTATATTTTTCAATGTTTTCGGAATAATATAGATAATGGGTTACCTTTTAATAATTAATGGAGGGGATTTTTTTTAAAGTATTAAATTGATATAAGTTATATTTAAAGCCCAAATAGATGCAAATTGACTTAATTAGAAGAAAACGTGAGTATAGTTATAAATAATATAATATAGTAATAGCTATATAATTATTATTTATATTTTCAAACTTATAGTTTAGTTTTAACCCCCATTATTCCTCTTTACAAAAACCACAATATTATAATTTTCTCACCATTAAGGGTAAATAATGATAATATAAAAGGAAAAAGGCCCACAAATATAACTAATATCAATTTTGACACTCTTTATTAAATTTGATATTAAATAGCACAAGACAAAGATAGAATATGAATAAAATACATTAAAACATTACTAATATTTCATATTTCTCTATATAATTCCTGGAAAATAGTAATTTATAAAATTTTTAATACATTTCATATTTTTAAATTCAATTATTTTATTTATATACTAATTGAATAATTACAGTGCCCGAATTATGTAAGCATTGAAGGTAATTATTCAATAAATAAAAATTTAAAAATTACAATAAGAAAAAATTAAATAAAATTTAAATCCAAAATTAATATTATTTTATCTTCATTGAAAAATATTAGAGGTGTTTAAATCATGAGTGATAGTTTTTCTTTTCTTAATGTATTATAGAAGTAATAATTTAAGAAATATGGAAAGAAGTGTCCATATATAAGTTACATGGATGGATATTCAAAAAATAAACAAATAAAATCAAATTAATTCAAGTTTTACTAACATTTTAATGTCTTTTCATATTAGTTTCAATCATTAATTTTATAAATTTCCCACTATAGAGGTGATAAATTTTACTACTGTTACTATTAATAATTAAAAAAAATAAAATGGAACCAATTAATAAATTGTATACCAATGATTGAAAATATGGAATAAATTTTATCAAATTCGAATTCTAATAGAGGGTATAATTTAGTTTCTGATAAAAACACAAAACACAATGATAAATTTTTTTTAAAAAATTTCCATTTAGTATTTAAATTTTGTTATACCAAATTCAATAGTAAATTGATAGTAATGAATATAATTGGATTTTTAAAAATATAATATAGTTTATTCTACTTTTAATTATTTTTCCCCAAAATGGAAATTTGAAAATACATGAATAAAAGAAATACTTTTCATTAACAATATATATTTTTCACTATTCACTATAAAATCAATATTTTTGGATAAATACCAAAATTTCAACATTTATTAATTTTCATTTTAGGATTTCAAAACTTTTTTTTCATTTTATAAAATAATAATTTTCATATTATATGATATTAACTATATTATCCATGCTCAAAATGAATATTCTTTGTGGAAAATAATTTTTTTATTCATAAAATGACTCTATAGAAAATTAAGTAGTTATTTTTTATAAATCAATAAATATTTAATAAATTATATAAATACATTATAGATATCTTTCATAATAAATTTATTCCTATTCATAACTCGAATTTTAAAGACTAGGTTTTAATGGAAATGTTTAAATAATATTTTAATAGTGTATCACGGTTCTTTTTAACTCAGTGTTGCATAAAATACATGTTATCAACGTAATTTGTATTACTTAAAGAGGAATGTATTCCAAAATCTCAAGTGTTACATTATATATCCTTAAATATATTATTCATAAATATTTTATCTCTGTTATATAATTTTATGTATTTAAAAGTTCTATTTTTTAAAACCCACATTGAATAAAGCGATAATTAACGTTAGACTAAAAATGAAATTTATAAAACCTAATGGTAACCTAAACTACAAAATATTAACTTTCATAAATATATTAATCATCTGTGGGATGTTAAAATATAGAAATAGAATAGGAAACTACAATTAAAAGACTAAAATATATTTATAGATAAAAAGGTGCAAATAATGTTAACCACCACAATACCTGGAATTATTTAGGAGAAACAATGACCATAAATTTATCATAAATGAAGGTAAAGGGGTAAAATGTTTATTTAAATATCCTTCTATTAATTATGAAGAATTTTATAATAATTATGATATAGAAAATTATAAAATTGACTTACCTAATTTCATTCCAGTTCGAATAAAAAATTGTATCTTTCAGTTGTTATTCGATGAAATTCTACGCCATCTCTTACCCTATGAATAATCAAGATGATTTTTTTCTTTATAGAAGAACATAATTTAACATTTAATTGTTCATAATATATATAAAATAATGGAATTTCATTCCTCCGATCTCAAGATATCTTCCAAAACTAAAATATATGGATCAAGCTATCCAATAATACATTAATCTATAAAACATAAACAATAACCCACAATGTTAAAAATATTCAATATCATAGATATTAGACCAAAAGACTCCTATAATATATTTTTGACTATATGTTATGGGATATGGAATGGAAATATTAATTCTATTCCCCCAAAGCATTCTCAAAAAATGAATAATGACAATCTTCTAAATAAGAAAAGGACGGACCAACGTTCTGTTGAGACTTTCATAATGCAACAACCCCCTTCTTCTGCGGGGTTTCACTGATCCCAAAGTTTCTAAATAATGGATCAGTACCATTGAAAATATTTTTTTTTCATGAGTGTTTAAAATAGTTAAAGAACATTTTTTCTATTTATCATTTTGATAGTGAAGAATGTCTTCAGCAGAATCTCATCAAGAATACAAGGGAAACATGATGAAATTGACTCTCTGGGATGGGATTGGATTAAGTGTTTATTGGTCAACAATTACTTTCCTCATATCCTTAGTTGGAAAATGGGGAAGGAATGCCTTTTGATAAAGAAGATGGGGGATGAATATATTGGTGACTCTGAGGAAAATTTTACAAGATATGTGAGGTGGACTTCTAGAATTTTCGTCCATCCTAAAAGTAAATATTATAAATTATTTAGTAGAATAAAACCATTTCATCATGGGGAATTATCCACATGTGAGTTCATTAGCTATAAAACAATAATTTGATTTTATCTCAAGTTGAAAATGGATATCATAGTTACCAATAAATTTCATGCTTTTGATAAGAAATGGAAGAGGGAATTCAATGGAAACTTTGAAAACCATTGAGTGAATAAAATGAGATTTCTCCCGTGGTTGAAGTGTTGAAGGAAACATTGAGGAAATTTCTTAAAGATTCTAGTAAATTTTTTATTTGTGGGAAGAAAATTCATCAAGAAATAAATTTACAATGTGATGTTAATAAGATATTTAATTATACGAATTGAGAGAAAGCTATATAGAATTCATCACCTACACTATAGTATTTCTAATTCAAGGAGAATAGAAACTATTGTAGGAAGTTCACAAATATAATGGTTAATGATGAATATTGGTGTAGGAAACCATTTAATCCAAGGGAAAAGGGTAAATATCACTTCATTAGTGTTTCTAGATAAGGGTGAAATAATGACATGATGAAATGTACACTTAATGACTACTCTAGAATTACTGATGTCTTATTTGAGTCTGGATTTACTCATTCCATCAATTTTGAATAATTTTATAAAGGAATAAAAATTCTAGGCAAATTATTATATATATGATTAATAGTTTAAAAACCTAATTTTTATATAATTTGATCTCAAGTTTGTGATTCCTCTCTAGGTGATGATTTTGGAATTGTGCTTCCTTCAATACTTTTCATTCTTCTTCTGGTGGAATTTATGTTATCACTTGAATAGATTAAATTTATATTCATAAATCCCATATCAAATTTCATTGAAGTAATTTCAATTATGATATTACAAACCATCCAATAACAATTTATCAATGCGAAAATAATAATGAAATTTTTATGGAGATCATATCCATTGTATAAGTATCTATTCACATTCATAAGGAGTGTTTATCTTAGATAGTTAGGGACAAAATTGACATCAATGATATTTTTATTGTGTGGGAAATTTTAGATGACTTTGAATATAAAATTTATAGTCTTATATAAAATTTCATATTTGAGTATTCAATAGAACTCATAATGGGTTCCGCACAAATTTCAAAGAATCCCTATAAAATATGCCCAGTCGAGTTACAAGAAATTATAAAAAAATCTTCAAAAGAACCTTGAAAAGTGATTCTGTCAGTCAAGTGTGTCACCATAGGGTTCACCGATTCTTTTTTTCACAAATAAATATGGATAGATCTGAAACTAATTTGATTATCAATTGATGAACAAGATCAGTGTCAAGAAATATTATCATATACCTCATTGATAAACAGCTTGATCAACTGTACAAATCTCAATATATTTCCAATATTGAATGTCATTTTGTATATCATCAATTTTGTGTAAAGATAGAGGATATATCAAATATATCATTATATAAAAGGTATGGACACATGGAATATATAGTGATTCTATCATGTCTTACTAATTTCACATCTATCCACATAGATTTAATGAGTAGAATCGTCGGAGATTAACTTGATAAGTTAGTGGTAGTATTTCAAAATGATATTCTTATCAATTAAAATAGGAGTTAAGAGATGAAAATTACATTATAATTGTACTAGTGGATCTTAGGAATGATAAATTATAAATATAATTAAAAAAATGGAAAACGTTTTACTAATTATTTTATTTGTGTGCCACATAATCTCAATATATGGTATATCATTAGATTTATTAAAGATGTGGGTTATTCAATGTTTGACCATACCATCAATGGTGACTAAGATCTATAGTGTTTTGGTATTATTAGTTTATTAATGAAGTATTATGTATAATTTCTCATAACTATATAATCCAATCAGCATGTTTATTCAAAAGGAATACTAGTTCCTCATGAGAGACAAATGTGGGGATATTTTTAGGGAACTAAAGTGTATATTACTCTATAAACCTGTGATTATAGCACCTTATAGTGGAGAATGTTTTTTGAATCTATAGTGGAGTGTAAATGAAGTGATAGGGATTTGAGATTATGATGAAAGACATAGTTATAGCTTATTCCTTGTGAGTATTTATGTTTCATGATAAAAATTCCCAAATCATGAATTAGAGTTAATTTCAACAATTATTGTATTAAATATACGTAGGAATTATATTCATGGAGAAATTTTTATAAATATATAACAATAAAAAAAGTTTAAATTATATATGCACACATAAGAAGTTGTGTTACACCTCGATATTTTGTGAAACATTTTTTCATAAATAAATTTAATCATTCATAAATATTTAATTACACAAAAAACACTATTTTTGTATTGTGTTACAAGAGACAAAATGTTTCCGCTTCTGTTACAGATGATATTGATCTATAGAAAAGTATGATATATAGTTTACATAATTCTTTTTTCAAGATCATCATTAATGTACATGTCAATATTATCCAAGAGTGAATCATTTAATATTTACCAAATATATAAATTTTTTAGCGAATAGTAAAAATAATGTGTTTTGTTAATAATTTTCATTTATTATATATATATTTTTTTAAAAAAGTTATTTTATAATGGATTAAGAATTATAATTATTTATATAATATATATTAATATAAATTATGAAATTAGAAAAAAATTTGATCTTAATTTTGATATAAAAACCGTGTATACTTGTGAACATTTTGCCTTTGAAACCATTCTTTCTCATTATGTCTATGATATTGATATTCAATTAAATTCCACCAATGATGTGAATGAAATTTTTAACAATCGATTCCAAATATTTAATCACAATAATTTATATGATATAATGAGGTAAATTTATATTTTGACCATAATGAATAGAAAAAACAATAAAAAATATTTATTCTAGTTATTAAAAAATTGTTTTATAGGGTGGTTAAACTAAAAAAATAGGGACAAAAATGGATCACAAATATTATAAAACCAAACTTTGTACATATTTAGACCTTATTCCTTCTTGTTTAGATTATTTTCTATTATTTGGGACCTCTGGAAAGTGAAATATTTGGTTATACCTTTTTCTATTCCAAAATTACAAGTGTTCCACTCACCTCACTTATAAAAGGGAACCACCTTTCCTATCATCTTCACAATTCCAAGACCCATTTTTCTATCCATTAACTACCAAAATAAGAAATTTGTTTATTCTTTTCATACTATAATCATTATTTTGGTAAAAAAATCCACCTTAAGAATCATTTTGGTACAAAGTAAACGAATGTCCCCGAAGAAGAGGTAATGTCCCAAACCATGTATGTTATTTTCATTATTCATCCCACTCCTTAAATTAATAATAAATTATTTTTATGTATTATCATATATATTTTACATATAATAAGTTAATAATAATTTTATTTAATAACAAAAATCCTTATCCACATCCACCAACTAATTTATAAAATCATTATTTGTGTATATCATGGACTACTACCATGAGAACGGATGCATTTCATGTTTCTATTACAACCAATCACTCCAAGAAATAATGATGAATTGATTATTTAAGAATGATAATAATGATATTATTATTCAAATTTAATAATGATATCATGTTATTCTTCTAAATTTATATTTAGTAGGAATATGATAACATTGATCATGTGTATAACAGAATACCACCCCATTAAGCGATATGATTCATTCTTCATGTATGATTTACATGAAATGTATTAAGGATAGTATTAAATAAAAATAGGTAATATATATATATATATGAAATAAAAATTATCATTTAATATTAACATATTATTTTACTTTCTTTTTTTCATTCCATCGGGAAAATGGAAACAACGTTCATGCATATGTATAACATACCACTCCATGAATAATGCATTTAATTTTAATTATCTAAATGTTATGTATCACTTAAAATACATGAACAATAAGTATATATGATATTTATTCCATATTTATAATTATATATAAGAGGTAACTATGAAGAAATTATAAGGACATAAAATACAAAATCAAAACTTTCATGACAAAAAAAATATGTTATTACATGAAACCCGACTTTAACATGAAATTGGTAATAAAAGGGTTATAAATGGTCATATATAAATTATAAATAGTATATATATATAAATATTATTTTTAATTTTATTTATAATATAATTATATTTAATTAAAAGTATTTTGAACATGTATGAAAGAATTTGAGACTTATGGTATGTTATTTACGCCTCACTTTTATTTTCTATGAGACATAATCCATTTTAACAACATGTTTCTATTATGTGAGGAATATTCATCCAATGAATGTATATTATGATTAATATATTTAAAATAATTTTTATTTACATATCAAATTCAGATCTCTCTTTCTCAGGATTTACAGTTTAAATGTTACCTATAAAGTAAGGGATTTTTTTCTCAAATTTATTTCTTTGTGACCTATGTTATGTTATACACATATATTATTTTATTATTTTTATATAATTATCCATGAAAATGTTATAGCATTAAATTATTTCATTTAATTATACTATATCATTCATTAATCATTATTATTTCATGGATGTCATGATAAAATTTACTAAAGCAGAAAGGGGCTTTCCATACAATTTCATCGTTTATCATGATTGCTAATGATCATTCTTACAATGATGTAATATTATAATATATATTTATAGAATCTATTTATTATAGTATCTAATTTTTATTTATTTTTATTACCTTTTTTATTCATTTTCATATCTCAATATACTCATGTGTTCCATTTTTTTAACACAAAACTTTTTTATTTATCTCCTTGGTCAAAACCCATTTTAAATTCAAAATATTATTCTCTAGAAATCTTTTAATTTTTTTAAATAATTAAAATAAATTAATAAATATTTTATACCCATTTATTAATTATTAAAAATATTTTTTAGTGGAAACATTATTTCATTTTCCAATCAATGTATATATGGGATTTACTGAAAATGTGAAAGGAATAATTTGTTTGAAGGTTACATTTGAAATATACGTGGTTATTCTAAAACAAATCCAATTTAAAAAAAAAAATTATTTTAAATTGTTTTTCTAAGTGGAATGGCCATTTTACGCATGAAACCTTCGAAGTGATTTTCCTTTCAAATTTTTTTTTCATATAATATGACATCCTTTGATGTTATTTATTATTTAAGAGGGATATAATACAAGGATACCATTATTATTATTTCCTTGAATGGTTTATATTTATTATTAAAATATTTATATTATTACTAAATCTTTTATATGGATGATGTAATGATTAAATAATTAAACTATAATAAAACTTGTAACTTTTCCATAGGTTATTCTATGATCGATTTTTATATAAAACACATTTATTTTTCATGGTATATAATATGATGAATGATATATGATACAGTGGAACATAATTTGGTGGATTATTGAGGGGTGGAAATTTAATATCCCTCCAATTCATTGGGTAAATATTAATTTTTTAAGAGATCAAAGTGTACATGGTTGGTTATCCTAAGATTGATACTTTATAGTGCACGAGAGGTTATTCCATGCACAAAACAAGTGGGTACACATGAGGTTCTTCCAATATCCAAACAATTGGATACTAGGGTGGTTATCCCAATCCCAAAATAAGAGGGTATATCGGTGGTTATGACAAGACCAATGAAGGTACACGTGTTAGTATCTAAATCTTATCATGTTATTAATGTCTTCGTATATAACTGTTTCATATGATTTTGAATGAAAATATTTAATCAATAATTCCATGTCTTATGTCAATATTATCCTATCATGGCACATGTTCTTTGATTTCCTTATTATTTTTGTCTTACGACCTGCATATATTTTTTCTATGATATAAGATTTTGATCGTTGATATGTAGTTTATGGTTTTTATATTTCATGAATGTGATCTCAAAATCATATTATATTTTTAGGTTTATATATTTCCCCTTATTTACCCTTTCTGAGAATCTATTCTCACTCTTTCTTAGGTTTCCTTACCCTGGGTTATGGAGAACTGTTTTAAGAATGGAATGTATATGAATGTTAATGAATTGGAATATATTTGTGGGAACCATTGAAGATCTTGGACTAAATTTAAATGTTGTGTATCTCTTTTAAATATTCTCTCAACAATTATGATTCTGAAGAATTTTATTTTTCAATTTAATAAATACTAATAAAAATATGTTATATCAATGTATGAAAATCAAGGGGCCCCTAATTTATTTTTGAAATTAAATGTTTAGATATACTTTGGAAAATTAAATGAAAATACATTAGTGAGATCCCTAGAAATATTTCTGAGGATATTTCAAGGGATATGTCTAATTAAAATTTTTAGGATGATTCAATGTGTTGAGAAATGTCCTGGAATTTTGGTAAAGGTTTGAGCATGTGGTTTCCAAGAAATTAAATCCATATATTGATAATTCAAGTGTATGTGGATATGGAAAAAAGTAAACTATGGGTAATAAATCCAAAAATGGTGCCCTGAGATGGACTCAATCTACAGTTAATACACAACAACAGTAGTCTTTTCACATATAGTTTGAAAATATTTGTGGATTTGTTTTGGATATTATCAAACTCAATTTTAACCATTGTGAAATATATTAATAATGAAAATTAATTTCATTAGTTATTCCTATGGTGTTAAAAATTGAATGTAAGGCTTCAGGATTTAAACGTCCTTTAAATGAATTCTCATGATTACGTAGTTTTAAACTATAATAAATGTTTTACATACTCTAATTTCTTGATTAGAAAGATGATTGGATCCCAAAGTAACCATGTTTATGATGAATTAAATAAAAAATGTGATGATATTCCCCCTAAAAAACTTAATGTTTTGTGAGATATAATAAAAAATCTCATTTATTTTCTCACACAACATTCTCACACCATGAATAATGATTAATTTCCAAACAAACAAAAGTGGTAACAATTATTTGTTGAGTCCATCATGAGGAGACACACAAATTATTTCAATGGTTTCATTCACCATATAGTTTTTGGGAAATAAATTCATAAAAATGAATATATATATTTCATTATCCAGTTTCCAATACATGGAAAACTCATTTGGGATGTCTATCATTTTGAAGGAAATGTTGATCAATAGTGGGAACTAATTAATAAGAAAAGTCAAGAGGAGGTAATTATATCATTGGAATTTTATGTGTTTAATAAATTTTGTTTAGTAATTACTTCCCTAATATTCTATGAACATAGATGGAGTAGGAACTTCTCGATCACTAGAATAATGATGGGGAATGTATTGGTACCAACAAAATTGATTTTACAAGCCATTCATTGTATATTTATTTTTTAATAATTAGTTAATAACGAATAATTGGATCTATTTTTGGTGTCTTAAGACTAATATGTAAAAAGAAATTGGATATAAGAGACATTATTATCTATAAATATTTCATTCAATTTTCACTGAATTTAGAATTGGACGTAGTAGATTTGGACCATTCAAACGGTCCTTATATGAAAAGGATGATCGAGCCTCATGAGAACATGAATAAATCACATGACAGAAAAAATAACAATCACCCACCTAACAAAAATGGGGGAAGAATATCATATTTTAAATTACGAAAGGAAGAAGATAGTGTTAAGTGTGTGTGATTTTTGTACATTGAGAAATATAATTAAACAGTGATTGGAATATGAAAATCAATGTAATGAATGGAGTATGAACTCAACAGAATGAACCACCCTCAATATAAAGTTTTTAGAGAGATATGTTTGGGAATTATTTGAATCAATTCCCCAATAATTGAGAAAATGTTGATGATAAGACATATTAATATATGATGAAAAGAATAATGGGAATGATTATGTAATCCCAATAGAAGAAGTTAATCATGAAAATTTGTGAACACTTATCCACCCCTCCTTAGTTTGGATTTTCATGTTTGATTTTCTGCCCAATGAGAAACCCATTGGCCATCCTTTAGTGAAATTTAATATGATTATCTCCCTCTATGTGGAATCTAGAATTATAATATCACATTTGATAGTCTATTTTCACAAGTATGAGCCCGGTATTAAAAAAATGTTGTTATATAAGATAAGGGATTATATTAGAAATAAAGGGTGAATTGAAATATAGAAGTATATAAGGGACCATGAAAGATTAAATTAATAGTTATGGATTCAATCCTCGGTTTATAAGATTATGTTTGATATTATGTTCAATGTTAGTGACAACCCACAATAGATTTAATGTAATGGGTTTTTATTATGATTACAGATGTTTTAAGAAACATTAAATGCAATACAACCATTTAGTTTTATATATATTTTATTGAATAATTAACTGCATGTGGTTTCATTAACAATTTGTTAACATTTTAATAACGGTACAAGTAAAAATTAGGTGTTATATTTTATTGGACTCTGAGGTAATTATTTTTTGTAGTTAATCATTTTACGAAGTCATATCAATTCTATGCTATAATATAATATTTATCTTGGTATCCACTTGTAATAATATACATTACATAAGCATAAATTATATAAAACATTACAAAAATTTATTGAATCTAATTGAGACCCAATTTTTACCTTGATGTTTTTTTTCAAAGTCTCCTGAGAACTCTTTATATAGAGTTGAGTGTCAATACTTCATGTCATCCTTTAATAGATGAGAAATATGAGAGAAAAATTCATACCCTATAAGACATGATACGATCATTATCCAAGGATTTATTAGTTTTTTGGGATAAAACAACCCCCAAGTTGAGGTTTATTATGACAATAGCATTCATTCAAGAAATTAGATGACTCTTTATGAATCCCTTCATGTAAATATGTGTAGAAATATAACAAAATGGAATGTAGTTGTTATAATAAAGATATTATAACTACAACTAGTTGATGAAATCATAGAAATGGTTAGTGACATTCTAAAACTTGTAAGGGAATCAGAATGTAGACCAATATATTATTATCATTATATTTTATGTGATCTAAATAGAAAGGTTCGAAAAAATGTGTTTGTAAATATTTCATCATTTATGAAAGAAGGGAAAAATAAGCCCTAGGTATATTGTACTCTTTAAAATTATTTGACATATTAGGTCCATATATTATCACTTATTTCTTGCATCAGATCTCTCTCAACCGAATTATGTGTTTCATGTATTTCTCATAATAAATTGTATACCTAATCCATCACACATTCAAAAATCAGTAGCCATACAACTGGATCATGATCTTCCATATAAGGCAAAATAAATTAGTTGTGTGGATTGTTATAGAACGTTTTTAAAATATGCCAAACACTGGGTCAATGTTTTCTGGAAAGCTCATGTGGTTGGGGAAGCTATGTGTGAACTTGAGGATGCAATAAGGTAGATGTATCCTATGTTTTTGGTACCAGTGATACAAATTTTAAGTGAATAATTCATGTTACGGGTGGATGAAGGTAACAACTGAATATTTTATGAAAAATGTATTCCCAAATAAATATAATATGTTTTGATATATTACATTACTCAGAGTATTTATTTTAGATTGTGTTATACAAGAAACCAACTTTTAACATCCTTTACATGTATCACTGTGCTTTAAAAAATATTTATATATTATTAATATTATTATTTACCCAGAACCATTATAACCTATCTATTAATCATAGAGATATGATTAGTAATAATTACTTTTAAATATTAGGACTCATGGTTTTATGTAAATAAAACATACTAATAAAAATAAACAAAATTTTATAGAAAATTATTTAAATAGATGTATAATAAAGTTTTATTTATTAAATAAGAGGTCTTAATGTTTATGAAGGAAGTTGATACTTAATGAAGGGGATTTACATATCACTTTTATTTTTATGGGATACAAGAAATATTCACAACGTGATTATTTTATTATGTGTATATACATTCAATAAGTAAACTTTGTAATAATAATCCTTAAAATTATGTGGATTTATAGATCCATTTATGATCACCCATTCTTGGGGTTTATGGATTTAAATATACCAAAACAGTAATGATTTTTTGTCTCAAATTCTCTTATTAGTGTCCTATGTTTTGTTATGCCCCTATCTTATTATATGATGTGTATATACGACCACATTATAATTTCATGTCATGAATATACATTTTATAATCATATTATATGAATTATTTAACGTTATTCATTAATGGAGATCATTATTAATTATTACCAATGTGGTTACCATTTTATAATACAATATCCTCATTTATTAGTATTGATCATGATTATGTTTAAAATGATGAAATCATATGATATATATCTTAGGAAAATAATTAATATTATTCCCATAGGTTAATTTATATAGAATAAATTTTTTGAATTCAATTTCTTTTCTATATGTACTCTCATGTTCAAAATAACGTTTTCTATAAATTTCGCATTTATTTCACTCACTGGTCAAAATAATTTTTTTCATTAGAAACCATGTTTTCTAAAAATTATTCCAAAATTTTATTTTACACAAATGATATTAATTATGAAATAAATTTTTGCCCAAGAGTGAATTTTAAATTTTTTATGAAATTAATCTCGTTACCAATTTAATTTTTTTTTTCAAATTTTACCAAAAATATGTGAACATAATCATTATTTTAATTTATGCAGAATGAATATAATTTTCCTCCATTATAACCATTATTTTCATTTAGTAATACTATAAATAATTTCATTTATATTTAGAAAACTTATTTTTTAAAACTTTTATGTTTTATTGAGTTTTTTTAATGTGGAAAAACTATTTTTTTCCAGAAACCTTCCAAGTGAGTTTCCATTAAAAATAATTTTCTATATAAGATTAAATACATTGATGTTAAATATGAATTTTTCTGGAAATTATCCTACGATCCTATTGTTATTATTTCCCTGAGTGGTTTATGTTTATGATTCAAATATTTTTATAAATCCCATATCATTGCATGGTTTATGTTATTATTAAATTATTTTGAAAACAAATTACTTTCAACAGGTTATTCTATGATAAAATATTTTATGAAACCCTTTTCATTTAATGGGATATGATATGATGAATGATTTATGATATTATGGCACAAAAAATTAAGGATTGTGTGAATAGTGGTATCTATATCTCCCTCCAATGATTGTATGATGATTACTGTTATATTAGATAAAAGAGAACATTGTCAGTTATCCTAAACAAAAAGGTGGTTACATAAGATGATATCCCAAACCCAAAACAAGAGGTAATATGTGAGTTTATCCCATAATGAAACAAAGGGGTAAATGTGTTATTTTCCCAATCCAAATACAAGAGGGTACAAGGGAGGTTATCCCACGAATAAACTAGTTACACAGGTGAATAGGCCAAGCGTCACATGTTATGAATGTCATATTAGATAGAATTAACATAATATTTTCTATGCTTATGTGAATGCTAAAATTTCATGTATTTTGTAAATGTTATTCTCTCATGGATCATGTTCATTCATTTCAATATGATTACTGTCTTACAAAATTACAATATTTATTCCAGGACATATTATTTTTATCATTGATATGTAGGGTATCATTTTTTGATGTTTTTCCCAGAATATAATAAAATTATGATCATGTTATGTTTAGATATTTCCCTTGTGTACCATTACTGAGAAAATTAACTCACCCATTTATTATTTCCTTTCCTTTGGATATAAGGAAAGGATTTATTCAAGGTATGTTGATGAAGAGTTATAAATCAGAATATCTTTTTTGGAAAAAATTTATGAAACATTACTAAAAAAATGATTGTGTACTAAGTATCCAAAGGGACTAAACCATTACGATCTTAAATCATGTTTTTGTGTAATGTATTAAATACTCATCTAAATAATTTAATATCTATGTTTTAATATCTTGGTTAGATTCATTTGTAATATATGAAAGAGGTGATGGTTATAGATCATTAAATATTATGATTGATCAATGAATTAAAACCTTGAGAATGTGGTCATGGTGACCGATTATTTGAGTTGAGAAGATTAAGAAGGTGTATACACGATGAGGATTAAAAATAAAATATTTATAGATTTATAGAGGATGGATTTGAAAACCTAGAATGAATGGGATAAGTCTTATCTTTCTCAATTAAATTTTTAACCATCTATCACTATAATAACTAAAAGGAATATGAGGAAGATATAGAGTTATGAAATAAGATAATTTTTATTTAATTTTTAACATGAACAGTATATAATGATAAGGTTCACAAGTCATTTATTTGATCTATCAATAACATATTTTAATACGTATTTATTAAGGAAAACTCATATCTCATTATCCATTCATCCTCAAAGTATGAAGATATATAGAGCTTTGAATTTGTATTTATAGTGGGATGGAATGAAGAGATATATCAAAGAGTTTGTGTCTTAGTGCTTTGTATGTCACAATTTCATGACTGAGAGAAAAAATTAAAAGGATATTATGTGTCCTTTACCCATAATAGAATGTAAACTGATAAAAATCAGAATGTATTTTGTTGTTGGGATCATAAAAACTTCTAAAGGGAATAATAAATTATGTGTTGTTGTCGGTTTCCTTTCAAAGTAAACCCAACTCATCACTATCATAAAATATTATCATCAAGATACTACTACCATGATATACATTAAGGATGTTATAAAGTGGCATGGTGTACCACATTACATTGTCTTTTGTAGGTATATGAGTTTTTCCTCAACGTTTCGAAGGAGTCATTCACAAGATCCTGATATAGAGTTGAGTTTCTCCATTAAATTTCATCCAAAAATATATGATAAATTCAAGAGAGAAATTAAAACTCCATAGGATATGTTACTATATATATAAATATATTTTAAAGGTGGTTGGGATAATCACATTACTCTATTTGAGTTTTTTCACATCAATAGATTTAACTAAAAAATTCCAACGGATCCTAATGAAGCATTTTTAATAAATAAGTGTAGAGATTCAATGTGATAGAATTTAGTATGAGAATAATGTCTATTGTGACCCAAAATTTTAGGATAAATGACAAAAATTATTAGACATATTAAACAATAGTTAAGGGAAGCTCCAATTCCTTAGAAAATTTATTCTAATAACCATTTATCTAATTTGAAATTTGAAGTTGGTGAAAATGTGTTTTTAAAACAAAATCCATGTAACATGGTAATGAGACATGGAAAGATGGAAAAACTAATCCATATGTATATAAGTTCCCTTTAAAATTTCGATCATATTAAGATGGTATCCCATTGGTTTTCGCTTCCACCAAACATCTCTCAAGTGTATGATGTGTTCCATGTATGTCTCCTCTAGAAGTAAATACACGATCCTTCACTTGTACTGAACTCAGAGGTCAAACATATAATAAAAAATAATTTGAATAATGAATAATAAGGTATTATTCTAGATTGTATATAGAATGTTCTATGAAATAGGACTACTCACCAGCTCATAGTTTTGTGGCGAATCCACCTGTTTTAGTAAGGTATATTGGATCCTGAGGTAATGATGATATAGAATTATACCCATCTATTTGTAATTAAGTCTCCATATTTTGAAGGTGAAATTAATTTTATGGTTGTTATAATTTAAAAAAACCATTAATTTATTAATTATTCTTTAAAAAATTTAAATTTCTTTGACAGCTTCTATTACATTCAACAATGAGTTTTAACAAACTATGGCAAAATATTAATATAATAATTTAAAAAAGACCATTATTACCTGGAAATTATACATGGTGGAATTAATATGAATAAATATATTAGAAATATTAACTATTTTTTTTATAAATACCTATTATTTATAAAATTTATTTAATTTTCATTAAAGTCAATATGATCCAAAAATACGATGTTTGGGAATAATTGTTTTTATCTATTTTTATGAACAATAATTGAAAAAAATTGTAACAATTTTATTAAAATAATTTTATTAAACAAACTATATTTTTAAAAATAATCATTCTAGAATTATCTTAACGAAAACTTGTGGAATTTTGCTAAAAAAATTAATATTTCAATATATTGTGAAAAATAGTGGTTTTTATTAAAAACTACCAGTCAATTTTAAAAATTTATAAAGTTATTTATTGTTTACAAATGCATTTTAAAGTAAAATTAGTTCACTGATATTTCAAATAATCAATTTTAGTTCCTTTTAGGATTCTACCTAATTAATTCTGTTATAATTTTTTAAACATTTAAACATTTTCTCTTTGGAAAAGTTTTTTCCCGTATCCTTTTTTACATTAACATTAAATTAAATTATGAAAATTATATGAATTTAATTTGAAGAAATGTAAGTAATATTTAGTATAAAAATAATATATATTATTTAATAATTTCAACATAATGTTTTACTATAATTAATAGTAACAAACTTAAAAATTATTTCATAGAGTTAAGTTAAAAATATGTTTACCTTGGGTAATTAAACTAAAAATATTTGGGTTTTGAAATGACCCAAAACCTACCAACTCTGATTTTGTTGAACTATTTTGAACTTATAATTTAAATTTTTTTAAAACGTTACTTTTTTTGTTCTTTATGTCAAGTGAAAAACGTGGGGTCACCAATTTCTATTAAAAAATTACAAGGGTTCCACTCAACTCACTTATAAAAGGACCCTCCACGTACACTCCCCTTCACAGTTCTATAGCCCATTGGTCCAGAAAATACCCTCTCAAATCTGTTCATTACTTCCATACACACATCCTATAAGACTTATTTTGATCAGAAGATTAATGTATCAAATATTCCATTTATTAGTTTTTGATATTATACAGATTATTTTTTAGACCAGGAACTAAGATGGCTTGTGATTCCAAGGTCAGATATGCACATAGATAATGTTTAAAATGTATTAATTAGATTTAAAATCATGCACAAACAGTATTCCTAAAAAATTCGAATGAATTATAAATGGTTTCTCTGATCAGAAATACAGGGGCACCGTTTAGCTTAGAATGTGAGGTTTTCCCTAAGTCTGACTTAACATTATTTGGTTTGGGTCATTTGGTAAATAGTCATCATGGGCACATAATTGAAAAAAAAAATTAAAATAAATTATTTTATACTAAATTCTAGAAAATTTGATTAGTTATTATTTAAAGAAACTATTATGTCATAATTTAACGGTTATCCTCAAAACATAGAAATGTTGGAGAATCCTTGGAGATGCCATTGAAGAATTCTCTTAGGTGAACAATGATGAGGGCTTGGATCAAAGATCAATCCACATCAAATTTGAAGGATCAAACCAATGAATACCACATATCTTCTTTCTTAATCATATATCAATTAAAATCATGGAAGGGCATGTGTTTTGAATTATTTATTCCCCTTTCTATATTTTTACAATGAACACTAATTAATCAATAGACAGATTGACCAATGATTCAATCATTATGCAGGATGGGTTTAATTGAGAGGTTCTAACCAGGGAATATACTTTCAATTTTATAATTTTTATTTACATTCTAAAGTATATGTATTGAGATCAAAACCAACATCGATTGAGGTTCATTCCTACAATATGTTCTTGTACTTTTCTCCCCTCTTCATATTTTGTCACATGTAATCCTCATTTTTTCCTCATCCTGAAAAGTATTGATCCATAGATCATTGTATATCTATTTCATGGTGAAATGATGCAAAATCATAGTTCCAGGATCCGAAAAACACGATGGATGTTTTAACGTGGAAGCGGTGATGAATCCGACAATGGAGGATACCTGATTTTTCATTCATTGATATTCATTAGTGTGAAATAATGAATGACACATAATTCCAATTTTATAACAAATCAAAGGGAAAAAAGATATAGATAATTGATGGTGAGGTTAGTGAAAACTTATTTCATGATTCACCAGTACAAAAATAGATGGATCAAAGCATGGATGAAGGAGAATATGTGTGGATAACTGATATGGGTTTCTAGAAAATCTCATGCTATAAAACATGTATGTTGGATATACATTTTTTGTGGGGAGCCAATGCAGTGACTAGGGTTTCAAGAAAATGTTAAGGGTCGCATGGCATGTGACCCCTATCACACGATGTTGGGTGTTTACCAGGTTACATGGAATATACCATTACATGTAAACATACACGGGGTAGATTACAAAGGTTTCCTACATGGTGTGCACTACACTACATGGAAACATCGTGGACCAGGTACACAAGCTAAGTCATGTAATGGTACACGGGAAAATGTACATAGTCTTGAGATATTTACTGACACGTGGATAGAAAAATTAGGCATTCTATACTCCATGTAGTACTACACAGACACGACCTGATGACATGGGCCATTTACATGGGCTAGACCTGCAGTTGAGGGATACAACATGTGACCCCTAAAACATGCAGTGTATTCTTTTTTACATGGATTTAATATCTTATCCTCAATATCATGGAGATGTTTTATTAGGGTATATTCCCTTTATCACTTCCCTGACGGATGTTATAGAATCTTCAACTACACCTAGTACAATGATATCTTCCACATGAATTCATGGATATAGACATTTTAATCCCTCTAAGAGTCTTGGAGTGAGTTCCACTATTCATCATTGAATCCTCGGTAGAGTCCATGGTATCAATGTGACTAACACTACCTGAGTTTTGATCCTTTACTGAGTGGGTTAATCTAGGTTGAGTTGTCTGTATAACTGCATGAAATTAGTATTGATCCCCATTAGAGCTTCTTAATATCATTGTTGTATCAGAGTGTTATTTGTCATGAAGAAATTTGATGATTAGTACGCCTCATACAGACGTCATCACTGCTATCAAACTCGGTAGGGTGTTCTCTCATATGAGTTATTTGGGAAATCATAAATCTAGAATCCTAGGCTAGTATACTATGGTTGTGAATTACCACTAGACACTATGTCCTTGAAAAGTATAATTGGGTATTCTTGTTATATGTGTTGTAAAAATATACACCTGTAGATATGACTATATTTCATTTTTCAAATGATTTTTGGTTTCCGGGTTTCATACTGAGTATTATTTTACTCACCCCTCCCCGAGGTTTTCCCACACATGTTGTGTATTGATTATATGATTATGTTTTCACATATTCATAAGAGGACAATGACTAAATGGTGCTAACTGATATAATTCATCCATTGGTGTGATCCTGTGAATTTATAAATTTAGTCGATGTAAATAATTATAGGTTGAACTTGTGTTTTATGTCTCTCTATGGGGGGATTATATTTTTTTATGTTTATTTTATATTACTTCATTTCATACTCTAGTCATGGGATTTAATCTTATGCATTCAGGGTACTTAATATATTTTTAAATTTCATCATGGTATATGCTTGGATATGTGTGCATGTGTATAGGTACTTAGTTTAATGCCTCCAATATCAGTGATCATCCTTCATGGTTCTAGTCACCAACCCCTGACCAACTGGAGGTGGCCTTGGGGAGTCACGACATGGGACCCTCTAGGATGGGTTGTGACAGAGTGGTATCAATAATTTTGGGTCACCTTTCTGATGTCGAGTGTAGGATTTTTTTTGGGGAAATAATTTTAATTGTTTCAAGTAAAAATTTCTGGCCAGAAACTCCATTTTTCATGAGGCTGCTGACATATCCATGCAACAGAACTCCGATCAAATTCTATTTGACTTGATACAAGATAACATTGGTTCCATGGGAAACAACGGTAAATGCATCATATATGAATGGGTTGTTCTTCCAATGTCATTCTCGATTCAGGTCCCCAAATATAATCATTGACAATGGTACATCTTGTTGTTTTAGGATGCCTCCATGATGTATACCATCTACGATATGACATTGGGATCTTAAATATGATCCCCTCATTGATGATGCCTTGATACAAGGACTTCTTCCTAAGATGTTATAACCAGGTGGTGAACCATATATACCACCACCTGTAGAGTAAAACATTGAAACTTTTTTACCCGTTGATGAGGTGAATAGGTTGATAACGCTTCACATGTTTTAGACACAATGGTCCTTTGGTTATAAGATGATCCCAACACACAAGAAGCTAATGACTGGATTGAGAAGGTAAAGAGTGTTTTCCAACTAGTTAGGAAAATAATAGATTATATGGTTGTCCTAGTAGCGTGCCTCTTTTATGAATCGGTAGGGTGATGGTGGTGTTTGGTTACCAAGTCTTACGACGAGGAGACTCTTTCAAGGAAAATGAACGTTTTCAGAGAGGAGTTCTCATTAGCTATGCTGAGGTCTGTACATATCTAGGAGCTTCTACAATATCACCAGGGAAACATGATAGTATCTGAATATTCATCGAGGTTTACAAACACCTCCATGCAATCTATGGATATGATTCAAGATCATTTACCTAGGTATCAGACCATTGAGTGAGTTCTGTGTAGATAAATCCAAGAAAATGTCATCCATATGTGAATTTCTACCAATACAGGAGGTGTTAGCACTAGATTTGGTGGTTGATAGTTTCATAGATAAGAAGATAAACCAAGTGGTTGTTAGAAGTGGGAAAGCAGGAGTAGGGACCTCGATAATATGGAGACGATGCTAGTCTCTTGGAATTGGATTAGTGAGAAGTTTCAGGAGGAGGTCCCATGATAGTTGATCTGTAGTTCAAGGCTCACTAGGTGGGTCTATTTAAACCAAGGAGATGTCGTGCTGCTCATGTGATGACATGGTAGATCTCCCTCGAGATTTCATGACCCTCTATATGGCTGAAAGAGTGACCATGTATGTGCCATTATAGCGGAGATAGTAATAGGAGAAGTTTGGTTTGAAAGGAGGAAGATGTGGCTAATGAATAAAGAGATAAGTCAGAGATAGTGAATGTTTTGACTTGTTACCACAACCACACCTAGGTGGTCCATAAAAGGATAAGGGAGTGTTAGGATAAGGGTTGGGATAGTTGATGTTAATCAAATACAACAAACTAGAGTCTCTATGAATGATTCAAGTTATGATCTGTATTTTCTACCATAGCTGTAGTATTAATATACATTGGTGCTTGTAATTCCTTTTTTAACACATACCTTTTGTAAGAATTTGAAAATGTAGTTTAACATATGGATCCAACCTAACACGTGGAAGCTCCTACCAGATAAGAATTAGTGATTTCAAACTTATGAAAACAGTGTGACCCTCCACTTAGAGGTTATAAATTTTGTTGGAAGACATGGTAGTAGTGTTGAGGGCTTATGACTTCATTCTTGGTTTGTCTTGGTAATATATAGTTCATTCCCATATAGAATTTTTTTATGCTAATGGTGTGATATTTCTACCATGATGAAACCAGGATATACTTTCTCGGAGAAAAGGAAACATAGACTGTTCATGATTGGCTCATGCATAAGAGGGTACATTCAATTACACATCATTTTTCTAGTCTAAACCTTCATGCACTGAATAGATTGAGTTACAAATTTCATTCTATGGTGGCAGTGTATAATGTAGCATCTCCTTAGAATGTTCTAGGATTCACCCCCTCTGAAAGATATAATTCTTCATTGATCTACACCCCATGAAAACACCGATATCTACACCAATATATCATATGGGTCCTATAGTGGTTCATAAGATTATGGTGTAGTTGGAGGACATTCCGAGGAAGTTATTTGTTCGACCCACTATTTCACCCTCGGATGGCCCAATTTTTCTTGAAAAGAAGGAAGAAATAAGATTGAGGTAGTTGGTGGACAATGTGTTCTTGAACTAGGTCACCATGAAAAAGATGTTTCCACTACCAAGGATCACTAACCTATTTCATAACTTGATAGGGGATTGGTGGTTCTCAAATGATGACCTCAGATCAAGCTATCATGATTTACAAGTACATGATAAAGATATATCAAATATGGACTTCATATGTTTCTAGGGTCACTATGAGTACATGGTGATTACCATTGGCATTATGAACTCCCCAGGCATGATCATGGGACTCAAAAACCAGACCATTCATCCTTAATTATACATGTTCAAGGTAGTTTTCATTGAAAATATCCACGTGTACTCAATATCCAAAGAAGGGAAAGAAATACACATGAGGATACTTCTGGATAGGCTCTAAGAGCACTACCACTATGGAATGCTCTCAAATTTCTAGTTTTGGATTTAGGTCGTCCTCTTTTTGGGACATGTTATCCATGCATATGGGGTGGCAGTGGAGCTGACCATGTTCAAGGCAGTGCAAGCTTATTATTCAACTAAGTGGGTGATGATGGTTAGAAGCTTCCATGGATTGGAAATCTATTACTGAATATTGATACAACATTTATCCAGGATATTGGTACCCCTGACAACATTGACTTAAATAAGGAATCCTTTTTTGGGGAATGAAAGTTTCTAATATGATTTTTTTCAGTTGTGGAAGAGTTTAGAGGTTGCTCGAATATTGAGATCATTAGAGGATGGTGTTGAGAAAGTAGTGTTTTACATTGAATTAGGATCAAATCTTGGGTTTGAACTGATCTAGAGGAATGTGGTAGTAGATCCTCCCAGTTGGAGATCTATTTCACAAAATTTGAATGGGACATCAGAGTAGTTATCCCCATTATAGATATCCATTCTTGATAGGTATGGAGAAGCATACCTCTAAGTGATGGTTGTTACCCCTCCACTATTGCAGTGTTTCATGAAGACACATCATGGGGATTCTAACTGCAAGACCCTACATAATTATATATCCACTATAGATGCTCATGATATATTTTCTAATGGTGGGGATCAATTCATTTTTTCAAAGGATGCAATATGGTACCAGTGACATTGCAGAATGTTGTTATGATAGGGTTTCATATGTATAATTTAGTGATATATCCATGTATTTATAAGATATATCAAGAATAAAGATATTGGTTTTTTTGGAAAAGGATGAAGAAAAGTCTTATAGATTTTCTCTCTTGATTCATTACATTTATGTATGTGATGGTTGAGCACCCTGTTCTAGAGGGGTTCGCTCAACACCTTGAGGTTATATGGAGGGTGTGGGATGGTATTTACTTGTAATTTGTAATTGGATAACGAGATATTTCTAGAGGGCATGATTCCATTAGGGAACCATATACTTACTCTCTATGTTGGCCGACTTTACAGCTATACAAGATAAGAGTTTAGTACAGATATTGGGACACCTAAGCATTTACGAGATAGTCTAACTCCATAGAGTTTCATTGAAAATTGTTTTGAATCATGATGCTCCCTTAAAATCCTAATTCTTGAAGAGATTACATGATTCATTGTAAAGAAGTTACACTTGATCATAATGTCTCACCCCAAAACTGAGGGCTAGACTAAGTGGACCATTTAGGTTCTAGAGGCCTAGATGTGAGCAGGAATTTTAGTCATTGTACATTTACTTTAGGTTCACCTACCACTTGTTAACATTTCGTACAAAAAATACCATTACACTATATGTATGGAACCATTCAATGATTTTATCAGTCGACCATACAGGTCACAACATTGCTAGACTGGACCAAGAGAGTCATCACTAAAGGGACCAATGTTTGTTTGTGCTTTAACAAGGAAGGTGAAGATCATCTAGATGTGGATGAAGATGACATAGAGCCATAATAAGTATTATGTTTATATATGGTGAAGTACTTTGGAGTTCTAGGATGGTGACCATGTGATCCTATTGGTTTAACCTCAATATGGATTATAGTGATTTGGTCATGGAGGAATTATATATCCAAGGTTCATATTCCCATTTTGCATACTACATAGTGTTCTCTACGTGGCATACCACATAGCTCAACCATCAAAGTTAGGCCAAGTATATGACGTATTCCACATGTCACAAATGTGGAGGTACCTATAAGACCCATCACACATTATCTATTGTGGAGTGCTAGAAATTGAGGATGGAGTGAAATTTGATGAGTACCTAATGGAGAATAAGGATTTAGAGAAGAAGATATTTCATCACTGATTGAGTCCTTTGGTGCACGTATAGTGGTAGAACAAGAATCTCCAGGAGAGAACATGGTGGTGGGGGTTAAGATTTGGGCTTAGTAACTACATATTTTTAGTATCCCTTGTTTTTTATTTTTAGGGACATAAAGTCCCGTGGTGGGGAGAATTTAATGTCTCTGATTTTATATATATTATATTTGGATACTCTATGTATTATTTTTATAAATATACGCTAAGAAAACATCATATTCTGATACCTAGTGTGCCTAGAATAAATGATTGAAATATATTAAATATATTTAGTTGCACATGAGAGAAGTAATCTTGAAAAAGAGGAATGCATCCTAAATGTCTGCTTGGATCATAAATCTGAGGGAGCCGTTGAGTTAAAAAAGGTGAGTTTTAACCTAGGCATGACATAAAATTAGCCGGCATGGTTCATTTGTGGAAAATTCATAATGGGTGTGGAAATTAATAAAATAATTAAAATAAATTATTTTATTATAAATTCATGACAATGTGAGTAGTTAGTCTTTAAATAAACTCATATTTTAGAATTATGGGGTTAGCCACATAATGTTGGAAGCAATGAAGAATCCTTCAAGAGATTGTTGGATAATACTCTCGAGTGAATGACGTCGAGATCATGGATCGACGATCGATACACATCATATTTAATGGATCAATCCAATGAATGCGAGGGAGCTTCAATATTAGTTAATGGTATATCCAAATCATGTTTGGACTTATTTTTTTTATTTTCTTCCTCATTATTGATTTCTAGAATGAATGTGAATCAATCAAAAAACATGTCGATTTGAGGATTGATTATTATGTTGGATGGGTTTAATTACATGTTTTTGAGGGGATAATATCTTTGTGATTTGATTATATTGATTTTCATTATAATAGTGATTAATCAAGTTATACCCAAAGATCAATCAAAGTTCATTTATTCTATTTTTCCTTGTGATTTTCTCCCCTATTAAACAATAATCACATGCATTCTTTTTTTCCTCAGGGGTCAAAAAATATCAATCAATTTATCAATGCACTTCTATTTCATGGAACAATATTCTGATATCAATGATTCAGGATTGGAAACGGTTATTAATAAAATAATAGCGGATACCTGATTTTTCATTCTTCAATTGTTTTTTATTTGAAATGATGATTTCCACGTAATTCTAATTATCAAATGAATAAAATGGTCAAAAGCTGTAGATCATTGATTTTGAGATTCATCAAAACCTATTTCATGATTCTCTAACTATGAGGCCTCTAGATCAATGAATGGATAAATTAGAAGGCATATGGACTCTATATCAGGGGTTCTATAAAATCCCACACTATATGATATGTATGACCGATCAACACACTATGTGGGACCCCTTTATGGGGCTTGGTTTTAGAGAGAATGTAATGTATCACATGATATGTTACCCCTATCACATGTTGTGTGAAATTTCCCTGGTGACTCACCATGTACCATAAAATTCCACAAACAAGAGATGGAGTAAATAGGTAGCCTACACGATGTCTACTACACTACACAGACACAACCTTGACCAGGTACACATGCTAAGCTGTTTATTGTAAGATGAGAAAACACACTATATCTAGAGCCATGTACTAAAACTTGGGTCGACTACACGGGAAATCTACCTTTCATGTAGTTCTACACATATATATGTATTGATTCTACATGTCGTTTACATGGACATGACTTTGGGATAAGGGACACGACTTGTGACCCCTACTACACATTGTGTACTCATTTATACATGGCTTGGATCTCTTTTCCTATGTATCTTGGAAAAGTTTCATTAGTATACATTCCCTTAATATTTTCCTTGATGGTTGGTATGTAATCATATCCTACTAATAAGACCAATATCCCATTATCTATAAATCCATGATATGGTCGTTGGAATTGCTTCAAGAGACCAAATGTGATATCCTCTATTCACATTCATTCCCATGTTGGATTTCATGGTATCAACATGACCAAAAATAAGTGGGAATCGATCCTCTACATAGAGGGTTAATCTAGATTATGATGTTGTTATCACCCTATGTCGTAGGAAGTGATCCGCATCCATGTATCATGTTCTATTTAGACAATCAACATATTCTTTCTCATTACGAGGCCTAATGAGTAGTACCTCTTAGATAGACGCCATCAGTGCCATCAGACTTAGTAGTATGTTCTCATGGATGAGTGCATTGTGGAATCATTGATATGGAATCCTGGGATGGTATAATATTGTTGTGAATTTCCTCTATAATATGTTTTTATGTTTAGTATGTGTGGATATTACTGTTATATGTGTTGTAGATATATACATGTGTATAGCTGACTACCTTCCCTTTATTATTAGATGTGTGGCTTTGGGGAGTCATGTTATGTATTCTTATACTAACCCTTACACGGTCCTTTCTACCTCTTGTTCTATCTTATGTAAATGATTTACTTTTGGAAGAGTCCTAGGTGGATTAGGATAAGATGGTGTTTAGTGAGACTAGACATACCGAGGTGTGTTCCTACAACTTTCTAATAGCAGTACTAGTACTGACATTCAGGTTGGACTTGTTCATTCAAAATCATTGTGATAAAATTGTATTTGGACCCATTTAAATTATTTTACATGCTATTGTACTCTACTCATGGGATTTTTTTGTATTCATGCATGGTGGTTCAGTAGTTTTTACATTTCAACATTATATAGGCTCTGAGATGCATGTGTGTGTATATGAACTTATGATAAGGAATCTCATGGTAGTGATATTCTCTTTCACTTCCAATCACCAACCCCTAGCTTGTTGGAGGAGGGATTTTGGAGTTGTGGTATTGGCCACTTTGGGATGGGTTATGAGAAGAAATCTATCCTATGATGGATTTTGGTATAAATATAAGAAGGCTTCCCGAATAAAAGGTACCATTCATCAATGAGCGTTTTACATTTATTTAATACTCCATGAAATTTAATTATTATTAGAACCCGATGATATAATATCCTCATTATATTTTTTATTCGTAATTGTTTTAATGTTATGGTAATTACCTACATCCGTCTCCACCTATATAAAATGGGTTATAAAATCATCATTCTTTTGTACGGCAGACTACCATATCATGAACTGATGTTATTAACTTTCCATCACCACTTCTCATCAATGTTTATAAGTGTATATTTAATTAAAAAATATGATATTTATGATATTATTATACTTTTGTAATCATTATATCACATATACCTACTTTCATTATATTATGTGGGAATATGATAACACCGCGCGAGTTTATGACGAACTGTTACTATAGGAAGTTATGTGATTCATTCACACATTACATGAAACGTAATAAGTTTGGATTTAATGAAGATATGTGATATATATGGAATACAAGTTATTTTTAAATTATAATATATTATTTACCTATTCTTATTTTAATCTATAAAGAAAATGGAAACAAATTTCATTTGTACGTACGACCTACCATCTCCATTAATAAGGTATTTACTTTTCTATATATAACATCTATCGATTAATATCAATAAATATATAATGAATATATATTATAATAATTTAATTTATGAATTTATGGAGATAATATAACCAAGATTAGAGTGGTTTTGAAAAACTAAAAAAATCAAATCATCCACTGAAAAAAATTATTTATTTCCCAAAAAATGAATTCAATGTGGAATTGTTAATAAACATATAATAAAAGGTCATAAATGAATCATATATGTTATGATATATGTAGATATATATTGTTATTTAATAAATTATTGAAATATCTATATTAATTATAAATGATTTTTGAATGTGTATTATGGAATTTGCGACTTAATTTAAGGGATATTTCATCTCAATTTTGTATCTAGGAGATATATTCCATTTTCTTCAGTTATTTATTATATGTTTAGTATATACACACTGTGAATGTATTTTATTTTTATTTACATGAATATTATTGGTATATATAGATCAATTTTATTATATCTCTTTCATAGGGTTTATAGTTCAATAGATAACAAAGTGGTAAGAGATATGTGTCTCAATTTTGCTTCATTTAGACATATGCTTTGTTATGAACATATCTTCTTTTATGAGGTGTATATACAACACATTTAAAATTTTATTTCTTGAATTTATTTACTCTCATGATATTATAATTTCAATTTCACATTATTCTTTCCTGGTTTTTTTGATTCAATGTTACCTATGAGGTAAGGGGTTTATGTCAAAATCTCATCATTTCTTAGGATTACTCTTGATTATGATTTTAATGATGAAATATTACGATCTATATCTCAAGAAACACATATCAATTATTATACTATTATTATTTATTTGTATTACTGGTTCTCCCTTAATTTTCCTCTCTTAATTTAATCTATATTTTAAAATTGTATTTTTAAGAAAAACTCTATTTATTTCCCTCTTCAGTAGAAATTACTTTTTCATCAAAAACAATTTTTTCTAAATATTTATAAAATATAATACAATTTATTTATAAAATTATTTTTGACACATGTTGTATATGAACTTATTTTAAATAATATTTTTCCTTTTCCAAATGAGGATCATTTGGATTTTACTAAAAATGTGAATGGAATAATTGTTTTGACATATACGAGGCGTATAACAAATTTCCAATTCCAAGTAAATTATTTGCATCTTAGTTTATTTAATTAATTTCCCAGTTCATTTTAAATGAAAGGGATTTCCACAATATTTTATGTATTATTCATGTCAGTATAATTGATTTTAAAATAAATTATATATTCATAGGGAAACCTTCCACGTGATTTTTCATTCAAAATAATTTTCCATCTAATATTAAATCCTTTAGTATTATGAGTGACATATTGAGGATATGATCCACAAATAAAATTATTAATCATTATATGAATGGAGTTTTTTATGATTAATGTATGATTATGAAACCCATTTCTCTTCAACGATTTAAAAAAAAATATTTATGAAACCCAATTATTTTTCCATGGGGTTTTCACTGAAGAAATGATGAAATGATTATGTAACCTCCTTATTTTACATATTTTATGTTTTAATAAAAATTTTATTCTTCCAATTTGATTTCATGGGTTTTGATTCGATGAAGATTTTCTGATCTTATGTCACACATATGTATCAGTTTCATTATTTGAAAGATGATACCTATATGTCTCTCCAATTAATTAGGTAAATACTAATATCTAATGAGATAAACAAGGATTTAATAGGGAGATAACATAGTTTAATATGGGAATTTTTACACTATGATAGTATTGTGTGAGAACTCTAACTGCTGTTATGGATTGGGAAGAACCTAATCCACTATTATTATGTTTGAAATGAGTATGGAACTACTATTGAAATGATTTTAAATTCTTATGTGTATGGATTAAATCTGTGTTTAATACCAATGTTATAATATCATAGATCATTTTATTTTATTTAATTATTATTCATATCTTATGAGCTTCCAAAATATATCCCAAGACTCAATTTTATGGCCTATGAAATGCAATGTTTTGTTTTCAGAAGTTATTCACCATTTCGCATTCCCCTATTCTCAGGATATGTCTATAATTTCCTTATATGACCATAGTGATAATCCAGTCTCAACAATTCTTATAAATCAATTCCCCATGTTATAATGAAAGTTATTACGTATAATATTTCTAAAGAGGGTTCTATTTATTAAGAACATAGTGGGAGATGATGTATAT
The DNA here is from genome assembly GCA_963277665.1 of Viscum album. NCBI lineage: Eukaryota > Viridiplantae > Streptophyta > Magnoliopsida > Santalales > Viscaceae > Viscum > Viscum album. The sequence goes on along the minus strand of OY728160.1, from coordinate 80,295,058 downwards.
TTGTTATGGAATAGTTGTTTTGTGTCCTTGTTTCAAGAAAAGAAATACCTTTATAATCCACATGCATGTGGTTGTGTAATGTAACAAATATTCATCTAAAAAGATGTAATATCTATGTCCGTCATGTTTGGTTCATTAAAATATTATTAATTCTTATTCTGGAAATGTATTGAAATGGGTCAAACTATGATATGCCACACAAAAATTCTTGAACCCTCCTGACATTTACATAATTCTTCATGAGTAGACTCTAGTATAAATATATCATTTACAACACAATAATTTAATGCAGATAATGACTCTATTAATACACATTTTTAGAGATATTTATGACACACTTCATTCCCGAAACGAGTAGAACAAGTAGATTTATCTTTAGAATTTCCATGTAAATAACTAGTAATTGAGGATAAAATTGTAACAACATTTTTTTCACATCGATTTCTATAGAAATCAATGTCGAAAACAAGACTAACAAAAATTTCTCATTGGGTATTACAATAAACCCATGGGGTTTTTCATGTTTGGTATTGTAATAACTGACGTGAGTTTTTATGTTTTTAAATGGTTTATTATAGTAACCAATTTTGAATACATTTAAATTTACTAACACACCTAACTTAAAACACTTGAATATAATACTATACAACCTGAAACACTAAAACCCTTACCACTACAACATGAAAATTACCCTTCTCCACTTTATTAATCAGGATTCTATATTTTATTGAATTTAATCATTTGATTTTTTAAAATTTAACTTATATAATTCTATTTTCACTAACCTCTTATCACAATTGGATATCTTTAAGTTGTTATATATCTTTATATCATGTTTCATTTTCCTTATCATTGGTTTATTTTTACATGTGATTAAAATTTTAATTTATTTTTTTAAATAATTATTATAAAAATTTATCGTGAATTTTGATCATTTATTTGTTACTATCAGCACTCCGATATAATTTCATGAAATATGATATTTATTTATTTCTATGTTGTCTCTATTTATTGTATTAATATTTTTATAAACATGAATTTTTTGACAAATATTTTTACATTACTTTTTTAAAATATTTGAATAACTTATTTGTATATAAATTGTATTCTACTATATTATTTTGGTATAATTTTTTTATAAATTTATTATAGTGTTCTAATTTATTTATCAGAAAAATAATTTTATTGTTTAATTTCTTTTTGGAAAAAATAGATCATTACTGGATAAATTTGTTATTTTCTAGTATTGAATATTATAATGGTGTTCATAATTTCATGGTTATAGGTAATGAACATCGCCAGAATAGAGACCCAATTTTATTTCCTTGTCTGAAGTGTTTTAATATTAGAGAATTATAGTATAATGAAATTAAAACCAAACTCAACTTCAATTGTTTTAATCATGGTTATACAAGATAAATCAAACAAGGTGGAAGAAAAAGTAATTCAAAATACATTTTTGATGAATTTTTTAACAAGATATAAATGAAGGTATTAATGAAATGTTATATGATGTAGGGATTTAAAAAATTTAGTAAACATAATGTGTTAAATTATTATAAAAATATACTACGAAACCACTCTTCATTTGATACAATAAATTATAGTTTTTTATGTAGATCTAAAATTTGTTAAATTGAAATTATAAAATGGTTAGATTGAAAAAAGAGTCACTAAACTGCATAATCTTTTGAAGGAGTTACTTCTAAAAGAAAATATTCTTCTAGTTTATAATTATGATGAAAAAATATATTATGTACAATAGGATGAAGAAATTAGAAAATTCTAGGTTTCCCCGATGAATTATTTATATTGAAAGTAATATAACTTTTTTCACAATATCCTAAATTTGAGACATCGTGATATAAAATGGATGAGAAATAATGTTTTTTATTCATTGTCAAGTCCATGCACTGATCTATTCACTAATGGAATATGATCTTATCTAATAACTCCATATTTAGAAGATATATTTTAAAAATTGAATAATTCAAGGAGGCTATGATGGGATATTGATGACTAAATATCAATAAAAAAAACATCACCCTACTAGTTCACCAAAATGTATGAGCATCGTTGATAAAAATAATTGATTTTGGGATGAAAGTGGGGAATCATATAATGGGATAGTGAATACATAGTAATAATCCATATTCAATCCCCAGTAGCCAATATAGTTCATAGACCATTTTTTAGTATTGTACAACATGTCCCCGTAGATATCCCGAATGAAAAAATATGTTATTATGAGCTTGATAATATCTAGAAGAAAATAGTTTTCAAATGATGTTATTATATATCATTCACCCTTTATTAATGATTTTAATTTTTTATTGGATTCATTTTTTAAAATTTTTGATGCATATATGATTGTGTATTTTCATTTACTAGTTATTTTAATGTTTAAAATAAACTAATTTCTAGTATATGGAATATTATATAGATACATTGTTATGGATTATCATTCTTTTCCAAATTTTTTTGAAGGTACATTATATTATCAATTTATGAATGGAATAAAGATATTGTATGTGGTAAATTTATGATTTTTTTCAATGGATCATTCTTATCAAAGATTAAAAAATTTATATCACAATTTAAATAAGGTTAATTTTTCCTCAAATCCTTTTTAACATAAAGAATACTATGAAATTATAGAAGATGATAAATTTGAATTTAACATGAAATATGTGATAAAATAAAATTTTATTTAAAATGTTATTGATTATATAGGATATAATCTTCTATTCCTAAGCTAAATATGTTCAATTCTGAAATAGTTGGGATTAGAACATTCCTTTGCTAATTTGATGAAAATTCCAGTTTTACCCTTTTAAACATTAATGTTGTATTTTAGGAATATATATTTTTCCGTATGTTATTTTGACTTAAAATTTTATAACTCTGTTACTGACTAAATGGGATAAAAATTTTATTGAGGACATGAGAGCTGGATCGTGCATTTGAGGGGAGTAAATGGTCCATGAAGACAAAGCAGGACATAACCATCCAGATTAGATATTACTTAACCATTTGGGCCATATCATCTTTATCCGGGCTTGGATTGAGCCCTTTTTTTGAGGGAAGCTCTAGGATAGAATTAGGAACAAAGTTTCCTTCTAAGTGTCCGGATAACTCACCCGTTTTGGATGTCAACGATGCGGTTCAACCAGGAATAAAATATTTGGACGAGTTTTCATTTCACACTTTAAAAGGTTTTGAAACCCTATCCCTCACAAACTCTATTTAATGGTGGTTTTCACTCTTTGGGAAGGTTGGAGAGGATTTGGAAATGTGTGTCTGAAAGAGTGTCTCTGGCTAACCCATCACAGCTCTTGGAAGAAGTAAGGCTTTGTGAAAACCCCTTTTCCAAAAGGCTCTCCTCTCCCACCTCCCCATTGTATTTATTTTCTTTCATGTTTGTATCTTGAATTTTTCATCAATTAATCTTTTGTGTTCTTCACTTTTCTACTTAGATTAATCTTCCTAATTGGTTTGGAATCAAGAGTGAAGATGAGATTGGGTTCTACCTTTTCAATCCTTTGCTCATGCAAAACGTCTCCACGATGACCACACCGCCCCATGGAAGATTAGTTTTCTTAGAGATCGATCTATCTTATACCCTCTTCATATAATTATTTTGAATAATTGACCTACTGTAATTCACATAATATGATCCATGAACAGTGTTTTTAAATTATAAGATACTAAGCAAGAAATTGAACAATTAACAAAAAAACACATGAGGTTGATATTTTTGTGTAAATTGTGAGAGAGTGCTCCTAATATCTAATTCAATACCACACGATATAAATTTGTAGAGTTAAAATATAATCCTTAAACACAATTAATCCTCATTTCCAAAATGGATGTGTGCTCTAATTAATAACTGACCATAATCTAACCTTAATACAACAATCAAAGCAGGGTTATGCGATTGCGTGTTCTGAAGCTAGCCTGGAGTTTGAGTAATTTCATATTTGCATTTACGTTAACTCTTATAGGGTTAAAGGGTTAACAAATTAGGGGATCATAATTAAGTGGATATTGATTTAAATTATAATTATTAATATGTAAATGAAGAGGTATAGTTAGGTCGAATACGCCTTTAAAATATTTTCCGAAAAAACATCTTCTTATTCTGTCATTTTAATCGAACTTCATTTCAAAACTATAAAAAATACAATTTTTTCCAGAAAACTTTATCTAGATTTTTAAACAATAAAATACCCGCATCCTTTCAAGTAGTTTTTTAATTATATTCTATTTTAATTTTAGAATACCTTTAAGAAGTTTTTTTAATTTACTTCCTCTTTTTAGAAACGACCTTGGTCAGCCACTCTACTACACCTCAGTACTCCAAAAACCACTAATCATTTGATGGTGCCATAGATAGTTCCTTTCAATATGGTTATCAAGAAAATAAATGGAAGAAATTATCCATTCTATTCAATACACCATGATAAAAAAATTTGGGGTAAGAAAAATTGACATTATTCATGATGAGAAAAAATATATAATAATTTGATTGGAACAATATTAGACATTAAATTAATAAAAAGAGATTGGTTAAATGAATTATTCGACTTAATATCCATAGAAATTTATTTTATATTTATCTCTTGCTATGAATGGATATTGAACATATTTACCTATGTAATGTATCATGTTACGAAAAAGTAAGATGTTAATTTTTTTCAATGTTAACATGGTATGAATGTTCAAAGTGGGTATTTTAAGAATGGTAAAAAATAATTATGGGATTATATGTTATTAGGTATTAAATCACTTGTTTGATGTGTTTCCAGGAAACCAATACAACTTATTTCATAGCATGGAATATTTATAAGGGATATTAGAAGGCCAGGTATTAAGATGTTTAAGTATATCAATTCATTTATAATTAAGTAAATAGATAAAAAACATTATATTTTTTAATGAATAAAGTTATCCTCAATCTTTTTAACTGGAGATATATTTCCCATCATAGTTTTTTGATATACAGTCAAATCTGGTTGTCTATTCAGTTTGACAGATATGAATATACGAGTCTATTTATTTATATTATATGTATCCCCCTTTATGATATACATAAATTTTCAATGGATAGAAGAAAAATCCCATTTAACATTGGTCTCAATTGATTAAAAATGTATATTTAAATATTTTAATGAGTTTTGTACTAAATATTTGTATGAGTCATAACATGATGGTCTTCCTCTATCATGTAATTTAGCAGTTGATTGGGAAGGTAAATGTATCCCAAGAATAGTGATAATGTTAATTCCACATGTAGAAGTGATGTAGGAATATTTTTACAGTTTACTAAACATAAGTTGAGTTCAAAAATATATTTTCTCACATATTTATAGATTGAATATTTGATATCCAAAAATAAATGATATTTTTTAAGTAATGAACATTAAAATACAAGTTTTCACAGTTTATAGTGAAAGTCAAAATTGATTTACCTATATCAGAAACCATGAAATTTTATTACAACATGAACATGTGGTAATGAGATCATGTAAAATTTATTTGAAATTAATGGATCAACATTTTACAAAAAAAATCACAACAAGAAGTGTTTTATTAAAAATAGTTGCATAATGGGAATCCAAAATGTAATCCAATATTCAATTGAAATTGATAAAAAATAAATTTTGGCACCAATAATATTTAATTTGTTCTTTGATAATATATCAGAGATTGATTATAGTATGTCTGAGTACCAATTTTTGGTGTAATGTGGTTCATAGTAGAATTGGTTTCAAAAATGATTATTATAGATTTACACATATTTATTTGAAATTATTTTGTATTAAAATAGAATCATTTTTATTGGAAAGAAATAAAAACATAAATATTTTAAAATTTTCCCATTTAATAATCAGTGGTTCATAATATTTCCTGGGTTGATGAATATGGTAATTGAAATATAGATTATTTGGAAAATTTATATGAGATTTGTTCATATATTATATGATTATATTAGGATAATAATTATATGGATGTAGATGTAGTCCCTATATTACAAAATGGTAACCTATAATGGATACAAGAAAGAAATATGATACTCTATCCGTTTCAAATTAATATTTAACTCCATTAGCTTAACTTAAACGTTTTTTTTGTTGAAGAAGGAAAATATCATTTATTTATTATGCAACATATACATGTAATGACACTTTATCATTAACATGGGTTATGAAATTTTTATATTTTTATAATTTCTTCATTTTTATATGAATTTATATATTGACCAATTATAGTTTATAATTTTATCATCAAATAATCCTAACATCATTATTTTTCTATTAATATTTATTATATTTAACATTTTTTGATATTTATTTTCCTCTAGATAATTTACTTATCATAAAAGTTATAATTATATTATTATTGTTAAAATATATTTTTTTTACTTTCAATATTAATTTAATTATAATAGAATAAAAGGGAAAAAAGATTAATTACTCTCATATTTTTATATGATGGACACAAAAGTTGAGGAATATTTAACAATTTTTGTTATATTTTTCTCAATAATATAATTTCAGTAATTAAATAAAATTAATTTTCATTTGTAAAATTATTTACATCAGTAATGCTAATCCAAATACAGAAGAGTCTTATTACTCACTAGAGCAGATGAATTCAAGAGATATTAGATGTGGGATTACACATTAAAGAAAAACATCAATTTTCCATCAAAACTAAAATATGATAATTGAATTTGATCATCAAAATAATCTTATTGAATAGAATATTAATAATTTTAGTAAATATATTTCAATGAAGAGCCATTTTAGAATTCATATTATATATCTAGAATAGAGTATAATTGAAAAGGGTGAAATATTAGTTGTGGTAATTATAATATTTTTGATGATCATTGTATTACCATAAAATATTATATATTAATTAACTAATATTTAATTTATTTATGTAAGAATAAAATTTTAATTTGATGAAATGAAGATGTTTTTAATAGGTGGCTATCTTTTCCTTCCGTTATAAACTAATATTTTAAAATTAAATCAACATTACATTATATATTCCAAAATAAATAGAATGGAAACCCATGCATCTAATATGGGTTTATAGACATAGATAAATAGGTGGGGTTTTTCACTTGACGGGAGGGGAGGAGAATTTATTATATGATAATAATTAATTCTTAAATCAATATTTATTTTCCATAATTAATTGAAATATTTTTATATTATTCATCTCTTTCATGAATCCCTATGATACCAACCAGAGATCAATTAATATAATTTATACACATATACATTAACATGTGGAAGGTATATATTACTAGATTGGAAGATTATTTCAAGTTAATTTTGTGAAAAAGGGATAAATCCATGAGTTGATCGAAATTGTTTATGTTCATTCCTCCATCCCCTCCAACTCACCTTGAAAAATTGAAAAGGGGGAGGTTAAAAAATTACATCTCTCAAGCATATTATTCAGAAGAATATAAAAATAATATTTTGAGATAATTTTTATTATTAATTTTAAATATAAATGTTTTGAAAATTCATTTTAATAATATATCATATTCCATGTCATTTGATGATTTGATTTTGGAGAAAGAGACATAGGGGACCTTTATTCCTTAGGGATGAATTACCATTCTAGTTACTTCTTATGGAAATCATGAATGCTCATGTTCTGTAAGAGGATATTATGTGTGCTTTAATATTAGACTTGGTTTTGGTAATCATTTTAAAACATCGAGGGAGATAGAATAAAGAGGATAAATTGCTACCTAGAAGGATGAGTTGTATGAAATGAATATATTGATAGAAGGTAAGACTAAATAATATATTCATGGATAGCATGTAGATATTTTAAAATAATTGTAGCCAATTTAATCACCACAGCCTCGCAAGTCTTCCAACCCTTCATATCAAGATTATCCTACACCTCATTCCGACCCTAGTGTGTAATGTGAGTTCATTATAATTATCCCATTCATAAATTACACCGTATAAAATCGTACATTATTGGTTTTATTATGTAAATAGAAAACATAAAAATTAGATGATGTATGAGTAACTATGGTTTCAATTATTGATCCAACTGAACCAGTTTCATAATCTTCTATGGTGGGGGATCAATATGTCAATGTATGAGTTTTTTTTATTTTATCCCAATAGTACACTTCATCTATTGATATATGATTTATGTGTTTACTCTATAATTTTTATGTACCTTTTATTTTAAATTATATAATTTTTTTTATATTTACCATATATATATGTTTCTAAAATATGATGATTCATTATAAATGAATTAACATTTCTAATAATCAGTACCATTAGATACAAGTCATATTTTTTAATTTTAAAAAAACTAAAATTTAATTCTTTTATGTTGGATTTTTTTTAGTTTCTAATTTGTTCAAAAATATGTGGGAGATTTCATGTGTAAAAACATTTATAAAATCATCATATATGTTGTTATAATTAATGATCTCTCCAAACTGATGGTAGTGATGTTTTCTAGGTATGGAAACATCAATTTCAATTCTAAAGTCATTAAATAAATTAAATATTTATTGATTTAAATTATTATTTATAATATTATGTTTAGGTACACCATTTTCTTATAATATGTGGTCACTTATGTTTATAGATATATATGGATCAATAAATTATTTCAACAATTATTCAATAAATGGGTAATAAGTTTAAAGTGAAATATTTTGTAGAATACTTTACAAACATAGAGATCAAGTCTTGGTTCCATATATTCGATAATGTATAAGAGAAAATTTATAATTTCAAACTATTATTCACTATAATAGCATTCATGCTTATTATTATTTTTTATTTTTTTGAACATTGGATGTCATACATATTCTTCTCAAATGACCTAAAAAAATATCTGTTATGTTTTTTAGTTGAATTATATGAATTTTTTCATGTATTTGTTAATTAAGAAGTTTTATTTACATTTATTAGTACATGAATAAAAAATAAATGTTACATAAGTTTTACTGATTAATATTTTAAAAAACAACATTTGATGGATGTTTAGAAAAAAAATTTGATATTGAACCCAAATAAAATTATTCATGAATAAGTTGATTTAAATAAATTTTATAATTATTTCAATAGGTTTTTTTTATCTTAACTATATTTTTATTTTTATATATAATTTCATAATGTTATTTCACCATCAAATAGGATATGTTGAATGTAGACGTTATGTTTTATTATACATTTTTATACTATAACAACTATAATGATGAAAATTTTCACAGAGATAATTCTAATATATCTCTTATAATTTAATTTAATTCGTTATATTTTAAATATTATAATTTATTTAGATCCTTGATGATGTTAGATATTATTTGACTGAAGACTTAACAAACATTAAATAATTATTGGTAAACTATTTTATACTATTGATAAATATATATGTGTATATTTAAATGTTTCACATATGTGTTTTGTCATGAAACATGTTGTATAACATTTTTCGTTGATTATATATTTTCATTATATTATTTATGGTGGTTTTATGTTGTATTTTTTATATTTTTTACCATGTTTTTGATACTAGATATAAGGTATTTTATTTTAAAAATATTTTTAAAAATTTATTTCTAGTTTTAATTAATTAAAATTACCAATGATGAAATAATATTTTGAAGTCATATTAATCCATAAAATAACATGGGAAAGAACTTATTGTTCATTTTTCTATTAATTCCACATAAATATTACTTATTACTGACAATGAAGGGTTGATTCAATATCAATTATTATAAAAACAAATTTTTAATGTTACTTTGACATCTGATATAAATATAGCTGACAGGGAATGTCATACCGATGTTCAATATTAATAATATCATCACATATAAAATTAATAAATACAATGTTGAAATAATGTATTAACATTGGTTTTTTATAACTAGAAACTTTATTTTTATTCTTGGATGTAATAAATATTTCTTTTATAAAAAATTAGAGATTTAAAATAACCAATGTTACAAGGTCATTTTCCATTAGTGATGTGTTTCTCGAAAAAAATTTAGAATGACACACCCAAATTTTAGTTTGATTTAATAAAAAAATTCAATTAGATTTTCCCCCTAGAACTTTATATTGAAAATGAAAAAATATATCATTAATAATTCACAAGCTCCCAATTTCATTTCATTGGATGTATACCACAAAATTATTTATGAACAAAATTAATTCTTATATCAGGTACATGAATAATAAAAAAAATTCGACTTTGAATGGTTATTTAGATAAAAATTGTGTAGATTTATGTCCAGTATATTTGGTTAATATGAACTTGATATTTAATCATCTAATGAAAAATAAAGATGATTAGTATAAAAAAACTAATAGACTTTCATCACTTTATCATGTTGGGGATTTTTATGATCATATTGATTGGGTAAATTGATCCACAGAGTGTGATATAGGTCACATCACATTAATATAATTAAGTGTTATTTATTTATGAATACATCATGATAATAATTTAAAAATGTATATTTTATCGCATTTATTATAAATTTTCATGATTCGTGAACTTTTAATATTTTATAATGTAGTGAACATTAAAAATTTATATGTATAATTAATCATTCATTAAATTTTCAATAGAGAGACACATTCCATAAGAAATATTTTCAATATTAGTTAACTTTAAAGGTATGATAATTATTTTTATGAAATATATAATAAATATTTATTATAAAATTTAATATATTTTTTAATGAGTTTTTATGTTGATTTTGTCTCTAATGAAATACTATTATTTTCTTTTGGGCCTAATAATATGATCCCTGAATTCCAATCACATGTATTAGATGTTTATAAATTATTTACGTCTAGTTTAGTAGTGAATATTTGAACACCACATGATGGTGTTATGTTAAATTTAATAAGTTTTTTTATTCCACTTCATTAGATATTCTATATCTGAATAAAATGTTTAAAATTATTTAGTTATGGATAACATATTGATATTGTATTATTACACTGATTTTTATGTCACAGTGATAGGTGGAAATTGGTTTACTCAATGATGTGTTAATAAATATTTATTTACGACTATATATTATATTTATTAATGTGAGTCAATTTTAGACTTTCATTGAGCTATAAATTTTGGAATCCATGGGGAAAATTACCTGACATGAATTATTTTTTAAATATAGAAGGAAGATTCATTGTTTATATGATCCGAAGACATATTTTTATGATAATATATATAAAATTTAATCTATTTATGTCACAAATTTTTTTGACCAAAATATTTCATTTGATTACTCAAATAAGACAATTGTAAGAGTTTAAAGGGGACCTAAAGTAGTTTCAGGAAATACATAAAATCATTAGTATATGAATCCAACCATCAATTGCATTATTATTCTTTTTTTATATATAAAATTGAGATAAAATTTTTAATAAGTTAATTTTTGAATTAGAATATGATAAAAATAGACTATTTTTAGATATTTATTATATTTCATTGATAAAATGAATTACTCAATTTTATTATGAATAACATTATATATAATAAAAAATATGAGGATTTACAAAATAAAAAACTAATGTTTTTACCCCATAGTGGAATTGAGTTTATGTCAATTTTTTATTCTGTAAATTGTTCATATATGGTTAGAGATTATTGAATATTTTTAATATTTAATTTATATTTATGTTTTTAGAGTAATTGATTAATTATTTTAGAGGTAAATATATTTATCATCCAAAAAGGAAGTAAATCTGAAATAAAAAATACATATTTGACTAAATATATAATGTGATTGTGGGTCAATTTTTTAAAATTTAAAATATTTAATAGTAGTTGAATACTATTTAATGTTTTTTATATTTTTTATTTACATTTGAAACATAAAAAAAATCACCTAATTCTGACAACTCTCATGATATATATCATCAACCACTAGATTTAAACCAAAAGGGAACACCAGTTTTTTTCCAACTATTGTATTGATTTTGGGTCATTTTTTTAATGTAAATGGTAAAACAATGTTTCAGTGTAGGTTAATGATATATAAATATTTTATTTTTCATTTCAATTTTATAATATTCAATAAACTTTTGTCTCCATAAGAAAATATATCCTCAAAAAATAAAATATACCCAAAATAGGAAACTTCAATTTTTACCAATCAAATGTAGTATGTTCGAGTAGAAATTATAAAATATAAATGTTTAAAAGAATTTTTTGTGTTGTTGTATTATTTTTTTGTATTTTCTTTAGATTAAAAATCCTAGAATCATCGCTCGATATTGGAGGTTATAACTACATATATCATTAATAAATATAAGAAAACCAAAAACAAAATTGTATTTTTGACTTAAAACATAAATTGATTTACTATTAGTATTTTAATTTATCAATAGTTATACCATGTATTTTTATTTAATAATTACATATAAATATATATATTTAATACTTATTAGGAATCACTCTATTCTAGATGTTATAGATATAGATATATTTAAAAAATGGAAGTCAACCAAAAATGGATAACTGTAGATTTGGCCCTACAATAGTAGTGGGTTTATGCCAATTTTTTTACTTTATTATTGGTTAAACCATGATTTTACATGGTTTAATTATATATATATATCCTCCCTAATATATAATAAAAAATTAATTTTTAGGGATATAATGGATTTTTTTTAAAAAATAGAAGTTATTAATAAGTTAAATTTTAGTTTTGACCAAACATTTATTTTTGATTCAATTACATTTTTAAACATGTAAAAAATTAAAATTGGTTTGGTTGTAGTTTAATGATTTTATATATTTATTTATCTATCCCAATAGACACCAATAACATAATTTCGATATTTATAACAATAAATATCATCAAAATAGAAGTTAACAAAAATTTAAACAATAGCATTAACCAAATAGTTTATGTGATTTATAGTCTAGTATTAATATTGAAAAGGTAAAAAAATTTTGATTTGTAATTATTTAATATATTTTAATTATACATATAATTTAAAAAAAATAACTCTATTATGGAAGAAATAACTATATATATCTTTAGAAAATTGGATTTCACCAAAATGATAAACAAATATTTGGACCCTACTGTTGCATTTCTTTGAAATCATTATTTTGTTATTTAAATTGATTATAATTTTTTTCATGTGGTTGAATTAATTATATATATTCCCTTCATATTTTTAATGAGATAATAATAACTTAATTTCGATATGTGTTACTATTTCTATCAGCATAAAACATAGGTTAACACAATTTCAAATATGATAATAATATATTTGTGTAATGTATTTTATATATAACATTACATATTGATAAAGCACTTCCTCCGACAAAATCACACAATATTCTAGTGATATAAAAGTTAAAATTAAGAAAAATATTTTCTAGAATATTTAATTTCAAACAAAACGTATAATTATATACGTTTTATATATTTATGTTTTGATATTTTATTTTGTAATATATTGAATTGATTACCAATTTTAAATTTGATAATAATATATCAAAAACATTATATCTGGATTAGGAAATGAAATATTAAATGATTATTTTAACAAGATAATTTATATTCATTGATTATGTTATTCCATATTATATTCCATGTTTTCCATGCGAATTAGTATTCCATAGTTAAGATATGTCATGTCATTTTCAATGTTTTGATGTCTAATTATCATAACTTAATTTTTATGTGAAGCATCTCATTTGTTATTTATTTTTTCCTTTTTATTTAAATTTATAATAAGATAAAAATTATATTCAGATAAATAAATATAAAAAATATGAATGAAATACATAAAAACATATTATTAGGGAATGATTGATTGGTTCTGTACATGGGACTATATCCTTTGGTACCATAACTAAGTAAAATATTTATAATACATATAAATTAAAATTCATTTTATTTTTCTACTAAATATTTATTTTAGGAACAATTATCTAAATTGACCTTTAGTTATACTACAAACAATTTTGAGTTACATGTATAATAGAGAGGAGGTTGTACTATATCTACAAGAAGGACATTTCATAACAGTTCACACTCAATCCTTCCACTTCATATACCTTATAAAATGATTTATCATCCCATTGTTCCACATGAGGCCCTATTTATATTCATATCACCTATTATTACACCATTAGTTCTAATATTCTATTCTTATAAAATAAATTTTCTACTAACAATGATTGATTCTCATCATATCAACCATTTTCCACCACCTAATGTTTTTCCTACTTAAACCACTACTCTTATCTATTAATGGTTCTATTATTGTTCTCCTATTACTTATTCTTCATAACATCTAGATAATCCTTTATGTGAATTGAACCCACCTAGACCTAAAATGATACAAATTCTTCCAATGATATAGATCCATCTGATAACACGGATCATCCTAGATCATTGATATATTTTCAAATGTATTAAATAATATCAAAATATTTTTTAAATGAGTATTTATTTAGATATTTTCTCTTAATTATTTAGGTTGACGTAAATATAATTTGTATTGGTGTAGTAAAATGTGTGTTTCATGGGGCCACTATACCAAAATTATGTTTGATTACATTGATGAAAAAAATATCGTTAATCATAGTAGATACTGTTCATGTTTCATTGAGATTCGATAAAAATATAATAATATCCTCCTTATGAAACGATCACATGAAGACACATTGAGGATCAAATGAAGGAAAATGCATATATTTAGATATGGGTAATAAAATTTGTTAAATTAATATTCATGATATAATTTTAGTTATATAAATTACTAGTTTTCTTATTGAATAAATTTTTCATTCATTATGTTCAATCATTGAGGGATACATAGTTTTTGGAATTTGGGGAATAATAGGGTGTATATAATCCCATGTTATATGTTGTTTTGACGAGATTACTTTTCATTGATTTGGTGGTTATAATAACTATGAATGATTAATGATTAATATATTACAAGGAGATGATTTCTTATTATAATAGTAACATTTTTAAATTATTATTCATATTTTATTATTTAGAAATGAAAACTAATATGTTTTTTATTAATAATTTTGTTATTATTTTAAAATTTTACACTATTGAATTTATCTCGAGGAGATAAAAAATAGGCCTGTTAAAAATTATCTACACGCATTGAGAAAAATGAATATGATAGAACATGATTGTAACAATTTACTTTTCCAAAAAAATATGATTATTTATGTTTTTATTTATTTTAGTAAAACAATTATGTACAATATGTTTTAGATATTGATTCATTTTCTATAATTATAATTTCTACATTCATTATTTTAATGAATCACAATACATTCCTTATATTACATTCACAATCATGATGTTTTGTAAGTTATATTATAATGTGGAGTTAAATTCTATTTCATCAATACCTAGATAATTTAATCTGATCCATTTAATTTATTATTATTTTTAATATCACGCAAAATTACATGTAATTGAAAATAATACATTTTTTTATTTTTAAAAAATCAATCTCAAATAAAAAAAGTAATTTTGTTACAAATACATCAATAAATTGACACAAATCATTTTGGAATTTAAGATGATTAAATTTTGATAAGTTATTAACATTGATATGTACACTAACTCAGAGTTAAGATATTCCATTTGTAATATTGTATGAATGGTACAAAGTGCTTTACTTTTTCAATTTTTTAAGGAATGTATAAATGATTTATTTTATAATTGTTACTACTAATCCATAACGATTTTCTAGATTTAGATACTAGGAATAAGTATCTTTTGAATATTAAGCTCAATGATGTCCAGTGAAGGAATTTATACTGAGCAGGTTGATTGAATAAGGTATTAGAAATAGTGTTTCCAAATAAAAAATTATCAACCACACTTGATGATGACTATTTAGTTTTCAATATGTTAGCACTTGTAACATATAGTGATTTTTGTGGAGATTATATTTATGCTAGAAAGAATGTAATTATTTTTAAGAAGTTTTTTTACATTTAATTGGATGTTGATGGTTTCTAGTAAGTTATAGTATTAGAAAATTAATACAATGGTTGAAAAGAAAACTAGTGGTTATGAATAACCATCAAAATGAGGAATTATTTTTCCTAGGTTTTGATTCTTGATAAAGAACATATTAAGGAAATAATAAAATTCTTGAAGAAATATGTCCATGAAATGGATATTCTATTGACCTCATTAGGATTATAAAATATAATCATAATGTCATAAGAGACACTGGATTGGTTCGATAAGGTTGAGACCAGTACCAAGAGATCATTTATGGTTTAGAGTTGACATTTTATGGTATATGCATTACTTTTATATGGAATATACAATATATTTTTTAGGATTTATATAAGAATTAAAAAAAATTTATCATGACCTCGTTATTTTAAGTTCGGTAATCATAATGTTAAGTAATATACATTAAAACATTCATCTATTTCGGAAACCCATGTTTTCTGCTCACCATATCAGCATTACTAAATTGTGTTTAAAAATTCCATGTGAATTTTATTCAAATATATAAAATGAGGTTTATAATTAATATATTTCAAAATAAAAATGGAAAAAATATATTTTCCAGTGAACTAAACATCACCTCGTGATTGTGACTAATTGTGATTCTTACTTCAAATATATATTCAAACAACAACTATTACTATGTATAGATAAAGGGGAGGATTTAATGAAAATAATAGAGATCATCCCCACTAGAGTTTATGATTCTATGTCCACATGGATATATATAATGATTGAATTACCAACTATGGTATTTGTAGAGATTAGTGTAATTAAGTATTTTAATATTGTGTGGGATTTACAAGTCTTAGTCTTTAGGTGTATTTAATGAATACATTGATTTACATATTGAATGATAAATAAAAATATAATAACACTTATGAAAAAAAACTAGTTTTATAGAATTCAAAATGCAGAAAATATTAACATTAATTTAAGAAAAAAATATATAGAAGAAATTATTTTTATGAATTTAAATCCTATGATATTGTGTGTGATGATTTTAAAAAAAATGTGAAGAGTTTAAAGGAAGGGAAATTGAGAATAAATGAAATATATTGGGAAAAGATTTTGTGATAGAAGAAGATGACCGTAACCTATCAACCCTCAAAAGACCATGTTTTTAACTATTGACTAATAT
Source organism: Viscum album (assembly GCA_963277665.1). Taxonomy (NCBI): domain Eukaryota; kingdom Viridiplantae; phylum Streptophyta; class Magnoliopsida; order Santalales; family Viscaceae; genus Viscum; species Viscum album. Next base: position 80,277,869 of record OY728160.1, on the reverse strand, counting down.
TAAAAGATTGATTGTTGTTTAGCATTGATAATAAATAGTTTCATCTATGATTTTTGGTTCTAGTATCATGGATCTTGTTTAAGGACATATCATTGACTATGTTTATTATATGTTAATGAATGAATAGCCCTGTTGGTGGGGGATAAAAAAATTCCATACACCAAGGACATAGTCATCCTTAGGGTGGTGGTCATCGATAATAAAATGTTTCCCACCATTATGTTCATTTTTCGATTTGTTTTTTGATGATATAATTGATAAATAATAACAGAGGAATATAAGGTTTTTAAAATAATATAAAGACTTAATCACCCCTCTAAGTGTTTAATAACATTTTTCCAATCCATTCAATTTTTATATCAATATTTGTAAAAAAAATTATTTTTTTTATTTATTTCTACTTTAATGACAATTATTCTTCATAGATTATGATACATGAGAAATAAAACAATAATAAACCATGATACATTTATTAGAATTAATTATTAAAATTAAAGATAAAATCTATTATGTTATGAGGTTATAGTATTTGAGAACATTTATAAATGTCCATGTTGTGTAAATGAACATTTATATAGAAATAAATCGGACATAAAATCATTATCCGCATAATTATATAGGATTATTGTGACCCAAAATATAACTATTGAAACAAAAAATAATAATTATGAATAAAATAGTCATGATGAGGGAGAAGTAAATGAATATATTTTAGAAAATCATCTGATGTTATATATTGGAATATAAGATGAATGTAATATATTTTGAAATTGGAATCACGAAAATTATATATATATTGTCATTATTTATATAGATGTTAAGTATATTTTAATTTAATGGGTATAATATGTATATAATATTCTTTTAAAGTAATAAAGTAAATTTTAATAAAAATATTTTATATCTATAATGTATTTTAATCTTGATAGTTAAATTAATAAATATTTATAAATAATTAAAATAATCTAAATATATTATTTTTCAATTTAATGAAATAATAATAACTTAATTATCTTTACTAGGAATTGAATGATAATAATGTTTTGTTGTTCTTTAAATAAATTATATATTTAAAAATTGTTAGTATTTCTTTTATTATTAATGTTTTAAATTTTTAAATTTTTTAATAAAAAATGATACATTTTTTATATCATTATATCAATATTATAATTCATTTAATTTTTTTAAAAAGATTAAATTCTCAATAAATAGTGAAAATATCGATTTTATTTAAAAATTACTTCTTTCATATATTCAGAAATAATAATGTAGTAAGGAAATTTTTTTTAAAACTTTTTAGTTTATATAGATAAACAATAATAAAATTAGATTTATATGAATACAACTTATGCTTAATTTTTTATGAAAAAATTTTTATTCTTAAAAAGACATTTATCTATAATTAAATTTTTCATCAGGTTTTGAGGGTTTCATTTAAAAATAATTTCTTTCACTTATTAGAAATTATTTTAATAAATCTTTTTCCATATTTAGAATCATTATCTACAAATTTAGTAGTGAGGACAATTTTATTTTTGTTTATTATGAATAGTAACGTTGTTTAAAAATTCAGTCCCCGGAATAAAATCTAAAACATTATTAAATGGTTAAAACAAATATTATTAGGATAACATTGAATATAAAACATTAATAAATAAGTTTTTTCTGTTAAATTTTGACCCTGTGTCATCTCATCTAATACAATGTTTCAATATCCAACCATTTTTCTTGAGTATTACATTAATATATTTCATTCTATTAAATTATTCTAAGAGTGTCCTATGCATCATTTAAAAACGGGCACCACCTAACCTCTCTTATCCATACATAAACATCAAATTATATGAAAAAACCATAAAACATAGTTTCATAACATCACATACTATGTCATAGTGGTCCTGTATTGATCATAGTATCAACTAATTAAGGATTTATGTATAATCATAAAATGGATTTCTGAAGATGAGTTATTCTAACACCCTAGGTAAATAAAGAGTATGAAATTGTCACATTTATCTATATTTGTAAATAAAATATTAATATGACTTTAAAGGGGATGCTATGCTCGATGGCGTACCCAACATGCAACAACAAGTTTCTTGGGAATCTTACGTTGCACTCTAATAATAAAATAATATTATAGTTAATGCCTAGACGTTGTAATGGCAGGAATGAACAGAACTAACTAAAAAATGATTATATATTTTTGTCAAATATTTTTACTTTTTACAATAAATGTTAGAGGGTTAAAAATGAAAATGAATCCAATTTTAAGCGTAAACATTCTAATATTATTTAAAAGGTCGATTAACCGCCTTTTGAAGTAGAACCACTTTTAAATCCACTTTTTGACAATCTTATGTGTTATCTTTGACAAAATAAAATTCTTCTTTAGAATCTAGACATCAAAATTTACTTTGTGTAAATTTTTGGTATTTTTCCAAAAAAGTTCAATTTTTAATGAATAGTGAAAACTGTTGTATTTTAATTCAAAACCTCTTTTAATATAATTTATTTATATGAATAGATTATCTTTTGAATTGGTTTTAAAGTGAAATTAGAATATATTTTTACCATTTAATCAAATAGTGGTCGTTGGAATTAATTTCACATTGAAATTAGACTTAAACTAGTTTCAATCTTTTGATACTTTTTGCTTCATAAAAACATGCTATTTGTTTTGGCAGCGGGAATTAATTATTAAATTAATTAATTCAACTTATATGTTCTGAATTTTTTAAAATAGACATCATTTTTGAATTCGGAATATCAAATATAGCATAGGGTGAACTTTTGGTAATTTTCTGAAAAACTTCAATTTTTGATGAATAGTGAAACCACTAAGTGGTACTTATAAAAACTGATTTTCCGTTTAAAGGATATTTTTCCATCATTGTGTTTTGAATTTAAAAGATATGACATAAATGGTTGTAATTAATAAGTAAAATGTGGTTCAATGGGACTAAATTAATTTTTTTGGTGAATAGTAACTTATTATGTTTTTAATCGCGATTAGAAGTAATTGGTGTAGTTTAAGGTAAGAATAATGTTTTAATAAAATGAAATGACCTAGACACATGTTCTACCCTCATTTGATGTGTCATGGCCGACCAAGAAAATCCATGGGTCAACTTGGGGACCCCATGGAGCTACTTTGGTTGGAAAATGACATAAATATCTTTTTATTTAATATTAAAGTAAAAATGACAAAAACATGAGATGTTTTACTAATTTTTTTTTTCATGGGGTTATACAAGTCATAATTTTGACAATAAATAATAAATGGAAATATAAGAAGATTTAATACATCATATTATTTTTTTTATAATTTTTAGACATTAAATAAATTAAATTATTTATGACATCATGATGATGCAGCGATGACCTCATTATTTAACGATTTAAATAAAATCGAAAGATAATGTAAAATATAAGACCTACACATGTCCAAAACCTATTGGATGGGTATATTTCGAACCCTTATCACCATACCCTCTAATTATATCAATGTGGGACCTTTTAAATCCGAAACTCATTTTCAAATAAAGTAACATTTCTTTACTTTCCAAGAGTGCTCCTCCTCTCCTATTATAAAAGTCCCCCACCTCTACCTCTTTACCCACACTTACAAAGCCTTTGGATCGGCCAAAACCTGCCCATTTTGTCTCTCCACTTCCCTCTCTTACTCCTTGAAGCATCACTTTGGTCAGAAGTCTTCCCAAGGAAGCCTTTGAGCTCAAACTAAACTGAGTTACCCGATTTTAAGGTAATGTCTTCACTTGAGTCCTTTTGTTTTATTTTTCTTCTCCAACCCCCTAAACTCTCTTTATTCATTTCTTTTGTAACAAATCCAGTATCTTCAATATACTATGATGTTGTTATAATAATATTTCTAGCTACACTTACACACATCTACATCTAATGGTTAAAGAACATACTGTTTCTGTGGTTGGCGAATTTCTGCCTCACGAAACGATGATTGTTCAATCTTCTTTTAAACACCTTAAATGGTGGCCATTAATATGTAACTATATTTATATATGATATATAATATGTTTATGTTTTCCTTAATCTTATGTATTTTTTATTTTGGGAATACCTTTATGGTTTCCATTATGGGTAAACGTGATATCTTCATTTAAGGAAGTGCGGACTACCGCCCCCTCAAAGTGATGTGATTCTTTAATGCCATATGTGGGACATATAAAGGATGGATTTAAATTTATTATATATGATGTTATACTGGAATTATAATATACCTCTATATCATTATTATTTCATTCCATTAAAGTATGAGATAGAAATGAAAGTAGCATTCATGCGTACGTACGACATACCGTCTCTATGAACGGTGCATTTCATTTCTTATCCCCAAATGTAATGTACTATTATAAGTACATATATATAATGGATATATATGATGCATGTTACAACAAAATTATTAATATAATTCTGGAATTAAAATATACATACCTCTCATTTTGTTTTAATTCTATTAATATGACATAGAAATGAAAGTAGTGTTCATGCATACGTACGGCTTACCGTCTCCATGAACGGTGCATTTCATTTCTTACCTCTAAATGATTATGTGATATTATAAATACATGTATATGATAGATATATTTGATATATATGATATAAAAATCAGGAATTTCATTCTGGATATAAATAACCTTTCACCACACGAACAACATGTAATTGTAAGAAGTCCACTTTTGATTTAAGAACCAAATATCAACAAAACAAACATTATTAACTTAAATGATTAAATAATGTTTATAACATGTCATTAATTGATATAAAAAGAATAATAAACTTGAAAAATGTTCTTAAGCAAGTATAAATTCACTCAAGTTTATTATTCAGGACGTTAAAGAATGATCGAGTCAAGTCGGACCCGAGGTAAGGGATCCTACTCCTCTCTTTCTTTTTAAGTACACTCTTTTATGTCATTAATTTTAAGATCATAATTCTTGTGATTGGGATGTTATTTTATATTACTATTACTGTAATTTTATGTTCATATGATGATAGACCATATTCTCTCTCATCAATCCATTTTGGATGTTTTGAGTGGCGCCGTTAGGCTGCTGAATTTTCGTAAGAGATATAACCTCTATATTTCTTTTTAAGTACCCTCCTTTATGTCACTTCGTTTAAGATCCTCTTTGTTATGTTGGGGGATGTTCTTTTATATTCCTCTTTCTATAAAATTTATGTCAATATGATTACAAACCCTATTTTATCTCATCAATCCATTTTTGTGGCTCCGTTAGGCTGCTGAGTTTTCATAAGGGATTTTTCATCTCACTCTTATTCCCATGAGATTTATGCTACATTTGCCACAATTTACTTTGAGTGGTGAATGTACTCCCAATTACATTACTCATTGTGTATAATAATTTCATTTATGAGTATTTACATCAATGTTGTATTTTCCTTCTTTCACGTGGTGCATGTCTCGAAAGATACCCATGTTAGTAAGTGAACCTTTCACCCTCCTCTTTTTAAAAGACTTCTTTTGTTGGGTATTTTAATTTACATATTGTTATGTTGGGATACGTTCTCATATAACCTTATTTATGTAAATTTTATGTCCAAGTGATGAGATACCCTTTTGATCTCTCATCAACTCATTTTCTGAATTTTGCAGTGACGCCGTTAGGCTGTCATATTTTTGCAAGGGAACTTCTTAACCCAAATTTGATTCTTTGGGATAATCTTGTACTCCTTGAATATGTCATTATATGAATATGTGTGAATAACCTCTGATTGTTTTACACTTAATATCCACTTATATTGGGTGTATTCTTTTGTCACACATAATTATGTAATTGACTTGTCCTTAAACCAAGGATACTGTCTTTGTAAGGGACTTCGTCTCGATCTCCTTTCATTGAGGCATATTTCGTTTTATACACAACTATCTTTCATACGGTGTATTTACCCCATTGACATTTACTTTTATAAAAAAGGAATCTTTTTCTACGAAGTGTTTTACTAAACGACAAAAAGGAATGATTCTTTTAACGTACGCGGTGACAATGACCTTTTCCGCCGCCGCAAGTATTATTTTCTCTTTGGCTTCCTCAACAAGCCGTAATGTTTTTTAAAATGAAATTAATACCATATACTCTTTTATGTATTTTGGTATTGAAAATGGATTTTTTTATAATGGATTTGTTATGTCAATATATTTAAGTGATATATTGTGATCAAAGTGTGGAAATGTTTTCTTTCCATTATATTTGTTTTATGTTTTATGATTTTTATAATGGTACTTGGACATTTGACGGGTGGTTACATGATGAACCATATGACGGGTGGTGCCGTGAATACCAGGACGTGTGGTTACGTTATAACCTCCAATGCATTGGGTATGGAAGTCGGCCATATGGTTATTCCATTATGTATGTGTGGAAGTCGGCCGTATGGCTATCCCATTAAGTATGTGTGGAAGTCGACCGTACGGTTATTCCACTTAAGTATGTCTATGTCCCAAGTTACCTTTATATGTTATGTTATATTTATATGGGTTTTATGGTAATCTTTTGGTTACAGAAGGGTATGTAATGAACTTTTATTCAGTGAAGGGTTCTTACTACTTCGAAATGGTGAAAAGTATTACTTTGATAAAGTATACATGGTTTACTTGTTGTTTTGAAAAACTAATAGTTCTCATTCTTTGTGTATCCCTTAATGAGATTTTTATGCTTATCCCACATTTTTGAAATGTTTTTTACAGGACTTAACGTGGAATAGGGTCAAGGATGGGATCAAGGGAAAGTCATGCAACCTAAAACATGGAATTGGACATGTTTCTTTTTAAGAGTTTTTATTTAATGGAAACTTAGTAAAAGTTTCTACTTTTTAATATTTAGAGATGTAATACTAATGTCCTAATTCTCTAAAACTCTAAACCTGAAAAGATCCTCAATGTTAATTATTCATTTAATTCAATATTAAGTAAGGTTTAAGGTTGGGGTCTTATAGTTGGTATCAGAGGTCGGTTTAGATAACTTTAGAGGTTATGGTGTTCTTTAAGCATAAGTGACATGACCATAATGGTTAGGATTTCATAAACAGTCCTAGTTTTAGATAAAGTGAATGAGTAAGTATATGTTAGTGTTTATCTTCCTCTTTAGTACATGATGGTTTTGTTGATATACTCACACTGACCTTTTCGGTTTTAGTAAATGGCTGGATCTAGTAGGCACCATGGTAACGGTGGATGTGAAGGAAATTGTGACAGTTTTTTGAGCGAGCAACTGAATGATATGGAAGCTGCAATGAGAACTCTTGTGCTTATCCTCAACCAACTATCTGGAGTCATGATTGACCACCTAAACCATGGTGATATCTATAAGGCATCATATATGCGAGAAACAAATCCCTACAGAACTATAGGTAATAATCATAAAGGTAAGTGTGTTCCAAAAACCTATGTGTCATAGATGTGGAAAGAAACACCTAGGAAAATGTTTCAAAGGGACAGAAATATGCTATAGATTTGGAAATGAAGGTCATAAAGCAAGAACCTGCCATGGAAAAAGGAAGCATCCAGTTAACTCGAGGAAAGGGAATGAAGTTCTTTTTGAGGGATCAATTGAATTTTTTAAATGTGGTGTGCATGTTCATTATGAAAAAACATGTCCTATGAAGAAGTTTTGTGAATGGGATCACCAAGATCATACAAATACTCATTTACCAATACCTAATGCCATTCCGATTGAGGATGAAGAAACTAACAATGACCAATCAAAGGTATGGATTACTTCTTAACTTTTGTTTTCTATTTTGGAATCTTAGGATATGATTCATGATTTTTTTTATAGGAAAGAAGTATTTCAGAATAAGTTGGAAAGTAATGGTTAATGGATCATGAATAATGTTGAATGAGTCAGAAGTCAACATATAAGAGATTCAAGAGTTATGGTGAAACTCTTAAGAGTATTAAGTGTCTATTGATGATGGGGTACATTAGAAGACTTTTTATAGTATGTGTAACACTGATGTTTGATATATGAAAATTTAATTCAAAGAATAGTAATCTGTTCTTTTGTGGACATAGTTATAAAGAACCATTTGGGTTTATATGATCCTTACTTTTGAGGTAATTATGGGTTACTATATGTTATGATAGAAGTAAAAGGCATGAGATTAAATTGAGGTTAAATTATGTTATGGTTATTTTTGATGATTTTATCTCTTTTTGGGAATAATTTTAGAATTATATAGTTTTGGAAAAAGGACAAAACAGAGAACGTGTGACAACCCGTCGCGTCGGACAAAGATGCGGGAATCGAACCCACAACCAAAGTGTGACTGGTATTTATCGCCTACCACTGGACTACATGAAGTCCCTGGTTAGTTTGACTGATTCTTTTTAGTTAGAAGATTTTATGAATTAAGAGTAAGTTGATTTTGGGTTATATATGGAAATTTATTAACCTATCATGGAGGATATGTGATTAGGTTAATTACTTTTCAATATGAGACATTAGGAGCAACTGATGTTGTTTGGAGATAAATGTTACGATTTAACTTGGAAGAATATGTGACTAAATCTTTCAAATATTTGGGTTTCAATATTAGTTTGGTTTAATTTGAAGTATTTTATGGAAAATTTGTTTATCGAATAGTCCTCGTTGAACTTTGGGTTTTGTTGGACAAATTTTGGAGATTAAGAATATATTTTCTTTTTATAAAGGGTTATCGTTTTCTGGATTATCTGATCTTGTACTAACCTTTTTGGTTTTGGTTTTGGTTAGAGTCTAAATACATGGGAAGTATATAGTTCTATATTGTGGATTAGTTGATTCTCTATAAATTGATTATAGTACTCTTAATGCGAAAAAGTCTTCCTAAATACTCGTCTTTTGGAGAAAATATGAGTTTGATTAAGGAATCTAGTAAAAGTTGAAAGTCAACATGATAAGTGATTATGTTTCTTTATGAATAAATTCCTCAATTAAAAGTAACTTAAAACAAAAATTTTGTCTATTAACTTTTCTTACTGGGGAATCGAATACCGTATAACCCATCACAAGTTTGTGATTTTTGTATGGTTAACTTTCTCCTAGACTAGTTTACTATATCTCTCGATCAGAACATGACCCTTTGTTTTTTCTTCCATATCCATATTTTCCTACTTGGAATCATAGTATTGGTTAACTTGGGTGACCTATGTACTTCTCTCCCTTTATTTTAAAGTGATTGTTTTACCGACTCTTGACCTGATGTGGGACTTTCAAGGATGTTTCCGAGCCCAATTTTAAAATTGCGAGGACGCAATTCCCAAAATGGGGGAAGGATGTTACACCTCAGGTAAATAAAGAGTATGAAATTTTCACATTTATCTATATTTGTGAATAAAATATTAATATGACTTTAAAGGGGACGCTATGCTCGATGGCGTACCCAACACGCAACAACAAGTTTCTTGGGAATCTTACGTTGCACTCTAATAATAAAATAATATTATAGTTAACGCCTAGCCGTTGTAATGGTGGGAATGAACAGAACTAACTAAAAAATGATTATATATGTTTGTCAAATATTTTTACTTTTTACAATAAATGTTAGAGGATTAAATATGAAAATGAATCAAATTTTAAGCGTAAACATTCTAATATTATTTAAAACGTCGATTAACTGCCTTTTGATGGCGAACCTCTTTTAAATCCACTTATTGAAAATTTTATGTGTTATCTTTGAAAAAATAAAATTCTTCTTTAGAATCGGGACATCAAAATTTACTTTGTGTAAATTTTTGGTATTTTTCCAAAAATGGTCAATTTTTAATGAATAGTGAAAAATGTTGTATTTTAATTCAAAACCTCTTTTAATCTAATTTTTTATATGATTAGGTTATCTTTTGAATTGTTTTTAAAGTGAAATTATAATATATTTTTACCATTTAATCCAATAGTGGTCATTGGAATTAATTTCACTTTGAAATTGGACATAAACTAGTGTCAATCTTTTGATACTTTTTGTTTCATAAAAACACGCTATTTGTTTTGACAGCAGAAATTAATTATTAAATTAATTAATGAAACTTATATGTTTTGAATTTTTTAAAATAGACATAATTTTTGAATTTGAAATATCAAATATAGCTTAGGGTGAACTTTTGGTAATTTTTTGAAAAACATCAATTTTTGATGAATAGTGAAACCACTAAGTGGTACTTATAAAAACTGATTTTCCGTTTAAATGAAAATTTTCCATCATTGTGTTTTGAATATCAAAAATCCAACATACATGGTTATAATTAAGAAGTAAAATGTGGTTCAATGGGATTAAAATAATTTTTTTGGTGAATAGTAACTTATTAAGTTTTTAATCGCGATTAGAGGTAATTGGTGTAGTTTAAGGTTAGAATAATTTTTTAATAAAATGAAATTACTTAGACACATGTCCTACACTCATTGGATCTGTCATGGATGACTAGGAAAATCCATGGGTCAACTTGGGGACCCCATGGAGCCACTTTGGTTGGAAAATGACATAAATATTTTTTTATTTAATGTCAAAGTAAAAATGACACAAACATGAGATGTTTTACTAAAATAAATTTTACATGGGGTTATACAAGTCATATTTTTGACTATAAATAATAACTGGAAATCTAAAAATATTTCCTACATCATATAAGTTTTTTTTATAATTTTTAGACATTAAATAAATTAAATTATTTATGACATCATGATGATGAAACGATTACCTCATTATTTAACGATTTACATAAAATGGAAAGATGATGTATAATCTAAGACCTACACATGTCCAAAACCTATTGTATGGGTGGATTTCTAACCCTTATCACCTTATCCTCGAATTATATCAATATGGGACCTTTTAAATCCGAAACTCATTTTCAAATAAAGTAACATTTATTTACTTTCCAAGAGTGCCCCTCCTCTCCTCTTATTAAAGGCCCCCACCTCTACCTCTTTAACCACAATTCCAAAGCCTTTGGCTCAGCAAAACCCTGCCCATTTTGTCTCTACACTTACCTCTCTTACTCCTTGAAGTCTCACTTTGGGCAGAAGTCTTCCCAAGGAAGCCTTTGAGCTCAAACTAAACGGAGTTACCCGATTTTAAGGTAATGTCTTCACTTGAGTCCTTCTGTTTTATTTTGCTTCTCCAACCCCCTAAACTAAATTTATTCATTTATTTTGTAACAAATCCAGTATAATAAATATACAAGGATTTTTTTATAAGAATATTTCGAGCTACACTTACACACATCTACATCTAATGGTTAAAGAACATACTGTTTCTGTGGTTGGCGAATTTCTGCCTCACAAAACGATGATTGTTCAATCTTCTTTTAAACACCTTTAATGGTTGCCATTAATATGTCACTCTATTTATATATGATATATAATATGTTTATGTTTTCCTTAATCTTCTGTATTTTTCATTTTGGGAATACCTTTATGGTTTCCATTACGGGTAAATGCGATATCTTCATTTAAGGAAGTGCGGACTACCGCCCCCTCAAAGTGATGTGATTCGTTAATGCCATATGTGGGATGTATAAAGGATGAATTTAAAGTTATTATATATGATGTTATACTGGAATTATAATATACCTCTATATAATTATTATTTCTTTCCATTAAAGTATGAGATAGAAATGAAAGTAGCGTTCATGCGTACGTACGACTTACCGTCTCCATGAACGGTGCATTTCATTTCTTGTCCCCAAATGTAATGTAATATTATAAGTACATATATATAATGGATATATATGACGTATGTTACATATAAATTATTAATATAATTCTGTAATTAAAATATACATACCTCTAATTTAGTTTTAATTCCATTAATATGACATAGAAATGAAAGTAGCGTTCATGCGTACGTATGGCTTACCGTCTCCATGAACGTTGCATTTAATTTATTCACTCTAAATGATAATGTGATATTATAAAAACATGTATATGCTAGATATAAATGATATATATGATATCCAAATCAGGAATGTCATTCCGGATATAAAGAACCTTTGACCACATGAACAACATGTAATTGTAAGAAGTCCACTTTTGACTTAAGAACCAAATATCAACAAAACAAACATTATTAACATAAATGATTACATAATGTTTATAACATGTAAATAATTGATATAAAAGGAATAATGAACTTAAAAAATTTTCTTAAGAAAGTAGAAATTAACTCAAGTTTATTATTCAGGACATTAAAGGACGATCGAGTCAAGTCGGACCGGAGGTAAGGGATCCTAATCCTCTCTTTCTTTTTAAGTACACACTTTTATGCCATTACTTTTAAGCTCATATTTATTGTGATTGGGATGTTAATTTATATTAACCTTACTGTAATTTTTATTTTCATATGATGAGAGACCCTATTCTCTCTTATCAATCCATTTTGGATGTTTTGAGTGGCGCATTTAGGCTGCTGAATTTTCGTATGAGATCTAACCTCTCTCTTTCTTTTTAACTACTCTCTTTTATGTCACTTCTTTTAAGCACCTCTTTGTTATGTTGGGGATGTTCTTTTATATTCTTATTTCTGTAAACATTATGTTAATAGGATGATAGACCCTATTTTATCTCATCAATCCATTTTTGTGGCGTCGTTAGGCTGCTGAGTTTTCGTAAGCGATTTTTCATCTCACTCTTATTCCCGTGAGATTTATGCTACATTTGCCACAATTTCCTTTGAGTGGTGTATGTACTGCCCATTACTTTACTCATTGTGTATAATAATTTCATTTATGAGTATTTACATCAATGTTGTATTGTCCTTCTTTCACTGGGTGCATGTCTCGAAAGATACCCATCTCGGTAAGGGAACCTTTCACCCTCCTCTTTTTAAAAGACTTCTTTTGTTGGGTCTTTTAATTTACATATTGTTATATTGGGATATGTTCTCATATAACCTTATTGATGTAAATTTTATGTCCAAGTGATGAGATACCCTTTTTATCTCTCATCAACTCATTTTAGGAATTTTTTAGTGACACCGTTAGGCTGTCATATTTTTGCAAGGGAACTTCTTAACCCAAATTTGATTCTTTGGGATAATCTTGAACTCCTTGAATATGTCATTATATGAATATGTGTGAATAAACTATGATTTTTTTACACTTAAAATCCACTTATATTGGGTGTATTCATTTGTCACACATAATTATGTAATTGACTTGTCCATTAACCAAGGATACTGTCTTTGTAAGGGACATCGTCTCAATCTCATTTCATCGAGGCATATTTATTTTTATACACAACTATCATTTATACGGTGTATAAAACCCTTTGAATTTTACTTTTATACAAAAGAAATCTTTTTCTATGAAGCGTTTTACTAAACGACAAAAATGAATGTTTCTTTTAACATACGCGGTCACAATGACCTTTTCCGCCGCCGCGAGTATTATTTGGTCTTTGGCTTCCTCAACAAGCCGTAATGTTTTTTTAAATGAAATAAATACCATATACTCTTTTATGTATTTTGGTATTGAAAATAGTTTTTATTATAATGTATTTGTTATTTCAATATATTTAAGTGATATATTGTTATCAAAGTGTGGAAATGTTTTCTTTCCATTATATTTGTTTTATGTCTTATGATTTTTATAATGGTACTTGGAAATTTGACGGGTGGTTACGTGATGAACCATATGAATGGTGGTGCTGTGAATACCAGGACGGGTGGTTACTTTATAACCTCCAATGCATTGGGTATGGAAGTCGGCCGTATGGATATTCCATTAAGTATGTGTGGAAGTTGGCCGTATGGCTATCCCATTAAGTATGTGTGGAATTCGACCGTATGGTTATTCCAATTAAGTATGTTTATGTTCCAAGTTACCTTTATATGTTATGTGATGTTTATATGGGTTTTATGGTAATCTTTTGGTTACAGAAGGGTAAGTAATGGACTTTTATTCAGTGAAGGGTTTTTACTAATTCAAAAAGGTAAAAAGTATTACATTGATAATGTATACATGGTTTACTTGTTGTTTTGAAAAACTTACAGTTTTCATTATTTGTGTATCCCTTACTGAGCTTTGTATGCTCATCCCAAGTTTTTGAAATGTTTTTTCACAGGATATAACGTGGAATATGGTCAAGGATGGGATCAATGGAAAGTCATGAAACCTAAAACATGGAATTGGACATGTTTATTTTTAAGAGTTATTATTTTATGGAAACTTAGTAAAAGTTTCTTCTTTGTAATCTTTGGATATGTAATAGTAATGTCCTAATTCTCTAAAACTATAAACCTGAAAAGATCATCAATGTGAATTATTCATTTAATTCAATATTAAGTAAGGTTTAAGGTTGGGGTCTTATAGTTGGTATCAGAGGTCATTTTAGATAACATTAGAGGTTATGGTATTCTTTAAGCATAAGTGACATGACCATAATGGTTAGGATTTCATAAACAGTCCTTGTTTTAGATAAAGTGAATGAGTAAGTATATCTTAGTGTTTATCTTCCTCTTTAGTACATGATGGTTTTGTTGATATACTCACACTGACATTTTTGTTTTAGTAAATGGCTGGATCTAGCAGGCACCAAGGTAACGGTGGATGTGAAGGAAACTGTGACAGTTTTCTGAGCGAGCAATTGAATGATAAGGAAGTTACAATGGGAACTCTTGTGTTTATCCTCAACCAACTATCTGGAGTCATGATTGACCACCTAAACCTTGGTGATATCTATAAGGCATCATATATGTGAGAAACAAATCCCTACAGAACTACTTGTAATAATCATAAAGGTAAGTGTGTTCAAAAACCTATGTGTCATAGATGTGGAAAGAAAAACCTAGGAAAATGTTTCAAAGGGACAGAAATATGCTATAGATGTGGAAATGAAGGACTTAAAGCAAGAACCTGCCACAGAAAAAGGAAGCATCCAGTTTACTCGAGGAAAGGGAAAAAATTTCTATCTGAGGGAAAAATTTAATGTTTTAAATGTGGTGTGCATGGTCATTATGCAAACACATGTCCTATAAAGAAGTTTTGTGAATGGGATCACCAAGATCATACAAATACTCATTTACCAATACCTAATTCCATTCCGATTGAGGATGAAGAAACTGAAAATGACCAATCAAAGGTATAGATTATTTCTTAACTTTTGTTTTCTATTTTGGAATCTTAGGATATGATTCATGATTTTGTTTGTAGGAAAGAAGTATTTCAGAATAAGTTTGAAAGTAATAGTTAATGGATCATGAAAAATGTTGAATGAGTAAGAAGTCAACATATAAGGGCATCAAGAGTTATGGTGAAACTCTTAAGAGTATTAAATGTCTTTTGATGATGGGGTACATTAGAAGACTTTTTATAGTATGTTTAACACTGATGTTTGATATATGAAAATTTTATTCAAAGAATAGTAATCTGTTCTTTTTTGGACATAGTTATAAAGAACCATTTGGGTTTATATGATCCTTACTTTTGAGGTAATTATGGGTTACTATATGTTATGATGGAATTAAAAGGCATGAGATTAAATTGAGGTTAAATTATGTTATGGTTATTTTTGATGATTTTATCTCTTTTTGGGTATAATTTGAGAATTATATAGTTTTGCAAAAAGGACAACACGTAGACCGTGTGACAACCCGTCGCGTCGGACAAAGCTGTGGGAATCGAACCCACAACCAATGTGCGACTGATATTTATCGCCTACCACTGGAATACGTGAACTCCCTGGTTAGTTTGACTGATTATTTTTAGTTAGATGATTTTATGAATTAAGAGTAAGTTGATTTTGGGTTATCTATGGAAATTTATTAACCTATCATGGAGGATATGTGATTAGGTTAATTACTTTTCAATACGAGACATTAAGAGCAACTGATGTTGTTTTGAGATAAATGTTACGATTTAACATGGAAGACGTTGTGACTAAATCCTTCAAATATTTGGGTTTCTATATTATTTTGGTTTACTTTGAAGTATTTTATAGACAATTTGTTTATCGTATAGTCCTCGCTGAACTTTCGGTTTTTTTGGACAAATTTTGGAGATTAAGAATATATTTTCTTTTTATGAAGGGTTATCCTTTTATGGATTATCTGATCTTGTACAAACCTTTTTGGTTTTGGTTTTGGTTAGAGTCTAAAGACATGGGAATTATATTGTTATCTATTTTGGA
Organism: Viscum album; assembly: GCA_963277665.1. Classification (NCBI taxonomy): domain Eukaryota; kingdom Viridiplantae; phylum Streptophyta; class Magnoliopsida; order Santalales; family Viscaceae; genus Viscum; species Viscum album. Next base: position 80,261,709 of record OY728160.1, on the reverse strand, counting down.
TTATGTGATTCTCTAGATATTTAATACAGTACTCTTAATGCGAAAAAGTTTTCTTAAATACTTGTATTTTAGTGAAAATATGAGTTTGATTAAGGAATCTTGTAAAAGTTGAAAGTCAACATGATAAGTGATTATGCTTCCTTATGAATAAATTCCTCAATAAAAAGTAACTTAAAACAAAAATGTTGTCTATTATCTTTTCCTATTGGGGAATTGAATACCGTATAACCCATCACATGTTTGTGATTTTCTTATGGTTAACTTTCTCCTATATATGTTTACTATCACTCTCCATCAGAGCATGACCCTTTGTTTTTTCTTCCATATCCATATTTTCCTACTTGGAATCATAGTATGGGTTGACTCGGGTGACCTTTTTACTTCTATCCCTTTATTTTAAAGTGATTGTTTTACCGACTCTTGATCCGATGTGGGACATTCAAGGATGTTTCTAAGCCCAATTTTAAAATTGCGAGGACGCAATTCCCAAAAGGGGGGAAGGATGTAACACCCCAGGTAAATAAAGAGTATGAAAATTTCACATTTATCTATATTTGTGAATAAAATATTAATATGACTTTAAAGGGGACACTATGCTCGATGGCGTACCCAACATGCAACAACGAGTTTCTTGGGAATCTTACGTTGCACTCTAATAATAAAATAATATTATAGTTAACGCCTAGCCGTTGTAATGGCAGTAATGAACAAAACTAAATACAAAATGATTATATATGTTTGTCAAATATTTTTACTTTTTACAATAAATGTTAGAGTATTAAAAATGCAAATGAATCCAATTTTAAGCGTAAACATTCTAATATTATTTTAAAGGCCGATTAACCGCCTTTTAATGGAGAACCTCTTTTAAATCCACTTTTTGACAATTTTATGTGTTATCTATGACAAAATAAAATTATTCTTTAGAATCGGGACATCAAAATTTACTTTGTGTACATTTTTGGTATTTTTTCCAAAAAAGTTCAATTTTTAATGAATAGTGAAAAATGTTGTATTTTAATTCAAAACCTCTTTTAATATAATTTATTTATGTTATTAGGTTATCTTTTGAGTTGGTTTTAAATTGAAATTAGAATATATTTTTACCATTTAATCCAATAGTGGTCATTGGAATTAATTTCACTTTGAAATCGGACTTAAACTAGTGTCAATCTTTTGATACTTTTTGTTTCATAAAAACACGCTATTTGTTTTGACACCAGAAAATAATTATTAAATTAATTAATGAAACTTATATGTTCTGAATTTTGAAAAATAGACATCATTTTTGAATTAGTAATATCAAATATATCTTAGGGTGAACTTTTTGTAATTTTCTGAAAAACTTCAATTTTTGATGAATAGTGAAACCACTAAGTGGTACTTATAAAAACTGATTTTCCGTTTAAATGAAATTTTTCCATCATTGTGTTTTGAATTTTAAAAATCCGACATAAATGGTTGTAATTAAGAAGTAACATGTGGTTTAATGAGATTAAAATAATTTTTTGGTGAATAGTAACTTATTAAGTTTTTAATCGCGATTAGAGGTAATTGGTGTAGTTTAAGGTAAGAATAACGTTTTAATAAAATGAAATGATATAGACACATGTCCTACCCTCATTGGATGTGTCATTTACGACCATGACAACCAATGGGTCAACTTATGGATCCCATGGAGCCACTTTGGTTGGAAAATGACATAAATATCTTTTTATTTAATGTTAAAGTAAAAATGACACAAACATGAGATGTTTTACTAAAAAACATTTTACATGAGGTTATACAAGTCAGATTTTTGACTATAAATAACAAATGGAAATCTGAAAATATTTCCTACATCATAGTAGTTTTTTTATAATTTTTTGGACATTAAATAAATAAAATTAGTTATGACATCATGATGATGCAGCGATGACCACATTATTTAAAGATTTAAATAAAATGGAGAGATAATGTAAAATCTAAGACCTACACATGTCTAAAACCTATTGGATGGGTGGATTTCAAACCCTTATCACCTTATCCTCGAATTATATCAATTTGGGACCTTTTAAATCCGAAAATAATTTTCAAATAAAGTAACATTTCTTTACTTTCCAAGAGTGCCCCTCCTCTCCTCTTATAAGAGGCCCCCACCTCTACCTCTTTACCCACACTTCCAAAGCCTTTGGCTCGGCCAACCCCTAGCCAGTTTGTCTCCCCACTTACCTCTATTACTCCTTAAAGCCTCACTTTGGGTAGAAGTCTTCCCAAGGAATCATTTGAGCTCAAACTAAACGGAGTTACCCAATTTTAAGGTAATGTCTTCACTTGAGTCCTTTTGTTTTATTTTGCTTCTCCAACCCCCTAAACTCTCTTTATTCATTTCTTTTGTAACAAATCCAGTATCTTAAATATACTAGGATGTTGTTATAAGAATATTTTGAGCTACACTTACACACATCGACATCTAATGGTTAAAGAACATACTGTTTCTGTGGTTGGGGGATGTTCTTTTATATTCCTCGTTCTGTAAACTTTATGTTAATATGATGAGAGAGCCTATTTGATCTCATCAATCCATTTTTGTGGTGCCGTTAGGCTGCCGAGTTTTCATAAGGAATTTTTCATCTCACTCTTATTCTCGTGAGATTTATGCTACATTTTCCACAATTTACTTTGAGTGGTGAATGTACTCCCCATTACATTACTCATTGTGTATAATACTTTCATTTATGAGTATTTACATCAATGTTGTATTGTCCTTATTTCACGTGGTTCATGTCTCGAAAGATACCCATGTCAGTAAGGGAACCGTTCACCCTCCTATTTTTAAAAGACTTCTTTTGTTGGGTATTTTAATTTACATATTGTTATGTTGGGATACGTTCTCATATAACCTTATTGATGTAAATTTTATGTCCAAGTGATGAGATACCCTTTTTATCTCTCATCAACTCATTTTCTGAATTTTGTAGTGACGCCGTTAGGCTGTCATATTTTTGCAAGGGAACTTCTTAACCCAAATTTGATTCTTTGGGATAATCTTATACTCCTTTAATATGTCATTATATGAATAAGTGTGAATAACCTCTGATTGTTTTACACTTAATATCCACTTATATTGGGTGTATTCGTTTGTCACACATAATTATGTAATTGACTTATCCTTAAACCAAGGATACTGTCTTTGTAAGGGACTTCGTCTCGATCTCCTTTCATTGAGGCATATTTCATTTTATACACAACTATCTTTTATACGGTGTATAAACCCCTTTGACATTTACTTTTATACAAAAGGAATCTTTTTCTACGAAGTGTTTTACTAAACGACAAAAATGAATGTTTCTTTTAATGTACGCGGTGACAATGACCTTTTCCGCCGTCGCGAGTATTATTTTCTCTTTGGCTTCCTCAACAAGCCGTAATGTTTTTTTAAATGAAATAAATACCATATACTCTTTTATGTATTTTGGTATTGAAAATAGATTTTTTTATAATGGATTTGTTATGTCAATATATTTAAGTGATATATTGTGATCAAAGTGTGGAAATGTTTTCTTTCCATTATATTTGTTTTATGTCTTATGATTTTTATAATGGTACTTGGACATTTGACGGGTGGTTACGTGATGAACCATATGACGGGTGGTGACGTGAATACCAGGACGTGTGGTTACGTTATAACCTCCAATGCATTGGGTATGGAAGTCGGCCATATGGCTATTCCATTATGTATGTGTGAAGTCGGCCGTATGGCTATCCCATTAAGAATGTGTGGAAGTCAACCGTATGGTTATTCCACTTAAGTATGTTTATGTCCCAAGTTACCTTTATATGTTATGTGATATTTATATGGGTTTTATGGTAATATTTTGGTTACAAAAGGGTAAGTAATGAACTTTTTTTCCGTGAAGGGTTTTACTACTTCGAAAAGGTGAAAAGTATTACTTTGATAAAGTATAAATAGTTTACTTGTTGTTTTGAAAAACTAATAGTTTTCATTATTTGTGTATCCTTTACTGAGATTTTTATGCTCATCCCAAGTTTTTCAAATGTTTTTCACAGGACTTAATGTGCAATAGGGTCAAGGATGGGATCAAGGGAAAGTCATGAAACCTAAAACATGGAACTGGAATGTTTCTTTTTAAGAGTTTTTATTTTATGGAAACATAGTAAATGTTTCTACTTTGTTATCTTTGGAGATGTAATTGTTATGTCCTAATTCTCTAAAACTCTAATCCTGAAAAGACCCTCAATGTGAATTATTCATTTAATTGAATATTAAGTAAGGTTTAAGGTTGGGGTCTTATAGTTATCGTTATTAACATGGTGTTTTCATTTAATTAATTCTATTACATCCTAAAAACATATCATAAGCATTGTGATTTAATAACATTAGTATTTACCATATTCAAAAAAGAAATTATGTTTATGGTAGAACTCATTTTTCATATCCTTTTCATTCTTAGGGGAAATGGAAACATAACCATTGAGTACATGTGGACTACCACATCCACGATGCGTTGTGTTTCATTTTCCACAACCAACTATCGTGAATATTTATAATGACGAATTATATATATTTAAAATTCATTAAATAAATTTGTTTATTTTAAGATATGTTTTCACATATTTCATTACCCTTACATCCTTGGGAAAATGATATCTTTATTCGTGAATACATCTGGATTACCACTTTCATGAAATGATGTGAATAAATTTTCATATATTCCTTTCAGAAATGTTTATAAACATATATTTAATGTATTAATATGATAATTATTTCCAATATAATACTTTTAAGATGATGGTACAGTGACCCATTTGACTTGGATCATCCTACCATTGTCATTTTTTAATTATGAAATGAACATCCTCATACAAACCGACTGAAATTAACTCAAGAAATTAATAAAATTACATGGATAAAATTAAATTAATTTTTAATGAAAATTTAATTAAACTTACAAATTTTTTTATTCAGTAAAAAAATTACTATAATTTTATTATAAATGATTTAATGCACATATAAAAAAATTGGGCTCGAGGTAAGGGGTTTCATAACACAAATTCCATTCATTAAGTTATACATCTATTTTAATAAGATTATTATGAAAAAATTATATGGTGTTTTATATATAAATTATTTTTTGATATATTTAAAAATTTTTATATGGATTTACATCAGTTCAAAAAGTCAATTAATACATTTACTATGACATAAAATTTCATAACCCTTATAAGGGATTACTTTGTCTCGTTCTCATTTTCCTAAGAGATATTTATTTCAATGAACCTTTATTTCCTTTATTGTGTATTTAATACCACATTAGTGAGTTTGTAAATAGAAATTCATGTAATGAAAGGGACATATATATCTATATCATATTTTTCACTCAATGACATATTATTTTAATGCTACTGAAGCTATAGAGGATTTATGTTTCAATATTGTTTATTTTCAAGATTTTTATTTTTATGGTATCTTAGGGGAAAATTGTATGATAAAAATATGATGAACCATATATATAATATATAATATTTATTATTTTTTAGGTTTATAATATTTCATTTTCATTTTCCTGTCTTTGGTTTTTAGTAAATCAAAAGAATATTTTTAGGGATAAACTGAATTTATTTATAGTTTTTTTCGTCAATATTTTTTATTCCAAGTCCATGATCCTGAAAATATTATCAATAATTTTCTCTTAAATGAAGAAATTATTTTTTTTGTATTTTAAAACTATTTTAACATTATTTAAAAATCCTAGAGGATTATTTTTGTCCTTTTCTGAATAGGATATTTTTTATTTTTACTATATATGAGAAAGGGGTATTTGTTTTAAAATTTACCAAATGAATGGAATTTACAAACATCATTTATATTATTTTATTTAGAGGTTAATTTACATGTTTATAAAGATATTATTAATTAAAATACTATTTTATATTCAAATATTTTTTGTATAAAAGATTATCAAAATGAATTGATAGTTTCCCATGCTTTCAAGAAAATTTTATACATTTTATTTTAATGATAGTGTCATCAATATAAATATCATTTAATAATTACTCTACTTTACAGGGAATATGGTCAATTTACACCATCAATATTATTTCATCACATAGAATAATATGATTATCTTAATTATATTATCCTAAAAATAATTTTTCTTAACAGGTAAGTCAAGATATAAAGGAATGACAGTTGTTTAAAAATATTTGATAAATAAAATATTGTATTCTATGTGTTATGTACATGTATGATATATGAAAAATATGTAATATAATGGTTGATCTTAATATATCTTTTATAACAGGTGAGACTGGTACACATCTCTAATACATCGGATAATACTCTTGTCCTTACAAGATAGAAGGAGAGAATTGCCTTTGATGGTTTCTCCTATATATTTAAATGGGCTCTAGTGATTTATTAAATGAGGGAAAACGAGTGATGAATAAAATAACCCACAATTCCAAAACATTTTTTATCCTTTATATATGTTTTTAATGGAACAATTGATTCATATTTAAATCACATGGCTTATGAATAATGAGTTTTATGACTCTTTACTTCGATAATGATTTATTCCACGTAACATGGGTAATGATCCAGGTTTTAGTGGACATGAATTCTATAATTTACTTATCATTCAGTGTTAATATGTTCTCATACAAATATTTTCTTATGTTATGCACATAGAAAATTTTTTTTATTTAATTTATATTTTCAACCTTTCTGATCATTTTAAATCACATATTTCATTTCCTTCCTTTTCACCATCATATAAGGGAAGATTTAAAATAATATTTTCCCTGGATATTTTTACATGATAGATGCCAAAAAGTTAATGTGGAATATGAAAAGTTGTGTATAATGGAAAATATTTTCAGTTAATGACATGGGAAATGTTATGTAAGAGTTTTTCATAATTTTATAATACTATTAAAAAGATCATTAGGTCTGTAAGTTATCCAAAATTTCCCTATGATGGTGTATCTTATTGATCACTAAAATTAGGGGTTGATTGTTGTTATCAAATCCACAAATGTAATGATAATGATTTTAGCACTGAATTCAGAAGTGTAGTTTTAGGGATGTTAAACTATGTTTCTCTCTTGATGATCTTTTATTGCTCCTCCTTTGAATAGTAGAAATTATTTTATAATGTAGGGGATCCAAATATTGATGGTTTTTTTCATTTTTATATATATAGAATGATGTCTTACTTATTATACCTGGGATAGGTTGTTCATGATGCTATTATTTATGGATTGAATCATCTTATCAATCTTTCTATACAGTCTAAAATTGAAAAAAATGAATTTTTAAAATAATGAAAAATATAGGAATCCACTTATATGTTCAAGAAATATAAAATAACCAATGATGTATATTGGATAATAAATTTTCGGTGAAATATGAAAAAAACAAAATATTATTTATAATGGAAATAGTATGGTGATGGTAGATAAAATAGAAGATTTATTGAAACATTTTTCGTATATAAGGATGTTGGGAGATAAATATTTTGATGAGTTTTTTTAAGAGACAAAATTATTATAAAACATATAATATTCCATATAGAAACCATTGATGAACCTAAAGTGGTAATGAATCTTATAACTTTTTACTAGAAAAATTTAAATCCAAAAACTCAAAAAGTGAACATAGCGACTTAGATGTGTTTTCTATTGCTCACATTTATTACACTCTCATTAATTATGATATAGGAAAATAATATTTTATTAAAATAAATGGAATTAAAAAGAATAAAATTGATTCCAAGATTTAAGGGAACTAAAAATAGATGATAAAAAAATCTATTACCATACAGAAGAGAATAAAGAATATTATTCTGATATTCTCTCCCTCAAGTCATGAAATTTCACTAGAGTTAGAGGAGGTGTGTTCAAAGGAATATATAATTTTAAATATTTAATTTATATGGAATGTTGGTAATTTTTTATCCATCATTCTAAAGATTATTAAAAAAATTTATAGGGGATATGAAATTTAAATTTTCATTCTATAAAAAATATTAATACTAGAAAATTCAATATAAATTAAAAGGGAACAAATTCATTGTTATTTTATAGAATAAATTTATTATTAGGTGAAGATTGTGTTTTTATCTATGGTGAGAGAATCATTAATGAAGAGACACATATGGAAGTATCACATAAGGTCCTCATGGATTATAAAATGGAGAAGTGTGATTCATCATATGATGATTAATAGATCAATAAAGACTATTTTACTGAAAAAGTGGAATAAAATAACTACACCTTATCAATAGCTGCCTAAATGAAAATAAATTAAATTTTAAGGATGAGAGATAAAAATTCACACCTCCAGAAGAATTCTAAAAATAATATGAATAATAATATTGAGAATGAAAACTTGAATAATGAATTGAAAAGGTGAAACATTAAAATACATAAAAGAAGATTATTAATGACATGATATTCATTATTAATTATTAGGATATGAAGATAGATTAATTAAAATTGAGATTATTAAGGATAAAAATATAAAAATAGAAATGAAAATACATCTCTATAAAGGATATGTTTTATATGAATATTCTAGTGAATATTAATCCATCGTTTCATATGTTCAAGATTGTACACATTTATTGATGGAGGAAACATACATCATTTCCCGTAATTTTCATATTATAAAAAACTGAAAACTCATAAAAAATGTTGATTCAAGTGACAGATATATAGGGATAGAGAACACTATAATATTTACAGAAAAAATTCAACATAATGATAAATAACTATCATTATTAAAATCTTTTGTAAAAAATAATATCTATAATTGAATAAGGTTTTAGGGATTATGTTGGTTTAGTTATTCAATTGGTTATAATTTATATAGTTTATATAATTATAAATCTCTTTCTTGCCTAAGGATAGAGTATAATATTATTAAGAGATATTAACATCAATTTAGGAATAGGTTTATGAATCTACATTTGAAAATAACATTGATGTGAATATTTTTGAATTTCCTCAAGAATCATATGTGATATGTGGTGAATATTCACATATATAATATAAATTTTTATTAACTATAATATAATATTTTAAAACCATTTCATTAATATAAAAAATCAAGATCAAAATCAATAGGCAGTTATTGTTGACTTTTTTAAACTATCAAAAACTAATAATCCATGTATTATGGATATTGGTTCCTCTTCCCACCTTGCTATAGATTTTTTTTAAATGTAATAAAGAATAAAATTTTACTGGAGGGGTTAATAAATTGTTTAATGATAGTAGTGCAGATATTAATGGTATTGGAATAAATAAAATTAATGAGAACAATTTATTCTTGATGTAGTAACATCATTATAATAATTCATAAGTGTTCGATCATTTTGGAGGTTTGGAACATTGACACCATAAAATGGATATAAGGGTAGTAAATCATGTTGAAAACATTGGGAATTTTTTCCAATGGACCATTTTTTTCATTGGATTGAAGATATAACTTTTGGGAAGAATCTGGTGAGATTCCCTGTAAGGAGTGTTTTAATGGGATTTTGAATTCTTATGATATATGAAAATTATATTCATGTGTGATATATTTAATATCAAGGAATAAGAGCTATGGTTAGACATTGTAACTCCGTAATATTTTATAGATCTGGTTGTTTTACCTAGGTGATGTATATACTCTATTAAGGTAATAGATATTAGGTCAGGCCTTTTATATTTATATTATTTTATTCTGATTTATATTATTTATTATCCTATCCCATATTATTCCCCATATATATGGATTATAATAAGGGAAAATATTATTTATATTTCCTTCAATAGACTAAATGTAGAATGGGTGAGGGAGGGGAGAGGGCCTCATCAAAGGATGTCAAATGGATCTGTATTAGGAGGCAATTGTGACGGGGCTTGAAACTAAACTCTAATCATTATTGATTTTACATAAGGTGGGACCCATTCTTTAGATTTCCACATGACCCATAATTTTTATTAATTCATCATTAATTTTTGGGATCTCATTGACTTCTATGTTTATAATGGTCATCAGAAGGGTGATATATAGTATAGAAGGAGGATTAGGTAGTTCAAAGAGGGATGTGGTTTTAAAAATCAAAATCACAAAGTCTAAATTTCTATGAAAAAATATTGTTTGGTTCAATGATGAATCCAAGGTTGATGATAGTTATAAAATAGTTTATAGGTCACACCCACATTTCTTGTAGTTCTACTGGGTATATGAATCAGGGTATGGAAAGGTACATTACTTGAAACCATACCTGTAGTATAGGGAATGTATAATTAGACACCATGTTGAGTTACAGATCATATATTTGGATGAATACATGAATTGGTACCACATGTGGATCTCACACCATTCATTTATTGGTAACATTGTTTATTTGGGATTTAAATTCTATGGAGAGAATAAGGACACAAACAGACTGAACTGTTTGGAACAAACCTCATGTACATCATGATATATGTATTATATCATCCCCTTTTATAGTTTGTGTGTATTTTATCAACCTAAAGAAATATTTAAAAGTGTATATTTTTCATTATGAGTATTATCTGATGTATACTATAGATCTAGGTTCCACATTCAAGATAAACTAGTTAAGATAACCCAGGTCTTGATGAAAGACTTATCTCTATAAATATGAAGATGAGTTCCGAATGATCATCCAATATAGGAGCAAGGATGAAAATCATCATGACAGTACTTATATATTAGGGAATAAGAGCCTCACATGCGTTCAGTGATTAGAGTCCTCAATGAAATTATTGAAAGAGGTAGGTCCTTCAGAAATAGTGTTTCATGAATGCTGATGTTTAGGAAAATATATTGAAGTGCCCTCATGGAATAGGGTAGGCATTTAGGGGGCCTATTCAGATACATGGAACTCCATACCTTTTTTATCCTTGTGAACCATATTTTCAATTTCACTTTATGTGGTTTGTGTATATGTATAGGGTATTTAGTTATATAGTCCAATTATTGTATTTTTTTACATGTCCATTTCATATTGTTGAACGTGAATGTTCTCTATACCCTATAGTACCTTGTTATTTTTTTGAGGGAGATTCCGTAATAATTTTCAGTGTATTACTAGAGGCACCATTTTCATTAAACAAAAATTTCTGATATCTATAGTAAGATAAATATTTGGATGTGGTTTCAGACCTATCTTGTGATTGTATCATTATATGAGGTTTAGTTCATCCCTTATATTAATGAAGTTAGTAGTCTCCCAGTTAAATGGTATAAAAGTATACCTTGTATTGAATACTTCCTCATATCTCCCTAATATTTCATGCATTCACATATGAGGAACTAATCACACCACACAATAGTATGTGGTTACATGATGGCTATGAAGTTTTAGTTTATTATAATGTTTTGATAATTCTGTTTGAAAACTCCCATGGATAATATAAATATACACCTATGATCTTGATGTCCCCTATTTATTTTATGAGATCACTGGAGAAAAATTTGTCTTATTCAGACTATAAGGATTTACACGGTGCTCAATGACATTACATACTTTAGGAACACCATTTTTCTCTACTTTACTATACCACTATAGTGGTTTTGGGAAGAGTTTGTATGGATTCACATTTTGGTTGTTGATCTCACAATTTCATGTATATCTCAACCATTAAAATATTTGTTTGGTACCAATAATCTATTAGGACATGTGTTCTCTTTAGTGGGATGATGATTGGAAATCCTTTATAGGATGGGCTAATGGCCACTCATATATGGGGCTTATAACCCCATAAATCATCATATCCTCTTTGCGACGAAGTCACCATATTTTATTATAATTAGTTATTTATAAATAGTTAGCTATATTTTCATTGGGGATTTATATTCCTATAATAATTGTTCATGAAATAACTATTCATAGGGGATTATTATTATATCCCAATATAAAGAGTGATTAGTGATGTGAATATGTGAGGAGTATCTTCTGGATTATTTACCCCATATGTATGTAATTATGTTGACTATATTTTTAGGGGTTAATGTGGTTTTATCATTTGTAGTCCACTATTTCATATTGATTTGTTTTGATATTCCATGTCATGTTGGATCATGGAGGTATTTTTCCATTGACGCATGTGGTGCATCTATCAAATATGGAACTAACTATTTCTTCCCTGATGGATAGTGAGTAAGGATGTGTTCTCCATTGATTCTTTGGTTTTACTCTAGGATTACATATTTCACAAAATGAGTATATATTATATGATATCCCTAATATTTTTTTCATGATATAGGGTTGAGGTACTATTATAATATTAATATTAATATTATTTCTTGACTAGTGGTTTTCCATTTGTTTGAGTTTAGCTACTATATGATTCATAACCTTGGTTGTCTGGTGAACTATATTCTAATTTCCTTTTATTTTTAAGGCATCATACAAGATATTCTGATAGTCACCCATATAATTATTTGTGACAGAAATTATTGTGTCAATCATGGAAGTGCATAGGTCGATGATGATACTGAGGGGTATAGAGCTAGTTGGGATAGTAGAGTTTGAGATGAGTGGGATTTAGGGAAATATAATTTTTTAAGTGCTCATATAGAGTTTTTACTCCAATGTGTTTCACTTCTCCATATTCAACCAATTTCATGATGTGTTCAAGGATTTCAATCCTTCTATTTTTTCTCATTTGTTACTATATTTATATTGTATTCACTCTGATATTTATTATACAAATTCATGGATATTTTTTCAGCAATATATATTTATCTTATGTAATATATGATAAAGTTACTCATGTTTTATTATTCATTCATAGGTTTGATCACAAGAAAAATTCCTATGCATGAGGTGGTACAATTGGCCTACCGCTTACATAGGCGAGGACCTAGTGGGCCAAGTTAGGTGATAACAACAAATAATATTCTATTTCTTGATGGTATTATGTATAGACATATATATATTTCATTTCATTTAAATTATTGAAATCAATAGATCATCAAAAAAACTTATTCCATGTCAGATGATGAATGATGGATTTTTCATCTGCATAGGGGGTAAGAACTTGAGGTATCTTTTTCAAATGATATAGGGAATATCATTATGTAACCTGAGCCAGAAATAGGATAATATTATATTGAATAAAATAATTCATCATTTTTGGAATAGTAATATGTGTAAGTTAATCAACAAGAGGCAGTGATAAATATTCCCTTCTCGAAAAAACACTATTACATTACAATTTTTTTTATGAAAGTAAAAAATGAAAAAAAATTCCTAATTAAGATGATATTAAATTACAAAAACCATTAGATTTAATAAAAACGGATGCGCGTGGGACATTAAAAATCAATTCACAGTGCAAGGACTTGTATTTTACAACTTTTTCAAATATGTTTTCTAGAATGACATGTATCTTGTTCATGTCCCACACATCTCAATATCTAGATGGATTCAATATATTTTGAAGTTTTTATAAATTCAAACATGTTTTTTAAATAGTTTGAGATCATATAAATTTAAAATTTATACCAACAAATATTCTATAGATACCATCAATAGACATTGAATTAAATATGAGTCTAGATCTCTATAGTTCCAAAAAAATGGGTTAATTAAAATAATACAGTATTTGTTTATGGGGCCAAAACTATAATTATTTCTCATGTATTTTCAATATTATTCTTGGAACAAGACATTATAATATATATAGTTCTTCAAAATAGATTATTTTTGAGTCTTAACATTGACATGTCTCTCTAAAAAATGTGGTTTAAGGTGAATCTATATGTAAAGAACTTTATAGTTTTTCATTTTTCAAATTGAAAAGACAAACTCTGAGGTAGTTTGAAAAAAAATCTTTTATGGAAAATTCCTTGATTATACACAAAACTAAACTTCCTAAAAATGATATAATTTTATTTGATAAGATGGTGGATTATGATAATGTTGTATTTTTTCAAAATTTGGTCTCTTTAAAAAAATATCATGAAAGAGAGTGAGGATGAGTTCGTTAAAGTTGGTTTGTGAGAAAAATATGAAGAGAATTTATAGCTTCATGATGATGATTGAAATTACACACATAATTTGAATAAAAGAAGGAGAATTGTGTCTATAGGTGAAGGATTAAAACAGAATAATTATATAAATGCTGAAAATATAATTGGAGACCATAATATGGGTGTCTAAACATTGAGAAAATGTAGTTGAACTATTTACACGAGCCTAATTTTGAGGATTGAACCTTAAAATACTGAGAAGATATTTAATATAATTAGTTATTCAATTAAATGAATATTATATAGGATCAAATTAATAGTAATGTGACTCGGGAACTTTTTCTATGAAAAATAAAAAAATAATAATACTAGAAAAAATGTATTTTATTAACATGATAAGTGATGAAGGATATGTTTTTTAAAAATAATTCTAGTATTTTTTGAAAGGGGAATAATCCAATTATGTTTTTTGATTTTAATGAGATATTTCCCTAGTAACTAGGATATAATATATCTTGATATTTTATATAGAAACATCCAAATATTTCACGTGAATATATTGTCGGCATTTTATAATGGTGATGTCAATGAGGAATTTTATATTTTAAAAAATTGAGGTATATTTTTTTCATAATTATGTAAAAAGTATTTTAAATTATATAAGTCTCTCTGTAATATGAAACAATATCCAAGTGTGTTAATAATTTTTACATTATGTTGGAAAACATATATTCATTCACTATGATAGTAAATGATGGTAACACAATATGTTACAATGATATTTGGAATGTGTGTTAATATTTCCCCAAACAAATGAAAAATACGTTTTCAATACCACAATATAGAGAAATTCATTTATTCCTGTGCTATTATATTTTACAATTTTTTGGTAATGATGTTCTATGGCATGATAAAAATGATAAATAGTTTTTAAAAAGGGTAGGGACTATATCATACATGGGATTATCAACTCCTATATATGTAGTGAAAAATATGATCAAGGATGATAAATATAATGTAATTAAAGATAAGGAATTAAGACATTTTATGTGGTTTCTTCTACATCTTAATACTTCAGGACCAGATACAAATATCTATGTAACAATTTTTCCAGTATTTCAATGCAATAAAAAATAATGAAATCCACTTACATCTAATTGAATCTTATGATACATCTCAAATACTTATAATATCAATCAATTGTACATGGAATACATAAAGTATAACATAATTGTTATTAGAGATATTCATTTGGTAGGATATTTTGCTGATTTAAAAACAACATTGGGTGTAGTGTTCCTCATTACAAAAAAATGAGTAAAAAATGAATTTATGGAAAGAAAAATTAGTGACTTTGATATCAAATTGGGATAATTATATGGATACATCCTATGATTCTACACAAATTATGTGGATACAAACTCATCTTTATGATATGAGTGATCTATCCAGATAACCATGTCTTATTAACAATGATACAAAATGTGATATAAATATTTCAAAGAACCTAGGGCATTACTTCGTGTAAAAAAATTGATATCATGTATAATATATAGAAAGAAGAAGTTGATGAAACAAACATAATTCTATAACTTTTTTCAACCAAGAATCAAAATGTAGAAAATTTTGAAAATACCATCATATGAGAGATATCCTATAATTGGTACATAGGATGTTCTATTTTCTAAAAAAATATTAGGGTATTATGTACTGTTATACACAATACCCATTGAGTGTTTAATATTGTAATGAACTGGTCAAGTTTATTGGAATCATTGAGCCTTAAGTTGTTGTGTATAGTTATGAATCATTTCATGAGTATAGTTACCTAGGTGTTATAGAATGAATTTCTCCCTAAATAACATGATAAATTTCCACAAATAATTGGGAGTTCTTCATTACAGTCATTTTGGTCCTGGTTTTCATGAAAAAGGATTTACATTTACATTCTAGTTGAATAATTCATAGTTCACTTGTGATAGGCTAGACTATTCTTCTATTTGATGACTAGGATACTCCTTTGGTGAAGGGCGTCATGTTGTTTCTAGTGGTTATGTTCCATTACATGTAGAATGAACACACCAAAGAGGAACATTGGATAATGACCGGGCTTTCATAAATTCACATAATTTTTTTTAATTATAAATCATGTCCTTGTTTTCTCTACAACATGATTTTGATGTGGTTGGATGGTATACGACCTTTGAGAAATTTTATTTATCGCTAATGGAATTTGGTGGTCCAGATTTAAAGATCATGGGATGCCTTAGGTGGTAAAGTATTGGTGATTGGTTAATGAAGGTGTGTTGTTATGTGAAGTTGAGTTTCACTTAAGGTATTAAAAAACAGTGGTTTAAACATTCTCTTTATATTAATAATTAAAATCATCTTCATATAGTCTTCCTTGGTATATGATTATGTACCTTATCATGACATCATCATTGATACTCTAAGAGAGTGTTGATCTTACACAACATTGTAGTTTAAAAGTTGTTGGGTGTTTTATGTGGTCTCCCAGTGTTACCCATTAAACAAATTTTTCTTAACAAGGCTTGGTTAGTTGATAGTGTATTGACCTATTTTTCATCTTATTTAGTGGGAATGGTAGGTAAAAAACTATTTTTAAGAATGACACCAGGTGAATGTGAGTGTGGTGTTAAGGTCGGTTATGCCTTTTCATGAAAACATCCTTGACCAATTTTAGTGTGGTCTATCTCGAATTAACCATTCCATGATAGTGAGGTTCCTTTTATGACCTCAGATGTAATCAGTATAAACTCGATAAATGAAACATACAAAGAGCTTCTCTAGAGAAATTAAGTGAATGTTGGGTAGGAAATTCTGATGGTGGGAGGAGGTGTAGTTTATAATTTTCCCCCTTCTAATGATGATACATTTGGTGAGGAGCACCATCAATTATGATTTAATAAATATGATGACATAGTTTTTTCTCCAGATTAACAGTCTCGGGGAAGCACTATTATGTAGTTTCAATCAGAAATTGTTCATTGGCTCAAATCTTAAGGACATGCATACCACTTTTCTAATCAATGATTAGCAGTGTGTTGTGCATTTAGGAATGAAACACAACATTCAGATCTAAACTTCATGTCTGCTAATGGTTGGGTTATATTTTCATAGTTCCCAATGGATTCTTCGGGATGATAAGTTATATGTTTTGGAAGTTTTAACAATATTTATTTTTGAATTTGATAAATAACCAAAAAATTATAAATTTCACATTTATTGTATGGGTTATTTTACAAACTGAGCATCATAAGATAATCCCTAGTGTTTCATCAATTCAATGTTTTGTTATTATATGTGGTTCATTGCTCGGGGGTTGGGGGATGGTTGTTCCTTCATGTTTCGATAGTTTCAATCTTAAAAACCCTATTTTAGGTGGAGATGTCAGTGGAACAGTATTAGTCTAAAACTATGTGACTATCAGCAAAAAATTGTGTTTTTTCTTTTCAGAGAAACTGAGTTATTTAAATTTCAATTTCATGAAAATAAATGGAAGGAAAATAATAATGACATGTTTTAATATTGATAATAATAATAATAATAAGATCTCTCATTTCTTATTGTTGCATTGAAAGCTATGTGAGTTTATCCTTTTACTTCTTATGTAAAGGCCTTATGCTCCAATTTCTTCCCTTTTCTGTCTGATTTCCTTCCTTTTTATTGCATGATTTCATCTCAGATGAACTCTATGTTTAGGGTTAATTCTCTTTTTGAGATTATTCCCATTTTATGGTTTGTGAAGGGTCTATTGGGGTCCCTTTATGCATATTTCAACATCTTACACTCATGGTGAAGAAGATTGGTTTTATTTTCTTCACCTTCACCAATTTAGTGTAATTATTTTCTGTATTCATTATTGTCACTAAATTTATAATTTGGGTTTCTATAGTTATTGATTTCATAGTATTTTCTTTTTATGCATCAGACCTTTCCATATTGATTTCGATTTTCTAATATTTTTGTAACATATTTTTCATCACCCTTGAGGTGGCTTCATGTCCTGGAAGTCAAAGGAGACTTACCTGTATATGCATCGGTAAACATATATATATATATATTATATCCCCCGTTATATATATATATATATATATATATATATCTTCCCATGGTAGGGAGATTATTTATGTGGGTTTAGTTGTGCCTACGTATAATATTAAAAATTAAAATGGAGCTAAGTGTTATTGGGTATATGCATGTTTATTCTATATGAAATAATTCCATTGTACATATCATGGACATAAAAATATGTACTTCAGAGTTAGGGTTGCTTATTTATATATTAATGTGCATATGCTCAAATCTAGGAGGCATCATCTTAGAGCAATTTTCGATAAAATCATCTTGTGTCGAGTGTTTTTATTGGTCTTCTTCATAAGTTAGGATACCTATCCTTAAGGGTTTAAATTTAATAATGATATAGGTGATTATTTAAACTAGGTGAATTATGTTTCAATTGATTAATTGAACTACATACTGTAAATAAAATTCTTAAAATGGTTAACTTTTTTTTGAAAAAAGTATTTTTTTATAAAAAAACCCTTCTAACACAGATGTGTTGAATTCTATGTGAAATGTAGAGATTATATTTTTATTATTTCATGGCTTATTTCATTGGTTTTTGTTAATGCATTACATTTATGATTGATATATTATGTGTATATAATATGGTCTTTAATTTTATTTGAAAAAAATGTTCCCATTTTAGAATGTTTGAAGAACCAAGACACCGTCTATGTGCTTAGGGAATCTAATAAATTGATTAACATGGAATTCTTTATAAAAAGGAAAATTCCCAGGTAGGTATTATCTTTGTATACTATGGTACCTTCCATGTACAACCCAACCTATTTAAATTAATTTCCATGTTTTCTATTAATAAATGGAATATATTAATTTGAGTATCTTTTTAATGATGACTAGTACCCCAAAAGCAAATTGATTTATTTTAAATTCTCATGATAGAATTCCTTCCATAAATGTTTTAAATGAATTATTTAAATGTAATTTATTTAGTTTTATGACCACAACAACTGTGATGATTAAACAATGAAGGTTTATTTAAAAATTATTAATTATATGACATAAATATATTCAAGGAAATGATTTATGGTGGTCGCGTTCCTTGAATGAAATTTATTTTGGTGGTCTAAACCTAATCCTATATTATTTGATTTAATTATTTAAATTATATGAAATAAATTTTATCATGCTATAATTTATCACTTCAACATATAAATTAGATAATCCATGTTAAACTAATATCATTTACTTTTAAAGTGCAATTTAATCCCATGGGTCCATAAGAAAAGATATTGAGGCCTATGGCCACCTCATTGGTGTTCCATCCTTAGAAATTATTAAGACATGGTTTGTTTGGATTTATAATCAGATAATAAATTTTATAAATAGATTCATTTCTGTCTTTGACTTTTAAATTATCATATTAATATATTATGTGATTTATTATGGGAGAATCCCCTTCATTAAACTGGTTTATTAATATATTAACGAATTTAGGGTTGAATGATTAATTAAACGTGTTTTATTTGATTATGATGATAATTAGGAACCTAGATTAATGAAATAAATTGGTTTGAGAGATGGTAATTTGTTATAAACCGACCCTTGTTTCTTATAATGATATATTTGTTGTATTTGATAATACAATTGTGGGTTTTCATTATTATCTCTTGATCTTATTTGATATCAATGTTATTGACACCTGGGGGTTTGATACTGATTGGAATTTTGAATTTTTTTGATATGACTCATGTTTAATGTGGAAGCCTAAGGGATTGGTGCATGTTCTTCCTTACTTTCTAAGGGAAAGGGGTAGAGGTACTTGATTCCGGGTGGAGGAGTATATGATTATATTGGATATCATAGTACTCAATATTGGTGTTGACACATGAGGTATTTGTGCATACTTTTATACCACCTAAGGGCTAGGAACAGTGGTACTAAATTTATTAGGGAAGATTATATGATTATGTTAGATTCTTAAAGACAAGTTGCAGAGTCATCCAATACATGATGGTGAGATTTTTGTTTCCCTGAAGGTAAAATCCAAGTTATTCATGGGGGTGAGATTTTAATAATACTAAGGGAGAGATTCTAGTTATTCCATTAGGTGAGAGTTTTGATAGCTTGATGGATGCAGTTTTATGTTTGTGGTATATTTAGAGGGATTCATCATCGACAAAAGAATCTTCCATTGATATGTGTTATCCTTTATAATGTAGTAGGATCTACCAATTGGAATTTATATCTTCTTTTGATTGAAGTAGGTGGTATGAGATGGGTGTTTGTTTAAGAACCCATACAAATTTTATATTATTTAATTATTTTATCACTTCTCATTTATATAATGTAGAAATATATCATTTATTATTAATTTCATAATATGGATTGAGAAATAAACTGTGGGTGTCGGCCTAATAAGATTTACATCTCACACACTTCTCATGTTCCATTTGTAACATGAGTTGATCTTCTTGTTTGCGGGTCTTTGGATTCATTACTTTTGTTGTGCTATGTACATGGGAGCTAGGGATCACCAGACTGGGCTATGACTTAGAATTATTGAGGATTTGATCGTTTTATTTTTCTTTTCTGTTGTTATTTGGAAATTCTGGTACCTTTTAGTTACACCTAATATTAAATTCATCATTATATGTGTAATGTCTTGTGTTTTTTAACTGGGTGTAAATTACAAAGGATTTAAAATTTTTTCCAGTGTATCGATGGGTCAGTTTTTAAACAATGCTCCAGAACATTTTTATGAGTGTTGGAACACATAATGTTGTGGTTTTTAGACTTGGATGAATACCCTATAATTTTAATGGGTGTCCTAATAAGTCTTTAGAGCATGAGATTCGAAAAATTCCACATTAACAGATCTGAATGGGTTGTGCACGGTTGCGGTCCAACCTATGCAGCTTACATAGTTTAATATTTTATTTATTTTAATTAAATAATATTAAATGGGAGATTTTTGTTTAAATAGAATAATATTTTAATAATAACAATGTTATTATTATTATTATTATTATAGAGTCATAAAATATTTAGATGCTAAATGATATTAATTTCATGATTAATACTATGTTTCATTAATGTTAAAATATTTTAATTGCATGATTAATGGGGTGTACCATTTGGGTGAAATTAGTTTTTATTTTGGGTATCTCAATGAAATGTTAAATTACATGACGATTATCATTTATATGAAATTAAATGAGGAGTTTCAGATTTACTAGAGATGTGATTAATTAAATAAAGTGTTTTAGAGTTAATAAAAAGTGTTTTTATTTAATAGAGGTGTTGGGTTTTATCTAAGGTTGAATAATGATAATAATGCAATTATTATTATTATTGTTTTATTATTATAATAATAATTATTAATTATGGTTGATATTATTATTATGAAGCATAATAATGATGGACTAGGGGATTTAATGAATTATTTCAAAACAATGGTTTCATTTAATTAAATTGAGTTAAACCGAATTTAATTAAATGATGTGTAGTGGTGAATTTTGGGTTTTATCAAAGAACTATTTTATTAATAATTATTATTATTATTATTATGGAGGTTTCATTTATTTAATGTGATGTTGAAATTAATTTAATTAAATTAGTTGTTGGGGGGTTCTTTTAATTAAATTAAAGTTTTGAAAATTTAATTAAATGACATATAAATGAGGAGTTGGGTGTTATTAATGAATTATTATAATGTCCTCTTTCCAGAAGCCTCCCAAAGACACCCCATACATGGTTGGTCACATGGCCTCAAACACATTTCCCCAAATGCCAGACGCTGCCGACTAGTAGTGAGGGCCTTGGCCGTGATATTGGAGAAACTACGCCCTCATTGACAGAGTAACACATCTTAAGTAAAGAAAATATACAACAGCAGTAGCAATAATTATCCATACAAAACACAACAATGGGAGACTAGAAATAATAACTAGGACCACACTTATATATATATGAATGATGCATGATACATATGTCTAGGTAAAAAGTGAAAAAAATAACAATGCTGAAATACAACTTTAATAAACCAATTAAAACATAAATAATGGTAAATAACTCCTCAACATCACAATCCATAGCTTTGTCCCATGCACTCCTGCTCCACATAAATCAAGTACTTGAAGTATAAGGGAGCTTTCACAAATCAATACCTACAATAATATAATCTATTTGGGCCCAAAAGCATTACCCAAACAGAGCGTGAGACTAAATCCTAGTAGGCAACCACCATGAGATCAGTGCCTAATAGTCAGTGAATATATATGGCAAGTAATAAGAAAAGAAACAGTAAACAAATAAGTACTCAGTAGTAAAAATTCCTACAGTTTCAAAGCATTCAAACACCACATATTCAAGTAAGCAACTATTCAAAGTAGGTAACTCTCTGGAAAGTACATACAACCTATCCCCTCTGGTCCAGTTATAATGATATAACAAATACTCTCTGAGGAATCACCCACAGTCAATTCCCCTTATAGTCAAAAGTGATTAAAGACTCTATGGAAGCTCACACGGTCAACTCCCTTTATTGTCTAAAGAGGTTTAAGACTCTTGATGGAATATCACATGATCAATTCCCATTATAGTCTAAAGAGGTTAAAGTCTCTCTGAGGAAGCTCACATGGTCAATTCCCCTTATAGTCTAAAGCTGTTAAAGACACTCTGAGGATGCTCACATAGTCAATTCCTTTTATATCTAATAAACCAGGTCCTCAAAACCTTGTTTAAGTCAAATGAGCATAGAAATGCAACACGACCAAAGTAAACCTCAACAACTACTTGGCTAAATAGTCTACAACATATCAAACATGTCAGATAAAATAATAACTCTATCCTACAATACTACGCATGGGAAAACATCATGGAAGCCATACGGGCTAAATAGGACCAAATGGTCATAAACAGAACAAGCATGGAAAAAACATCCAAAGCATATAAAATAAACCTATTCACATCTAATTAAACTATAATCATTCTTACCATTATATATGGAAATTAATAGGGTTTAAATAGTAAACGCACAATATCTTTTTCAAGGTTATTGGACAAAATTGCACATATTAATAAAAGAATTTCAACGGAAAGGCATAAACCACCTATCTCAGTGTAGGGAGATCGCTAAATGGGAACCTCAAGACTTGAATTTCCAAAGAACACTGTTGATCTACAAAAATATAAAAAAATTCAATCGGCGATATCTCTTGAAATATGAGGAATCAGGAAAATATGATCTAAGAGAAGGAAGACATTATCGAAGAGATCCCAACGCAATCAATGGTGGTTGACTTGGAGAACAGATGCTCCCTCAGGAATTCAAGGAAGATTCGTGGCTGTACAGGTTCTCTATGATGAACCATACCTAGAAGTATGGCATTCTGGTGATTAGATGTGACCTCGGTTCATTTAATGAAAAAAAATAAAATACACAGCCTGTACTTTAGAAGTACATGATGTGTATTTTTACTTTCTGTACTCCACATTGGGGCAGTATATAGGCCACCAAAAATGGACTTGTGTGTGGTCTTTACATATCCATCACATGATTACCTGTGGTAACTGAGTTCATGACATGTACTCATAAATTACACGGTGTTCACATCAAAAATTTCTAGAAAATCCCCTTTTCCTATGAAATGACTAGAAAGAAAGACATACTTGAAAAAGAAGATCTGTGTTCTTACAAACTTCCCCCCTTAAATAAATTCATCCCCAAATTTCCCTAGCAAGGAGGCATAGAAGAAGAACTATTGAACAACTCTGACCACTATGATCATACATCGGTCTCCCTCTCCCAGGTCTCGTCTTGTACCCACCCGTGCTTCCATAGCACTCGTACTAGAGGAACTGACCATCCATGGAGAACCTTCATACTTCGATTGAAAATCTGGATAGGATTTTCCTCAAATGATGCATCCACTTCCAACACATCCTCCTCAGGTTGGAAGTCATGAGATAGGTATGAGAAGTAATGTCGAAGCTGGGAAACGTGGAAGAAGTCATGCATAGACCGGTTCCTCTAAGGTAACTACTGCCGATAGGCAACCAGCCCAACTCTCTCCAACACCTCAAACAACCCAACATACCTCGGTGAAAGCTTAACCAATCTCCTAATCCTTCTATGTACCAACCTCATTGTGACACATTTGAAAACTTGATCCCCAACCTCAATCTCTAGAGGTCATCTCTGCTGATCAGCATAAGACTTCTATTGAGACTGCACAGTAATCATCCTCTTCCAAATCAACTCTATTTTTTCTATGCTATCCTAGACAAGATGTGGTCCGAGCATACCTACCTCTCCTACCTCTATCCAACATAAGGGTGATCAGCATGGTCTACCTTACAATTCCCTATACGGTTCCATTTGAATAGTTTCTTGAAAAATATTATTGTATGAAAACTCCAAAAAAATGTATGTGCTTCTCCCAAGAACCTCCAAAATCAAGGATACTTGCTCGAAGAATTTCCTCATGAACCTGAATCATACGATCGGACTGGCTATCTATCTGGGGATAGTAATTTGTACACAAAAGCACATGTGTACCCAAATCCTTCTACAAACCCTTCAAGAATCATGATGTAAATCGTGCATCGCTATCTGAAACAATGGAGTGTGTAACTCCATGCAAACGTACAATCTGTTGGATTTAAAATCTTCCCAAATCATCAAAACTAAAGGTCTCCTTGATCAACAATAAGTGAGAAACCTTTTGAGTCTATCAAAGTCAACCCAAACAGCATCACTGCCTTGAGGTAACTTCAACAAAGCTGTCACGAAATCCATCATGACATCATTCCACATCCACTCGGGAATGGGTAACTACTAAATAATCTCTGCAGGATGCTAATACTCTGCCTTCACCTGCTGACTGGTGGAACACCTCAAAACAAAACCAGCCACATCACTCTTCATACCTATCCACCAATACTGGCGGTGATGATCACGATACATCTTGGTGACGCCAGGATGAACTACCCCAACTGAGGAGTGAAAGTCCCACATCAGATCCTCTCGTATGTCTATAGATACCCATACCTGCCCACCAAAACTCATGATCTGGTCCTCACCTATGGTCCACCCAGGAATAGGGTCTTTGGCTGACACACTTTCCTGTAGTACTAGGCCTTCAGAATATGATAGCTTCCACAGTTGCACTTGATAAAGAAGAGTAGAGGTAACAAATACAGAACAAAAAAATATCTACCCCTACCTGTCGTGAACCTCCAAATACATCTTAGAGAATAGATCCATAAGATACCACTCACTACTGGCCTCTTAATCAGTTTTTATCTGAGTCCCTTTCTCAGTTCATGAGCTACTACATTGCCTTTCCCTGGCGTGTAGGCATGCTCAAAGTCCCAATATTGAAGGTACTCGACCCACCATCGCTTTCTCAAATTCATGTCATGCTGAGTGAAGATATACTTGAGACTTTTCTATTACATGAAAACCAAAAAATTCTCTCCCAGAAGATAATTCCTTCAACAACGTAAGGCATGAACAACAGCAACCAACTCAAGATCATGCGTCATGTAATTCCTCTCATGGGGCCTCCACTACTGAGACCTGTATGCAACAACTCCTTCTCACTACATAAGAACTGCTCCCAGACCGATACCTAATAAATCACAATATATAGTGTAGCTCTTTCTCGCATCTGAAAAAACTAGTACCGGTGCTAAAGTCAACCTCGCTTTTAACTCGTAAAAGGCTGACTCATAAGAATCTAACCACAGGAACTCTGCACCCTTCTTATTTAGACTCATCAGTGGTGCTGCTAAACTTAAAAAGTTCTGTATGAAATGTTTGTAGTATCCTACCATCCCTAGAAAACTCTGCACCTCAAAAACGTTCTTCAGCAGCTCCTGAGAAACTACTGCTCTCAGTTTCTCTAGGTCTAGTGACACTCCTTTCTCTGAGATAACATGGCCCAAGAAGTTAATCTGGTCCATCCAAAAGTGGCATTTTGTGAGATTAACATATAACTGATGGTCTCTCAATGTAATCAAAATGATCTCAATATGTGTGGCATGGTCATGTAGAGTGTGAGAGTACACCGAGATATCATCCCTGAAGACTACCACGAATGAATCAAAGTATGGATGGAATACTCGGTTCAACAGTTCCAGGAAGACTATAGGCACGTTCATGAGACTGAATGGCATAAACACAAACTCTTATACACCATACCTACTCTGGAAAGCTTTGAAGACGAATATCAGATGGTCTAATGTGCAACTGATGATAACTGGTCCTCAAGTGAATCTTTGTGATCACCCGGGCTTCTCGAAGCTGATCAAAGAGATAATCAATCCTTGGAAAGGGATATCGGTTCTTGACCGTCATCTGGTTCTACTTCCGATAATCCATACAAATCCTGAGGATACCGTCAGCCTTATTTTCAAACAAGACAGGAGAATCCCATGGAGACGTTCTTTGTCAGATGAAACCCTTTGCCCACAACTCCTCCAACTACCACATGTGCTCCTACAACTCTGTTGTAGCCATCTTATAAGGAAAAATGGACACTGGTGCCTCACCTAGCACAAGATCAATAAAAAAGTATAACTCTCACTCCGGAGGCAAACATGAAAATTCATCTGGGAAGATATCCCTGAAACGATCCACCATTAGAGGAAAGTCTAACAATGAAGTCCCCCGGTCATCCAGATATAGACTAGAAATGTGGGCTGTAACTCCTCCCAACACATGATTCTTAGGTCCTGCTCTTCTCACCTAGACATCCCATTTTCCCTTATGAAGAAACTATACCCCCTCTAGTCATGTGAAGCTCACCCTAAGGTGATACAAATTGAAAATAGCTTGTAAGGGAACTAACCATTCCATTATGAGAATTAAAACTTTGCCTATCATCTCTAAGATATAATGGTCCCATAAGAAGTGACACCCACCAACCTCAAGAGGGAAGTCCTTGCACTAACATACACGAGACATTATTGTCCCCAACAGCGTTTCCAACATCAATGCATCATCAGAAGTAACGATACAGAGCCCAAGGATCTCCACAACAACAATAGATATAAAGCTATGATAAGCCCCTGTTTCAAAAAGAGAAGAAGATAAAACTGAAGCAACTAGGATCATACCTTGAACTACAGAGGGACTGGGATCCTGCTTTTGTTGGGTCTGCTCCACTAAAAATGTCTAACCTGCATCGCGGCCCTGTGACCCTCCCTAACCACTCTGAGCTATTCCACCATATTGTCACTAAAATCCTGGTGACTGATACCATGTCCTTGACCTCCACCTCGTCCTAAAGGGCTGGAAGAACTCCAGTTCCCTAAGTGAAGAGTAACTGGTGGTGCTGCCCCTAAATGCGGAGTCATAAAAGTAACCATGTCAGCTAATACTTGTGAGATGTTCTGACAGAAGCACCAAAGATGCCCCATATTTCCACAATATGGGCACTCCACTGGGTCTCTCGGGAAATGTGGCCTCGTATTCCCTCTCTCCCCACATTGGTATCACACCACCCGGAAACCAGAATATGCATCTCTCCAAATCGGTTCTCCTCATGCAGTCCCCATGTGGTGCTTCCTACTATCGGCAGGAGAAGCACTAACCCTGGATGCTGATCCTCCTTATCCCATAGCTCTACAATCCCTCATATTATGCTCCTTTATTAGTTCCTAGTTGAATATTTATGGTATCCATGTCAACTTGAATATTTTCACCTGGGATCGGATTTCCTGCATGAGACGATCCTCAAACTTCCCTATAAGGAACAACTCATCTGCCCCTAAAAAAGGCTGTAATGAGCTACAGCTGGGTGAAGAGAGAAGAATACAACATAATAGAAAGAGTACTCTACTCTAGACTCATGAACTGTCAGGCACGATCGGCCCTCATGGTCCTCGGATAGAATTAATCATTGAGGGTTGGATGAAACTCATCCCAGGACATATTCTACTGGACTCCTACCTATGACACCACATCCCACCACCTCTTGGTGTAGTCTCAAATAATATAAGAAGAGAGATTGACCCTTCTCTCTCGAGTAGTCTCCTGATTCTCAAAGGTCATCAACATGGCTTCTAGGCAGGACTCTGCAGCTTGGGATCCCCCAACCCCTTAGAAAGTGGGATGATGTTGTTACTGAAAGACCTGTGTCAAATCTTCCATGGATGGGGTAGGAGGCAGTGCTACCTAGATGGTTTTCATCATCATAAAGAAATACCTCCCTAAACTATTCATCAGCACCTGTGTCAGGTATAACTGCTGGTGCCAAAACTGGAACAACTAGAGGATCTTCTCGAAGTCCTTGATCAACCATGTCTGGTGTCTGATCGTTGCCCTATAACTGGAAAGCAACTGGAGGATGACTGAGTGGGATGACTCTAAAAGGTAAATCACACAACTTATATCAAGATTATCAAAAATTGAAAGATATAAGCATAATAATGAAATATAAGTGACAAAGAATTCAAGTTAAAAACACAAAGACAAGTTGTGTATGTCCACTACATGGCGTGTACTTGAATCCTCTTCCCCTGGAAGAGTTCTCTTATATGGATAAGCCACACAGTTCTCCTAAGAATGAAACTACACGGTGTGTTATTAATAGACATGACGTGTACTAGGAAGACATCACCAACCCATTTTGTTAGCTACATGACCGGTTACAAGGCTAACTATACACGACATGTTCTGAATGGAACTGACATTCACTTGGAGGATTTCAACCACCCGTGTAGTTAGTTACACAGTTGGATTTTAGGATCACACTACATGGTGTTTTCAAAAATGAATCGGCATGTATATCCTATGTTTTTATCTGTATGTGTAATTAGTCACATGGGAAGACACATAGTCAACACAGCACGACGTGAAAAACCGGTACACAGTGTGTACCCACAATAATTTCCCTATCTCATGTCTCTACCCACACGGCCTATAATAAGGTTAGAGGCTACATGGAATGTACATATGGTACATGGCATGTACTTAAGAAAAACAGTTTCTTACTGAATAGAGGAACACATGGAATGTATTCAAAACTACACAGAGTGTATTTTGGTTTTTTTCAGACAATAAGCCTCATAAACAACTTCGGAACCCAGAGAAACACCGAAATTGTCTGTTAAGTGCCAAATTCTAATTCATGAGGTCCCATACTCCCCGTGAATCAAATAATGGAATCTTATATATTCTATAAAAATTCATAACAATGCACTAATCCACCAAATTGTTTTCCAAGAGGGCCCATAACACCTCATGAACCGAAGATTGGTGTTCATTCAAAAAAACCATACACAATTTAATACTCTATCAAAAAATAGGTATACTATCAGGCCATCTAACACAATAGCATTCATACCTAGAACAACAACTATCACAACAACATGTAATCTCTTGTGCACCCTAAATGGCTTAGCAATAATGCATGGCGTGTGATTTCTAACAAGTGCATATGTGATGCATGAGATGGAATACCCTCATCTCATTGGGTTGAAATAGAAATAGAACCACATCATCATCAAAAATAACTTCACAATACATGTGAGTCACCCAATGATGAAGTCAAATCAACTGTAAAATTGTAAAACTATAAAAATTTCAATAAATGAGGTAGATTGGATTTTCCATGTACATTGGATTGCTACTCCCAGCTACAACTTGTTACCAAGTACCTATTCCATCCAATCCCTAACTATAGGCACCAAAATGTAAGTAAAGAAGAAAAAGAATACCCATGATACCAATTTGTAACATCCCGGTTCCAGAATCCACCCAAAGACACCCCTTACCCGGTTGGTCACATGGCCTCAAGTGAATTTCTGCAAATGCCAGAGGCTGCCAACTAGTAGCGAGGGCCTTGGGTGTGATAGTGGGGAAACTATTCCCTCAATGGTAGAGTAACAAAATGGAAGTAAAGCAAATATACAATAGTGTAAGTAGTAATAATCCATAAAAAAGTAAACTGCAGAAGACTGTAAATAATAACCTGGGGCGCACACACACACACACAAATATTAATGGTGCATGATACTTATATCTAGGAAAACATCCAAACAAATCACAAGGCTAAAATACAACTATACTAAACCAAGTAAAAAAGAAATCATGGTAAATAATTTCTCAGCATAGAAATCCATAGCTTGGTCTCATGCTCTTTTTATCCACAAAAATCAAGTACATGATGTAGAAGGGCACTTTCCCTTATCTAT
Organism: Viscum album; assembly: GCA_963277665.1. Classification (NCBI taxonomy): domain Eukaryota; kingdom Viridiplantae; phylum Streptophyta; class Magnoliopsida; order Santalales; family Viscaceae; genus Viscum; species Viscum album. The sequence continues at coordinate 80,231,453 of OY728160.1, read as the reverse complement.
ACCTACAACAATTTAATCAGTTTGGGCCCAAATGAATGACCCAAATAGGTTGTGAGACTAAATCCCTTTGGGAAACCACAACGATATCTGTGCCTAATATTCAATGAATATATATGGAAGGTAATAAGAAGTGCCTCAGTAAACAAATAAGTACTCAACATTAAATATTCATAAAGTTTCAAAGCATTCAAGCACCACATAATCAAGTGAGCAGCTAATGAAAGAATGTAAACCTCTAGGAAGTACACACAACCTATCCCCTATGGTCTAGTCATAAAGATATAACAAAGAATATCTGAGGAAGAACCAACATTCAATTCACCTTATAGTCAATGTGATTAAAGACTCTCTGAGAAAGTTCACAAGGTCAATTCAAATTATAGTCTAAAGCGGTTAAAGAATCTCTGAGGAAGCGCACAAGGTCAATTCCCCTTATAGTCTAAAGCATTTAAAGACTCTCTAAGGAAGCTCACATGGTCAAATCCCCTTATATTCTAAAGTAGTTAAAGGATCTCTGAGGAAGCTCACACGGTCAATTCCCTTATAGTCTACTATACCAGGTTCTCACGACCCTGTGCAAGTAAAATGAGCATAGAAATGCATCACAATGAAAGTAAACCACTAGAACTACTTGGATAAATAGTCTAAAACATATCAAGCATGTTTGATAACATAATCACTCCATCCTATTGCACTAGGCATGGGATAACATCACAGAAGCCTTACAAGCTAAACATGACCAAACGGTCGTAAACAAAACATGCATGGAAAACACATCCAAATCATAAAATACAACCATATTCACATCCAATTAACCACTACTCATGCATACAATCATAACAAGAAATTAACAGGGTTTAAACGGTAAACACGCAATACCCTGTTCAAGGGTATTTGATAAAATTGCACATATTACTCAAAGACATTCCACGGAATGGTAGAAACCACCTACCTTGGTGTTAAGAGATCTCTATACATGAACCTCAAACCTTTAATCGCCCAAGAACACCCTAGATCTATAAAAATGTAAAAAACATTCAACCAATGATATCTCTTGAAAGAGGAGGAATCAAGAAATGAAGCTCTACGAGAATGAAGATCATACCAAAATTATCCCAATGCAATCGACATCAGTTGATTCGGAGAACAAACGATCACTTAAGGGTTTGGAGAATATTTGCAGTCATATGGGTTCTATTGGATGAATCAGACCTAGAAGTATGGAATTCTGGTGATTAGACGCGACCATGATGCATTTAATGAAAAAAAGAAAATACACGGGGTTTACTTTAGAAGTACGAGGCATGTACTTTTCATTTCCCTACTCTGCTTTAGGCGGTCTCCAGGTCACGACACACAGCTGTGTGTGTGTGGATATTACACAGCCAGCACACGGGTACTCGGGGTAACTGTATACACGGCGTGTAGTCATAAAGTACACGACATGTACTTCAAAAATTTCTAGAAAATCCCCTTTTCATCAAAAATGACCATAATGAAAGGCATACCTAAAAAATAAGATTTGGGTTCTTACAATGGTGATATTAAATGGTAATATCAAATGATGTGTAAATGAGGAGTGGAAGGTTGTCAAATAATGGTAATATTAAACAGTAATATTACATGATGAATAAATGTGGAGTGGGTTTTAATTTATTTAAATTCAAGGTAATAAGGAATTATATTAATTAAGGTAAAATAAAAGTTTTTTTTAATTAATGTTTAAAAAGAATTTAAGAATCATTTTAAAGAAGGAGTTTTTTTAAATTAATTTATTTTGAGATAATAAAATAAATAAATGAGTTTGAGTTTTTTTTAATTAAATTCTGTTGGAAAGAATTTAATAATTTTGAAGCATTAATAAAACATTTGGTTTTAACTAATATAGGTGTAGAATAATTAATAAAGAAATGTTATATTAAATTATTATGCTAATAATAATAAATGTTATTATTATTTTTATTATTAAATTAATTAATTTCAGTTATTTGGTCTTTAATTTTTTTAACCGGGAAAATGAGAGGAGAGGCACACAAGGAAAATGCGTGAACCCCCTAGTTTTCTTCCTCCATGTGTGAGGTACACCATCAGCCTCCTCCATGAGATCTTCCACTCCCATGGCATGGGTACCTCTTCCTGTAGCGAATCCAAGGCCGCAACCTCCATTGTTTAGAACCCCTATTGTAGTGCATGGAACCCCTAGGAAGAACCCCTATAGCTGTGCATCCCCCCTCATTAGTGTGCCACCCCATCATCAAGACATCTTTTGGCGCTTGATTATTTCTCTCAGACTATTCACAAATCTTGTCTGCCATGTCAAGTTGAGTCTATCTCTGTATATCTTATTATTCACATTGGACATTTGAATCCTATATCTCATTATTTTCTTGGCCAAATAATTATTGTTTTAGTTTAATATAACTGTCGTGTTCCTCTATTTTTAATATATGGAAATGTTGGCTGGGGACACATTGGTGCAAAATATGGCATCCTCCACTAAGGGTGAGGTGGATGATCTTGATTAACTCTATTTTTTTTAAGTTTCATGTAAGGTTTACACACTACTGTTTTGTTTCACATCGTCAAATTTAGCTTATTTTGGTTTATACAAGTCCTTGTTCCTTTATTTGAGGTGTGTTGAGTCTTGTTGTTGCGTTTCCTTTGTAATTCTATGTTATGTTATAGTGGGTTTTGATCAATGTAGAGTGCTTGCATGTGTGTGTGTCTCTATATATACATAAAGGCATGTGCATGCGGTTACAGATCAACTATGGATTGGTTTTCACGATATGTAAATATGCTGAATAATGAATTAGTTCTACCCTGTGGTAGGTTCCCCTTTCAAGTCCTCAACTTTAATAAATGCATTAATAAAATTATTTCTACACTTTTGTTGTTATTTAAATTATGCAGTGAAGTATTGATATTGAATGACTTTCAAATGAGAATTTAGTTAGTTTGATTAAATTGATAAATGTGATATGTGGTGTGTTGATGAATGAATTTGGATGTTAATAAATGATGGTGCCCATGTGAGATAAATGAGGACATGACCAATTGTTGGTTTTAAGCATGTATTTGTGAATTGGATAAAGTGATATGGTTAAATAATTAAATGATGTTTTCTCTTGGATAAAATAGGATAATTAATTTAATATATTAATTATGTGATTTGAGACTGGATATAAATAATTATTCAAAGGATTAATTTTAATATATTAATTTCATTGAATGAGAAAATTTATTTAAGGATTAATTTCAACATATTGTTTTGACTTCATCAAGATGATTAATTATGTTTTAATTACTACATGTTAATGGCAAGATATGTTATCTAATTATTGAATTTATTAAAGGGAATGAATAATTAAATTAGTTGTTGATTTAATTAATTGTCAATGATTAATTTAAGTGATGAGTTGATAATGCTCAATGTTATATACCAGGATATAGATTTAAGATTTTTATTGGTGGGTTTGATTATGAAATTTTGTAATTAGAATGAGGTAATTAATTTTGAAAAATTTATTATGGGATTAGATTTGGTATGTATATTAATTAGTTGATAGATTAATTAATGGTAATGTGTAATTTTTTAATTATTTTATTAACTAATAGATTTGGTATATTTAACTAATTGATAGGATTAGTAAGGGAATAAAGATAATTGATTGGTTAATTATTTATCATGTTGTTTGTTATAGAATTGGGATAATTAAATTATTAGTTAATTATCTAGTTGACTTGATTGTGGTTAAGAATAATTAATTTTAAATTAATTATTTGATATTGATTTGTTGAATGGTTTATTAATTGTAGAATTATTTTACTGTAGATTTATGTTGTTTATTAGTTATCGAATTAACTAACCATTTTGATTAATTAATTTGTGAATTAATTAATGGATGATTTTGGAATATTAGACATGGAGTTCTACACCAATGATATATATATATATATATGATTTATAAATAGGTTTTGAGATAGTGGATGTTGCTCTAAATACTCACGGGGTGCTATACAAGGCGTTATATACCCATATTTAATGTAAACATTGTTTTATGGGATGATGACAGATGCTACAAATACCCATGGGTTGTGAGACAAGGAATGATGCTCCAAATAATCACAACGGTGCGATACAAGATGTTATACACCCATTAATTGACATTGGACCACGAGTCCAATTGGTCATATATGAAATTAATTAAACAGTTAATGAAAGCAGTTGTGACCTAATTATTTGTGATTTAAATATCGAAAATGGTTCTGAAACAAGCACAGTCGAGGTAGGTTTTGAGATACGAGTGTCTTGGGGAACCCGAGAAATTATGCAGTTAAACATGAATATCAATTAATGTGTTAAACAGTTTATTTAATCAATTTATACATAGAGTTTTGAACTCTTATTTTCCAACTATGAGCCTAAGTGGGTATCTCTGTCAGTTGTCCCTTAAGAACCTGGATGGGTTGTAAATGATTTATTCAATTCAGTTTTTACCTCGTTATACTTGTATCCTATTATATATATTTCACTTTTTGGATAGGGATAGACAATGGTGGTGCAAGCCTACTAAGATATGTATCTCACACACTACTCCTGTCGCCATTGCCCTGGGGTACTCCAGTAGGCCTTTCTTAAACACAGTACTACAGACCTTGTACGTTTATTGTTTTTTTATGATTGTTCATGGAGTTAAGAGCAAAGGACTGAGCTGGAGCTCAGGATGCTCGAGGAGTTTTCCTTGGGTCATTGAGTCTTTTCATTGTTTCTATATTGGAATGTAAATCGTGTTGTTTTTTTGTACTTCTTTTCATTTTGTATCATTATCACATCATGCATGCATCTACTGTATAAACTGGTATCTTCCAGTTTTGTTCACATTTTATAAAAATCTTCCTTCCACTTCATTACAATTTGTTTGAATACTTACACTATTTATTTTCAAGGACTATTATTAATGTATGGTATGATTGTGTAGTCTCCCCATAGACTATCAATAGACTATCGCTACTATTCGGTAGCCTCTGGCATATGGGGAGCCGTGTTTTAGGTTATCGAGAGACCGATCTGGGCACCATTTCAAGGGTTTGCTGGGTCGGGACGTTACAAAGTGGTATCAAATTGTTCTTTTATGTTGTCTTATTGTTTTGGGGTTTGTGGATAGGAGACTAGTACTGTTTTGGCGCTTGGATTAATAGTTGTTCTTTGTACTGATCACTCCATGTATAGGAAATGACCAAGTGGAATGTGTTTGGATTTTTGTTCATGTTTTTCACTATTACAGTTGATATGATATCACCCTGAGTGATAGGGGTATTTTCCACTACTAATTGATTGTGAAAATTTTGAAAAAAATTAACATTGAATGATATGGAAGGGATGTTGCATACATGAATCATCTTAGGCACTTATAGATTCACATTTAATGCATATAACATTACATGTAGTTGCATTAGTAGGATTCCTACTAATATGGATTGTGTGCCTTTGGTGAAATTCCATATTTTTATCTACATTTACATGCCTTTATAGATTGCATGTTTTGGTGACAGATTTAACATTCTAGAGTTATTATATTCTATACTACCTCTGCTATTAGCATGATTCTTATTGTTCCACGCTTCGGTGTTTTAGCATGTTGTTTTGTTACTTCTTATAATAACATGCTAGAGAAGTATTGATGTGTGAATGGGCTGGTAAACATAAAATGATAAATGAATGTTGATTGTGATAAATGGGATCCAAATTCCAGTAATAAGGTACAAGTGCCCCTTATCAATTGGTAGATGGCCACTAATGTGTTTAAACCATATAAAACCATAATATATTTAAAAATTGTTATAAATGTAAAACTGCTATGTTTTTATTGAAATGATATTTTGTTGGGACAGTTTTTGAAGAACCTGGATTGAATAAATGGTACCCTTTGAGGTCACCACTTTGGTAAAAGGAATTTAGATACTGAATTGCTTGTTTATATTTGGATAATAGTATATGTGAAATGTTGAAAGATGATGTTTGTTACAGCATGTCTGTTTTGCCCGTGGGGAGTTGATTAAAAACCAAGTGACTTGTTTTAAATAAGTAATTATGTTTGTTGAAATTTATTCAAATGATAAATGGTTGAAATGAATTAATTAAAATGGATAAAATTAATAGGATTCTTTTAATCCTCGTGATATCAATTTTTCATGACCGAGATAAAGGGTTGACGTTTATGTTTTGTAAGAGAATATCCTATGGGAATCAGGTCTTTTGACATGCGGGTTGGTTTTAAATTTTTAATTCATACAAGAATTTTTGATGTGGTGATCGTGGTTCAAGGAACACAAAATGTGTGTTTAAGGAGTTTCAGAGATAACACACTAGTAATTGGCAAAACATTTATTTCTAAATCATGGAAAATCCTAAGGTGGGTAGTGTCGCATCGATTTCTGTAAATGTGACGGCAGGTGATGCTGAGCTTTTTGAATAGAGTCGTCCAGTTGTAGTTCGACTGTTATTTTTTAGTGAACTTGGTTTTCTCTTAGATTTAACTTCCAAATACTGTGAGCATGTCCTCTATCTTTACCTCTTCATGGAAACACTAATATAGCATCGGTCCTATGGTGCAATAATGATTGAAATGTTATTGGGCATGATGAGTGGTTTATATCTGGGTTCTATGTGGGATGCGTGATTTTTTTGGGCTACACCTTCCTTTATGTGGGGGAACAATAGCTTTTTTAAATATCCGTATTACGTCTTGACATGGTTATATCATCTGAGGTGAAGTAAGGACATCATTGTATACACATTTTTGAGGGAATCATTTTAAAAGGCATGAGTTTAAAGATCAATGTGATTTTTGGTACCGTAATTTCTTTCTAGGTAATCATGTGAAACTGGTTTCTATTGTTCGATCAATATTGAAAATTTTTCTTTAATGAGGTCCCTTTAATGTCCCTGGATGTAAGCTCCATTTCGGTGAGCTTTGGCTTCTTTTTTAAATAATTAAGTAGCTGGGGTTATGTTTTGGTTCACAGTGTGTTTGACCTTTGAAAACGTAACGTATTTGTTCAAGAAAAACTTCTCAACCTTAATGGGTCAGAAGATGTTATAGTTCCAGATTACTTCTCAGGGATGAGAATTTTTAAGGGGGTATATCGTAAGGTATTTTTTTTTATCGGTTTTAAATTAAGAATGTTTTCAAATTTCTTCTTATGTATCAACTTATTTGTTTTTAAACTGAGCTCTGAAAAATTATTCGAAGTCTTGTAATACATAAATGTGTTTTTTTGGACATGGATGAATACACAATAATTTTAAAAGGTTTCCTAATAAGTCTAGAGAGCACTAGATCGGGAAAAGTCCACTTTAATGGATCTTCTAGGCTGCGCACAGTTGTGGCCCAACAAGTGTAGCTTACCCTATTTAATATTCTCTTTATTTTAATTAAATAACATTAAATGGGATATTTATATTTTAATAGATGAATATGATAATAATAATAATGTTATTATTATTATTATGTTGTCATAAATTATTTTTATGTTAAATGATTTTTGTTTCTTGATTATTGGGGTGTAAAATTTATGATAAATAATTTTAATTGCATGATTAATGGGATGTATCATTTGTGCAAAATTAATGTGGATTTTTGGTATCTCAAAGAAATGTTTAATTAACTTATGATTAAGTGCTTTGTGAAATTAAATGAGGACTTACAAATTTATAGAAGATGTGTTTAATTAAATAAGGAGTTTCATATTTAATAAAGAATCATTTTTATTTAATAGAGGTGTTGGGTTTTATCTAAGGTTGAATAATGAATATAATATGACAATATTATGTTTTTATGAGTATAACAACAATTATTAATTATGGTTGTTATTATTATTATGAAGAAGAATAATAATTTAATAAGTGGATTTAATTAATTATTGTGATATTGTTGTTTCATTTAATTAAATTGAGTTATCCAAAATTTAATTAAATGATGTGTATTGGGGATTTTTGGGTTTTATCAAAGTGTTTTATTAATAATAATGATGTTTTTTATTATGGAGATTTCATTTATTTAATTTGAGGTTTAAATGAATTTAATTAAATGAGTTGTTTTGGGTTTCATTTAATTAAATTTAATTTGTGATAATTTAATTAAATGACATGTAAATAAAGAGTTGGGTGTTATCAAAAAATGTTAATATTAAATGTATATATTAAATGATGTGTAAATGAGGATTTGGGGGTTATCAAAGAATGATAATACTAAATAGTAATATTAAATAAGGAATAAATGTGGATTTAGGGTTAATTTAATTAAATTCAAGGTAATAAGGAATTTTATTAACAAAATAGAAATAAATATTCTTTTAATTAATGGTTAAAATGAATATAATTAAATGATATTAAGTGGGGGTTTAATTTTATTAATTCAAGTTGTGATAATTAATTAAATAAATTAGTTATTGTTTTTATTTAATTAAATTCTATTTTAGGGAATTTAATTATTTTTCAATGTTAATGAAGTATTGGGTTTTACCTAATAGGGGTGTAGATTATTTAATATTGAAATGTTATATTAAATGAACATATTAATACTAAATTGTTTTTTAATTATTTTTATTATTAAATTGATTCATTTTAGTTATTAGTATTTTATAATTTTATTAGAGGGAAAATGAGAGGATAAGTGCACAAGACCAACATGTAAACCATTGGTTTTCTTCCTCTATGCGTGACGTGAACCATTAGCCTCTTCCACGAGCTCTTCCTCTGACATCCCGACCAGGATCCCCACTAAACTAGTGGCCAGACTGGTCACCACATGACCTCAAGTGCGTCTCCCCATACACTAGAGGAAACAGACTTACAGTGTGGGTCTATAGATATTCAATGGGGAGAATATACCCTAATAACATATTTCAATAATAGACAATGGAAATATGCAGTGGAAGAAGTCTAATAAATGATAAAGTAGAAAAAGAAATATTTTTATAAAACTTGAACAAAAGTGTAAAATGTCAGTTTATACAGAAGATGCATGCATGACATGCTAAGGATAAAAATGAAAAGATGTAAAAAATATCATGCTTTACATTCCAATACAGAAATAAACAAAATCCTAAAATCCCCAAGGAAAACTCTACAAGCATCCTTAACTCTATCATGGTCCTTTGATCCTAACTCTAGGTACTTGCATACAATAACAATAATGTTTCAGGCTCTCTAGTCCAGCAAACATGAAAGGCTTACTCAGGTACTCTAGTGCAATGGCGGCCTAAGTAGGGTGTGAGATATTCATCTCAGTAGGATGGATCCACCAGTGTCTAGCCCTATAAATAAATTGAAATGCAATTAATAGTTTAATGGAATAACGAGGTAATAATGAAATTGAATAAATAAATTAGTACCCATCTAGGTTCTTAAGGGACACCTGACAGAGATACATGCTTCAGCTCATTGCTAGAAAATAATGGTTCTTAACAAGAACTATAAATTTTTTAAATAAATTATGTAACAAATTAATTGATATACGTTTTTAACCTCATAAATTCACAGGTTCCCTTGGACACCCGTATCTCAAAACATACCTTCGTAGTGCTGGGGGGAGAACCATTTCCCATTTTGAATTCGAAAATCATTATATGAAAACTACGTTCATTTACCATTTAATTCATTTCACATATGACTGATTGTACCCATGGTCCAATGTCTATTAATGGGTATAGAACATAATGTCTAGCACCCTCATGAGTATTTAGAGAATTATTCCTTGTCTCATAACCCAAGGTTATTTGGAGCATCAGTCCTTATCCCATAAAAGAATTATTACAAGGATGCTGGGTGTTGAATGCCATGTCTAGCACCCCGTGAGTATTTAGAGCATTAGTCTCTGTCTCACAACCCATTTATCAATCATACATATATATTTATCATTGGTGTAAAAAAATGTCTATCACCCAAAAACATCAATTAGTTAATTCATAAATTAATTAATCAAACCCATTAATTAATTCAAAAAATAGTTAACAACATAAATCTCTTATCAAATAATTCTGTAATTAATTAACCATTCAATATCTCAATAGCTAATAATTAATTAACAATTTATTATTCTTAACCACAAGCCATTCAACTAGATAATTAACTCAATGTTTAATTATCCCAATTCCTTAATCGATAACATGATAATTAATTCATGAATCAATTATCTTTATTCCCATACTAATTTAAATGATTAGTAAAATATAAAAAATATATTAGTTAATGAATCAATTTACTAAGTACACATTACCATTAATCAATCCTTCAATTAATTAATCTAAAAAACAAATCACGTCCCATAATTAATTTTCTACAATTAATTATCTCATTTGAATTCCAGAATTTCATAATCAAACCCACCATTAAAAATCTTAAATCAATATCATGGCAGAAATCATTGAGTATTAACATTTAATAAATTGAATTAATCCGTGAAAAATAATTAATTAAACAATTAATTAATTTCATCATACTCATTAATCAATTCAATAATTGGATAACATTTCATGTCATTAAAATGTAGTAATTAATCCATCATTTCTTATGTCGATTTATTCAAAAAAAAATATCACAATTAATCCAAGAATAAATAATCTCATTCTGCTAAATTAATATATTATAATTAATCCTTTGATTAATTATTTATATCTAGTCTCAAAACTAAAAATTAATATAAAAAATTAATTATCTTATCATAGACAAAACAAAACATCATTTAATTATTTAATCATATCACTTTAACTAATTTATCAATACATGCTTAAAACCAACAAATGGTCATGAACTTATTTATCTCACATGGGCAGCATCATTTAATAACATCCAATGTCATGCCTCAACACACCACATATCACATTTAGAAATTTAATAAAACTTACTAAATTCACATTCTAAAGGAATTAATTATAAATAAATCAATGCATAATTTATATACCAAAAAAACTGAAGCAAGCATTTTATTAATGCATTTATTAAAGTTGATGATGTGAATGGGGAACCTACCTAAAGGTGGAACGAATTAATTATTCCCTGGCTTGACATATAGAGACAACCAATCCGAAAATGGTTCAAAAAAATGCAAATTACTTTATATATACATATATACATGTGTGTGCATTCTATATTGATCAAAACCCACTACAACATAACATAGAATAAAAAAACACAACAACAAGACTCAACACAGCTCAAATATAGCACCATGGGCTTGTATAAACCCAAAGAACCTAATTTGGATGATGTGGACCAAAAATGAAATGTGTAAACCATACACAAAACATCATGGAAAGAGATAATCAAGAACATACACTTCTACATTGGTGGAGGATGATGCATTATGTATCAATGGGTCCCGAGTCAACCTTCACATACCCAAAAAATTGAGAAATGAGACAATAATATTACACCAGATCCTTAGGGTGAACGAAATCATCACGTGACAAAAGAAGCCTGAGAGACATGATTCATGAAGAGTCTAAAAGGAATGGTCACATTCCAGAAGAAGTCTGGGAGAGGGGGTGGCACGCCATTGAGGGGGGTTGCACTCCAATAAGGGTTCTACCCGGGTGCATCATGCACAACATTAGGGGGTCCTTCCAAGGGAGGTTGCATCTATGGAGGTGTTGTTCGAAGAAGGAGCCACACCGTGGGAGAGGAAGAGCATGTGGAAGAGGTTGATGGTGCATGTAGATCATGGTGAAAGAAAACGAGGGGGTTCGTGCACTAGCCTTGTGTTCCTCTCCTCTCATTTTCCCTCTTAAGAACTTATAAAAACCTGATAACTAAAATGAAATAATTTAATAATAAAAATAGTAATAAAATTTATAATTATTACCATACTCATTTCATATAATGTTTCTTCATTAATTATTCTATACCCCTATTATGTAAAACTCTATTATTCATTAACACGTCAAAATAATTAAATTATCTCAAAAAAAATTTAATTAAAAAAATATAAATTATTTATATAATAAATTATCTCGACGTGAATTAATTAACTAAAACACCCACTTCATAACGATTAATTCAATTATTTTTAACCAATAATTTAAAAAACCTTCATTTTTCCTTTATTAATTAAATTATTTTCTACCTTGAATTTAATTTAATTTAACCCAACTGCGCATTTATTTCTCAATTAATATTACCATTTAATATTACCATTCTTTGACAACCTCCAAATCCTCATTTACACATCATTTAATAAAACCATTTTATATTACTATTCACTTATAACTCCCAAAACCTCATGTACATCTAATTTAATTAAATTATCACAACTTCAATTTAATTAAAAAAACCCCAACAACTCATTTAATTAAATTTATTTAAACCTAAAAATAAAAAATTAAAACAACGATAAAAATAACCTTCTTTTTTATTAATAAAACAATTCTTTAATAAAACCAAAAAATGCATAATACACATCATTTAATTAAATTCTTTTTAACTCAATTTAATTAAATGAAACTACTATTTCAAAATAACTAATCAAATCCCCATATTCCATTATTATTATTATTCAAAATAATAGTAACAACTATAATTAATAATAATAATTATACTTATAAAACTATAATAATAATCGCATTATGATGATTATTCAACCATTTCTGAAACCCAAAACCTTAATTAAATAAAAATAATTCTTTATTAACTTATAAACTCCTTATTTAATTAAATGCATCTCTAGTATATCTCAAATACCTCATTTAATTAAAAATAAATGTTACTCCTCATTTAACTAAACATTTCTTTGTGATACAAAAAATTCACATTAATTTCACACAAATGTCAAACCCCATAAATCATGCAATAAAAATATTTTAACATAATTGTTACACCCCATTAATAATGCTTCTAATATATTTTATCATCCAAATAATTTATGACACCATAATAATAATTATTAAATTATTATTATTATCACATTATTCTATTTAATCATAAATATCTCATTTAATATTATTTAATGAAAATAAATAAAATATTAAACTGGGTAAATTGTAGGGGTTGGACCACAATCGTACACATCCCATGGAGATCCATTAAGTTGGAATTTTCTAGATCTAGTTCCCCTGAGACTTATGAGGACACCTGTGAAAATTATCGGGTTTTCAACCATGTCAAAATTAACACCTTTCTGTGTTCAAATACTCAAAATAATGTTCCAGAGCTCGATTTAACATCCAACCCTTTGATACTTTGTAGAAAAATCGAAAACATTCTTAATTTAATCATTGTTCAAAAACACGGGAATTTACAATGTGGAATTATTTTTGTCCATTTTATTTTCATTCAGATATTAAATTATACTTTTATCACTTTCCCCCTATTATTATAGTTTCTTATTTTTCTGTTATTTATTATCAAATAAAACACTATGATACCTTGATCTAGTTTTTATAGTCTCCCCCACATTACCATCAATATTCTTGTGATGCTAGTTTGTAGCCTATTATATACAAGGAGGCTCACTTGAGGCCATGTGACCCACTAGTCATACCACCATCTTAGTGGTGATCCAAGCTGATTTTTTTAACAGACGTAGTAAACAAGACCTAAATATCCTAAAATAGTGTATGAACATCAATTTTTAGAAAACTAAACCTGAAACCATTATTTTTAAGATCACCTTTATAAAAAAAAGTTTAAATATAAAATTAAAATTAAAAAACATGATGTTAATTATTTTTTTCCTGAGTTTTCATGATTAAAATTTATGGGGGAAATATTACCTTCAAATGATATTTTAACTTCTAAATATTTTTTAAAATAATTTTTTTTGTAATAATTTAATAATTATATATTTTTCCTTTAATGCAACTCTATATATAGATTTATTTATGTGAACACACTATGTTTGGTTTCAGTCTCACACAACACCAAGTTAATCATTCACAACAATAAAAAAAAGTTGGCTAGTGTTACACGCAATGTAGAATCACTTTGATAAAAAGTGTTACATAAAAGACATAGTTTTACCAAACTGCAACACACTATTTATAATCTTGTTAAAATATTATTATATTTTCCTCTTATCCATTAGAATGGGATTGATGAATGAAATATTTTTTATACATGTGAATAAAATGAACCCTATTATCTATAATGGAACGTAAGAACTATTTGAAAATAAATAAATCTTATTTCATTAACAGAAAATTATCTAACTAAAAACACCATTTTATCTTAATAATTTATTAAATAAAATATTCATGACTATTTTCAGTATGTTATATATTTGATAAAATTATTTCAAATCCAGACATTAGATTTTTCAATCTTTTGATACGAATAAAATAAATTTTATTAGTAAAAATATGTAGCTTGCAAAAGTGTAATTTCATGGAATTTTAATTGAGAACCGATTTTAAATATTATTTTTGAATGTTTTTTTTCATTTTTATTACATAAAATACCTTTATTTTTGAAACTGGATGATAAAATATTAATTTGGGTTAATTATTTTTTGAGAATATTCATTTCTTATGAATATATAAGAATACTAAATTTAAATTCAAAACTATGATTTAACCTAATTTATATATATGGTAAAATTATATTTTTTGTACCATACAATGCATAGTTTGATTAATTATACAAAATTTAATTCAATATAGGTCATTGGAATGAATTTCACATTGAAATTAGATTTTAAAAAAAATTAAAGATTGTGTTAAACAATCCTGTATTTTCATACCATCTGTGGTATTTAATTTAATTTAATATCTTCCACATCTTTGTTTGGTATAAGGAGATAGATTTCTGAAAAAATAATAATAGAGATAATCCAAATCAGATTTTATGAATATATTCACACATGAAGATAAATATTTAATGAATTAAAAACCATGGGATTTGTAGAATTTTTGATATTAGAATATTGGAAGATTGTGTGAGATTTATAAATCACAGCCATATTGTTGATTGAATGAATACATTAACTTTGGCATTGAGTGTGAATTTAAATTAGAATATCATTTTTAAAAATCAAGATGTTTTCTTAAATTCAAAACTTGATTAAATATTCACATAAACATTTTATGATAATATATAGAAGAAATTATATTTATTAAGTGATAACCTTTGATAATGGTTTTGATGATTTTGAAAAAAAATGAAGAGGTCAAAGGATGGGAAACTGAGAAGAAAATGTAGGTGATGTGAAGAGATTTTTTGAGAGATGAAGATGATTATGACCTATAAATCATACAAAATCTCATGTTTTTATATACAGAAATATATTCAAAGATCTATTACTATTTATCATTGATAAGAATGTATTTTTACAATGGTTGTTAGTCCTAGTATCATTGAAAATTTCTGAGGACGTAAAAATTCCTATGTCTATTACTTTATAAAGAATGAATAGTTATGTGGGTGGGGGATAAAAATTACCTTACACCAAGGATATAGTCATATTTAGAGAAGTGTTCATCATTACAAAAAAAATCCCTCCATTTATTTTATTTTCCGACATGGGTTTTGAATATATAATAACTAAATAATAAAAAGGGAATATATGTTTTAAAAAAGAATATAATAACTTATTCACCACCTCCAAGTGTTCAACAATATTTTCTTATCCTTTAAATTATTATATGGGTATGCATTACACCATGATATTTTGATATGTTTTTCTACGTTAATGAAAGTTATATTCCATAGAATATGATACATTACAAATAAAAAATAATGAACTGTAATAATTGTGTTCAAATAAAATCTTAAAAATAAAGATAAACCCAATCATATTAGGAGTTTAAAATATTAATGAACATAAATAAAAGTATTATTCAAGTAAATGATCATATATATAGATATTCATCAAACATAAAAGCATTAACATTATTGTTCTTTGAGATTATTTTGAACCCAACTATAACTATTGAAACAAAAAATAACAATTAAAAATAAAATAGCTAAGATGATGGAGATGTAAATGAATAAATTCTAGTGAAGCAGGTATGTTATATACCTTAATATAATATTACAATTACATATATTGAAAATAGAAACATTATAATTTTATATATCATCAAATATATTAATTTTAAATATATTTAAAGTCAATTAGTTTAAAATTGAATAAAATGTTTTTATGGAAACAAAAATAGTTTTCATAAAAATATTTTTCTTTCCCTAATGATTTTTAATATTAATATATTGAAATAATCAATATTTATAAATGATTAAAATTATCTAAATATAGTATTTATCAATTTAATGAACTATTCTTCATTTAATTATTTTTATTTGGAAAATAATGAGAATAATGTTATCTTATGCTTCAAAATTATGGTTAAATAAAAAAATATGTTTTATTTCTTTTATGGGAGAATATTATTTTCAATATTATTTTTAGTTTTAAAAATTTTATTTAAAAAAAATGATATATTTTATTATAATTGTCTAGAATTAAATTTCAATTAGAATGTTTAGATTTTTATGTTAATTTCTATATAAATTGAACAAAAATATCGATTTTAGAGAATTTAGTTTTTATTTTAAATTTTTTAATGATTTCCCTAGAGTTTTAATTATTTGGTATAATTTAATTAGTTCATATCGATTTAATGTATCCCATTTAATTTCATGTGGGTATAAATTATTCCTAATTTTGAATAATAAAATTCATACCTAAAAATGAATTTATCTAAATCTCTATTTTTAATCACTTTTTGCTGGATTATTTTTATCTTATTTATACCACTAATTTGAAATGAATGTAATAAAATAGAGTCCATATTGGTAATATTCAAATAAAAATATGGTATTGAGTATTCTTTGATTATTGTTTATTATTTATAGTATCTTTGGATAAAAATTAAGTTACCAGGATAAGAGTTAAAACATTATAAAAATGTTAACACTGAAATGATAAGTGTGAAAATGAATTAAAAGAATGTATTAATCATATTTTGTGATTATATTTTGACCTTATATCATCATAATTAAACCATTGTGTCATTATCTAGCCATTTTTCTTAAGTATAACATCTATATATTCTATTCTTTAGAAAAACTGCATGTGTGTGGTATTACTCACTTATAAAATAAAACTCATCTCCTATCTTCTCATGACTTCAACATCCTATTAACTAAAAAATAGATAACAAGAACCTCCTAATAAGCTATATAGGTAATGTTTTTATAATAAAATAATACAATTAAGAATTTATTTATAAAAATTGGAGGTTTTCTGAAGATAGGGTATAGTTATTAACTGCAAGTTTTTATTTAATTTATTCATTTACCTCCTAAAATATAATCCTAAAAATTGTGATATAAAAAAATCAGATTCTTCAAAAATAAAAACTTTAAATATTTTTATATATAACCCATTTTCAATACAATTTTTCATCCATGTTGAATTGGAAAAAACACCCTTGACTATATGTGGCTACCACAACCAAGTAGCGACATGTTTTTGAACTGAATGTCCTCACAACACTGGACCTAAATTAACTAATTAAATAATTGAAATACTACTAAAATAAATTATATGGATTTTTTAATTATTATCTAATAAACAATAAAAAAATTTCATTCTATAAAATATTCACTAAATTCTAATTTACTCAATTTAATGTACATAAAAAAATAATGTAGCCTTGAGGTAAGAAGTTTCATAACTCAGATTCAGTACATTATGTTTTAAATCAACTTCAATAATATTTTTATGAAACATTTTTTTGTGATTTGATATATAAATATAATTTTTCTATTTTTTCTATTTTTAAATGGATTTACATTTGTTCATATAATTAATTAATTTATTTATTTTCACTTGAAACATCATGCCCCTTATTACGATTTTCATTGTCTCGGTTTAATTTTCCAATTAATTTTTCATGTTTTCCCCATAATTGTGTTATATGAGGTATTTAATATCCCATTAGTTAATTTTTGAATAAAAATATATGTAAATCATGTGAATTATATGTCTATATAATATTATTTTTCTCAATGAATTTTAATTTGAATTCTTCTGAAGTATTAAAGGATTTATGTTACAATATAATTTCTTTTTTGGGATATTTTATGTTTATGGTATCTTTTTGAAAAACTGTGTGATAATAATTTCATGAACCCTATATCTACTCTTATAATATGATTATTTATGTGTTTTGAAATATTCATTTTTTAATTTCCTGCCTTTTTAGTTAAGGAAATAAAGATTATTGTTTTTAAGGGGAACATGAAATTATTTATATTTTTGGTTAGTAATATTTTTTCTTTTATGTCCATGATATTTAAAATTATTTCATTAATGTTACATTATAGGAAAAAATTATTTTTCAATGTATTTTTATACTATTTTTAATATCTTAACATATCAAGAAAGGATTATTTTTTCCATTTTCCAAACAGGGTAGTTTTTGTTAATACCAGATATGAGAAATGGTTATTTGGTTAAACATTTACCGAATAAAGGTTTTTTCCAACATTATTCCTACTATTTTACTTTTAGTTTTGTATATACGTTTTTATGATTATTATAAAATATTTTTCATTACATTGTTTTAATTTTATGTATAAAACATTATCAATAGGAAAGAGAATTTTCAATATTTTCATGAAAATGATTTAAATTATATTGTATTGGAAGTTTCATCTATATAAATATCATTTAATTATTCCACTTCTACATTTTGAATATAGTCTATTAACACCATCCATATTATTTTTTCAAATACATTATGATGGAAATTTTAAATAAATTATCCTTAAATTTGTTCATTCTAAATGGGTATGTCAAAATACAAAGGAATGGATGTTGTTTATAAATGTATGATGATGAAAGTTTTTTCAATGTGTTGATTTCATGTATATTACTTGAAAATTATTAATAAAAATAGTGATCCAGATATAGCTTATATGAAAAGTGAGCCTGATATTTCTCTCCAATGCATTATTTATTGAACTTGTCTTTAGAGGCTAATAGGATAAAGTTATCTTTTGAGGGTTATCATATAGATTTAACTAGGATATTTTTATTTATATTTGGAGTGAGAATGAGAGATAAAGATAATTTTACAAGATAATGACACATTTTTATGCTTTATATGGGTTTTTTTATCAAACCATTGATCATGATTGACATCACGTGGCTCATGAATATTGTGTTTTATGACCCTTTACTTTGATATAGTTATATTACATTTCACATTTTAATGATCCGTGTTTTTATGTGAAAGAATTTTCTAATGTAATTATCATGTACTATGAATTGTTTCTCATCTTCTTATGCATAAATTTTTAACATCGATGATACTAAATTGTTAATTCTTATGATTACCCTTACTGAGAATTTGAGATCAAAACTGTATTATGTTTCCTTTTCTCCTTCATTTAAAAAAATATGTTAAAGAATAGTTTAAGTGGATATTTCAACATGAGAGATGATTATGAATAGATGAATAATATAAAAACCTATGTATATTTGAAAATATCGTCACTTAATGACATGGGTAATTTTATTTATGATTTTTTTCTAAATTTTATAAAACTATAAATAAATACCATTGATTGTGTAAGGTATCCAAAATATTTCAATGATGGTGTAAGATATGAATGATTATAAAAAAGATATGATTATTATTATCAATTAAAGATATTTAAATACAATGTTTCAGTACTGAATTTTTGAGTAACGATTCATTGATTTTACATTATGATTCTCTATTCATGATTTATTGTTTGTCCTCCATGTAACATCAGAAATTATTTAATTATATAGGAGTTCTAATCAATTATAGAAAAGGTTTTCATTTTTATATGGAGATAATTATTTCTTACTTGATATACATGGGATGGGATGTTTAAGATGGTACTATTTATAAATGCAATCATTTAATAGAAATTTGTATATGGTGTCGAATTGATAAAATTAATTTTGAAAATTACGAAAAATCATGGAATCTTCTAATATATTCTATAACTATTAAATAACAAATGAATGATATTGTTTAAAAAAATATGGCTAAAATATGGGCCAATATTCATATTATTTATAAAAATAAATAATAATGCGATGGTCTATAAACTATATGTTTTTATAAAACATTTTTAGTATATAAGGATGTACGAATAAATATTTTTTGTTGATTTTTTTATAATGGACAAAACTATTATAAAACCTATCATATTCTATAGAGAAACCATAAGTAAATGAATTGTGAAAAATAAGATTAGAAAAAAATTTACATACAAATTTCATTCCAAAAACTCAATAATAGAAGAAAGAGTTCTAGATGAGTTCACAATTTAGGAAATCGATAACCCTCCCAATAATTATAATGTGGTAAAAAATATTCTCTTATAATTAATGGAAATAAGTAGAATAAAATTTATTTCATTGATTTCATGGAAAAAAAATTATAGATAACGAAATATATTATAATAAGTAATAAAATATAGAGTATTATACATATATTTTCTCCCTAAAGTCAAGAAATATCACTAGATGTAGAAGATGAGTGTTTAATGAGAAATTAATATCTTATATATTTCATCTATATTGAATGATTGTAATTTCCCTTCCAACTACCCCAAGATAATTAAAAATGATTGTTTCTATTTGAAAATAGATAAATATTCATAATATATATAAATATTATTGTGGAGGCCGATCTAAATTATAAAGGAAAAATCATTCCAATTTTTTTAGAATACATATATTATTAGTTGAATAAGGGTTTTAGAACTGTTATGGGAGAAAAAATATTAATTAGACACCTATGGAAGAATCTCATAAGGTTCTCATGGATTTCGAAATAGAGTTGTGTGATTCATCATGTGATGATTAATAGGCCAATAATGAGTATTCTACCAAATAATGGGAATAATAAATTAACCTTGTTGATGGAACTCAAAGTGAGTATAAATTAAATTAGAAGTATGAGGGATAAAAATTCACACATGATAATGAATTATGTGAAACATAAAAAGACACATATTGAGAATGAAAATTTGATTAATGAACAGAAAAAGGTGAAAACATAAAATGCATAAAAGAAGAAGTTTATTCCCTAGAATAACTCTATTAATATTCTTTATGATTGGATATAGATTAATTGAAATAATTAATTTTATGGACAAAAAAATAAAAAATAATGGAATATTAAGCTTCAAAATGGATATTAATGTAAGAGGTGAATGTTCAAGTCAATAAAAATCTCTAAACACATATGTTCTAGATTATGAACAAGGAGTTAAGGATTCTATTTATAGCCTTTTATAGTAGAATCATATATGGAAAAATAAAATATACTAGAAAAATTTTGTTCTTGTCCCTGATATATAGGGATGGATAAAACTATAATAATTGGTGAAATAATTTCAACATAAGGATAAAAATGAACATAATTACAATCATATGCTGAAAAATAAAATATACCATTTATGATTTTTTAGTGAATACGTTATATTAGTGGTTACATTTTTTATTATGTATATATTTTATTGAATTATACATATATTTCTTTCCTAAAAATATTGTATAAATTTTTTTGGAGATTGTATCATCAAATTAAGAACAATTTTATGTATAAAAATCATGAAAATTACATTGATGTGAATATTTTTTGAATTTCATAATGAATCATATAATATATGTATTGAATATTTAAATACATCATATAAATTGTTTTAGTTAAACTATCACTATTTTTACATCACATTAAAAGTATGAAAATTGAAAAGTTAAATCAATAGGCTTTTATTGTAGATGATTCTTTAAACTATTATAAACTATGAATCCATTCATTGTGGATAGTAGTTTCTATTTTCATATGGAATGATATTTATGAATACTTAGTTTTGTATAAAAGTTTATTGGAGGGGTTTATCTACTTTACAATGATTTATTTCATGACATTAGAGGTATTTGAGTAGATAAAATTAAGTAGAAAATTTCATTTTGATGTAGTAACCTCAATATTATCATGCATAAGTGTTCACTGATTTGGTAGATATGGAGCCTTAATACCTTAAAAAGGGTATAATGGTAATTAATAATTCTGAAAAAATTTCATATTTTTAATAATGGACCCTTTTTTATCATGATATAATATATTCTTCTAGGGTATTATTTCATGAGAATCCATGTCCGGAGTATTTTTTAGGGATATTGAATGTTTATTATATTAATATTTGTTATTATCATGTGTGAAATATTTTATATCACTGAGTCATTTCTATAGAGAGACATTATTACTTGGTCTTTTATTATTGATTGGTTTGTTTTAACAGGGCGAGGTATAAAATATATTATGGTTTCAGATCTCATATAAGGCCTTTCGTAGATATTTTATTTAAAACTTATTAAGAGTTTTTGTTCTGCTCTCCCCTATTATTCCCAACTGACATGCATAAGAATAATGAAAATTATTCATCCTATTTTCTCCACCATAAAAAATATATAAGGGGTGTGGAGAGGAGATGGCTTCATATAAGGATGATGATTAGATCCGAATTCGGAGGAAATGGTGATGCAGAATGAAATTGAACTCTAGTCTATAGTGATTTTACATGAGGTATTCCCCATTATTTGAATTTTACCATGGCCCTTAATTATTATTTATTATCCATAATTTTTTGGGATCGCATTTACTTATATTTTTATAAAGGTCTATAGTGATGTGATTTATAGAATATAAGGAGAATTATGTATTTCATAGAGGGATATTGTTATAGAAATCATAATCATATAGTGAAAAGTTTAATGAACAAATGATGTATTGTTAAATGATGAAACCAAGGTTGAAGATGGTGATAAAATGGTGTATATGTCACACACACAGGTTATGTAGTTCTTGTAGGTATATTACTCAAGGTGTGATGAGGTACATTTCTAGGCACCCCATGTGAGGTACATGGAATTTCAAATTACACACAATGCTGAGTTACACAACATGAATAAGGATAAATACATGACAAGGTACCCCATTTGGATCTCATACAATTAATTTATTGGTAAACTTGTGTATTTGGGATATAAATTTTGATTCATGAATAATGACACCACTAGAGACATCAGTTGGTATAATAATATTTTTAACCATTTAATATGTATTATATGTTCCCCAGTGATTTGTTTTGTGTACTTTCTCAACTCGATCAAATATTTGGATGAGTATATTTTCCATTTTTTGTATTTTTTGATATATAATGTGATGGTAGGGTCCACTTTCTCGAGATAATTTCAAAAAACACATGGCTAGATTCAAAATGTAGATGTATATATAGTAATATGAGTTCATATTGATCATCTAGTATAGGTGTGAGGATGCAAATCCCCATGATAGTACTCAGATATTAGGGAATATGACCCTCTAATGTGTTTGAATATTAGAGTCCCTGATGAATTTGTTAGAAGAGGTAAATCCTTGAATGATTGTGTATCATGAATGCCTGTGTTTAGACCTATCTGTAGAAGTTTCCTCATAGTAAAGGGGATTCGTATAGAGGTCCAATAGGGATACATAAAACTCAATGAATTTTTTCCACTCCCTATGAAAACTATTTTTCGAGTCTGCTCACATGGTTTGTGTAAAGGTATAGAGGATTTACTCTGATACTCCCACTAATCTTGGGTATTCATGTCATTTTGCTATTATTTAAGGTGAATGTTTCCTCTCTCCCCTGTAGTAAATTTCTATTTTTTTAGGGATAATCAGAATTCATTTACAAAGTTCATGTAGTGGACACATTTTCATTGGATGAAAATTTCTGATGACTGAAGTGAGAGCAATGTGAGAATGGGTTTTAGGTTCCCCCATGTGATTATATCTTTATATCAGTTTCAGATCATCAATTATATTGATGAGGTCATAACAAAACCGGTTATGTGGGGTACAATTCTCCCATAGAGATTTTTTTCTCATATCTTCCTAAGATAACATGCATGTACTAATGAAGAACATGTCACACTATACAATAGTAAGTAGTTACAGGGTAGTTATTGCGATCTAGTAGAGTAGACAATTTTAATTCTTAATTTTGATAACTACCATTGATAATATATATACACTGATGAGTTTGGAGAGCCCCATGTTGTGATATGGGATCATGGGTGTCACATTATTGTAATTCTAACGATGCTTATTTTTTGGTGCTGGGGGACCTACAGTGCTCGAGGAGCACCATGTTTCTCCTCATTTGTATACCACTAGAGTGGATCTGGGAAGACTGAGATTGTATTCAAATTTATTCATTTCATCTCACCATTTTTTATATATTTGTCTCATACGTCACATTTTTTGGATCCATGAATCCATGAGGATGTATTTTCCCTTTTGTATGATGAGGCTTGGAACTCCTCGATTGGATGGGTTGTTGGTCACTCATCTATAGGGCATGTAACCCTATAATTAATAATATAATATTTTATATGTATTCCCTATATTTATTTTCCTAGAATTAGTTAGCTATATTTTCATATTTACATTATATTCTATTAGTCATTGTTCGTGAAATTTTTTTTTCTAGGGGAGTTTTATTTCTTCCCTATATGAGGAGTCATTAGTGATGTGAACGTTTGAGGGGTTTTACCTGGATGATGTATGGATTCCTAGTCATGACATAGGTGGAAATTACATCATTTTATATGAATATTCAATACATTACAAAAATACCTGCCCAAAGGCCATAATAGTTTAGTGTCTTTGGAAACATAGAAACAATGTCTTTTATACTCGTGAATGATCTTAAACATCTCCCATAATGATCTCCACCTTTAGTAGTTCTACCAAAAACCATTCCTCATAACTTAGGGAAGGAAACATAAAAACGAGTGATATTAAATGCTCTGAAAGGGTAAAAAAGGGAGACATGTAAGATAAAACACCATCACATAAGTACGATAATGTGATCATGAAAATAAAAGACCATACCATGCATATCAAAGATCATAAAAGATATAATGGCATAAATATTGACAGTTCATTAGACACGAATCATGATTAAAAAGGGACAATAATCCATGAAACAGGAACATAGGAATAAAACTTGGAAATGTGGCAGTACATACCCATATAATATGATTTCTATAGTCTCCAAGGAATCAATTACAAGACCATCTAAGTGGACAAATCCCTTTACTGAATATGTTGAAAAATCGTTCCAACCCTGTATTACTGAACCATGTATACACTTATTTCATCCCAGTATTATTGAATAGAGTAGACCCTCTTTATATCCTTATATTGCTATACTGAGTAAAACTTTGTTTCATCTCTATATTACTAAACCTTGTTAACCCTCATTCCAACCCTATCTAAATCATGAAAAATAAATATTTAACCAATGCATTGGAGAGAGATATAGGTCTAACCCAACACATAATTAATTCATACATACATTTTCTATAATATCCTAAATAAACATATCATAACATTGGAAATTGAAAATAGGTATCATAATCATGTAAACATACCATAACTTGTGGAATGAGATTGGTTTTATAATCATTCCATCCTGAACCTAACCTATTAAAAGAAGCGAGTTTCAAAAGCATATAACCTATGAAAACGAATGAATTTCATAAAAATATTACCTGTGAAGGATAAATTGGTTTCATTATGACCATAGAATTAATCATAACTCATTTATAGAAAGGATATTAATGTATCCTTTAGATAATATCCTAGAAAGGCATGAGTAACATAAGTAGTTGACATCGAAGAAGGAACTAATTTGGAAATATACACTAAATTTTTTTTTGAGGAAAATAAAATTTCTTACTTGGAATGGATCTATTTATACATAAAACTAATTTGAAATTAATTCATATAAAATACCTTAAAATCATATAAATAAGAGTTGAAATCAATTTGAAAACCTTTTCCTTCAAATCTTATGATATAAGATTCAAAACATTTAAAAAAATCATTGAAAACACTTCAAAACATTTAAAGAATTCATCGAAATGGTTCGAAACCCATTTTATTGAAATAAATTTGAAAACATATAAATAAATATTTAAAACATTTTGAATATGATTTTTATTTAGAACATATAAAATAATCCTCAAAATGTTTTGAATATCATTTTTTCAAAGAACATTAGCAACTTATTAATAGGACTTGAAAACATTTTCAAAACTGTTTTCCATTAAAAAATATATATGATGTTTGAAACCATTTTGAAAACAATTATCCGGGATTGTTTTTTTAAAACCGTTTCTTAAATATTATCTCTTTTAACAATTCAATGGGAGCTTCTATGAAATTACGACATGTAAATCCATACATGTTGTATGAGGTCAAAAGATCATTCCTTTTTCTTGGTAAAAATGATAGAATGGTGACTTGTTCAGAAAGGGACAAGAATATTAACTTGAAGATATTTAAAAAAGGGTAATAATTCCTTTTATATATTATATTTTTATGTTATAAAATTCTTGGAAACCCTTTTTAGAAAACATATATTTCTGGCTGAATAGAGGGTATTGTCGGGCTTTCCTAAAAACACTTTCTTAACTATCTTATGCCCCAAAGAGTAGAAAATCGCACCAATATATGATTATATCATGATATAACATAGGTTATGGAAACTCATGAATATTATTTAGATATTTATCATATTATTTCATCAATGTATGCATAGATATAAACAATCTGGAAAATTAATGAGATTGTCTCAGTAAACTCCTATAACATCATATCATGGGATCATGATCTAGATTTTAAGAAATTAAATTAAATGAAGCATATAATATCATTAAAATATCAATATTAATTATATTTCAAGTAAAATATAGGTATATTCACATCAAAAAATAGTTTATGTGCATAAAAAATGTGAGTGTTAAAGAAGGAAAATTGAGACAAAACATTTTTACTAATTTTGTAACCATTGAAACCTAAACCCCAAGAAAGAATGATCAAAAAATGGAAAATAAAATGCCAATAAATTTAATTAAAATATAATTAGAATAAAATCATGGGAATTACATACCCCACAAATTTGGAAAAAGTGGTGAACATAGCTTGTATCTCACAGAAATTAAATGTGAGATAAAATAACCATACCTTATCGCTTGACTCTCTCCGTACTCATACAAGATTATTGTATAATAAATATATGTTTATAATAAATCTTATAAACATTAATATTATTGTATCTAATACCATATATGGTTTCATTATAACCTGATATGACCATCTTGATAATGATCCTATGTTAAGGATTCACTTAGTGTAATATTCGCATTGTTCTTGACATGTGTCTTAATTTGTAACATCTTTGGTCCTTATAATTATATAATGATTTTGGAATGTTATCCATGATATAAATATCATGTATATAAATAACATATTTTTAAAAATAATCTAATTAATATAATAGTAAAAATGTACTACACCGTTCATGGAGACAGTAAGTCGTACGTACGAATGAACGATGTATATGTTTTATTATCATTTTGAAAGAAATTATGTAAATGACATATGTGTGTATATATATATATCATTATTAAATTATCATTAAAATATCAATTATATCTTATAATTTCATTAAACCCATCCTTAATACATTACATGTGGTGTGTGAACGAATCACATCGCTTTGAGGTGGTGGCAGTCCACATTTCCACAAACAAGATTATTGTATTAACAACAAATTGAATGTAAAGTGATGTGTGTTGTAAATGGAATAAATAAGATTAAAAAAATATTGAATATAATATAATTCCTTTAAAAAAATTTATTTTCCATCATACTTTCCACCATGATTGGTGGTTAAAGAGAAGTGAACAATCGTCATTTCATGAGGCATTAGTTCGTCGCACACAGAAACATTATGTTCAACATCAATTAGATGGAGGTGTGTGTATGTGTATGTCATAACCATTTCAAAACATGAACCTCGTACATATAGGATATTTTTTATCACCCAATAATGGAATAAAGATAGTGAATGGTGATGAGAAATCAAATAAAGTAAAGGAACTTGAGAGAAGACATTATTGATTAATCAGGTAACTCCTTTTGGTTTTTGTCAAAAGGATTATTTAGGAATATTTCATCCAAAAAGGGAGGTATCAAGGATTAAGGGAGGATTTTTTTGAGGCTACTTGTTAATATATTGTTTGAAATAAAAGGCTTTTATAGGTGTGATTAATTGGTAGAGAGGTGGCCTTATATAGGGAGGGAAAAGGACTCACATGGAATCGTTAGAAGAAAATTAGGTGTTCACATGTTCTTACTTTAAAAAAAGGAATAAAAAATTAAAAACAAAATCAAGAATGGAATTTTTATTTATTATATATGGAAAAAGTGGGTTTTGGAAATTTTTTATGTCATTTGGGCCATTAATTTTATGGTTATGTCCTGGATTAAACTTAAATTTCCCTTAAATGCATTGATTAATTTTAATCACTTTTACTAACAATTTTTGTAAAAAATTAACATGGAATTATTAGAATATTAATTTTAGATAGAAAAAATGGTGTATTATTATTTTTTAAATTCAAATCATAGAAGAGTAAAAATTTATATTAGTGTAAATCCTGTGGAAGGGACGAAATAATGGTGTTTTAATATATGAAGATGTTTAAAAGTTTGTTATGATTTCTTATTCTGTTTCAAAGTAAAATTGATTATAATTATTTAAATTGTATCAATATCTGATATATTTATCTAATGTGACGTTAATTTTTTTATAATATCATTACCATTAGTAATTAATTAGACAAAAAGGGTGTTTTTAACTAAATTTTTTGTATTTTTCACTATTCATCAAAAAATGAATTTCCTAGAAAAATCCCAAAAAATCACTCTAGGTTAATGTTGATGATCTGAATTGAAAAATAAAGTTTCATTGATGAAAATAAAATTCTAAATTTTTCTAAAATTAAATTAATTATTAGAATTTTTTCATTTGCGAAAATGATGTTTTTAAACACTAAAAGACTTTACCATAAATATCTTCATTCATTATCAATATGTTTTATTTATATAAAAAGATAATAAATAATATATGGAAAATTATTATTAGTATTACTATAATTATTTTTGACCATTAGATAAAAATTATCTCTTTCAGTTAATTATATATATATATATAAATTGATGTTTCATTGAAACTAGACGTTATGTACATCGTATGCGATGTCGGTGATGCTTGTAGTGAAAACCATGTTGGTATTGTGTATAGAGAAATCCAAGTAAGTATTTCATGTGAAATAAATGTTCTAATTATTATTATAATATATATATATATATATAACCATTTATAATGTCTTGTGAAATGCCAAATATTAAAAAAAAAATTCAAAAATATAATTCTCAAAATCTCGGGGTGTTACATTCTGACTCCCTTAAAATGAATTTCTCCATTCAAATTCATATAGATTAACAAAGTTTTTATACTTGAACGTTTCATTCATAGAAACCCATATTTTAGAAATGGATAATAATTCTTCCCTTAAAAATTTTATTTTGGAACCATAACAGTTACCCAAAATAACATATAATTGGGCTTCCACATTTGATAACAAATGTAGGGAGTAAAGACTGGACATGGGTGAAAAGTGTAAATGTTTATAGGGAGTGATTTAAGTCCTAAATCACTCACCAGTTAATGATCAAATGAAATTTTAGGGCCTCAAATTTATATATTTGTGATGATTGAAAAATCCATTAGCTCAAGGAAAATTAAGGTATTAGGGAAAAAATTATCACTTTTATAAAGTTGATAAATTCATTATAATTTTTTTTAAACTTAATTTCATTCATTTGTTTTTATTTTAAAAATATAAAATACACCCATTACATAATTTAATGAAGGTATTGAAATTAACATTGATGAATAAAGCACTAAAATACATTTTTAATAGATCTTATGGCCCATAAAAAGAATAAATAATCTAACTATTTATCTCTTAAAAAACAACATGCATTATAATAAAATGTAACCATGATATGTCATCATAAATATTAATTCATTATAAATAATTATTTATTAAATAGGTCATCATGTAGAGAAATGGTTGGCATGATGCCCTTACTGTCCTTCTGTCATAGGTTTAAGACCCGCGATACTGTCGGACTTGATTGGTTATCACTCGTCATACATGATGTCATTATTTTTAAAACCACATTAATATAATATATAATATTGAAATACTTGAAATAACTTTAATAAATTATTATACTTTTAACAAATGATTTCAACACAAACATTGTTGACAAATACTTCTGGCAAACCTTTAAATAAACTTTTCATGAAGGGTTAACCTTATAACCCTTATCAAAGGTGAAAATCCAAAACATTATAATGTGAGTAAAAAAAATTAGTTTAGAATTTATTCCCGTGTATATCACATAGTATCCCCTGGTTGTAACATTGAAAACATGTGAATACCGTCATCATATATTCTCCTAAAACAAGGTAACAACCTGTATTACCATAAATCCTTTTTGAAAACATGCATGCTTCCTCATTACAAATAATATTATATTTACTCCTTAAATCAAAAAAATTGTAAACATAATTAGTGGTAGAATAAACCACCTATAAGAAAGTCCCTACTTAGTTACAAGGTAATCAATATTGTCTAATTTACTTATTCATATCCAATGTTTCTTTTTCTATACAACATTATCTTATCCTAATGAACATATTATGGTTTACATTCCCTAAGTCAAAATGTTATCATTCTTGAGATAACCATTCTAATATATCGCGACCATTTAACACATTCATGTAAATTCAAAGAAAAAACCTAAACTAAAAAATCCATACATTATTCAATATTTTAATTTTAGAATCCAAATACATAAATACTTCAATTACTTCATTCGTATTTCACTAAAAATACTACCTCATTCTATTACATAATACCTCGTTACATTAACATTTCAATGGTAGTTTCGTCATCATCACCAATGTAACCATTACTTGTACAATCATGCTGGTTCCCTTCAATGGATTTCTTCTTGGTACATTAATTTTCAGAATGGCCTTTACCCCACACATAAAAAACTGAACCTTTGATGGAGTCTTAGGGGGAATTTCCATCCATTTCATTAACTGAACTCATCATTTCTCCCTTATAATTACTTACTTTGTGTCTATATTTTACTATTTCAAAACAAGTTCTTTTTTCTAAGACATTCACATAGGTAATTATTTCAACATTATTGATATAAAGGAAACTAAATCTCCTTTATTCCTTGGTCTCCAATACCCATGATCTCAGTGAACTGCTTCTTTCTCTTCTTTGGTGAGTATGAGAGTTGGTTAAGGTAAAAACAATTAATCATGTTCCATGAAAACTGACTAAGCATGATCATGAAATTGTTCACTCTAGTGATAATACCACATGAGCTTTCATCAAAAAATATTCCATAACATTCAATATTAATCTAATTATCTCTGGTTCATGGCATTGACTAAAACGAGAAGCATAGCGGGAGAATTACTTATCCTAGTAGAATGGCTCATAGTCATGAAAATAATTACTATATGATGTCTAAACCATTACCCCTTCTTTAATCTATGGCAGCTTAGGTTTATCCTTGGTTATTCATAGTTATCTGATATCTAAATTCATCTTTATGGTTTGTGATGAGTTTTTTAATTCCCAAGAAAATCCCCTTGGAGTGTCAAACCAGGTATGCCACAAGGATCATTATCATGTACCAGATTACATTGGGTAAATCCCGAAACATCTTTTCCGATTTGTGACCCATAGTTACATCTTTTCCAAAGCCACATCCACTTGTAATACCTATACTTAGATGTATTTCTTGGAAACCACTCACTATACCATTAAAAAAAATTCCAATATATTTTCCTAAATGTTAACTAATACTTATACTTATCCATAGATACACCCTTAGACATCTACTTACAAATAAAACTAGATATCTCAATATGTTTTTATAATCCTAGTTTCCAAAGGATTACCAAAACTCTTTTTTATACCAACTATAGTGACCCATGATTGACATACATGCATATTACATCAATTTAGATGAATATTCAGTACATTAAAAAATTAAATGTCTTATGACCAAAATAGATTAGTTTATTTTTAAACATGGAAGAAATTTCTTATATCCTAGTGAAATATCTTCAAAATATCCCATAAAGATTACCACCATTATTAGTTCTTCTGAAAAAATTTCCTCATAACCTGGGGAAAGAAACATAAAAAGGGGTGATCTCAACTGCTCACTATGTGTAAAAAAGGGAGACATGTAATCACAAACATGATAATAATTGTATGATCTTGTGATCATAAAAATATAATATCACACCCTTCATATCAAATATCATAATATTGATCATGGCATAAATATGGGAAGTTCATAAGAAATGAATAATGATTAAATAGAGAGCATATGCCATGAAACAATAATATTAGATGAAAACTTGGAATTGTTGAGACCCATAAGCATATAATATGATTTAAAAAGTTGCCAAGGCATCACTTTCAAGTCAATCTTAGTGGACAAAATCCTTTACTACACTGAGTGAACCCCTATTCCAGCCAATATTTCTAAACTGAATGAAACCTTGTTCCATCCCTTTATTATTGAAAGAAGTATACCCTCATTCAAACCATATATTATAGAACCATTTAAACCCTAATTCCACCCCTTAATTACTGAACCGAGCAAACCATCATTTCAACCCGGTCAAACTCATGAGATAAAATTCATTACCCAATTCATTGCAGGGAGATATAGGTCCAACAATTTACATAGTTAAATTATTCATACATGTTCCACATGATCATAAATAAACATATAACAACACATGAATTGAAATAGGTATCATAAAAAGTAAACATATCATAACTTATGGAAAGAGATAGTTTTCGTAATCATTTCATCATAAACATAACCTGTGAAAAGAAGAGGTTTTCAAAAGCATATAACCCCTGAAAGAGAATAGGTTTCATAAATATATTACCCATGAAGGAGAAATGGGTTTAATAAAGACCATGGATTTAATAATAACTCATTCATTTAAAGGATATGAAAGGAACCTTTTGATCATTTTGAAGAATGGAATGAGTAACAAAAATATATGTAATCTTAGATTGAACTAATTTTGAAATATACTCAAAAACGGTTCTCAAGGAAAATATACTTTCTTTTTTTTAAAAAAAACTTTAATACAAAAAACCATTATAAAATAATATTCATTGAAACAAATTAAAAACATAAAAATAATACATGAAATCATTTGGAAAACCTTTTTATTTTAAAACTGATTAAATAATATTCAAAATTAATTAAAAACCATTTTCACTTAAAACACATGAAATCATTTAACGAAAGAGTGAAAATGTTTTCAAACCCATTTCTCCAAAAATACTTTGAAAACTTATAAATAATGTTTGAAAATGTTTTTTAAAATCATTTTTCTTGAAAAAATATAAAATATTCATGAAAACATTTTTAAAATCATTTTCATCAATGAACTTTGAAAACATGTAAATAAGACTTGAGAATAATTTGAAAATAGTTTTCCACAAAAACCTATGAAATATGTTTGAAACCATTTTAAAAAAAATTTATATTCGTTAAAAAATATTTTCTTAATGATTATCCTTTGAACAATGAAAATGGAGCTTCATTGAAATGACATCTTTTAAATCCAAACAGGTTGTACAAGGTCAAAAGAACTTTCCTATTACACAGTAAAAGCATAGAAAAGTGACTTATTTGGAAAGTGAGTAGAATATTCCCTTAAATATATTGGTAAAATAAAAATGGTAAGAATTTGTTTTAGATATTATATCGTAATGGTATAATATTTTTAGAAACCCTTTTCAAAAAACATAGATTTCCGACAGAAGAGTGGGTAATGTTGAGCTTTCCTAAAAACACATTCTTAACTATTTTATATACAAAAAGTAGAAATTTTTTCTAATGAATTAGTATATCATGTAATAAAATAAGTTAAATAAAATCATGAATATTATTGAGATATAGATAATAAGGTTTCATCCAATGTAGAACAAATATAATGAATCTCAAAAAGCAATGATATTGTTTTAATAAACTCTTATAACTTGGTATCTTAGGATCATGAACTCCATGTAAGGAAAGGAAATTTAATAAAGCATATAATATCATGAAAATATGGAGATTCATGATATAAAATATAAAATTGATGTATATAAAACTCAAAATAGATTTTAGGTGCATAAGAAAACTTGAGTCAGAAAGAAGAAAATTGAGACAAATCACATTTACAGATTTGGTAACCTATGAAAAAAACCCATGAAAAATGGATAATAAAATGTTACTTTTAATACCCAAAAATTTAGGTACATTGTAAATAGAATAAAATAATGAGAAATACAAACACCACACAAATAGAAAGTGTAATGATCATAGCTTGTATCTCACATAAATTAAACGTGGGTTGAAACCCCTTATCATTCTATATTGACTCTCTATATACTCGTAGAAGATTTCTATTTAAGAAACATGTGTTTCCAAGATATATTTTACCAAAAAATTTATTTTATCTTTTACATTATATGGTTTTAATATAACCTTATATTACCTTCACTTTAATGATTATATGTTAAGGTTTCACTTCCGGTAATATTCACTATGTTCCTCATACGTGTATTAATTTTTTACATGATTGGTATTTATACATATATCATGATTTTAGAATGTAAACCATGATATAAATCTAGAGTATATAAAGAATATTTGAATTAACATAATATATATGATATAGGAGTACGAAATGGAATACATCATTCATGGAGACGGTAAGCCATACATACGAATGAAGAATGTTTCTGTTTTTACTATTGTATTGAATGAAATTATGTAAATGACATATGTATATATATATTAGTATTATAGCATCATTAAAATTTCATATATTTTATATAATTACATTAAACCCATAATTAGTACATTCCTTGTGTTTTGTGAACGAATGACATCACTTTGAGGGGGTGGTAGCCCACACTTCCTCAATTGATATTATCATAATAAAAAAATTAAATTTAAAGACGTGTGTTGAAAAATGGAATAAATAATCTTAAATACATATTAAAAAAAATATATGGAATATTTAAATATAATTTCATATGTAATTTCTTCCATAATTTGTGGTAAATGATAAATGAACAAGTATCATTTCATGAGGCAGTACATCTCCCTACATAAAAACAATATGTTCAAGATCTGTTAGATAGAGGTGTGTGTTAGTGTAAGTCAGAAACTTTGAATAAACCTATCCTATTATATTTAAGATATTGGTTTTTTCACACAATATTTTATTAAATATACTGTATGGGGTGGAGGTAGAAAACAATGGAATGGAGCTTACGAGAAGACGTTACCCCTTAATTTGGTGACACATTTTTATTTATGCCAAAAAGATTCTTTGAGATGATTTATTACTAAAGGAAGTATTAAATTATGAAGGAAGGATTTCTAGGAGGATAAATGGTCAGATCATGGATGAGCATAATGTGGTAAAGAGGTGTGAGCAGTGGGTTGAGATTGTGGCCTTTTATATGGAAGGGAAAGGACTCAAATGAATTTTTTAGAAAACAAATTTGAGTGGACATGTTATTACCAATCGAAAGTAACAAAAAACCAAAAAAACTAAATAATGTAATTTTTATTACCGAACTATGGATAGTAAATGGGTGTTGAAAACGTTTCTAGGTCATTTTTACCCTTAATTTTAAGGTTTTGTCCTTAATTAAGCAAAATTTGGCGTTATCTATTTTGATTAATTTTAATCACATTTATGTATCAATTTTGCCAAATAATAACATTATCTTCTTAGAATCTAGATATGATATTGAAAAAATGTTGTAAGTTATATTTTTTAAATTTACAATCATAGATGAAAAAAAATTACAATTAGTGATAGCCCTAGAGACGGGATGAAAAAATGGGTTTTTAAAGTAAGAAAATGTTTAATAGTTTTTAAGATTTTAAATTTAGTTTCAAAGAGAAATTGATTCTAATGAATACATTATATTAATAGATTTAATATATATCTAATTTTACCTTAAAATATATTTATAATATCATTTATCATTAGTAATAAATTATAAAAAATAGTAGTTTTTAACTAAAAAATGAACTTTTATTCCTCAAAAAATGAAGTTTCTTAGAAAAATCCCCAAATTTCACCCTAGAAAAATTTATTCATTATGAATTAAAAAAATAAATTTTATTTTATCAAAATAAATTTATAAATGTTTATAATATTAATTTAATTATTTTAATCATTTCTATCGTGGGAACGATGTTTTTAAAAAAATAATGACTTATTGAGAAATCTTATCTATCATTATCAATATTTTTTATTTATATAAAAATGGTGTAAAAAATACTTATAAAGTAGTTATTACTATTCGTAATTCTTCTTTTAATAGTTAGTTTATAATTATCTAATTTAATTAATTATATAAATATATTTTTCAAAGAAACTCAATGTTATCTGCGTCGTACACCAAGTCGTTATTTATTACAGTGCAAGCCAAGTTGGTATTGTATGTAGTTTATTCCGTGTTGGTATTTCATGTGAAAGTAAGCTTTGAATTAGTGTTTTAATATTTACATGTATAGAATAATTCCTAGTGTCATGTGAAATGAAAAATATTTAAACGATAAATTATTTTGATAAAAAATTCCCAAAATATAGGTGTGTTACATGATGTACCCCAATGGTATATAATTATATTGAGTATATTATCATGGTTAAATTAGTGTCATCAGTTGTAATACAATACTAAATACTGATTTATTTTCATGTTCCATGTCATAGTGGAGCATTGAGTTATTTTTCATTTGATAAATATGCTTTGTCTATCACATGTGGGAATAAATGTGTCTTCCCATAATGCTAGTGCATAGGTAGGTGTTTTCCGATAAGGCATGGGATTTACTCATGGATTAATTCCTTCAATAAATGATTATTCATTCTATGATATTTCAAATATTTTAACTAGGATATAAGGATTTTTTAATAATGGGATTTAAATTTTTTTATTCTTCCATGACTATTGGTTCCCCCTTGGTTGAGTTTAGCTATAATATGATTAAAAACCCTTGTTGTGTGCTGAATAATATTCTTCTTTCCAATTATTTTTCATTGAATCATACTATGTATTTGTTTACTCACCCCTAACAAAATTTTTTTTACCCAAACTTATTGTGTCTATCTCGACAGAGCATAGGTTGATGGTGATACTAGGAGACATAGAGCTAGTGGGGCTAGTGGAGTTGGGGATTAGTTGGAGGTAGTGGAATTTAAGGTTGTAAGTGCTCATATGGAGTTAGATCGACATGGTTATTCACATCTCCATATTCACCTGATAAAAAATGGTCTTTGTGGATTTAGATCCTTCTATTTTATCTCTTTTATTCTAAAATTTCTATTGTATTCACTAGAATAATTTGTCTAAGAATGAATAAATATTTTGTTTTTCGAAATTTATATATATTTTAGTATATATATTATAAAGTTACCCATATTTTTAACATGCATTCATGTTGTTGGTAACCAGTACTTTTCCTATAAGAGGCGTACATGAGGTGGTAAGCATGGCCTACCGCTAGCCTAGTCAATGACCCAATATTCCAGGTCAGGTGATGTCATCTTATAATATGCTATTTTTTGATGGGTTGATGTATAAATTTATAAGTGACTCTTAACATTTTAACGATTTAAATGTATATGACATAATAAAATTTAATCATTGGTTAGATAATAATTGACATATCTTTCATCTTCAAGGGGGTAAGAGCTCTGGGTAAATTTTTACAAATGAGTGAGGAAAGATCAACTTTTTACAACAGTTGTAAAACAAAAAAATATAATAGGAAATGGAAGAATTGATCATTATTGGAATACGATATTTTTTATTTAAATCAATGAATAGGTAGGGATACAAATTTCCATCTTGAAATAAATGCTCACGTAGTATAAAAACATGTATAAATGTAAAAAATGATAAAAATACCTTAGTGGAGTTGATGTTAAACTAAGGAAATCATTACTCTCTATATAATATGATGTGTTTTGTACAATGAATATAATTTTTAGTATGTAGGGATTACTATTTCATCACTTTGTTATTGATTTACTATAACAACATATATCATATTCATGTATCAAATGTATCAATATATACATTGATTCAATATATTTATGGGGTTTTTTGAAGACAAACATGTTTTCTTTTTAAATTGGTTGAGATCATATAAATGTACAAAGTATACAAAAAATAATTCTTTTATAACATCGATTAGAATAGTATTAAAAAAGTGTTTATTTAAATAATTTCAAAAAAATAGCTTAAATGAAATAATACAGTCATTATTGATAGGACCAGAACTATTCTTACATTACATGAAAAATCAATATTATTTTTGTCAGAATCTATCATAGTATATAGGATTATTCAATATAGATGATTCTTGCGGCCTCAATTTGACAGGCATCTCTATGAAAAGTGGGTTAAAATAAATATATGTGTAAAACAGTTTAGAGTGATAGAAGTTCATGATTGATAGATGATCTCTGATGATGTTTGAAAAAATGATGATGGAGGAACATTACTTGATTATACACCAAAAATAAAGTTTCTAAAGATGATGTAAAAAATAATGAGAAGATTTTAGGTTATGATAATGTTGTAGTTTTTGAAAATATATAAGCCTTTATGAACAGTGTTATGATAATGATTGAGGATTATTCCATTAATGGTGGTCTATATGATGAAGATGAATAGATTTTATAGCCTCAATATAATGATGGAAATTCAACATATAATTATGAAGAAAGAGGTAAACCAATGAATATAGGTGAATGTTTAAAGAAAATAAAGTATATGAATACATAGAAAATAATTGGGGACTATAATATGGGTATCAAGGCGTAGATAAAAAATAGTCAAACTCATCATAGTAGCCATATTTTTTTGATTGAACAAAAAATGACGAATAAGAATTTGAATATAATGAGTTAGTCGAGTCAATGAATGATTAGTAGGATCAAATTGAGAAAATGGGACATAGTGACTTCTTCTAAGATAATGGGATAATAATATTACTGGAAAATGGATTTTTAATAACATGATAATTTATAAAGTGTATGTTTTTAAAATTATTCATATACATTTATGTTTGAGTAATAATCAAATTCAGGGTATTGATTTTGATGAGATGTTTTTCCATTGACAAGGCTACAATATACAAGAATGTTTCTATAAATTTATACAAAAATAGATAAATATTTTTTATATGAATGTAATGTCTTCATTTTGTAGAGGTAAAATCAATTAGTAACATAATTTTAAAAAATAGGTATATTTTTTTTACAATTATGGGGAAAATATTTAAATTATAGAAATATCATTATAGAGTGAAACAAATTTGAAGGTCCAGATACATTAATATAGATGTGTACTTTACAAACATGGAGTTCAAGAAATGATAGGTTGGAAAAATTTGACATTAAGACAGAAAATATCATATAATTCATTAGGATAGCATATTTTGGGAACAAAATATTTTATAATGATGAGTACGAGGTGCATGTATTTTCTTTCACACAAATAAAGAATATGTTTTAAACATCACTATATAGAGTAATTAATTTCATCATGTGTCATCATATTTCCAAATTTGGGGATCAGGATTTCATATCACAAGAAAAAAATGATATTTTTTTAAAAAAAGTTTAGGATGGTATAATAAAGGGTAGTATATACTCTTATATAGGTTGAAAAAATCTAGTTCATGATGAAAAATGAAATTTAATGAATTATAAAAAATATAGAAATATTGTTTGAATTATTCAAATTATTAATACATCAATAATAGATATAGTTTTATTGATCACAATTTCCACCATATTTCAATACAATCCAAAAAATTAAATCAAATTATAACTAATTGAATGTTAGGATTCATCAAAAATACTTACATTATCAATTAATTGTATTAGAACGGTGGATAAAATAATATAAAAGAGTTTATATATATTTATTTGCTAAACTATGTTGACGATAAGAAGACAACATCAGGTGGAGTGTTCCTAATTGGTAAAAATGGATAACAATTATTGTGATGAAACAAAATTAAGTATCTTTGAGATTAACTAGAGATAAATATATTGTTACATCAAATGGAGAAATACAATTGATGGGTTTGTATACTAATCCTAAAGATATGAGTGCTAAAACTAGATACCCTTGTATTATTAGTAGTGACAGAAATTTTTTTATAAATATTTCCACAAATCATTATTATGGATATATGTAAAAAATAATTGATACAATATATATTGTATAGATAGTTAAAGTATAACAAAGGAACATGATCTTATAAACTTGTATAAATAATAATGAAATTGTTGATATGCTTATAAATCCCATGATGAGTGAGACTATTGAATGGTTGTGGTTATAAATTGGCTTGAAAAATTCACCATAATATCAAGGTATGAATATCATTTATGTTACTCCTCTATTTTTATTTAATAAATTATTGAGGTGGTGTAAACTCTTGGGGTGGGGGGGAATTGTTATCTTTTTTTAATTATTTAAACATTTATAGGGAGTTAATCATGAATGTGTCTTCCAAATTTAATATAGTTTTCTTGAAAATAATGAATTAAATTTCCCATGATTTAGTTTGGATATCATTGATGAATGAATTTATAAAAACTTTTTTTTACATCGATCTAGATCAAATAGATGTAGAGATGATTAATGTTTTATTATATTATTTTAAAATATTGGGTGTGATCCTTTAATTTATTTAGTTAAATTTTATTGTAAATGAGGTTTATACGAATGAGTAATGTATAGAAAAAATGCGAATGGGATAATGTTGACCTCACATGAAGATGAATGTTTATTTTTTTTTTCAGAAAAATAATTTCTAAGTAGGATAAAAATATCTGAGATGAAATGCATTTTAAATGATATTTACTAATTATATGTAAGTGATGTATATTCCATTTTATGTATTTTAATGGATTCTAGATAGTGAGACAATTTTATTATTAAATTTCAAAGAGAAAAAGATTATTTGATGTTGTGAAATACCATCCATGTGAGGAATGGATTATAATTGGGTGTCATTCGTCATAAATAAATTGTTGAAGAAAATTAAAGAGGATTTATGAAAAAATTTAACACATAGAAAAAATTATGGACATCATATGGTCGATACACTATTTATCTGCTTACGAAGGGAACTGGTGTGAAAATGATACAATAATTCATAAGGATGAAAAAATTATATAGTGATCACGTAATTTTCAGGAAAGCCTCTATATGGTTGATATTCTATTTTCATAAGGATGAGATAGAGTCTTTTATGGGTGTGAAAACATCTAATAAGATTGGTATGAGGACCTCATACCGATAATATTGGTATTGTATAGTCAAACATAAAACGTTTTAAGTATTGTTTGCTACTACAACCCATGTTTTTTATTATCATATCATCATTCAAAACATTTTTAAATAATTCAATGTCTAATTTATAAAATAATATCAATTTTTATTCATAATTTATAATTTATTAAAATCATATGATGAAAATATGTTAAATAAGAATCCATTTATCAAATTTAGATTGTGAATTATTGAGATTTGGGTTGAAAATGAAACAAAAAATAGAATATTATTCGGTGTAAGGATATAGAGGAGGTTTCTATGCCCACAAGGGAGACCCCCATGTTATAGTGGGTAAATCCATATAAACCTGATTGATATTTTTGAATGAATTTTCCACTAAAATATTTTTGGTGATTTTGATGCAACAATATTTGTGTGAGATTTAAAAATATAATCCATATGGAAGATAGAGTTATGATTTTAAACAGAATGTAAAAAGAGTGTTAAAATGAGTGTAATCATTTTTTCAATCCAGGAATTTTCTAGAATCCAAAATGAAAAAAATTATATTATATACTATATGATTATAAGATAAAAATTATGCCAAAAATAATTTTGATTATTTGAAAACAATGATTTTTTTGAAGATTTTGATTTATATATTTTAAGAGGTCAATGAATGATATAAATAGAATAATAATTCAACAATTAGAGTATGCTAAGTTGGAGAAGAAGAAGATCATGGATGGTTGAGTCTAGAGAATCTTGTGTATTAATATATCGATCAATTTTCCAAGATATGTTTTTGTTTCACATCAATATGTATTAGTTTGTAAAAAATTGGTTAGTTCCTTCATCTTATAGCTATATCAAGGAAATACACTTGCATGAAAAAATTTATTGATAATGAAATAATAACTATGTTCATGGTATATAAACCCACCCAAATGAAAGGGATATATTCATCCAAATGCAGGAAAATTTCTTTCATAATGGTGTTGTAATCCATTAGTATTCTTTTATAATTATTTTTATTGAATATATATGTGTTGAAGAAGAAGAAAGTCATATGGGTTTTTTGAAAGAATAAAAATATTTATCCCTCTACACATTATTCATTGTTATTAATTCGAACCATTTGTGATGATTTTTGAATAAATTTCTAGTTACCATAAATTGTATATTCAAATCAGGTTGATTGATGATGATCCATATATTGATCATTTATCTGGTAGATTCAGAATACATTCAACCAACTACTTTGGATTAAAAGTGATGAGTTTCCATGAATGGAACTTTTTGAAATATCCATTGAATATATAATTTAAATGAGTTTCCAATTATTATTTTAAATTCTATTTCATTTTTATTTGAGTTTTTTTAACTTTTAATTTTTTTTAATCTAGATAAATTATTTTATTTTTTCATAATTTCTGCAACATTTATCGAATTATTTTTTTAATATAATATATTCAAAATTATATATTTCAAATAACTTATATTTTTTAATGGGAAAAAATAAAAAGTTCATTTTTAATATAAATTCAACCCAAACATATGAATCCATATATATGATAACCGTTGAAATCATATGCTTCATATATGGGATCCTTATATTAACTTGTTTGTAATTGAATTATATTTTATTATAGAGGGTTATTTACCATCCATAATCATAGATAATTTAAAGATGAGTCATCCACGAATTTTAGCGAGGGATATTTAGAATACTTGGAATAGAATGTTGGGAATTTTATGATTAATATTGAAGCTGATCATTATGGAGTGATGAGAATAAATTTTAATATTCAATATATTGGAATTTATAATTTACTTATTAGAAAACGGTGCAATAGCATATTAATTATAGAGTTCCAAAATAATTAATTTTTTTGAGATGGGGAAAATTTATATTCATAGTTCCATATGAAAACAACTATTATATTAATTATGTAATTTTAAATTTATAATTTTGATATATGTAATGTAATTTAGACATTAATATTTGTGCTTCATTCTAAATGTCAATTTTTAGTTTTTCTTTTGAACTCAGTTGATAAAATGTTTCAATATATTATTATGGCTTTGATGATACTAAAATTATAGGATGAGTAAGATATCACAGATAATAAACATGTGGCAAAGATATAAACATAATTTCAGAATAATGGGAATTTATTGGGATAATTGTAGATAAAAAATTCTTAATATGTTATGTAATATTTTATTATTGAAACATTTATGAAATATGAGAAAAATGTGAAGATAGGTGTAGAGAAGGAGAAATTTTGAAACCAAGATTCACGATCTATGATATACTATGTTATAAAGTTTACAGTGAAAACAATGATCTATATTATATAAAATTTAACTATATAACATTATTCAGATAATAATTATTTTAAACTTAATGAGAGATACTTTTCTCAACTTGTTAGGTGAAAAAAAATAGTTTATTAGAAAAAATAACATTTAGAGTGATCATCATAAGAAAACTAATGATATATATTAATATAATAATGAAATCGAGGATAACTCAAAATTTATCTAACATGAATGAAAAAAAATTGAGCCCTATAAGATAAGATTTTCTTATACTGGAGTATAAGGATATGGAATCAAGATGATCCTCAATGAAAAAATTTGAAGAATGTTTTATGTTCATGGGTACATACATGGAGTGTGAGTAAAGACCAATCGTTTGACATTATTTTTTCCAAAATAGAATATAAATAAAAGATAACTAATTTTAACACAAAGGGTAATTAAATTTATTTATTCATTTCGGTAAAACTTTCTCATGACTGAAACCACATTATTTAGATCTTATTTACTCTATTACATTGAATGATGATGAAAATGATACTTTATCATTTGACTATATAGTTTAATATGTGAATATCCTTCAGAAATGTTATTCCTAGTTAATGAACTACATTTATCCAGGAAGAAACATCACTATAAGGATTTTTATATAAATTCTAAACTCATATATGTGTTAATTGGTATAACCATTTTTTATTCAACCAATAATTATTGTAATGAATTAATAGAAATAAAATTTGATTCAAATAGTTTTATAAACATTTTTTTAATTTTTATTTTATTAGGGATGCTTTTTATAATAATATAAAATAATTTAAATCTACTTTAACATATTCTCAAATAAGTTTTACATCCAAAAATTAAAATTTCTTATCTAACAATTTTGTTCAAAAAAACAAAACCAATCTATACTAAATGTTATAGTGGTGTTTAATAGATTATTAATTATTACTAAAATAATATTTTATCATTATAAACATTTTTATAATATTTTTCTAAATAATTAGTTGATTTCAATGTCATATAATGGGAAAAATATGGGGATATATGGTCTTACATACTAAAATTAACAATCCTTAGAAGGATTAGGTAATAAAGTTTTAGAGTCATTCATCTCAAAAGAATTAGTTTTGAACAA
The DNA here is from genome assembly GCA_963277665.1 of Viscum album. Lineage (NCBI taxonomy): Eukaryota > Viridiplantae > Streptophyta > Magnoliopsida > Santalales > Viscaceae > Viscum > Viscum album. The sequence goes on along the minus strand of OY728160.1, from coordinate 80,186,582 downwards.
TCATCTGAAATAAATGGTACACGTATAGTAGATATTTTTCTCACAAGAATGGAAATATTTATTTACTATATAAATTACACAATGAGAAGGATGGAAATTGTTCTTTTGATGAAAATTTTCTTATAATGTTTTAGTATTAGGGATGTTTTTTCCTGATGTGACTTTTATTTAGAATTTTTTACGTCTTTGTGATTAATTACACCCTTATAAGAGAATTTTAATTTTTTAATGAGGGACACTCTATAATATTTTACAGTGGAAGATATATAAAATCAAGTTTAGAACGAGTTGACATCTTATTCATCAATAGTAATTAATATGTAATCATTATTGACATAGATGGTCTACCATTCTATAATTTCCATTGTCTATGTCTGGTTAAGGATAATTCACGGTATTTTAATTACATTTTGAGACATTACAATGTATAAACATTAGCTAAAAATTAAAGGAAGATACTTTTGGAGAACCTTTAAGAACATATGTTTACTTATTCTAATATTTGTAACCCTTTCTAATATGTGGTGAAAAATAAAAATAGTTGTAAACATATTAGAAAAAAATAAGCAATGAGTTATTTATTTTATTTCTAAAGGATCATTTTATCCCAAAATGAATTGTGGGTATCAAAGTCCAACATTATGTGTATTTCATATTTAATTATTATAAAATATATAATAGGCTATATTATCTTACTCTTAAATCAAAACCATTCTCTATGTTTGAATGTTTTTCAATATAAATTTAAAATCATAAAATACTACATATTTTCACTATCTAGGGTGACTATGGTGGAAAGTAACAAATTGATGCTTCTGTAGTGAAAAATGAATTAAACAATATATTTCAACATAATGAACACCTTAAAAATGTTTTTGTGCAATGGAAGAATAAAATACATTATAAAATTAACTTATCTATGTTTTTTGAATTTGTTATTTAAAATAATTTTTGAGAATAATATGTTAATTATGCTTAATACAATATAAATTTTGTTTTACTTCAACTTTTTTAGATGAAACTCATTATGAATTTTAGATTAAAAATAAGAAAAGACATATTTATTGTATATTTTTTTAATTAAATTTTTTCATCAATAATAAAATATAAAAATTACATATATTTAATTTGAATAATGTAGAATATAATTTTATTGGTTACCCCAAAAAATGTCATCCTTATCATGATTCACACAGATAGACTCATTACATTATAGAAATTGTAAATGTTAATTTAAATGAGGCTTATCCATATATGATGTTAAATTATTATTATTATGAATGATTCTTAGAATGTGTTCTAAAAACACAACTCTTTTACTTATTGAATATGAACCAAATTTTTTAATTAATATCATAATGATTGTTTTTCTTATGTAATATACTCATAAACAACACAAGTTAAAATATTCTTATTTAACCAAAACACATGATGATCATGAGGAATCATACTACTGATAATATTAATGGTGATGTATATCAACCAGTTAGAACAAAAATTTATATATTAAATTAATTTGATAAATATTAATCATTATCTCAATTTAAATATAATATTTATAATTATACCTTTTTTGATGAGAGTTCTATAATTACTATTCCATAATATCTTAATAATTATGAATGAAATTTGTTTTTAGTATGGTAGAGCATCTATAATAGATAATAGTTATGAGAGAAAAAAGTTATTCTACTTATAGAAGTCAAATGGATCTTCTAATGTGAGTTTGATGAGAATAGATAAAATTTTCATAATAAGTTCTAATTCATTGAAATGTTTTTTAATCAAGAAATGGGATACACAATAGAGAATTTTTTTAATATTGTAACTATACCTGAATCCATCCATATTCTATTTTCCCTTATAGTTAATTCTAATTTTACATTATATAATATTTGGGTAAATAGAATATTCTATAAAGAAAATTTTAGAAATAATTTTATTGTCAAAAATATTATTATTTGGAAAATTTTGATTCTTTAGAATATGACTTTTAACATACCATGGAACATTATTAAATTAAACAAAACTTGAGAGAATAGAATGATATATTTTTTAGTATTTTTCTACAAAATGAATTTATGAAATTAAGGGAAAAAATAAAATTTTGATCAATAAATTTATGAGTGTAAACATAATATTAAAAATATATATCAATGGAATCATTTTTTAACATAAAAAAATGCTTAATACTTTATAGAATTAAAGGAATTTGAATTAGGATGTGTGTGATGATTGACCATATCTATATCTAAAAAAACATTTATATATATGAATTTCTATAGAGCTGACACCATGGGTTTATATAACCATTATTATAGGTTGTAATAATGGTTCGTTACGCTATACCACTGGTTTTGAAAAAAAATAGACAATAAATCAAATAATGAATGAAGTTCAATTTCATCATTATGATCCATTATGAAGTGTATATATAGAAATATATAAATAACATGATAAGGGTGTGTGTTGTGTTAGAATACCTAATATACAAAAATAATAAATTTAAATGTATGTAAATGAATTCGAAATAGTAGTAGTTTGGGAAACGAATTTGAAATACATTTAAAATATGAATTAATTTTCAAATGGAATTTTATAAATTAAAAGTAAAAAATTATATATAATGATATATAATGTTTTATAAACCTATTAAATGTGTTTTAAAGGAAAGGATACTTAAAAACATATATATATTACATATTTAATAAAAATATTTTCAAATATCATTATAATTATTCATATTTATATGTTAAGCCGATATATTGGTTGCATGATATAGAAAATAAAAAATACTAAATTTGGTAAATGGTTTTGAATGGGTAATTATTTGATGAAATGTATTTTAAAAATTTGGTAATTTGAAAATGATTCAAATTTTATATATTTCTTCCCAAAATTATCTTCATATTCTTAAAATCAAATTATATTATTAACACAGAAAATAAATATAAAAGTAATTTAATTGTTAAAAATTATTTATAAATTAATATATGTTCATTGAAAGGAATATAGAGTCCTATTTAGATGTATTAGTATAATATTAAACATTAATAGTCCATTTAGGATCCTTTTATAAAATGAACATTACATTCTTAACTATTAACAAATGGGTATTTACACAAATGAAATCATATTTTTTTCTATAAAAATTCGTCATTATACCATTTCCAAAATCCAACTAAAGAATTTTTTTCTATCCATATTCTTTCAAATTTTTAACTCCTATAATATTCTCACTTGTTTTATATCCTTTGGTCATAAGAATATTTTGAAAAGTTATATTAAAAATATTATCATTAATGGTTGTTTAATCTTCCCCTATGTTAAATTATTTTGATCTTATTCATCAAAATCATCTAGAGTACAATTAAAAAAATTACAAAAATTTATTAATTTTTTTTGTACTTATGTAATAAGAGTATATAAATTTAATATAATTGGTTTTATAATCATTTCTTATATTATTTTGAGAAACTGTTTTTTCACCAAGGTATGGATCCTTTTATTTTCTATCTAGATTCTGACATTGGACCTAAAATATATGCCTAATAAATTAATAAAGGTTTTCATGGTGTTCGATACTTTTTCAAACCTCGTAACCCATATTTTTGAAGAAAAAGAAATTTGGTGTATAGTTTTTAGTAAACCTTGGGAGATTTCTTCATATTTTTTCGAACCATGAAGATAGTGTTTTTTTAGGCAATGGAACCGTGCACGGTTGGAGAATGTCCATGAATCTAAACCGTGCATCCAAACCTTATAAACACCCCCTTTTTACCAGGTAACTGTCCATGGATCTTTTATGGGTTGATCAAACCATGTTGATAAAAACTTTTCGGGCAGAACCATCTCGCACGGTTTGTGAAAGGTTTGAAAAACCATGTAGACAAACTATGCAAAAGCAAAAAACCTATGTGAAAATTTTAAATCTCCCTTAATGATCATCTAATCCTTAGAATTCCTCCTAATCAACGAACTAGTATGATTTTCCTCCATTTTCACCCATTTGGTTTTTTTGAAGGCCAAATCTAGGGATCCAGAGATCTCCTTTGTCTAAAATCTGATTGAACATCTGTTCATCGCGTTTGATGTGAAATGGTAAGTACTCAATTCCTCTTATCTAATCTTATTTTCTTTCACTCTCGACATAGATATCTCCATGTGAGCTGTTTTTCACCTATTCATAAATCTACTTCGATCTGAGGAAAATTAATGGATGATACCGAGGGACAAGGCTTGTGCAACCTTAATGTAAGTGGTTTATAACTCATCCCTACAGTTTTTTTGTTTTTAGAATGTTCATGTGCGGCCTATAAGTTTCATTGGAAATTATTTCATAAATTAACATGCCATGATTATACTTGTTTGAAACGTATGGTTTTGTTATTTATAAATATGCGATTAGATGTTAGTGGTTTTACCCACAACTCAATCCGATCCATGTCAAAGGTTATACCATAATTGTGTTTTTAGTGTTTTGTCTTGTCTAAGTCACCATTTGGGCGTGCCTTTACTTTACCTTTATAAAGGCGAGTCTTCTTATCACAAATGGCTTGTCATTACTGAGAATTACAAAATGGCATATACCATGTATGCTCACTATTTGACCTACCTAAGGTAAGTGCTTCCAAATTATTTATTAAAACTGAAATGTGAAATGGAAGGTATTATAGGAATAAAATATGGCCTTAATAAAAGAGATTGAATAATGGTTACATGTCTGTAGCACCCCTTTTCATGTTCATGGAAGGTAGATGAGTGAACCTCAATAATTGAATATGCCTCAACGACTAACTAAGTCTTGATTAAATGGTTACAATGATATTTTTCCTATCCAAAGTAATGTAAGATAAATATTGGGAAAAAAAAATAAATGGTTTCAACACTTCTTTACCTATTCACACTAATGGAAGGCAAGACATGAACCAGAACAATTATTACATGATTATAATAACAAATAGGAATGGACTAACTCGAACTTGCCTTGGATTATTAGAGGAGAATATCTTGGGTCTCGAGAACCCAATTCCGATTCAAGGATGTGGTTTTCTTAGGTTGATACCCACCTAGAATATAGTTCTTTTCTATTACTTGAATTCTATTTATAATACAATTGGCTCCATTTTGTTATTACAAGATACCTCTGATGCACTCCTTGGATCTAGCATTAAATAGTAGGTGCCATGGTGAAATCCCATAGGGCCTAGTATTTTCCTAGCCCCATATTAACTTAGTCTATAACTTTGGAATCTATAGGCACCTTATTGGAGAATTCCTTGGATTATGATCTTTTAATTACACTCTTACCCCTTAGAATGACTCAGATACTACTATGTTAGTGTTTCGTGATATTTATATTACCTTGTTTATTACCCTAGAACTCCCTCACATTATATCGTTGCCTTGTTTTCTTTTTTAAATCATGGTCATTAATTACACTATCAAAAGGTAATGTCAATTATGGATATGGATCACATGACCTATTAACATTAAATGGTCATTGATTAATTAATGATCAGGTTATATGTTCAAATGCCACCTGAGGGTTGAAAATGGTACTTGTTTATTTAGTTATATTGTACTATTTTTTTAACATATATATTAATTCCAATACACTGTTATATTCTATTACACGGCCCAGATGTTATAGACACCATTGGTGGTGTCCCACTAAGATTTATCTCACACCCTCTAAGGGCACCGTTTTATACCCGGAGTATATTTCATGGTTGAAAGTGTGGAAAAAGGGAAGAATAATGCTTCCAACATTTGACTACATCCTGATTAGGATAGATCTTGATACCAGATGACTGTCTAGGATCTCAGGATTCTTGGTGTAGCATTGGATTACTTTAAATTTGTCAAACATGTTATGTCTGCTGTCTTGTAAGCATGTTTTCTAGCTTTCTAGTGACATGACATAACATCATCACTGTTCTGATTGTTATAGATATTATTATTTTGTTTATGTATTGCATCAGTTAGCATTCACTATTTTTTTATAATATTTATATTTCATTCTCTATTTAATATTAATTTACATTCCTTACAATGTGCTACACTCTACTAATGAGGGCATACTGTTCCCATGGACACACCCTATGCCCTTGCTCCTAGTCGGTAGCCTCTGGAGTTTGGTAAGATGCGATTGAGTCCATGAGGTCCACTAGGCTCGGGGAACCCTTTATGTGGAATCTAGGTTCGGGTCATCACATTGATGTATGATGATTTTTTGAAGTATTAATTACCAACAAGGTCGATGACACTATTTATTAATTTTTTCTATGGAGGATTTAAAAAATAGGAAAACTGAATATTTATATTAGATGATTATAATATGGTTTATAATTATTGTTTTAAAATGGTTAAATTTAACTTAATATTAATTATTTTTAATTCAATATACTTTTTATGATCATATTTAAATTCAATTGATATGAGTATAGTAGTTTATTTCATGATTGAATATAATTTTATGATTTTACATGAGTTAATTAAATTTGGTTTAGACTATATTCATATAAAAGTGTTTTCATCTATTTTAAGACACAATAATATTTCACTATATTTTATTTCTTATTAATATTTTTCTTCTCATACCAGATTTAATTATGATATTTATTGGTATTAAGGATTCTTATAATGGATAAGAAAATGAAAATTGAAGTTTTAGTCGATAGTGATGAATGATAAAATTTAAAAGTTATATATAGGTTATATTTTATAGAATGAATGGTTGTATACAATGTATATAATGTTTTTTATTGATATATATTACTGAGGATTATTATTTATAATTCTATTAAAATTTTAATTTAAATTTCTTGGCAGTGTGAGTTTGTTTTAATATTATTAAAAATTCAAAAAGTATAAGATGGTTATGTTTTGTTAATTATAGGTAACATATGAATTATCAGTTTTTATAGTTCTATACATGGTGATGGTGGATAATAGTTGTAATTTAATAATTTAGGTGTCATGGTTATTGGATATTCATCAAATAGTGTTAAAAAAATATACATTGGGTGGTGATGAATGATGATGGAAGAACTGTGGAACATTTGAAAATGGTGTTACATTTTGGGTGGCTTGGCCATCTCAATCATGAAACTCTAGTTCTATTTATAAATAGTGAATAAGGTTCATTATTTGTAATTATTTATTGTAATTTGTAAAATTCTATATACTAGAGGAAAAAAAGGAATGACCAGGATTCCATTAGGTAGAAGATTAAGAGATATTTTATTCGTTTCCTTAGGTTAGGAATGTCCCCAATAATATAAAAATATGGAAATGTAAATAATAAATGAATCCAAAAAATATAGTAATACTGATAATAATAAATAAATAAAATTTAATATGAATTTATGTATATTAATAACATTTAATAAGTGTTCCACAAGACGAATTGATACATTAATATATATATATATTCAATTAAAAGTATTATTGATGTGAATAAATTTATTTTTTCTATATATTTTAATTCATGTAAATTATAGATGATATGAATAATTTAATAACATATTAATAATAAATATAAAATTTTTAATAACATTAATTATTTCAACATCAATTCCAGTAAACAAATCTTTTAATTATCAAATTTATGCTACTATAGGGACCTTAATCATGCAGACTATAATTTTTGTTCCTATATCATTATGAATTATTTAAATATTTTTATTTAAAAAAAATATTTATTACCACATATATCCTATAGAATTATATAAATTATTAATTTTACATACACACACACCCATTTCTACAAACATATCCTTAATAGAAATAAAAATTTATCAATTTATATTCAGACAATTTATCTTATCCCCCCTTAATTATTTATAGATGAACGATGTTTTAGGAATTTAAGAGTCTATTCATCCCTTATTTGTGAGGTTAAGCATATTTGATATATGGTAAACCTCTTTGATATCCAAAAATTAAAACACATATGGTCAAAACTCAAAATTAAAACCCAAGTCCAGCAAGTGTAAAACTAATGAAGAAGCATGATGTTAAATATATTCTTTTTTCCTTGCATATGTTCATGGAATGGATCCTACACTAAATTATCACTTATATAATTAAAAATTTCATTTTTATTGATAGGTTAGTCTAATGAACTAATGATAATGAGACTCATCAAAATATTGAATTTTCATAATCATTATAACATGAGGATTCATTGTATTTATATTGATATATATATATATATATATATATATAATTCTCATTACTTGTGATAACACAAATTCCCACTAAAAGATTCCATCCTAAATGATTACCAAAATTATAAGTTTTATTTAATAAGTATTTAACATGGATATGTTTTATCTTCCATGCTTTCTCTAAAATCTCATTAACAAAGGGATTCCCCCATCATTAGGATATGTGCAATAATATTCTATATCAAATAAAATGATTCTCATTCTTACACAATGTATGGTATGTCACCCATCTCTTAAAATTACATAATAAAGTCATAAAATCATAGGACACAGTTTAATAAGACTCATTAATATTTTTTATCACTCACTCATCAATTTTCAATACACCAGTTCCCACATGAGATCCAATAGACTTTTCATAGATCATTTATATTTTCTAATCATATTACACAAACCCTATATACATCATCTAACTGTTGGAAATCATATAACGTTTTTTTTCTGTTTATATACTCTCCTTTTTTTTATATGTCTCACACTATTGCCTAGTATATATATGGACACCTTATAATGTTTCATCAACTTAATTCTATCCATTATTTAAATGTTCCCTGCTATATATGGGACTAATATTTCATACCAAGTAATTAATTTATAAAAAAATTAAATTTCAAGCTTCAATAATTTATAATTACCACACTCATAATTTTTTTGGAATCTCACACCTAATTCTCCTAGTTTTATGACATAATATTCTATGATTATGATTATTGTCACATGATCTTAAAAGTGAAAACATTGGTCATTCTAAGAAGAAATTAAATTTAATGGAGTATTTTTATACCGACATGATATTCAACAACATGGAAAACATTTAGAAAGGTATTAAATCTATAATACTCATACCTATTAAATAGTTTAATGCCTTTGATACCTTGGAAAATTAATGCAATATGCTTGTTTTTTAGGTATAGTGGTGGTAATAATTCTATCATAAAGGGTATGTCATTAATAATATATTAGTATCTAAATATTAGTGGTGGTTTTATTAAAATACCACAGATCATTTATTTGATGCCATTTATTTTATTTGTTGGGTTTTTTAAACCATTAAAAATATATAACTTTTGTTTACAACCATCACTAGTTACTTGAATTATGTATATTTTATTTTCAATTTAACGGTGGTTTTTGAAATAATATAGTGTCTATAACTATGTTTATTTTGTTCATAGTTGTATAAAAAATATTTCCAAATAACAAAACAAAATATAACTTGGGCCTTTTATAATGTATATTTTAACCACAACTAAATCAATAAGTGTGTCCAAAATAGTTCATTACCTTCTTTGTGTACAAACTAAAAAGGCCTCATGTTATTATTTACCATAAAAATTTTCAAAACAAGTATATAATTAAATTATCTATCCAATAAAACATAAAAATATAATTTTCATACAACTATATTCAACAAAACACATTAAAAATTAAATATAAAACAATTCAATTTAAAAAATGTTAATTTTCATTTTTTGTAATAAGTGTAAAAAGTTCATGAAATGATTAAAGGATGATCCCTTGTTACAAACAATGCATCATCTACACTCTGAATTAGTACATCATCCTACTTATCACCTCCATACATGAACACTTCCTTCGGTTCTTTGGCTCTATTAAAGAATTTAGTCACTAATTTTTTTTTAGTAAATAATATAAATACAAAATTTCAAGAAACCTTTCACTTTCTCTCTCTTATTGGAATTATAGGACCTAGGCATCTAGTTCCGGCCTCACTATTCCATAGTACACCATTTCCCACTATAGTTGCACATTCCTTAGGCCACTCAGTCATACCAAACTAGGACATCATCCTATCTTACTATCTGTCATGTGATATAAAAAAACCATCATGCCCAAAGTTACCTCTCCAATCCAATCACATAACATAGGAATGCCCCAATGTCCGGACACACTAGGCCATCATTCCTTATAATCTATCATAGGGTTATCACCAAGTCACATTATATGTCTGAAAAATATTTCATCTTGGGAAACTAAGAAATTATGATTCTAAATCTCTTTTAGGTACCATGGACATCATAAAAACATCACAACATATATAAACAAATACATGAAAATCCTAAATCATATTAGTTACCAAAAACTAGTTTTAGTGAACAAGTTTTTTGATTCTCACTCATAGGGATACCATATCACAAAATGGGTAATAAAACTATAATTTCACACACACATATGATAATAATAAATCATTTAAAAAAACTATGAAAAAAAGGGTTTCATATCATGGTGAAACAGGTATACATATCAATAGGTAATGGAATATTAGTATGATTCATCATAGATACACATGGGGTCAAATATAAAACATGGTCTTCTTGACACTAAGTATCTATAAGAATGAACACACACCCTAATATGTAAATCCATCAATCATGTTCCCAAAAATCTAAAAATATGCACACACCCAAACTATGTGATTAGTCGTTAAACCTATATTTCAAAATATACACAATAAGCCAAGGCCCTCCCATCTATGGATAGAAAAAAACAACAAGTAATAAAATTAAAATGTGGCCCTTGGTACCAATTATTTTTATTATACATGGTATTATTAATAAATTAGGAATCAATCTAATTTAATTAATTAATCATTCCTATTATTTAGGAGAAAACATGAATAAGTGGTTTATCACCCATGTTGGGAACCTCATGTCCTGATCATGTAATGATGAAGAAATACCAAATTTTATAGTATATATGACCACCTACCACAAGATTATTGTTTTAAAATTCAATATTTGTGAAATAATCAAAACCTAAATGTGATAGAAGACCAATCTTGTTAAACATATCACCGAGGATTCCTAGAGAAAAATAAAATTATTATTTCTTGAAATAGAAAAAAATAAAGAACTCAACAACAAATTTTCCTCTACTAGAAGTTTACTATATTATCAAAATATTCCATCATATTCGGTATCCAAGTATTCTTTAAAGAATAAATATAATTCATTATGCAGTAACATTTTCTCACTAGACTAATATGAAATAAGATTATAATTATTATTTATAAATTTATAATAATTTAGAGATTATTATCATATTATTAATATTTTACCATTAATCTCTACGGGACATATTAAGAAACATATTGTCATATTTTGATAAATAAGAATAATTATCATTATTCATTCCAATAGATAATCATTTAGTTTGTTAATATAATTTTTATAAAATAATTCCAAAAAAATAGTCAAAAAATTGATGGGAAAGATATCCACAACTAAATTTATCTATTCAAAACATTGGACCAGGTATCATAGGCGATAAAGGGAATTAATGAACCTATAAACTCAATACATAATTCTTTTTTAATTAAATAATGTTTCAAAATTCTCCAAGGAGGTAATTTTGGAATTTATAGGATCTAGAAAATCATCAAACAAAATCTAAAAATGATGGTGTATTTTTTAGTAATAAACCCCTTAAATTTTTCCAACAATTTCATTTTTTGTTTATTGAATACTTAATTAATATATTTTAAATGTGAATAAATATCTTATTAATATGCATACTAGTAAAAATAATTATATCCAATTTTTTCTTTTAAAATAATTGAAACAAGTTGAAAGCGTGAATATAGAATAAAATTACAAAATTATGCGAAATGTCTTACCCCTATGTAGGAGATAGATGTTATGAAAGGATAACATGCTCTTTCCCTTACCCAAGGTTCAATGTCCATATATTATCCTGACACTATATGATTACATATAGGGTTAACCTTATGCAAGGAACAGATTACCTTCACACATGCGATAAAAGATTCATATTTTACAATTACACAACTCATGGTTGCCATTACATAGGTCTTCATAACACAAATATAGATATGGTACCCTTATGAAACTCTAAAATTACCATTACACATTTCTATAGATTTATTTAAATATGTAGGTTTTACCATCACTCAAGAAGGGTTTTTTTCATCCTTACCATTATCCAAGATGGGATTACCCTTACATAACTGAGAATACCCTCTTGTTGCATATATGATTTCTAGCTACCCTGGTGGAATGTGTAAATTTCCATCACACATACTCTCAAAAACCATCTTATACACAATGTAATAGATTATTTATCATTCGGTAATTCCTAAAATGATCCATGTGTTATAGTAGGGTGGACTTAATTTTAAAGAGTCCATAATCAACACGTTATAGTGAAAATAATGTTTAAAAATTTATCATTTCTATATTAAATCCTTATAATTAAAATAAATTAAAGGTATATAAAAGTGTGTATGTTAATATTATACCCCTAAAGTGAACTATTATCCTCTATGAGTATCTTAAAGGGTCAATTTTCAACACCTCAATCATACCTGATCTGATTCGATCAATGAGGTCCTAACCCAATGCATTCAGGTTTTCACAGATACACTAGTTAGAACGTATTCATCTATATTCCTCCTATGGTTACCGACCAATACATAAAAAACCCCATAAACCATTAGGATCTACATACATATGAAAAAAATAAAAAAACACTTAGTGGATTTTGAAAACATCCAAAAATAACCATGGAACTATAATATGTCTCCTTATTTTTAAAAGAATCACAAAAAAATATGGATGGAAAAGAAAATTTCTTTTAATGAAAATATCTTCAACTAAATTAAAATACACTAATCAAAAATGACCAAGAAACACTGAAGAGAGTATACCTAATCCCTAAGGGAAACACATACAATAAAACTTAATGATTAACAAATGTGTCAACAATCTCATAGAAAATTAGTGATCTTACCAAACATAAGAAGGCCTAGAACTTCCAAGTATTTCACCCCGAGGCAACTAGGCGATGGTACCTTAATCGTCATAACACAAAGATTCACCCCATGATGATCCCATTGAATCATCCACTATCACCTTTGAGTCCCTCAACCATCAAGAATACAAATTATCCATGATACCTGAATATTTTCCCCAGGATTATACATGACTAACCATAAATATCATGATATAAAATGGGATATGAAAAAAGGGAACCATACTCTCACATGGAATATCTTCAATCACATTTTCATTGATCTCTAACCATTAATGAAAAAACAAGAGGATTCAAAGGAATTACAACCCACATGAATAATATCCAACATAGACCATAGGGTTCACAGAAGGAATACAAATAATAGATTTTAATGATAAATCACCACAAAATTCTAGAAACTCTCAACTATTTATTCCATTTATCCCTATAGGAAAAATAGACCTCAGGGGGATCAAAACAATTAATTAAGATTAATAATATCATTTATATGAATAAATCAAAAATGTATTACATGAAGGCATTAGGTAAATGACACCCTCATCATGATCCCATGAAATATATACTAGAGAATATCTATAAAGGATTCAGTGAAATCTTTAATATATCCCAATAATTAGATTTTTTGAACATTATTCAAATAATTTTTCCCAATTGGTTCACCAACAGCATTAACATTCCATAATAGTCTCTACTATGCATTAGTACATAGTGATCAGACTCCCTCATGACTCACATAAATCATATTCTTACTCTAAATCCCACATATTATCTCTATTTAGTACCTTTTCCAAATCAGACAACATACATTCAAAGGGGAACAAGAAACTCCCAGTTCCACTATACATCCATCTCATGAGTCATATTGATCATCTAGTAATCTATCATACACAAACCACTACCCTTCCACTAGAGATGATATTTTACATGTGATCAGTTTGATACTCACACCCATAGTGTAACAATTTTTTTTCCTTGTGAAAATTATATTATTCTACCCAACCCTTTAATAGTCTATCACGGAATTCAATAAATAAAAATGATTGTATGATCAACTAATTTCTATAAAATTCACCTAGAACTACACATACAAGGATTTCATAGAATTTAGTCCACTGTATTCAACAATCAATCCTCAAATTACACAATATTCTCTGAAATCCAATGTGTATGTCATGACTATAGTCCCATAAGGATCTCATCCCTTTACAAAAATTAATAATTTTAACAAAAAATAATCCACCAATGGTTACTCATGTTGATAAAAAAATGGCCCCCAGTCTATTTTCAATAATATCTTATGCTATATAGACAAAACCATAATAATTAACCACTATGTTATCAAAACATTAGTGATTTATGCCAAACACACCAGTTACTAATAAAAAGGGTGACTTTAAACCAAAATCACTAGTGACCTACCATAATGGTTCCCTCCATAATTATCTATAGAATAAGTAACAACCTTAATGGTAAAATCAAAAATATGATTCCAATATTTAGATCGGACATAAATGTTACTACTATCTTCATGCTCTCCCATTAGTGATTTCATGGAAGCCATGATAAAATCTCCTGTTATTCTAAATAGTAATATTACCCATGATACGTGAACAATAAGATAGACACAATTTCCAATATAACTATCCTCACTCACCAAATGAATGTAGTTTCATTTTGATCTATTAAGATTAAAATCTACAAATCCATCCCTCAATACAATAAGGATATAAATTCATATGGTCCTTACTCTGTATCATGGGCAATAAAACCCAAGGTGATTGATACTCATGAGTTGAAATAAAACATATGAGTCCATTATCTTATCCATCCAAGAGTTACCCACAAAAAATCATAATTTCCATCATCTTGAAAAGATCATTGTCATTAAAACTCACTGTACATTTTCATGGAACATTCTCACTCAGGTTACTTCTATGTAGTTTGAGGAAATGAAGTACAAGTAACTATATACACATTTATAAGGATGTAATTATTTTCACACCAATTACTTGGGTTTTATAACATACAAAATTTCATTAAAGTTCCTTTACCAATACACAATGAAATAGGTTTTCTCATTGACCAAAAACATTAATAGCAATTGATATTGTGTTCTATTAAATAACATTGCACTTGTTTCTTTATGAAACAATCCACGTAGACTATAGTTTCCACATTAATTAACTAGAAATATCATGTTCCTACTCACACATGGTCTTTACTAAGAAATTAATTCTTGAAAACATCATAAAAAGATACATTTCACCACCAATGAATAGTGGGATTGCATTATCAACACCATCAGCATCACCCTCATCATGACCGCCATCCCCATACCTAAGGTATACAACAACTTTGTAGTCTCACTTGAATTTTATTTAAGATGTAGACACATATCTGGGTTAATAAAATAATATAAATTTATAATATATTCCATGGTAGACCTACATTCAACATATGATGCATATTGTTCTTCATTTCAATAAATACAAGACTAAAATTCAAATGATTTCCATACCCTAAAATCCATATGGCTCACTTGAAGTAAAAACATCCCAAATTAAAAGAACATTGATCCCATACATTAGTAACATGTAAATACCTTGGAAATCATTTCACGATGAACCAATATATGTTTATGTATATACACTAAAAAATTATTATGTATCTGGTCTTCTATTTCACTAAAATAGGAAAACTATGATGTATTCCCTCAAATACCATTTCATACCATCCAAACAGAAATCACCATGTCAGGGAAAGAATTCCACAAAACCTTGGTCCCACCTCCTCATACTCAAGATGCTATTGACTAGAAATGATGGTCTTTAGTGAAACAATGGGGATACTATACCATCAATTAGAGTGAAAAATATAAGTTAATATCCTAATATATAATAAAAATTAAAACTGAGTAAAAAAAAAATAATAAAACAAAATTTTTTGGAATATTTTTGGATGTAATATACTCAACTGATGTACAAAGAACTTATCATCCAATAAGAAAATAGAATGTACAAATAAAAAATGAATAATGAATAATTGTCTCTACTCCCACACAAAGACACATTCCATCTTGGTCTCTAGACTCAGAGCTACATATAATAATATAATAACAACACAGAAATCTATCCAAACAATATCTACCATATTTAAGGGATTCTCAAATAAAAAATTCCCATAGAATCCCAAGAAGCATGTGAGTAAAACTTAATATGACACCAATAATGTTCCATATTTCCTAAATAGTTTCAGTATATATGAATGCAATAATCACACCCTATAGTAATGGGAAGACACATAAATGTGAAACATAACATTATATAAAAAAACCAATAACAATTAACAAATCATGTGTTGAGAATACATTAACTTAACAATCCACCATGAACCCCTATTATCCCCCACATCAACTCCATACTTAAATACAATCATTATAGAATTTAGAAGTAAAAAAGGATCATGTCACAAGGTTAGTCCATCATGACTTGAATCCCTCTCATAACCAGTATATTCCCTATGACTCTATCTTAGACCTTGTTAGGACCTCATTACTTGTCTCTCTCTTTTGAAGAACATTCCCTAGGGATCCATGCCATACCAAACAAGCCCATCATACCCTTTTTCAATCTCTCTAGTCTGATCACATTGACCATCTTACACCATTGTCACATATTATTTTTGGTCACAAATTATTTTCATGATCTTTTGTAGGTCCACACAAGGAAATAATTCCTTGTCATTTATCATGTTATCATTATCACATCACATGTATTATATGAACACACGTAACCTATAAGGATTCCAATCCATGATGTGTATATCATTCATATATATACCAAAAAATGAAAAAAAATTAGCATTTCATAGATAGATCATAATGATATATTTTCATCATATGAGTCCCCCATATCTAGTTTATCCAGTAAAAAAATATGGTTTTCACACATAGTCATAACATTTCACATAATAGGTCTCTATAAAATATCACCACATATTCTTTCTCTCACAATCATGCATATAAAATAGCATATTAACACATTTTTATTACATCATGGGGTCATGGATATACATATCCATAGAGAATTTCATATTATCAAGAATCAGAATAGTTACCCAAGTCATAAAACATCAAACATGGTTTTATGGACTCTAGGTCTCAATATCCATAGTAACATAATCGTAAGTGTCCAAATTTCAATCATGGGTACATTAAATATAGACACACACACACTATAATATCAATTATCAATAATATTTCTAATAGGCTATAATACAAGTCAATCCTCAGCCATCGATCGCTAGATAAAAATATAGCACCTAAGGCCAAATAGTCCTTTGAACCATGTTAATTTATTTGGAATAGTTCCATTAAATAATTAACACTCAATACATAGTTATTAGTTAGGAATTTTTAGTATTAATGACATAGTATGAAAAACTATAGTTCATATAAGTTGACAAATATCATATCTCATGATAATAAACATGCATAAATAAAAAATGGAAGAGCACATATGACAATGTAACACAGGGTTTTTGATTTCAATATCATGATTCATAAAAGGATCATCAGTAAAATATGGTTGTATTTCCATCAGTTTAATGCACATTTTGAGGATTCCAAGAACTGATTACAATTATTTTATATCAAAAAATAAAATTAAATATGAAAATAGATAGAAACATTATCTCACCTAGATAATTTCAATGATATAAAACAAGTTAGTGGTATGTGATAACCATTAATTTTTTATTGAATAATTAAAATTCCTTAGTTAATAAGATACTTCATCTATAATAATATGAGAAAATAGTGATAATTATTTATTATCATTTAATGAAAATTTCCATATTATTATCATTTTAGGATTATATAATCCTTGATCATTAGAGAGAGGTGTAAAACCATATTTATAATTTTTTCAAAAAATTATTATAAATCAGAGTATGATGATATCCCCCTCTCAAAAACAACCCTCGATAAAAAAATCTTAATTATCTTTATTCTTTTCCATCATTTTGAGTTTTCATTATTTATATAGTTCTTGTAATTTTCCAAATAATTATTCAGAAAATAATAATATAAAAAATTAGATATATAATCCCACATAGGGTAATCCATTCAAAAAGAAGAATCCATTAACATCAAGGTGATAATGTAATATTGTTTCTTGAAATTGGTTAAAGAATTAAACTTTTTTGAAAGAAAGATTCACCATTCATGAGATAGTAAATTTTTTTAAACCTAACGCATGCTTTTCATGGGGCATACTCAAAAGTAATTATAAGTTTTCATATTATAAAATTATGGCTGACCTGGGTCATCTCACATGAATATGCTTTCATTTTGTTTCACTTACTTTTTCTAAATCACCTCAGGTGTCTTTTTTGTGGTTTTTTTTGTGTGTTTAATGAAAACTATGACAATATTTTTGTTTTTTTGATTAATAACAAGAAATAGTATAAATTATAATTTAAACTAACATGAATGATAGAATAATGGTGTTAATGAAGAAAGCACATGGTTTTTTGTTTGGTTTTGGATTCAATCATCAATTTACAATATATGTTCCATTTTAGTTTGATAATATAAACATGGAATCTCAAGTTATAAATACTATTAAATTTTTAGAAATTTTGGAATATTAATATAAACCTAAACAATATCAATTACTTCTCCTCCTTTTATCAAGGATGATGAAACACCATGTTTTAGAGGTTCCATCTTTTAATACTCAGCCCTATCGATATTGTTTAATCCATTGATTTTATCAACCCCAACGTGTGATGAAATTACCAATTGAGAGATGGAAAACTAATAAAATAAATGAATGGATATATATTGAGTTTCATGTCATTGGGGGAAGTCAATATAGCATAGGAATCCTCCTCACCCATGCATTCTAAACAATTCAATCTAGAAACATAAAATTAATCTTTAATAAAAATTTATAAACACATTCACCTACCCCGAGGCCAAGCCTCTAGGTTGACATATCATTACCAAGAGAAATAGATCACTTAGGGGAGTGGGAGGAGGATAAAAATAAAAAATAATAATAAATAAAATAGAGAAAATTTAAAAATAATGGAGATGAGAAAACAAAATATTAATGTAATATAGATTTACGATGATAGAATGATATTAATTAAATATAAAATAAATTATAAATTATTAATAAATTTTTATAATTTAAAAATAATGTTAAAATAATAATAATAAAATTATTATTATTATTATTAGTATGATTAAGTGAATATATTTTTTAAATAAGATGATGAGAATGAAGAAAATATGAAATGAAAAATAAATTTCAAAATAAGAATGTTTTAATAAATATAATAAAAATAATAATAACAATAATATTCTTGTTATTATTAATATTAATTATGATAACAAAAATGGAAATTAAAAATAATAATCATTATAAAATATGATGAAATTTTTGGAAACAAAATTAAATGAATTGCATGATCTTATTTGAAATTTAAATTAAAATTGAAAACTAAAAAAATAAAGAAAACTAAACAATGAAGAGGAAGAAGAAATGAGATAGGATGAAGATGGTGAAGTACTAACCCTTGGTGGAAATATCTTGCTCAGTTATCGACTCTTGATGCTTGGATATAGAGGTAGTGATCCCCAATATAGGAAAGAAGCGAGGGCCTCACCTCCCACTATCTTCAAATCCCCCCTTGAGAATAACGGGTTGTCATTTTCCCTAAACCACACATACGAGATGCATGTGTGAAAAATATTGTTGAAGGGTTCCACATCATACATTCAAGGATGATTTGGCATGTTCAGGTCCTATGTGAAGGGGTGATTGTTTCCGAGAGGTGGAAACGGAGAAAGAGGCAGTGATTGGTGACACCGAGCAGTGACTGCAAGGGCCAGATGTTGGAACAACAATGGGGTGAGAGGGGGCTCGATCTGGAGGCCGGGCAACCTATATGGGAAAAAAGCGTCACACATGGGACATATAATGTAGTTATGAGTGAGTTAAAACTATGATGATGGTGTCCTGGTGAGCGTTGGTGTTATATGGTGTGGACATCACAGTGATCTCCTCCTCCACCGCCATTCATATTCGTCAGATGAGGGTCTCTATGGTGGATTGTAGAGATGAAAGAGGTAAAGATGTCGAGCATTGGAACCCCTGGTGGTGTGTTTGTATAATGATGAGGCCTATTGTGGTGGATATTAGCAGGTGGAGGTAGGTTTCTCAGAGAAAATTAGAGAGGTACGACAATGGCAGACCATGACGGAGCACGACATCGTTGTGACAGAGCTCCAGTCCCACATCAAAATAGTGGCTGAGGGGCCAAGACTTTATGTGTCTTGATGATGGAGCTAAAGGAATGTCCAATCCATGGTGTGTGTCCAGATGGCACCACAAACACTGTGAATAGTCCGTGACACATGCATCCCATGTAGGATTTCGGGCCTCCCATAATCGAACATGGGGCATGATCTCACACTACCCACAATTTTGGGGATTTCCACCCATGATCTGTGAACAATCCAAATGAGCCCATGAACCCATGTGGTCTATCCCTCCTGAAAGTCTCTCATGGTCAAAGAATCCTATTGTGTGTCACCTATATATAGTGAGGGCTCCTTTGTTAAAGGATATCCCAAGAGGTCTATTTTTTCACTAATTAAATAAAAAGAGTTGTATAAATTTCAACCATGATTATTAAACTTCATTGGTTTAATAAAGAAAAAACTCAACACATATTTTTAATATTTTAAATAATTTTCAAGTCCATAATATAATTAACCCATAAATTACAACAATATTGTAAATAAATGGCTTTTACATTGAAAAATTCCAAAAATAATTTTATTTTGTTTAAAAATATTCCCATTATTTTTGTAAATTAAATACCCCCACACATTAATCATTCAGGTACTCAAACATTAAATATCCACATATAAGTTAAATAAGGAACCAATGTTTATCAATATCTAAATTTCAATACAAAGAAAAAAAATAATTATCTCTTTTAAATAAAATTTTCAAAATTCACCTAAGATATAAATTAAATTTTACCTTTTTCAATGAATAAGGAAATTCATGTATTTTAATTTTCCCCTTTGAAAAATTATGGATCTTCCCCTTTCATTCATTCAAACTACTCAATTAATTAGTATAAAAAATTTTAAATCTAGATTTCTCTCACCAGAATATTTCCAATCATCTCTCATGATAAAATTAAATTAGATTTATTCTAATATCATGAGAAAATGATCCTTATCTATAGAATTGTAAAATAACTACTTTTCCACATTTTAATTAAAAAGACACTAAAAATCATGAGGGATAGCCATTATTTTTCAAATGTCTCTATGAAATATGGTTGGTAGGAATTGATGTTTTTAAAAATAAATCTTAATGAAGAAGTTTAACTCTTAAAGCCTAAAGCATTGTATCCAAAGTTATTGTTTAACAACATGATCCCATTTAAATTGTAATAAATCCTAACATTCTTCATACTAAAAGAAATTATCATGATTAATTTAAGAATAATGAATGATTTGTCACCTCTCTGGAATATTTTTCAATGCGGCTTTTTTTTCTTTTCCAAACAACGTTTTTAAATTTTTTTCTTTATATCAAAAGTTATGATTTAGAAAAAACATCACATCCACCACCTAAACACATATGAGGTAAATAATAGGTATAATAATCATGGTTTTTGGTTTTACAAAATCTAATAAAAAATTGGTTCTTTATGGAATTTTAATTTTTGTTATATTCAAGAGGGGAAAAACATTAGAAAACAATGAATAATTAAAAAACCTTTTACAATTACCAAAATAAGAACCCACACACTTATTCCTTACAATGTTAATAATTCATTTCACCATGATTCTCTTCACCACAAAAATTAACATTAAATTATCATGATAATAGTTTGAGGAGGGTAGGAGTGGATAATAATGGGTTTGAAACATAACTCATTTCTAAAAAGTCTATTTGTGGTCTCTATGGTATAAATAAGTATTGATATAAAGTTGGTATTCTAAGGATAAGTGGATTTTTAGAGGATCCCTCAATCAATTTAAATGTGTTTATGCATAGTCGTTGATTTGATAGGTTCAAATTCATGTTCTAGTAGGTGACATGTCCCAAGATCAATCCAGAAATATGCTCCAGAATATAATTGGATGTTAATGTTCTTAGAAATCCTCTAGGTAATAGGATACATGATTTGCTAAAATAACTCATATATTATTAATAATATAAAATAAATTCATATGAATTTTAGAAATTCATAGCATGAATTTTTTTTGATAAATTTCATTTACATGAATCAATTAATTGCATTAAATCATGAGCCATATTTTTAATATCCATGATTTCATTTAAAAATTTAATTCCCCATTTTAGTCATTAAATATTATTTACATTGAAATATAAAAAATGGAATTATAGTATTACTATGAAAACCATATCTCTTAGATTATTCAAGTAAAACATGCATTCATGTACGACCATACAATTTTCACTTTAAATCTCATTACATATTTTTTTTTAAAAATGTATAGAGTTTATAAGATAAAAAACTAAAAGTAAAGTCTATTTCCCATTATTATTTATCATAACCATTTACTGTTTATGGATATACTCCATTATTATCATATAAAATATAATTACACAATTAAGCTCATGGATCTTGTCATTAAAGATCAAAAACATCGGATGGAGTGGGATTTATTCTAGACTACTTCCTATGAAATGAAATTTAAATCTAAATTACTTGAAATAAAATGAATGAAATAGTATTGGTATGATACCCCATGTGTGACCAATAGTTTTACTACAACTATAGGAAAATACCAGCTATTATTGGAAGTTTGAATGGTGTTTAGGATTCATTGCTCTGAACCTCCACATGTGGCTTTTCCCAGGTCGTTCTTCATCCATGTGGGTGAGGAATTATCTAGGGATTGAGTACAAAGGATCCCCATATACAGAGAGGTGTATCTTTCTTGTGTGGGGAATATAAGATGAAGTATGTATCATCCTCTTTCTTGGTTGATACTTGTGAAACCTTATTCTCTTCTATTGCATTCTTTTCATGGGAAGCATGAATTAAATAATCAATGTTAAAGTAAACATGTATCTTTACTTGAAGAAAATTTCGATTTTTAATTTAATTTCTACCCTTCAATAAAATAATCAACATTTCTGATTACCATAGGCTCGGCTAACTAGATCCCTTGATTGGGATCCTCAGAAATAAGTTCATTAAAACTAGGGAGATCATGGTGTTCATTAATAGGTTCTAGTCCAGGTTCTTCATCCTCCTCTAAGTCATGAAAATGAATATCTAAATCTATTTTTTAAAAAAATAGGGACTGATTCATTATTTAGTATCAATAATTTTCTATGAGATACATTATGAGATAAGATCATCTACCTAGTATGGTTTATATTAAATTAGTTCCTCATCATCCTCCTGATGTATATTCTCAGTTGATGGAGGAAGGTAGTTAGTTTCCTTCATCTTTAGATAATATTACACCATTTTTTGGTGTCCTAATATATTGGTTTTGGATATTTTATTTGAATTGTGTGGGGAGATCAAGAAGATCCTAACATTCAATCCAAAATCCATCCAGTTCTTATTAATATCACATATGTATCTAAACATGAATGTCTTCTCCCCTTTCTTCATTAGGTTAGACAAGTGGCTCACCTTTTGGATCAGATTCAGACTCAGGTTTAGGTTTTTATAATGAATATTAGAAGTATTCAGTTATCCAATCCATTTTTCCAATGTAATTCTACACCTTTTCGTTATGCCTTTGAATATTTTACTTGAGTTTGTGTTAATTCCACTTTCTCATAAAAATATTTTGTACGAAACTATTTATATGTGTTTAGTAGAAATGAGGATAAATCTTCTTTTGACTTGGAATATTTTAGATAGAATTATAGGATGTACTCTAAGAATTCAGTGAGTTATCTGGAAAATCATTCAATAATAGGTTTCTCTAGGGTCTCCTTGAGATCATTTATGATATACATTAATTTCTCCACATTCAAAATTTACCTTTGTTCCCACTAATCTATCTATCCCCTAAGGAAATGGAATCTTCTACATACTAGAGTGCTTCAGTGACTGGTTCTTGCATATAAGAGTAAATTTTTAACATGAATTTCAAAATAATTCATATGAAAACATAATTGAATATTTTTTCTATATATTTTTTATAAAAATTAACAAAAACTATCTAAAATGTGAAATAGTGAAGGGTAAAAAAATTTATGATTTCATCATGGGAAACAGTCCACGTTTTGATGCCCGCTAGCAATGGGGCCTAGTCAAACCCATTATAATTTTTTCAAATACAACATAATGGCTGACTAAGTTCATCTCACTAGATGATCCTTTCTGTTTGGTTCACATACTTCTTCTAAATATTATTATCTTTATCTTAATTTTATATTGGTTAATTAAAATAATAATAATTTTTTTTATAAATGACATGTAATAATAGAAATTATAAATTAAACAATTATTTAAACTATACAGATTGAGATATAGAAGAAAGAACATGGTTTTGTGTTTGGTTTTGGAATCAATAATTATTTTCCATAAAATGTACATTTTATGTTTAAAAAGAAAACATAATATATCATGTTGGAACTATAATTTATTATCTATAAATTTTTGAATACTATATAATTCTTAAAAAATATTAATTGACCATCCTCCTTTAATCATGGTTGATGAAACTTCATGGTCCTTGATGTTCCATATTCCAGGACCCATCTCTATTAACGCTGTTTAATACATTGATTATCTCAACTCCAATGTGTGCAGAACTGAACAAAGTATATAGGTAAATGTGAATAAATAATATAATTGAGATGGATTTAGTTGCATTTTATTGGAGATATTTACAAAATTTTGGAAATTCTCCACACACATATATACTACTAAATTCTACCTATAAATAAAAAATTTAAATTTTAATCAAATTCATGAACTCCTTGACCACCCCTGGGATATGTATCATGATTAGACTATGATTTTATAGAGTAAGAGATCACAGAGAAGAGTGTTTGGAAGAAAATAATATTAAATAGAATTAAATAAAATAACGAAAATTAAAAAATAATGGTATTGAGAATAGAACAAATTAAGGTAAAATAGAATTGGAACGAGGGAGAGATATATAATAAAGGAAAAGAAATCAAAACAAAAAGATTTAATAACCTTATATAATTTATAAATAATGTTAAATAATAATAATAATTTTATTAATAGTTATTATTATTATTATTACTAGAATAATATATATCTTTACGAAGAAGAAGATAAATACTAAAATAATAATGGGAAAATAAATTTAAAAATAAGAATTTCCAAATAAATATAATTATAAAAACTATCTTATTAATTATGTTAATAATAAAATGAATAATAATTAATGATAATTATATAATGGTATGAAATTAATGTAAACAAAATTAATATAAATTAAAGATTTTTTAGAAATTAAAATTATAATGGAAAACTAATATAAAAATAGAGAAAAATAAAAAAATGAAGAATAATAAGAAATGGGGGATGAAGATGATTGTTCATTGTTGCTACAAGGAACACATATTCTACTTATTGGATGACCACTTATTGTTGGAGAAAGATGAAGTTCCTTCTTATATAGGAAGTGAGATAGAGCCTCACCTCTCTCTGTCTTTGGTGCTACCCCTGGGAGTGTAAGGGTATTCATTTTCCTAGAACCACACCCCTTGTTGGGGTGTGGAAAACCATGTAGAAGGGTTATACATAGTTCATGAAAGGTGGTGGGGGTAAAATAATGTGCTACATGATGTAGATATTATGCTCGAGTGGTGGCATCAAAGCATGCATCATTGGTTGGAGATGATGAGCATCGTCTGTGAGGGAGAGAAGAGGGAATAATGGTGGTGGTGAGAGGGAGATCTAGTAAGAGGTGAGTAAGACCACATGGCCTTTGGGGTTATAAATGGGATATGGAAGGTGGTCCCATGTGTGAGATATTGGTAGAGATGGTGGATTGGAGATTGGAGGCACTGTATGGTGAAGTAAAACAGCACATGCCTCCTCCTCCGGCCATGACAGTGTCTGGGGGAGACTCATCATAGAAGAGGATAGTGCTCCATGCATTGAGGCTGTCAATAAGTGGATGCCCTAGTGGTGTGTTGGTCTGTTGATGAGGATGATGGTATAGGATGAAGGGCGGTGTAGGTAGGGGGCCTAGAGAAAAGCAGAAAGGCACGATATGGCAGAGTGTGTTGGTATATAGTGATGTACGACAGCGATGCAGTGGAGCTCTCATACAACATTAAAATGGTAGGATGTGGGCCGATCCTTTATAAGGCTCTAATTAGGAGATTTGGGAATTTCTTCTCCATGGTGGTCTTTCATATGACACCCAATGCGTGCTTTAAAGGGCTGTAACACATTTGACCCCTTTAGTACATATGGCCTACCTAATTTGATGTGGTGCATGATTACCTATGGCCTACACCTATGGGGCTTGGCCACCCATGGTCCATGCACATACACGGTTCCCCCATAAACCCTTGTGTGTTAGACCTCTTGAGGGGCTCTCAGGGAATGTTGATCCCATCAAGGGTCCCCTAAGTGGAGTGAGGGCTCCTTGGTTGAAGGATAACCCTAGTGGTATAAATTTTTATTCATATTGAATAAAAGAAGTTAGAATATTTTTCAACCAATATCATAAAAAAATTAGAATTCATAACCTAAAATATCAACCAATATTACATTTTTCTAAATCCATTTTTTTATAAACTGATTTAACCATATATTACAAAAAATTGAAATTCATGGGTTTTTATATTGAAAAAAATCAAAAAAATCAATGGATTTTATTTTAAGATATGACCATTATTTTTTTCTATCATTACCCATATAAGAGAATGTCTATATAAAATATGTTAAAAATTATTGGGTATTTATATAGAATGGGAAAATATACAACGAATTAAAAAAATAAAAACCTCAAATTTAATTAACCATTTAGCATATATAATACTTTAATTATAATTAGGGATCCCTTAAATAATCATCAATATCTTTTATGAGAAATAATTAAAAATAATTTAATTCAATAATTTATATATTCTAAAATCATTCAAACAGGTTGCATGTGTGAAAAGGGAAGTGAAATCCAAAAAAACGTCGTAAAATGTATCCCATGTTCTAGAGATACATACAATGTAACGGTAAAATGACCATACCATAACACGTAAATCCATATACATAGATGAACCTTACCCAAGATGATGAAATACATGGATACCATTACAAAATGAACAACATAAATTAATGTAGGATATAGAAATTCCATTTTACCCTTACATAACTCATGTTTACCCTTATATAGACCTTGATTACCATTTTTCAACACTAGATACTCTTGTGCTATAA
This sequence comes from Viscum album, assembly GCA_963277665.1. Lineage (NCBI taxonomy): Eukaryota > Viridiplantae > Streptophyta > Magnoliopsida > Santalales > Viscaceae > Viscum > Viscum album. The sequence goes on along the minus strand of OY728160.1, from coordinate 80,159,094 downwards.
ACAAGCTATACATACATAGGTCCATATTTTCCCTTATGTAGGTGAGTTTTACCTTTATGTGAGTTTATGGATTCTCCTTATATTTATGAATGTGATACATACACTTATATAGCCATTCATAACCTCACGTAACACATAGGATTTCAAGCTACCATGATATGGTGTGTAAATTACCCTTACATATCCCCATAAAAAACTCCCGACCCTTATGTAATATAATATTCATCCACATGTATCTCTTAATAAATTTTCTTTAATAGGGGTATGGTGAACATACCTTTATTAAGGCCCTAATCCACACAGAAGGGAAAATTGATCTTTAAATTTTTTTACATTTTTACACATGAAACATTTAATTTTAAAAGAATAATGGAATATAAAATGTGTTTGTCACAATTATCATTTTTTATCAATTAAAAACTAAAAAAAATATGTAATAAAATTAAATTTATTACATATAAATTTACCCAATACATTATTTATGGTCATTAAATTTTGGATTTCAATTATCATTAGTCAAAAAATTGTGTATATATATAAATGTAAAATATAAAAATTACTATATATTTATTAAATTCTCCAATCATGAATATCCTATGACGTTCCTTTTTTAATATGTAATACTAGTTACAATCTTGTAAATCATCAAATCCAATACATCCTCCAAATTGAATACCCAATAAATTTGGGTTTAAATAAGTATTTATTTTTATTTAATAATATTTTTGAGATCATTAGTTTTATTTTGAGAATGAATATCCCTAAAATTTATAAAATATTTTTTAGATGATGGCATCATCCATGTATTTTTATGTGACCTTAAAAATACCCAGGGCATTGATTCTTGCTAACCCATCCCCCTCACACATTATTAGTGGTGTCTTCCTAAAACAATATTTATTTAATCATATGAGGATTTTAAGTATAACTACTAATGATTGGTTTCCCATGCTACTTTTTTTACACTACAAATGGATGACATGAAATTATTTTGTGACATAGTAAGTCAAAATGATATATTTAATTTTTTACCCTAGTGTCTTCTATAGGGCTATTAAAATATCATCCATTTTTGAGGAAATTGAACCGCAACACTATTCTTATAATAAATTGATCTAAATCCAATTTATGTATCAAAATAATTTATAAATAAAAATTAGAAACAAAATTATTAATTGAAATATTATAGATGTATATTTTGATTAATTAATGTTTATACTTTCACTTGATTTCTAAGTGAATCTCATCGACTTAAATGCATGTCGAATTACATGATTCTCTCAAATTTTACAATTTCTAAAATAATGACCCCGATTTGAATGTATATCATTAAAAATTGACTCTTTTTTAATAAAATCAATTAACTTATTAACATATAAAAAAATATTTATTGTGATTCAATGTGATTTATATCCAAAATGAATTCCACTTTATCAAGGAACACCCTTAGGGTCATTCTCATAAAAGTATGAAACTATTAAATATGTTTAATTTAATTCATGTGACAATTCCTACATGACATATTTACGTTATGTATTTTGGTTTTATAATGTACATGAAAAATAATGTTCACAGGTTATATAAAAATGTATCAAAATCTATAAAATATATCATGTAACATATATTATTAGAATATTATGTAATAATTTTTAATTTAATCATTTAAGAACATATGTTTAAGAGAGTACCTTTATCTAAGTATCAAACAACTCAATCTTTTAAAACAAATTGAATGATCCCACAATTTGAATAATGATTCTATATGGATTCCACCACTAAATCTATGTGTCTTAGATTGCACCTATTAATACGTATTGACTACATATTGAGTCAATCATGGCCATAAAAAGGGACATCTATCACTATGTTAATGAAATTTCATACATGTTGTTTATTATTTTTTGTATCTGTTATATTATTATTTTTATTTTCCTATCAAAATAATTAGTCAATTAAAATAAATTTTTTAGAAATTAATGTTATCATAATATAATTTTCAATGATGAATATAATATTCCAATGACATAGTGATAGTAACAAAGTTCCATCATTACCACAAGATAAATAAATCATAGGTGAAATACATGATGCCTCAATACCTTGTATATATGGGATAAAAATGAATGAATATTTTCTAATATAAAAATAAATGGATCCAAAATATATATGAATGTTATGTGATGAAACAAACATAGTGCCACCAATATAGAACAATAATCCTATCATATAGGGGGGGGGGTTGTGTGTATAAGCCTCACTAAAGATGGAATATGTAAAAAATATCATTAATAAAATCAATTAAATTTTCAATTCTATTAATATTCATAATGATTAAGGCATATTATTTAATTTTTGAAAAATACATTTACATAGAATTTTTTTAAATAGAACCAATGGCATAGAATGAGTATCATATGATGAAGAGTGGGACATGTCCTTAAAAATCCTTGATCAAGATATACATATAAAAATGTATCAAGGAAATAACTAACTCAAATAAAAGTAAATTTTAATTATAAAAAATTACATTTATATTTACTCAATATATCATGAAATTAAAAATAAAACGCTTATTTATTAATATTACTAAATATTCTAATAAATCATAATCTTCTTAGGCCATATAATGGTCAATATAAATCGTTAACACTAAATTGTATTGATATCCTTCTATATATATTTCCACCCCACCTCACATGATGTACATTTGCTATATTATTATGGGAAAAAATTAATATATTATTATTAATGGGGTTTTATGTCACAATTTACATGAACTTAATCACTCATATCCTAATTGTCTCATTGATATATGTGGACCACAATTATCCAGGCTTTAGGTACTATATCATCAATATAATATAATACTTTTCTTGGGAAAATAAAATAATAGAATCCTAAAATTCACACTCCCCAATATAGGTCAACAAAAATAATGTGATACTGTTAAATTATATTGACTTTTTCTTAATACCCCAATAAATATCGACCCACTTGCAGTTAAATAACCAAAATAAAAAATAAAATTTTTTTTTAATTCAATTATATCAATCATTCTTCAATAGTATTAATGATTTATAACTATAAATATTTCATTTTTTTTTCATTAAAGTCCTCCCCTAGTTAATGTTAACAACCATGAATTCACAAATATATATGTATTGAATCTACAAACATACTTCAATTACCCTGAATGAAACACAACACATGAACTAATATCTCAACTCAATTATCACCATTCATAACCTCAAATTTTCTATAAAATATTTATACATAAAGTTGTTAAATATCAATATATTCGAACCTTGTAATTGATTAAGAACAAACATAATTATCAAACATTTCATCCATTTGTTATAATTTTTTTCTTTGGAACTTGTTATGTTGGAATCTTAAGGCATAATATTATGAATGAATTTAATTATCAAATATATGGATCAATAATATCATTATTGACCAGCACATATCTTTGAGTTTTTCATAATTTAAAATCTTTCCTTGAAATTGATGAAAATTTTATAAAATATAATCCTAATTTTTGAAAAATTATGGATTCATTATTTCTTTTTAATGTCTTGTATTTTTATCAAAATGTTCCAATCAAATATATATTTTCTTTATGAAGTCAAATATCCCAAAAATTATGTTATAAATTATTTCAAAATTACTCCATCCATAGTAAGACAACTTGATCAGAAATTATTTTTCATATGTAACACTAAACCAAAATCAATGTTTAATGGTGGTTTTTTCACAGAGGTTTAGTAAACCACTGCTAATTTTTTTAAAATAATTTATCAGTGGTTTATTAAAAACCACCACTAAAACATTTATTTTTTTAAAAATCCTGAGACTTCTCCCCTGACCCCCCCATTCCCCTAACCCCCGCAACATCCTGATACCCAACCCTTGACGTAGCTCGCCTCCAATCCTGAGCCATTTCACCCCTCACTGTTGACTCTAAGCCTCTCCTCTACTTACACCATTTGATCATATCAATTGTTGATTCAAACCTATTTGATCATCAAAAAACATATACCAATTAATCAAGGTATCTTTTCCTACCAGTTTTCTCTATCATTTTCTATTTTTGTTTGGATGTTTATTCTTGTGGACCCCTATATTTTTGTGAAGATTAATTTATGTGAACCTAATATTTGATGAGAGTGTTTTTAGTAATTATATTTATCAGCATGTTAGTATACTGATAATGGGTATGTTACTTATTCCATGTGTATTTATGTTCTTCTAGATTTATTTTTAAAAATAAATCATTTTATCACGATAGTCTTAAATTTTCTGGCCAATTCTATGTGGGAACATGTGTCAATTTGTATAAGTGGCTAGGTAGAGTTTTTTAATGTCATGTAGTTAGTGGAAATATTTTATAATTCCATGTTTTACAACTCATTCGATGTTATTTAACCAAAATATGATTTAATTGGAGATATATTGTTAAAAAGGGATAATGTTTATTGTAAAAAAAGTTTTCCAAATAATTCATTGTAGAGAAAAAATTAAAATTGATGTTTATAAATTAAAATTTTTTTATTGGGTCTTGAACTATAATTTGTTATGATTAAAAAAACTATTTTAAACCTATATGTTTTTAAAATTGGGTAATAAATTTAAAAACATGAAGTTCAATTTTTAAAAAGAAATGGGAATGTATTTTTGAAATGTATTTCATTTATAATTTTTATGTAAAATGGAACCTAGTGTGAAAATAGTTATAAACACATTTCAAGTGTAATGAACCTTTTAAATATAGGGTGGTATGTTATTTTAACAGTCAAATTTTTTCATTGTTCAACTGTTAATTTTGTGATATTTGTAAAAAATAAATTGATATATTGATTTGGAAAATAAGAATGGGTTTTATATAAATTTTTTGATAATTTTATTTTCTTGATAGGCTATAATTTAAAATAATTTAAATCAAAAAAATCCCAATGGAATCATATAATAGAGTACCATGGAAAATATTATGATTAATATATAAAAGAAGGGATTATACGGATGAGTGGATATGATATAATATTAATGTTTCTTGATAGATTGGTATTTTTCTTTCGGATTTCAAAGTCATTCATTAGAATTTGGTTTTAGAAATAGGTATATTTAATAGTGTGATTGTTTTGAATGTGGAAGTTTTGGTGTTTTTAATGATATGGGTTAGATTTGGGAGCTTTGACTTAGAAATGGTATGGATGAATTGGGATATGGTTTGAGGCATGTTTAAAATTAATTATATATTATATGATATTTGTTTATTTATTTTGGTTTAAGGGAAGGATTGTTTTGGGGATTTGAGGTGAGTTTCAAATATTATTATTTTGGATATAATAGATTCATCAGTTCATTTAATGAAAATATGTAGCAATTAGTCTTTAGATAGATGTTTCTTGAGACTTATCTATATTGAAAAGTGTTATTTTTCAGAGGATGCAATGTTTTTACTGTATTACCCAGATTATTCTATCATTATGGTCTTATGATGGTAAATTTAATTGAAAAAGAATTTGACAGTTTTAATTTTTTATTCTTATTGAAGGGTATTTTTTTATAATAGATTCAAAATTAATTTAGGTTATGGAGTTTACATTATATGTTCTTTTTAATGTGGTTTGTTGATTGGTGTGTGAATTGGGGATTTAGGGTTCTGAAAATGGTTTTTCACATATATTTTACTATTACAGGTGACCTTGGGTACCTAATGGAAGCTAAATAGTTAAGGGTGGACTTGTAATAGTCCAGGGTATCCTAAGAGTGAAATTATGGACCAATGGCCCCATAAAATGCACTTGATAATATATATATATATATATATAAGGTGAGGATTTTTGGTCAATTAACCCAACTTGATTATTTCCCCCTATCTCCCTAAATCTCACTCTTATCTAGTCACATATGAGGCCCCTTTGAAATGTGGTATTGTGCATGCAGAAATATAATTTATATGATTATTTGATTAAAGCATAGTTTTTGTGTCATGAGGTCCCTATGAGGATTTTACCATTAGTGGCGGTAATTGGGTTTGACTTAGAGGGTGTTGTTTAGTGAAAAATTGGTTGGTTGGAATGAGATATGACATTTGAAGATGGGTGATATAGTTTTTTGATGATCATGGTTGTGGTGATGATGTGTAATGTGGGAGCATGGAGTTGGTATGAGAATTATTTATGGGGTTTTGTATTAGATTGTTTGTTTCACAGTAGTTATTGATTAATTGAAAACAGTCATTCTAATAATAAATGATCATCACATGTATTATGTTTATTGGTGCTAGAAATTAATGGATGATATAATAAATTATATTGTCCATGCTGAAGGTGCATTTTTTTCCTTTGGAGAATGTTTACTTTTTTATATAAATAAATTATAATAATATATTGTTTTGATATTAAAAATGTAAAATCATTTAATATAGGGAATGTTTATTATTTTGATATGAAGCATGTCAATGGTTATGATGTAGATAATGTTTAGTGTGTAAATTTGGAAAAAATTGTGTTTCTCTATCATTAATTGATTTCATTGTGATTACCATAGGATTCATTATTTTAAAATTCAAATGTATAACTGTGATTTTTTTATGAATATAATTTGAAACGTTTGGTAATTATCTTACAGGATTCATATAGAAACTTTTCTATTAGAATCCATGTTGGTTCATCGGTTTCTAACAAGGTTACCCCAACACTTAACCTCACCTGTTTCGATCAATTCTAGTGATACATATATTTTAGCCACAAGTCATTATAGTTCCATAAGATAATAGAATTTAAATATCTAGTACTAACCTAAATTAAAACATAAGTTAATTTCATCATAATAGCCAGTGGTAATCATATAGAAAATTCATTACATGTAACATGAAATTTAAGGACATAATCGCTTAATCAAAAGTCTCTCAAGAGTTGTTTTTTTTGAATTATATGTTCTAAATTTTATTTTATTTCATATAATTATAACAATAACATGTAGTATGTGATATATTATTACATAGAACACACCAAAAGATGAAAATCCACCTGTCTCCCTCCCTACAGCATCTGACACACCATCTAGTTTCCCACTTGAACCATCTCTCAAACCCTATTTGAGTGTCCCATCATAAGCTCAGTTGATACCTTCTCATCCATCAGTCTTAGTAGTGAGGGAATAGGGTGCCACTCCATGTTCATCATGGGGATACTGGATAGTTATTATTATAGGTAAAAAACAATAATATGAATAAAATTATTTCAATTTTATATACTAACTCTTTGTTCATAAAAGATGAAAACAATGAAACTATAGAGGAAATTATAAATATTTAGATGTATGGAATCTAACTAGACTAAAAATAGTTGTCCCATTTTATTTCTATGCATCCCTTTAGATGACGCCATAGGATTACAAGACCATATTCTATGTTAGTTGGACACGAATACCATTTTTCTTCCGATTACATATGATAATTAGAGGAATATGACTTCATACAAGAAGGGGTTATGTTTTTCATTCCCAAATAAATGTAATTTTAATAAATAATTCTATAATTGAATGTTACTATGATATTAAATGCTATTATTTTTGAAATAAATTTCATGTGTACATATGTTTTTCCACTTTACGGTTGCTGATGCGCTAGATTGAAGAGGACATTGAAAAATCAGGGTAAAAAATAGAAAATATTTTAATGGATATTATGGGGTGATGTCAATGATACTTCATTAAGATCTTGATAGATGTATGAAAAGGTACCTGAAGGGGTACCTAGAGAGAAATTAAAAGTTTATATTGACATGCATCGTGATGAGAAACACATGGTATTTAAATATATGTCATTATATGAATCTCATTTTACATTTATACATGTCTTTGAAAAGGATATGACATTTCATACATTACTATTAAAATAAATTTTATTTATTTTTGGATCATTCATTGAAGAATTCATCGATTCAGGCTAAGAAAATCATCCCTCACTCTATAGGGTCAAATAGAATTTCTAAAACCTGGTCGACTATGAAAATCATTTAATTAGTTTAAATATTTACAAGGCAATATTATCTGTTTAATATATTAAATTGTTTATTTATATTTTTTGACAAAATCATAAAGTTTAGGGAACCAAGAACCCCTAACAGAAGTGTGGATATATATTCATAAAAAATATGATGGGAGTTTGGGTAATGAGCATGCCAAAGAAGTTGGGGTATGAATTCATTTTGAACTATAATAACTTATTATTAGTTGTCACTGTATTAATATATATTTCTTTTAATATAAATACAACATTATATTTAAGTAAAAATTAATGAACTATGGGATTCTATTCTTGCGCAGTCCTACTCAGTCTCCCTATATGACCAAGTTGGTAATGTTCTTGGGAAGGAGCATCATAGTTGAGTGTGTGGGATGATTTTAGGGCCCTTACCATCTAAGGACTTTAGAAGGACATCAGGGATTGAAACTACATCTACTCCTGGTTGTAGTCAAGATGCTAAGAGTGATTATGTTTATATACAAAAAAATATTCAGGAACAGGGGGCTTAGATATCCTCTTTGCCTAAAGCGTTGGTCGATTTATATCAGAAGACGACCAGATCTGTCCCTATTGATATTGTGCCAATGATTTTTATTGAGTAGGTAACTCACTCAACATAAAAATCAATTAGTTTGCAAAAAATTATTGGTTTTGTGTTTAAATGTAAATATACAACATTATTTAATTTTCAATATAATTTTCTTATAGGTTCTGATAGTAGGAAGTAGATATATAGGCGAAAAGGGTGATACACATTTTTTATCATAGGATAGTGGTTAATAGTCTTATTGATATGTTGGAAAAATATTGAAAAAAATAATTTGGTCATGTATCATGTATCATGTATCATGTATCATGTATCATGTATCATGTATCATGTATCATGTATCATGTATCATGTATCAGGTATCATGTATCATGTATCACATATCACATATCATGTGTCATTTATCATTTATCATGTATCATGTATCATGTATCATGTGTGGCATAGAGTAGTCACCTAAAATTTTCATGACCTAACATTTTCATGATTCCCCATGTTTCATAAAGTCATTAGAATTTTATTTGGCTTGATGATTTCATAAGGTGGTGAGTCTAGAATTGGTCAAGTATGATGTCAGTGTAGTATGAAGTAATCAAAGTCCCATATATAAGTCGGAGATATTTAATAGTTTCTTTTGATTTATGTTAGGATGTGTATATTAGTATTTTAGACTATCTAATATATTGTTTTTTTCATTTTATTCATGTTGGAGACACAAGCCCCACAAATGTGTCATTCAAGGATGAGGCCCACAAATGTTGGGTTGATCATTGACCACATTAGAAATATGGTAATGATCTCTTGTCACAAGATAGACTTTGATGTGTATTATCTATATGCTAAGTGAGCATATTTTGGTCACACGCCATCACTATAAAGGAGAATAATACTTGGAGGATGATGCAGATCCAAATTGGGAGCTACACCACTATGTGATTGAGAACATTGAGTGAGCCTATATATAAGAGAGGTGATCATTGAATCATCCTATTATCAACTAGAATATAGATATATCCAAAATAAATTTTAATTTTTAATTGGAAATTTTGAGTTGTAGCACTCCCACTATCACAATTTACTATTTATGAAAGACTTCAATGTCCTTTTGGTTCTCCTAACACATTTAGTATGTTACATAGGTAGATATTAACCCTGGTCCTGATTTTTTTTTGAAATGGTTGAAATTCAATTCAACAATCTCATAACATGAACACTATGTCTTCCTTTAAAACCTCTCAGAAACCATTAAAATTCCCCTATCTCAACCTACCATGTGCCTGATGTGGTTCCTCAATTATGACATACTAATTTTAGAAATAACTCATATTGAACATCTTTTTGTGGAGTATTTTCTGAGAAAAATCATCATTAATAGTCGACATCTCTAAATCCATTTTCTAACACATTTTATCCAAGGTACCCTTATATCACATTGAGCATGCTCACCACTGAATGTAAACAATTTTCTATGATGTATCTTGATCTTAAAAAGTCTTACTATTTTATGTCACCATTCCAAAAAAAAAACATTCTAGTGCATTTCTTATCTAACAAACCTAGAAAATAAAAATGTATCCCAAGCTAAATGCATATACCCGAGCTTGTCCCATGTATATATTTGAAATAGTACCTGGAATTCAATATAGAATACAGTCTTACCCAGTTGTAGTTATCAAGAATTAAAAAACTATAACAACCATCCAACGACTGGTCCAACACACATATGAGTTTTACCCTCCAATATTTGTCATTTGCAATCCATATCATAATAATTTTCATAAATAAATCATTTTGTAAACCTCCCATGTATTCATTCCATCTAAACAAAAAGGAATATGTTTTAGTTATTTATAATTGTATATAGAAGCTCTCCAAACATACTTATTATGGTGTCAAAATAATAGGAATGACTTAATCTAGAATATGAGTACACAACGATTCTAAAAATTACCCATTCCTCGTCAACAAATAAAAAATCAGGAAATTTTTGAAAAATTATATTTATGGGCCTATTTAGATCTTCCGATACACGCTCCATCAAAACATGTTATACCTTCCTTGATCCAACCATTAATTCCATGTCTCCTGATGATGTGTGACTAGGTTCAACAATGGGATAACCACCTCAACACACCCTAAAACCCTCATTTTTCTTCTATTGTACATCTTTAAAGGGTTACACCCCCAAAAAGATCACATATTATTTAACATGATGCATTGATGGAAGGCTCAGCTCCCATTCAAAATTGTACCACTGAAGAATCAATCAATCCACTCCAGACATACTTGTTTAAGAGATTACAATCGTAATAGTTGGCTTGTTAATTAAGGTATTGAAAACACATCGTTATATCTCAACGATACCATGTTATTTCATGCATAAAAAAATCCAAAAGTGAATCTCACCATTCATAAAATGGTTGGGTAATCAACCAACCTCATTTACTTCTTGTTTCCATGAATTCATAGAAATACTACCAACCAGTAAAACTCATGGATCACTAATTTATCTCGATCATGAATCTATAATTTAGAATTTGTTTAAAATGAAACAAATTTTTTAAAAGTAATTAACATTTTTCAGATATAGAATATTAAATATACCAACTCATCCCCTTCAAGAAGACATTCTGAAGATTTCCAATTGGTCCATTACAGTTTTGTCCCTCTACATAAAAGGAAATAGTTTCCATAACACTCATCCATCTTCCCACTGTAGGAATTTATTAGGAAACTTCTTATTGAAATAAAAAACATATCATGGCACATGATTTATCCACTTATTAATGTGGTTCCAAAATAAGGATAACACACTTATATTAATCATAAAACTGAATTAAAAAAAACATCATCCTCTTATAAGTGTTATTACATAGGTTTTTTCATAGATTCATGCATGATTCCCTTACCAATTCATGTTTATGAACATCATTTGTATAAACATAAAGTCCAAACTAAATATAATCATTAGTGTTGTGAGACCCAATACTTTTAACAATGTTATCATGATAACTAGGATAAATCATCCCTATTAGTATGGCTTAGGGTTACATCTTATAAGTTTGTACTATGTTTTTTGAAGTCTTGGAGATCAGACGATGGTTCAATACAGTTTAAAGTCTTAGATTTTGATCAATTAGGAATGTTAGATGGTTGAAATGCTATAGTTTATATTATTCTATTATATGTTCTCTATACATGGTTTTTTATGAAACATTGTAAGTTGTTGACTACTGAAACCTGTTATATGTTTTAGATTATTATGTTATATGTTCTCTACAAAGGTGTTTTAGGGTATTGTTACTGGGGTAGCTGAATATGATACCTTTATTTACTTATAAATCTATATTTAACAATGTTTTAAACTGCCGCTAACAAAATGGACTATATTTTGCGAAGGTTTGAACTGCCTCTATAGTTTGATATTCTCTTATCAGTAGAAGTAAACACCACCACTAAATAAATGAGAGTTATTATACGGTGATGGTTATGGGGATTTAGCAACAGTTTTACTGTTAAGAGATGAAAAAAATTTAGCAATGGTTTAAACCACCTCTTAATACTCAAATTGTTTGACATAAAACCTCCGCTATACCAGAAAACCCGCTGCTAAATATGTTTACGTCGAATCTTTCTAAAAACTACCACTAAACTAATCAAATCGTGGTGTGTTGGATGACTAAACCTAATTTATAGATAGTTTTATGAATCCAACAAAAAATTATATGGTGGTGGATTAAATTGCCTTTATGAGGCCCTTTTCTTATTTTGTGACATCAAATGTCCAAGATATCTACTAAAATAAGTTAAATATTTATAAATAATGTTTGAAACTACTATATTATGAAATAAAATTTGACTAATGGGAATTAAATTAATATAAAATACATCTACATAGGATATACCCATAGATGATGTATGGGCATTCCAACTATAGATTATTTAACCAAAAAAAAATCAAATGAATTTTCAATTTGAAAATTCATGGCGGAAAGATCATCTTCACGTGAATTTACTACTCTGCAATATTTTGTAAAATAATTATCTCAAATTAATTTAATACATCGATATTTTTCATTTAATGAAAATCTAAATTTATCTTTTGTTATATTAGAAAACTATATTTTTTTTTCATTTCATGAAACAATAACTTAATCAGGCACTACCCACAAAACATGTTTTGGCTTGTGTTACATGAAATGATGATTTATTTCATAGACTTTGTTTCACACAAGACCTACATTTAATAAAATATAACATACACTTTATATTATTGTTAAAATATTATTATATTTGTGTAATATCCATTAATATAGGAGTTATAAATTCCATATTATTTAAAAATGGGAATAAAATGAAATTATTATGATTGAAATGAAATTATGAACTATTTGAAAATAAATAAATTCCTTTTCTTAAAAAAATAATTTTCAATGTACAAAAACAGTTTTTTCTAAATAATTTACACAAACTTTTTTTCATGTATGTTTTTAATATTTTACCAAACATAATTGTCTATTTTTACACCACTAAAATATATTTTACATTCTTAAGATAATAATTAATTCAATTATATGAATAAAATGACATATTATCAAAAGGGTAATTTTACTGAATTTTAAGGAAACATCAAATTTAAATATGATTTTGGAAATATTTTAAAAAAAATTGAAAAAAATATTTCATTTTTTTAATTGGATTATCAAAATTTACCTTGGATGATTTTTGAATATTATTTTAGAAGTTTATTTTATCGATTAATAGTTAATAACACTCAATTTTAATTGAAAACTGTAATTTCATATAATTTAATTATAACGTTAAATTATTATTTTTTATTAGTATTAATGATTATTTAGTTAAATTATACAACAATTATTTTAATTTATGTCATTTTAATCTGTTTATCTTTGAAATTAGATTTAAAAACCTATCAAAATTTTGAACTTTTTTTGAAAAAACATGCATTCTCTTCCCATATATTAGATTAAGTTTATTTTACCTTCTACCGTATAAGAGTTTGTAATTTGTAAAAATGGATTACATGTTTGTAATAATCCTAATTTATCATGTATAACTATTTCAAATTATTTTTAGAAAAAACATTATTGAATTTAATAAAAACTAATTACAACAATGAAGGTAAAATTAATCGTGGTAAGGGACTAAAACATACACATAAGATAAACAAGACCTATAAAAATTCACATAATCTATTCTATAGACTTATTTATACCATATACTCCAATTTATATAGTTGGTTTCATTATTGGGGCTATGTGGAATGGGAAAAATGTGGGTGAATTCTATTTTCAGAAATTTTAAAAAATGTCACTCCTCATGCATTAGAAAAAGGAACTCACCCCTCCCACTTATTCACACATATAAAGCCCTTTTAATCTCTAAAACTAATCTAAAATAATCTCTCTATATCCTTCCCCACAACCATTAATCTTCTATTATTCCATAAATCCATCCACGGAATCCCATTGGTGCAAACCAAGAAGAGTTACTTAAAGAAGAGGCAATATCCTTCCCAAAGCTCCTTTGTTTTATCTTCACAATCAACCCACTTAAATATTATTATTACATGACTATATAAAATCCTAATTATACTAAATATAACTATTTTTTATTCTATTTTTTCTACTTACACATAGAGATAATTCTATCTACTGGGAAACAAACTTACCATTCTTTTGTATGGTGAACTACTACATCTCGAAATGATGTTTTATAGTTTTTACTTTACAACATATCATACATAAAATTTATTATGGAAACTATATTTTTATATTATATATATGATATTTTTTATATAATAATTATTCAATAATTATTACATAAAACAAAACTAAATTCATTCCAATTTATGTAAATACAATATCATTGTTTGTGGATGTGTAGACTACCGCCTCCTCAAAGTGATGTGATTTCTTCACACATTACATGGAATGTATTAAAATTGAGATTTTTAATATTTTATGATATATATGAAATAATAAATATTTTTAATAATGTTATATATATACATATATTTCATTTACTTACATTCTTTTAATATGACTGTTAAACGTAAACAACATTTACGGGTATATATGACACACAGTTTCCATGAACAGTGTATTCTATTTCATGACAGTAATTTTTGAAGATCATTATAAATATTTTTATAATGAATACATATTATATTAATATCACTATTTATATTTTTAAATATTTAAATCATGATATTAGTTTGAGTCCCATGAATAAAAAGTCAAAATATATAATAAAAACAATGCAGATAATCCCCAAAATGTATCAAGTACGTGGAAGTGTTAATAAAATTGTAATATAAAGTTATAAAAAAATTATATATCATTTTAAATATAATGAAATTTTTATACGATATCGTAATAATAAAAATATTTATTTTTATATAGTATGGTTTAACTTTAATGTATAAATTCAAGACTTAAGGTATGGATTTTCTTATATTTTTTATTATTTATGTGATATACACGACATATTCAAAACACGATTATATTGTGTAATTTATATACTTACCATATAAGTATTATATGATACCTATAATAAATTTTATTTTTATTTACATATCCATATTAATATCATTCTTTGATGGGTTTTTTCTATTTTAAAATATACCAAATTTGTAGAGTAATTTTTTCTCATATTCCATTCTTTGAGAAAAATTCCATGTTATGAACCCATAATTTTATATGTGGTGTATATAATTAATTTAAAAGTCTATATGAGAAATATCATTAATTTAATTATAATTTATTTATTAATTGTAATAATTTCCATTTCCTTATGATTCGATGTTACCAATGTGGTAACAGTTTGTTACTAAAATCTCACCATTTTTCATATAGTTTATGAACATGCTTCCATTGATGAAATCTAATTAACCATATTTAAATAAATATAATTTTTTTTCAAAAAATATTATTATACAAGCTATATCAATTTAATGGTACCATTTTCCACTCTCATTTACTTAACCCAATTAAAAAACGTTTTTTTAATTTTTTACAGTATTTCTTATTTTGGTCAGAAATATATGTTTTTACAAACAATGATATCTAAAAATGATTTCAATTTTATTTAATATTATAAAATTATGTTTAAATAAATTGTATTCTCATTTATTACCTTTAAAATAATTTTAAAAGGAATATTATTATCATTTTATATTCAAGGAATGTTTCTATACCTGTATGGTGAAAAAAGAATGTTCGACATGTATGAACTTACCCACCATCATTAAAATCATTTCCAAGATGCTTTATTTTTTGGTTTAACATGTTATTATTTAAAAAAAAATTTCCCTAATAATCATGAAATTTATTTATTTTAAAATGGTATTCAAGGGTTTTTAGAAAATTGATGTATGTTTAAAAAAATTAAATGATTTTCAAATCTTCCCTTATATGTTTTTAAAATTATATTTTAAAATAAAAATATTTCAATGATTTCGAAGAATATTTTATATTTTTATAAATAATATTAATGATAAAGGTTTTCAATGTTTTTTCAATCTTATTTATATGTTTTCAATGTTATTTTCATGAAAAATCATCTTCAAAAAAATTAAATTTTAAAAATTATTTTTTAGAAATGTAACAAATATTTTCATTATAAATTTTTTTAAATTATTTTTCGTGATTAAATTATATGATTTAAAATAACTCAGGGAAAAATTATATAAAATTTTATAGTTTTTGGAAATTTATTTCCAAATAGAAGATTAGTTCTATGTGATATTTCAAAATCCTTTACAATAAAATATTAATTACTTGGGTATAGTTTATTATTTTATATAGATATGATCTATCGATATAATTAATATTATATATCTAAATGGACTGTGTTTTGGTTTATTTATATTTATGAAACCTAATTCTCAATAATGGTTTATACTATGATAGATTCTATTTAAACTCATTTTCCCCCAATTGATTATATAAAGATAAATGATTATGAAAGAATATTATATTCAAGTGTTATTTTATGATGAAATGATTATGATTCCTGTATATATTCCATAGATTTTGATATGATTAAATTTTTATGATACCCATTTCATTTCATCAGCAATGATATAAAGTTTATGAAATCCATCTAATTTTATGGGTCCTCATATGATGCATGATTAATTAACTTAATCCTCATGTCGGTGTGATTTTATTATGATATGGGTTGGACATATATATACATCCAATATATTGTGTATGTTTTTATATCTCATGAGATGATTATTTGGAATAAGTTCATGGGCTTGATCTGAAATGGGAAACTTGGGTGTCTGGATCCAAAATGAGAAACACGTGTGTCCAGATCCACTATGGGGAGATAAGAAAACCCTTTCCAATAGGTGATATTTGTGAAGCCTGATACACAATGGGAATATGTGGAAACCCTATCCACTATTTTATGATGGGGAACCTGAATCCACTATGGGTGGATGAGAAAATTTATCCATTATTGGATGATGGGAGAACTCTATCCACTACGAGAAGATGGGGACACCTGGTCCACTATGGTTAGATGGGGAAACTAAATGCCCTATGGAAATATGGGGAATCCCAATGTACTATCAAAATATTTAGAAAAATAATCTACTATAAGGAATATACTATGACTGGGGACAATATTGTGTCCTAACCAGTAAGTGCAATCCTCACGATGTTCCTTGATAAGTTTTTAGAAACAATAATTTAATTATAGGGAATGATGTTCTATATTAACATTTATTCCATAAAATCAATGGATTATTCCCTCGATATTCTCCCATGGTATAAGTTCTGGTTTATCTTATGATTAATGTGTTATAAACTGCAAATATTTAGGTGATGTCTCATGATTAGAATCATTTTACAATGGGTATGTACTTTAAATGTTATTCTCATGTTCGTATACACTTATGATCATGTAATGATTACATATTTATTTTATTACCCTTACTGATCATTTGAGATCTCCACTTTATTATTTCTTCTTTCTCTAGGTTATGAAGAAATATCTTAAGTAGGTGTACTAAAGGGGATGTTCTTTATGTTAGCTATTCAAGATCTTTCATGAAACTAGATTTTTTTCAAGTTTCCTAGTATTAAAAGAATTTAGAGATACTACATGTTGATATTGATATAGAATAATGTAGCAAGGGGTAACAAGTCAAAAAATCTAAATTTGGAATGAATCGAGCAAAACCTAGTATATAAATACATTCATTCCTGTACACATTGTTTGAAGATCCCAATGGATATGATTTTGGAATTCCAAACTCTTGGAATAACATCATAAGGATTTAAATAGATATTAACTATGAATAAACCAAGGCAAATATAAGGTTTCATATATTTAATAAGTTAGTTTCATTATTTATACATCTTATAAGTTACTTTATTTCGTGATTATGTGTTTTTTGTTAAGATAAATATTTCTCACACTATGATTTCTATTCTTAGTAAATAGTAGGAATTAGAAAGAACTTGTTTAAAATTGAATGTTTTAAATTTTGAAATCATGGAAATTAAAAAATAAAATTCTTAAGTGGATGTAACATTAATAGAATTAGGAAGTTGTTATGAGTATTGGTTATACTTATAAAGAAAAAGAGACTGCAGATGATAAATGAATGGTATGTGATGTTCTAAGAGTAATGTTTACAAAAAACATAAAAATCATCACTAGATTTAATTTAAGGAACCTTAAGACATGATTCATATTTTATATTATAGTACAATGGTTATTAAAGAATAATATTATGAGGACTAAGTTGTCTTTTCTAATTAAATGGATGATTTAAGTGTATATGTTTTTGAATTAAAATATTATTTTATACCAATCCTGAATTATATAAGTATTATTTGTATGAGTTTTTCTTTGAAGATTCAATTAGATATGTGGAATGGTGATTAAGACATAGAAATTAGATTCATTGGAAATGGGATATTTTTAATTCAGGTAGGGAAACCCTTAATTTATTCAAGATGTTGATAAAATTATCAATACTATGGAAACAAAGATGACTGATTTGAATAAAATAAATTGGATAGTATCAATACCTCAAAAATATTAATGGAATTATTGAAAAAGTGGTCTATGTTATTATGGACTAAGATTACAACATCTCTTATTTATGAAATTTGTCTAGTAATCTTTTGAATAAAAAAAATTATTATTTTCCAAAAGGATTTATAGTAATTTAGTTGATTACCCTGTTTCGAGAGAATATATGATGAAAAAATTCACATGTTTCGAATGTGACAACCAAGAGAAACATTTTGATATAGTGGATAAATTTTGAGAATATTTGATGAAATTATTTCTAATGTTTTGGATTTTCTTCATTTGGAAGGGTTATAAGGTTATCAATTTATGGAATGGATTATGTAAAACATTGGATGATATTTTAGAGATTAAATTATTATCTCTAAATATATGGATTTTTACATACATGAAAACATGTGATAACCTTTTTATTGTGATATATGGTTGTATTATCATTCTATATATGAATCTCATGAATTACTAATGATTTAGGAATGAAAAATTACCCTTAATTTTCTAAAATATGTGAAGAAGTGGAAATTTATCAATGAATTACAATGGGTGAGGTTGTCCAGAAATCATGCTTCTTTATATTTTCAAAAAAATCTTCATATTTAGGAAAATGATCCAAAATAAAATTTTATCTTAATACATTATTTTTTTGGAACTAGAGTCCTTCTAAATCATCATAGATGTATGACTTTTAAGTCCCTAATTTTCATTGATGATTTATTTTTTTGTGATTTATGAACAAAATCCCTCCATATTAATAATTTTGGTCTTACTAAAAGTCCACATTTTCACTTTCCACCATGGTTCTCTTATGTGGAAAACCAGTTATGTGTTACACTAGGTAACCGTTATGTCTCAATTTTTTTTTTCAAAGTTGTTTTAGTACTAATTTTTCTAATGTGGATTTATATTAAATAAAAATTAAAGTATTAAACCATTAATATCCTTAACTAAATGTTTAGGATTAATTTAATTTAATGAGGGGTATAATGTGACACCTCAACATTTTGTCTAATATATTTTTTGAAATTAATTTAATATATTCATATTTGTTTATTTCATAGAAAAATCAATATAAAATGTGTCATATGAAAGCATTGAGATTTTATTTGATTTTTCACAATAACATTTCAATCATTCACTAGATACAACATAATGTTTTTCTTCTGTTACACAAAGGGATTATTTCTTTCACTAGCTTGTGTTACACAGAAGACCTATTTATTCCAAACTGTAACATACTATTTATATTATAGTTGAAATATTATAATATTTTTAACCTAGAAATTTGGGTCGATGTTATCAATGAAATATTATTTAATCATGCGGATAAAATGAACCCATTCTTATATAAATGAAACAAAGAACAATTTGAAAACAAATAAATTTATTTTCTAAGAAAACTAATTTTCGATGTAAAAACACAATTTTATCTCAATAAATATAAAAATTCACTTATTATTATTGTTTTTAATATTTTATTTATTCAATAATATATTTTTACACTCATTCAATATATTTTTTAAGATTAATATAAGAATATATCAAATTTTATGAATAAAAACTTATATTTTCCAAAATAGTTATTTTACCTCTTTTTAAAGGAGGACACATTTTTAATCATATTTTTTCACTTTTATATTTTTCATTTGAATAAAAACACTTTATTTTTGAAATCATAGTACCAAAATTAACTTTGGGTGATTTTTTAGTATTTTTGACAAGAAGTTCCATTTTCTGATTAATAGTGAAGAAAACTAAATTTTAATTGAGAAATGCATTTTTTATTCAATTTATATATAAAGATAAATTATATTTTATGTTTTTTAATATTTATATTTATTATTCATTAAAATATTATTCCAATTATATTTTATTGCAATAAATTTGACAATGAAAGTTGATATAAAAACCTATAATACTTTTGAACATTTTTAACCAGCATTGTCGTCTCGTCTTGTGGATTAAATTTAATTTAATTTCTGCCACTTTTGTGTATATAATTTAAAAAAATGGAATCAATATTTGGAATAATAAAAATTTGAAACATTTAATGAGATGAAATTTTTTTACTAAAAATATTGATGAATGTAATTAAGAATAATTACAATGATTAAGGAAAAATAAATCTTAACAAAGGACTAAACCTTAATCTTAAACGAAGAAATGATTTGGAAACATTTCCAAAATCTATTGACTGGACATATCATGACCTATCCTCCCTTGGATCTAATTAGGTCCATTAGTGGAGCCAAATTACATGGGAAAATTTGGACGGATTCCCGATTTTAAAAATTTACAAGAATTCCATTCCTCATCCACTATCGAAAGGCGCTCACTTAGACCACTTATTCACACAACTAAAGACCTTCGGTTCACCCAAACTCTAACAAAACAAGTCCATGAAATACCTACCCTCATCCAATAATCCTCTATTTTAAAAAAAAATATTTATCCAATGATTCCCTTTATTTCAAACTATTCGGAGTTACCTAGAGATGACATAACATCCTTCATCATGATCTGTTATTTTATTTTCATTCTCCACAACCCAAAACATTCTTATTCCATGATTATATAATATCATTAGTATTATAAATATATTTAGATTTCTTTATTCTAAGGGTTTTACTTAAGATTAAACACAATTACATATAATTTATAAGGATCTTAACATTCTTGGGTACGATGAACTATAGCCACACAAAATGATATTGTTCATTTTTCCTTTCTAACATCTCATGGTTTTTCATTATGATGAACCCCCTATTTTTATATGATATAAATTAATTTATTATAAACATATTCTTATTTAATTAATATATGAAACATAACCTCATTCTTTCCATTTTGTTTAAATATGGTAACTTCGTTTGTGGAAGTGTGTACTACCACCTCCTCAAAGAGATTTGATTCATTAAAACATTATGTGGAATGTATTAAGGATGGGTTTAGTGAAATTATATGATATATATTACATAATAATTATATTAGAGTGATTATATCTACATATACATCATTTTAATTATTTATTTAAATACAATAACAAAACAGTAACAACATTCATGCATACGTACAACCAATCGTCTCCATGAAAAGTGTATTCCATTTCTTGAATACATATTTTATAGATTTTTACACCCCAATATATTTTGAATAATTTTTTCTTATTCATTTAGTATTTTTTATATTTTCATATCATGAAACACTAAATATAGTTTTTTAAATATTAATGTACTATGTTTTTCTTGTCTGCACTATAGGAAATCCATATACTAGCTTGTGCTACACTCAACACCAACTTGGCTTGTGTTACAACCAACACCATGTTTCTAGAAAAATTACCTTATTATTATAGTTATTTAAATGAGATAGTTATAAAATTTATAGTAAACATAGTAATATGAATTGAAATAAATATCTTTTAAATTTTATTTATAATGGATTTATAAAAATAAAATGCATTAATAATAAATAATGTAATAGAGTTAAAGTATTTATATGTTTGAAAATTATTATTTTTCAAAAGAACTTATTTTTATATCCCAATGTGAATGATAATAAAATGAATTTTTGTAATATTATGAAATTTAATTTTATAAAATAAACATAAATTTTTAATTAATTATGTTAAAATAAGTTTAGGGTGATTTTTTGGTATTTTTATTAGAGACATAATTTTTGGATTAATAGGGAAAAATACAGAATTTTAATTCAAAATTTCTTTTTCATCTAATATATATATATATATCATTTTAATTTGGTTTTTAAGTCAAAATATATCAATTATACTCATATTAATAAAATTTAGGAAATTGGAATCATTTTTATATTTAATTTAGATATAAAATCTTAATGAACTTTTGAATATTCTGAATATAAAATCATGCTTTTTCACCACGTCTGTGAGATTATAATTAAACATAATTTCTTCACCTCTATAAAATGGTTTTTGAAAAATTGAAATAAACTCTTATAATAAGTATAATATTTATAGCCTAATAATATCAACTTAATTTTTGACCAAAAAGGCAATTTAATGTGATTTAGATTAATTACACTGATAAGGTAAAATTAAGCATAACAAGGGACTCAATATTAAACATAATGTCAAAAATTACATAGAAACATTTCCCAAACACATTGAATGGCATATTTAGGCCATTATAATTTCATTACTTATTTTGGTAGGGTTTCGATGAATCTTTAGGTAAAAACATTGGAACACCTAACTTTTTTTAAAAAAGTCCAATTGAGTCCCCTCTTTCCCTTATAAAAGTCCACCACCTCTCTCATTCTTCAAAACTCTAACTACACTTAAGTTTAGAAAATTTATTTCCAATTAACATCAAAACATCTATACCTTCTACCTTTATCCCTCCATTTTGGCCTAAATACATCCAAGGAATCCCTTTGGTGAAAACTAGATGGATTTTCCCAAAGAAGATGTAATATCCTTCCATAGGCTCTTTCCCTATATTTTCTTTCTACACCACCTCAATTCATTTTACTCCATGATCGTGTAATAACACTAATATACTGAATATAATGAGATTTTATTATTATAATTGTTCTAACCGTTCTTTCACACACTTCTTTCTAATGGGTAACAAACTTATAGTTTTTCTGTAAGTTGAACTACAACATCACAATATGATATTGTTTGTTTTACCTTTACCACCTCTCATGGAATAAATTATGATGGAAAATATGTTTTTATATGATATATTTGATATTTTTGATGTACTTATTCTTATTTATATATTTAATAAATCATTCCCTTGTGATTTACAATTTCATTAAATATGATAACTTTATTTGTGGAAGTGTGGACTACCACCTCTTCAAAGAGATGACATTCATTCAAACATTACATTGAATGTACTAAGGATGATTTTAGTGAATTTATAAGAGATATATGACAAAAAAAGTATAATAGTATTATATTATATATTTATATAAGTATTTTTCATTTACTTAATTACATTCACTACGAAAATAAAACAGAATAAGTGTTGATGTATACATAAAGACTAATGTCTCTATGAACAATGGGGAAGATGAGGAAAACCAATACATTATGGAAAGATGGTAAATGTTGAACCAAAATTGGAAGATGGGGGAACCCAATCCACTATAAGAATATGGGGAAAGTTAATCAACTATCGTAAGATGGAAATACCTAATCTACTATCGCAAGATGCAAAAAACCAATATATTATAAGGAAAGGACTATGACTGAGGATAGTGTTATTCCCCTTTATAGGTTAAATCCCAATGAAGTTCCCTGATATTTTTTTGTAATCAATCCCTGAATTATAGGAAATGATGTTATATGTTAATGTGTATTGCATAAAATCTATTAGTTATTCCTTTAATATGATCCCATGGTTAGTGTTCTGGTTTATCTTATGAATCATGTCTTATAAATTTCCAATATTTATTCTACGTCTTGTGATTATGATCATTTGACATTGGGTATGTTCTTTAAATGTTATTCTCATGTTCTCATACATTTATGATCATGTTATAATTAGGTATGTCCTATATTTAACATTAATGAGCATTAGATCTCACTACATTATTATTTTTACTTTCCGAAGGATACGAAGAAATGTTTTATGATGTTTTACTGAAGGAGATGTTTTTATGGTGGATTTTGAAGATATTTCACAAAACTATATTTTTTTATGTTTCCTAGAATTAAATCCATTTATAGATACCAAAATAGGATAATGCTATGGAACAACTGTACAGAAGTGACACAACTATAAAAATGTGCATCGGGCCTGACTTGAGCATACCCTTGTATAAGACAATTGGTTTTCCCACATACCATATTTGAAACTCCCGAGGGATATTATTTGGGAATTCCCGAACTCTTTATATACAATCATGAATTATTTAAATAGAGTTTTACTATGAATAAATTAGGATAATCATAAATTTTTATTGATTTAAGAAATATGTTTCATGATTTATAAATTATATAAGTAATTATATTTGATGATTACATGGATTTTTTGTTACGATAAGTGTTTCTCACACTATTCATTCTACTGTTAGACAATAGTAGGTATTATATTGAACCAGGTTATCATTGAATGTTTGAAATTTGGAAATCAGGGAAATTATATAAATCAATTTCCTAAGTGGATGTACCATTTTGAGAATTCAGAAGGTATTATGAGTAATGGTTATACATCTTATGATTAATAGACAAAAATGACCTATTAATGGAATGGAATGTTCTAAGAGTATTGTTTACATTGAACAAAAAAAAGAATGATTAGATTTATGTTAAGGATATTTAAGACGTGATACAAATTTCACATTATAGTACATGTGGTTTTATGGAATAATATGATGAGGCCTAAGTAGTGGTTTATTAATATAGTTGGATGATTTAAGTGTATATGTTTTTGAATTAAAATATTGTGTTATATGAATCATGGAATATATCAATGTTTTTAGTATGAGTTTTTTCAAAAAGGATTCCAAAGGATACATTGAAATATTATGAAGACAATAAAAATTTATTTAATGGAAAGCTGATATTTTGGATTAAGGTTAGGTATTCCTTAATGTGTTCAAGTTGTTGAGAAATGTATTTTACCCTGGACAAATAGACAAATGATTTGGATAAAATAAATTGTATTGTATTTACGACCTCATAACTGTTAATGTAATTTTTGAAAAAGTGGTATATGTTATAATGGATGAAGTTTACAACTTTTTGGATTTACATATTATATCTAGTAATCTTTAGAATAAATAAGAAATCCAATTTTACAAAATTATTTTTGTAATTTAGGTTGTTACCATCATTCAAGAGAATGTACGATGAGGAAATTCAGATGTTTGGAATGTGGCAACCAAGAGATATTTAATGATATATGAGGGATCAATGTAATGATTATTTGATGAAATTTATTCTAACATTTTTTATTTTCAACTTTCAGAAAGGTTATAAGGAAATAAATTTATGGAAGGGTATATATTAATGTTTAGATGTGATTTAAGAGATTAAATTATTATCTCAACATATGTGGATTTATACATATTAGAATACTTTTAATAACTTTTTTTGTTGTGATAGATGGTATGGCCAATCATTATATTTTTGGATCTCATGTCCTACTAATGATTTAGGAATGAAAAATTCACATTAATTTTCTAAAATAGTAGAATATGTTGAAATATATCAAGGAATGAAAAAGGGTGAGGTTGTCATGAAATCATGAAATTATATATTTTCATGAAAATTATTCAACTTTATAAAATTTATCTGGAAACAATATGCTTTCTTAATACCTTGTTTATTTAGAACTAGTGGCCTTTTAAATCATCAAATTTTTTGACTTCTAGGACCTCAATTTTAATTTACAATTTACTAGTTTGTAATTGATCACATCAATCACTCCCTATAAATATTTACAGTCTAACTCCAAGTAAACCTTTTCACCTTCAACCAATGTTCTCCTATATAGAAAACTAGTTTTATGTTACTCCAGGTTACCATTATATCTTAAACATATATTTTTCAAAGGATTATTTTTTATTAATTATTATAATGTTGGTTTCTATGAAACAACCTTGAAGTATTAAACCATTAATAACTAAAAATCATTCATATGGATAAATTAATTATTGGGGGGTAGAATGTAACACCTCAAGATTTTGTACAATATTTTTTATCACATTAAATAATTATTTTCATAATTTTGTTATTTTATGAAACTCTCAATATAGAATGTGTTATATAAAATCATTATTAATGCATTTCAATTCACTCAATACCATGTCAATCATAAAATACTCAAAAAAATATTTGGCTTGGGTTACAAACAATGCCTATTTTGGTCGACAACATGTGTTACACGCAAGACCTTTTTTCCCAAACTACAACATACTATTAATGTTAAAGTTGAAATATTATTATATTTTTAATATAACCATTAGGATGGATGTTATTAATGAAATATTATGTAATCATGTGAATAATATTAAAACTTTTAGTGTGAAATGAAACTAAGAACTATTCGAATATAAATAAATTCTTTTTCAATGATAAAATACTTTCTAGGTACAAATACTATTTTATCTCAATAAAGTAGACAATACACTATTTAATAATTTTATTAATGTTTTACATACTCAATAAAATATTTGTACACTCATAAAATATATTTTATAGGCTTAAGATAAT
The DNA here is from genome assembly GCA_963277665.1 of Viscum album. Taxonomy (NCBI): domain Eukaryota; kingdom Viridiplantae; phylum Streptophyta; class Magnoliopsida; order Santalales; family Viscaceae; genus Viscum; species Viscum album. Next base: position 80,132,232 of record OY728160.1, on the reverse strand, counting down.
AATAAATCAAACTGTATGAATAAAAAATTCATATTTTCAAAATTATAATTTTTCAACCTTTTAATAGAGATTATATTTTAAATCATATTTTTTTAATATTTTATATTTTTATAAAAAAAAATACTTCATTTTCGAATTCAATGTATCAAAATTTACTTTGTGGGATTTTTTGGTATTTTTTTGAGAAGTCTCATTTTTTTCATGAATAGTTAAGAGCACTGAATTTAATTGAAAAATGAATTTTTATTTTTTTATTTAAATGGATAAAATAATATGATACAGTTTTTATAGTATAATTTGATCAATTATTCAATAATTAATCAAATTAAGGTTATTGGAATCAATTTCACTTTGAAACTAGAAATAAAAACAAAGAAAACTTTTGAATGTTTTTTTGACTTGCATTGTCGACTCATTTATGGGATTAAATTTAAATTAATTTCCTACATTTATATGTTTTGAGTGTAAATAATTATATTATCTACTTTTATTAATAATAATTTCTAATTTCTAAGGTTTAAAATAATATTTTTTACAAAAAATATGGATGAATGTAATTAAAAATAATTATTGCAATTAAGGTAAAATTAATCATAACAAAGGACTAAACATTAATCTTAATGAACAATATGATCTGAAAACTTTTTTAAAGTCTCTTTACTAGTTTTAGAATGACCTATCATACCCTTAGATATAATTGGGTCAATTAGTGGAGCGACATTACATGCGAAAATGTGGATGTGATTCCCGTTTTGAATATTTACAAGAATGGTATTCCTCTTCCACTATATAAGGGCACTCACCCATCCAACTTATTCAAACAACTCAAGCCATTTGGTTCTCCAAAATTATACTCAAACAAGTTCTTGAAATACCTACCCTCATAAAATAATCCTCTATTTAGAAATGAATCTATCCAAGGCATCCCTTTTTCACAAACCAATAAGAGTTACCCAATGATGAGGTAACAACCATCATCAAACTCCTTAGTATTATTTTAATTTTCCACAACTACAAATATTCATATTCTATGCTTATATAATGGCCTTATTATTAAAAATACATTCTGATGTTTTTATTCTATGTTTTTACCTATAATTACACACCTCCATCTAATTGGTAATGACCTTATCGTTCTTTGGCATGATGAACTACATCCTCATGAAATGATGTTGTTTAATTTTTATTTTAATGTATCTCATGGGTGCGAATTATGATGGACACCCTATTTTTATATGATATAAATTATTTTTATTATGAACTAATTATTTTGTAATTAGTATATAAAACATAACCTCATTATTTGCATTTTGTTTAAATATGATAACTTCGTTTATGGAAGTGTGGACTACCGCCTCCTCAAAGTGTTTGGGTTCATTTGCACATTATGTGGAATGTATTAAGGATTGGTTTAGTAAAATTATATGATATATATGACATAATAATTATATTATTGTGATGTTATATATATATATACATATATGTAATTTTATTTATTTATTTGAATAGAATACCAAAATGGAGACAACATTCATGCATTCGTTTGACCTATCATCTCCATAAACTATGTATTCCATTTCGTGATTATATCATTTATAGACTATAACACCCCAATATGTTTTGAAATATTTTTTAAAATTAATTAATAATTTTTGTTATTTTTTATGTCACACGACACAAAAAATAGTTTTTTACATATTAAAGCACTATATTTGTCTTACGTTCACTATAGGCAAGACATATATTTGATTGCGCTTACAATACACCAACATGGATTTGGTTATATGAAACACCATGTTTCTAGAAAACATCAACTTATTATTATTTTTATTCAAATGGTATATTTATTACCAACATAAAAAAGTAATATGGATAAGAATTACTATTTAAATACTATTTAAAATTTTTTATATAAATAAAACACATTGATAATAAAATGTGTAACATAGTTAAAGTCTTTTTGTGTTTGAGAATTCTATTTTTTTTCAAATGAACATATTATTATATCCATATGTGAATGATCATAAAATTAATTTTTGAAAATTAATTAATTAATATTTTTTAAGATTAACATAAAATATTAATTCCGAATATCTATATTAGCTTAGGGTGGTTTATTTGTATTTTTCGTGGAAACTTTTTATTGGATGAATAGGAAAAAATAATGACTTAATTAAAAATTTCTTTCACATCTTATATATATATTAATTTAAAATGTTTTCCAAGTCAATATAAATCATTTATACATCTATTTATCCAACTTATCAAATTGGAATCATTTATATATTGAATTTGGATATAAAATATTAATGAACTTTTGAACATTATTAGTTTAAAATCATGCTTTCTCACTACTTATGTGGGATTAGAATTAAACATAATTTTTCCAATTCAATGAAATGAATTTTGAAAACTAGAAATAAAAATATGTAATGATTAAAATATTTATAGTCTAATAATATCAACATAATTTTTTACCATAAAGGTAATTTAATGTGAAGAAGATTAATTACACTGATTAAGGAAAAATTATGTTTTATAAGGGAATAAACATTAAACATAAAGTCCAAAATAACAAATAAAATTTTACAAGATCAATTTTATGGACATATTTAAGACTTAAACCTTCCATTAATATTTTTTTTTCATTTTATATTTTTTTAGGTAAAAACATTAGTGCACCTAACTTGTTTTAAAAAAGTCCATGTCTATCCCCAATTTACCTTATAAAAGTCCACCACCTCTCCGCTTTAATCAAAACTATAAATCCACTTAAGTTCAGACAATTTATTTCCAATAAAATTCCCAACATACCTACATTACTCTTTCATGCCTCCATTTTGGATTAAATACATTCAATAAATCCATTTGGAGAAATCTAAAAGGATTTACCCAAAGAAGAGTTAATATCATTCTATAGGCTCCATCCCTTTATTTTCTTTCTCCACCACCTCATTTAATTTTACTCCATGATCATGTAGAAACAAAAATATACTCACTACAATGATATTTTATTATTATATTTTTTTGGCCTGCACTTTCACACAGTTCTATCTAAATTGGAAAAAACATATATTTTTTGTGTATGGTGAATTATTGCCTCATGAAACGATGTTGTTTGTTTTACATATACCACCTTTCATGGTTGAAATTATGTTGAAACTACGTTTTTATATGATATATATGATATATATATGATTTATTAATACATTTTTTAGACATTAAATAAATCCTTCCCTCATTCTTTCCATTTGGATTAAGTACAATAACTTCATTTGTGGAAATGTGGACTACCACCTCCTCAAAGCAATGATATTCATTCAAAAATTACATAGAATGTAATAAGGATAGTTTTATTTGTAAATTTTAAAGAAATATATGAAATAAAAATTATACTAATACAATTTAATATAAGTATATAGTATATTTCATTTACATACTTTATTTCAATATGATAATAAAATGGGAGAAGTGTTTATGCATATGTAAAGACTACTGTCTCCATGAATAATTTATTACGTTAAATATTTCTATATTTTATAGATTATTATAAATATATATATATTCTGAATATATTTCATATATAAATCATTTTTATGTTATATATATTATTAAATCATTATCTATGATATTGGATCAAGAATAACAATTCAAAACACATATACTAAACAAAGCGACTACTACCCAAAACATCACTTTATCATGGAATTGTTAATAAATGGGTAATATAAAGTAATAATTGAATCATATATGGTATTACACACTATAATATGGCCATTTGGTAGCTATATTTGAAAATTTTAATTATTAATATGCTCGTTTTCAATTTCTAAAAGAAATTCATGAATAAATGAAAAAGAATTTCATCTCGCTTTTTATTTCCGTGAGATACCTGCCATATTCACCACTCTCTTATTTTGTGTGGTTTATATAATATCTTATTAAATTATATATCTTTAATTTAATTTATTAAATGATAATAAACTAATAAATTTAATTTAATCTTTTAGAGGAATCATGATTCAAAATTTATCTACATTGGAAGTGGATTTGTAGTCTCTCATTTATTTCTGTGAGATTTACACCCTTTTCACCACTCATTTTTTTTGTGGTGGATAGAATACCCATGAACATATTTTATGATTTTTATCCTTAATTTTTGGGGTAATTATTTTTCCATTTTATTATATCTCTTTCACAGGGTTTTTGTTTCAAAAAACTCTAAATTAGTAAAGTAGTTTTGTTTGAATTTACCTTTTTTGAGACACATGCCATTAACTTCAAAAAAATGTTTTCAAATATATTTTGAAAAATGATCTTTTATTATCATTTTCATGGAAAAAATATTTTAAATTTATATGTGTTTCAATCATCCTTTATTTTTTAACAATGTATTTTCATAGAAATGAGTTTTTTTTTCAAACATCATTTCCAAATAACTTTTTTAAATTTTTTCATGATTATATTATATGTATTCAATGAAACTTTTATTCAAAATGTTTCTATTATTATTTTAAATTCTTTAAAGTAAAAAGTTTTTTTAAAAATTTAATATATATTTATAATTATTAATTTTTTATCAAAGAAATGGGTTTCAAAACATTTTCATGTTTTCTTTATAATTTTTCAAATTGTTTTCATTGATTTTTTAATGGCTTTATTTTTTACACAATAAAATTTCAATAAAGAATGATATCTTTGTCAATAAATGTTTATAATATATATTTCATATTTACTTTCCTTCTAATATTAAATCCTTGGATATAGTTTATGTTTTACTATGTTTATGATCCAAGGATACCATTCCTATTATTTAACTGAATGTTCTATGATTTGATGGCTTGGTACTTATGAAACATGTCTCTATTAAAAAGGTTGTACCATGATAAATTTTTATGAATCCCACGTACATTAAAGGGTTATTATTTAATTAAATGATTATAGAACCTATATATTATCTATAGGTTATGATATCATTAAATTTTTAGAAAACCATTTCATTTAATGGGTTATGATATAATATTTGTGAAAACCATATCTTTTAGTAGTCACGGTATGATGAAAAATTTATTATACTATTTCACATATATGAATGTTTTTATTATGTGACTGATGGGGCTTATATATCCCCGAAATTCATTAGGAAATGATGGATAACTCATTAGCATTTATGTTATGGGGGAACTATATTACATGTTAACAATGATATGCTTGAACCAGATTACATGCTCATAATGTTATGCATGGACTTGGTTACATGTACAAAAGTTTATGTGTCAACCAGATTGCGTGTTCACAGTGTTACAAGTTAACCTGAATTCATTTTTTACAATGTTATGAATGAACCTATTTACATGTCTACAATGTTCTGGATGGACCTAGATGCATTCCCAAAGGATTATGTGTGAGCTTGATTACGTGTTCACAATGTTATACATGAACCTCATTACATTTTCACAATGTTATGAGTGGTACAATATTATAATCCATAAGTTTATTTGATGTACTGATTTTATTTCCATAATGTAATGAGTGAACTTGTTTCATTTATTCATGAAAAAAATTCAATGTCTCATTTCTCAATAATCCTTTCATAGATTTTTATATTAATTTAATTTTGATTCTTATATTATTAAATACAAATATTAATTCCATGGTTCATGTATATGATTGTTTTATATTTTGGGTATGATCTTATAATGATATTATCATGATCTCAACCCTTCAGTTCATTATTGTTATTATGAATATACATTTCTATCCATATTGAGAAAATAGAATAACCCCATTTTATGTTTCCTTTTATAAGGATAAGATGAAATATATTATATATTATATTTCTATATGAGTAATAGTCTTATATAACCAAGTTTAATATGTTGTATCTTACTCATATACTAGTTTTTAAATTTTCTGGTTTCAAAATGAACTAAACTATTACAATCATTGTTAATATTCATTTGTAGTGTATTATGTATTCCATAAAAATGATTTAATGTCTATTTATATGAAGACTATATTGTTTTATTCTTTATCAGAGATAATTTATAGTCAAAATTTGGAAACTAAGTTGAAAATACTTTAGTGGGATCCCATGGAATTTTTATAATTATATTCCTAGGGATTTATTTAAAGATTATACAAAGGTAAAGGAAAAGTATATGAATAAACTAGAATTTGGAAAAGGATAGTGTTAGTGATTACCTAGAAATATATCCATTCTGGATAATACAATTGAGAATGGTTTTGAAATAGATGTAACTATGAGTAAAAACTATGAAAAGGTGCATGGGGTAAGACTATAGAGTAACCTGGTACACAACAACATCACATAATATACAATTGGTTTGACAGTCATGAGGCATATGCTTAGGGAATTCACAAAATCCCCATAAAACTTAATAATGTATTTAAAAATAAATTTTCTATGAATAACATAGGATAAACCTATTTTCTCATAGAATATGAAATGTTTCATATTTTGGACATCCTATAAGTGTTTTTTCATGATTATGTGGTTCCTCACTATAAAAATTGTTTCTCACTCGAAGATTTCTGGTTTTATTCAATAGAGGGAACTAAAAGGAACATTGTTATAATTGAATGTTTTAGATATGGAATGTATGGTCATGATGAAAATAGATTTATTATATTTAAATCTAATGAAGATAATTAGGATTGTCCACATGTATTGGATTTACTTCTGAATATAAGGAGACCACAAATGAAATGTAAATGGTAAAGAATGTTCATCCTGTATTGTTTACATTAAATGCATTAAGCATGATTACATTATGGTTTATAAACATTAGAAGTGATTCATATTTCATACACTTTTAATGAGATACTATGAGATATGTCAATGATGCATTATTAATGGTTTAATAATAATGTTGATGAATGAAGATTATATTTTTGGGAATTCAAAGATTTTGTTATTTGAATCTGGAAATATATAAGGACTGTTTGAAGAAGTTTTTCATTAATTATTTTTGATAATTTTTTAAAATATCATGATGAAATAAAAAATTAATTTAATGGAATAGTGATATTTCAAAATACGGTATGGTAAACTTTAATGTGTTCAATATTTTGAGACAATTGTATTTAGCAAGGATTAGAAGATGATAGATTTTGATAAAGTAAAATTGGATCGTATTTATGACCTCAAAACTGATATTGGATTTGTTGAAAAAGTGTTCAATATTATCATTGATAAATTTTGAAACTTCTTGTATTTAAATAATGTATAATTTAAGCTTTGGAATAAGGAAACATGTTTTTTTCTGAAAAATATTTATGTTAATTTTGGTTATTAAAATGTTTTAGGAGAATATATGATAAGGGTATTTGTGTGTTTGAATTGTGAAAACCAAGAGATATGTTGTTATATGGGGGATCAATGTTTTTCTAATTTCCTGACATTTTTCTTTTAAAATTTTGAATTTTCAACTTTCAAAAGGGTTATAAGGTTAACCATTTATTAAAAGTTTACGTTCGAAACAGATAAAGTAATTATATATTGAGGTGATATTTAAAAGCTTAATTAAAATTATATTTTGTGATTAACCTTATATAATGGATATGAATAAAATTTATCTTGGAAATTATATCAATTTGGTATTAGAAATGGAAAAAAAATATGTCAAGTGATAACATATCATGTCTGAAAATGTCACACCATGAACCCATGATCGAAGGACAATAAGGGTTTCACTCCAACCATTTCCCTACATGATGCGCTAGTTATTCTATAACTATTTTTATAGTTAAATAATTTGACAAATTAATATAAATGATGAACGAGTGTTTTTCATTTATAGATTTAGATATTAATGTATTAACCATATGATTTTGTATAATAGTTAGAGATAAATAGTTAGACATGTCATTCTGTTACGGTACTTAATATTCCTTAAAAGGGTATTTTATTGCTTCATGGATCAATGTTAATTTATATATATCTATTTCATAATGTAATCGTTGAATTATAAATTTATTTGTGTAAAAAAAATAATGAAATTTTTCCTATAGAAATATATAAAGTAAGTATATTTCTTTATATTCATAGTCAATAAAATAATTACTCAACATTATAAAAATGATAAAAAAAGTGACTTCCAAATACATTAATTTTTATTGAACTATTTTCATTTTAAATAATTAATGATTTATGACTCTAAGGACCTAAAAATTCAATATATAATACACTTATAGGTGACGGGTGACCTCAATCAATCATATAAATATTTATGTTTTTTACTCCAAGTAAATATTTTCACTTGCTACCATGGTTCTCCCATGTGACAACCTAGTAATTAGTTACATTGGATAACTGACAGGTTTCCTACATTCCACTAATTAATGATGTTTTAGTATTTATTTTTATGATGTAAATTTCTATGAATGGAACTTTAATGTATTATACGTTTTATATCCCTTAAAAAATTTATGGAGAAATTCACATTAATGGGAGTAGAATGAAACACCAAGAGATTTTATGAAATATTTTTTTTCAATTAATATAATTTTTTTTATATTTTTAATTTCAAAAAATATTGAATATAGTTTTTTATATATTAAATTACTAGTTTTTTATTATTTTCACTACACCAAATGTCACACCCATACCTCAAAAACTTCTTTATTTTAGTTATTCCCCAATGGTGGATCTTTTATTTGAGGTTTGGTTTGAGTTCTACACAAAAGCCTTTTCATTTTCATTATTTTGATTTCCATTTATACCTATAATTTGTTATTGTTATTGGTAATGAGATAATGTTTCATGTTGGTGTGTTGGTGACACTCATGGCATCGCTACTTTGTCTTTAAAACATTTGAGGATTGTTGGGTAGACTTCCCTAGTGTTGGGGGATTTTTTATGGTTTTTGGAAAAATTTTACTATCTCACAGTTTGATCACAGTTTTTTCAAATTGTGCAACCTTACCCTGAAATGTTTCAGATGTTTTCCACTATCCCCTATATGGTTTGTGCGCGGTTTAAAAAACCGTGTATCAAAATCATGCAGCCACATAGAGGCTTAATAAATTTTGCGTGGAGATCTAATATGGGTGATTCTACCACTCAAATAAAGCCCATTTCATTAGGTATCGACCATTGGGATCCCCTTATCCTTCCTTCTTTTATTTTGGGATATTTTGTGAGATACCAAAAGAATGTTTCATGATTATTCACTTTTCCATCATCAAATATTCTCTCATTCTCTTCCCCTCTTGGTACTAGGGTTTTCTTACGGGATTTTAATCCTTAGATGAACCCAAATATCTAGAGTTTATTTTTTGTTCTTTTATATTTGGATCTAGGTTTTGAAAATGGTCTTTAGGTCTTAGATCTCTCCACATTATAAGTTTCATTACATTCATATAGTATTGTGGTAGACGTTTCAAAAAATTTCCTTTCTAGAACACTCCACAAGAATTGTGTGTTTTAATTTAGTTTTTAAATTTATTTTTCCCTGTAAATTTTCTATGTCTTTATGAGAATTGTGAATTTGTGTTTATAGATTTTACTTAAAATATGTTTTGAAAAGGGATTTGTGTGAAATTATTAGTTTTATAGCACCTACAATTATAGTTTAAAATTCCATTATTATTTTAATGTTATATTGTGGGGGTTTTTAAAAATGTATAGACTTGATTATGGTGTGGTGGCAATTTATAGTTTTTTAGCTTGTTGTAGTGTGCATGGTTTTGTGATGGTTTAGCTTGTTTAATGTCTTAAATGTTTTAAAATGTGTTTCATGGTTATAAAGAGATTGTTTTATGTTCCCTACATAGTGTGGATGGTAGGATGTGGTTTTAATGAAAATAGTGGGTTTTTTGGAAAAGGTTTTTGGGTGTCCTCTTGTATTCTTGGTGTACCATTGGATGTTGGAAAATCTATGGGTTCGCTAGGTGCATATGGTTGTGCACTCAAAAGAAGATAGGTGTTTTAACCAGGGTTTCTTAAAATATTGGTTTCCTAAATGGTTCTTGTTTTCTTAAATTTTTTGGATCCTTTATGTGGTTTCTAAATGTGGTTTAAAATGGAATATCACGGGGGTTTTCTCATTTGGAATTTGGTGTGTGTTTTTTTGGAAATTGCTTGACTTAAGGGACTATTTGGAATTTAATTCTTGAAGATGTTTTTGGAAATGTTTTTGAAAATTCATCTGCGTGTGTAAACATAACGTCCCATTTGACATGATTTTATAGTTTCTGGTTTTTCATTAAAAGTGAAAACGCTTGTTTAGAAAATTCTCGAGGAAGTTGTGTTCCTTATGGTTTTAGATGAAATTTGTAAATGTTTTGGTGTGGATAAGTTCTCAATCATGGTTTTGTGATGTGAAATTGGTGGATTATAAAATAAAATGCTGGTTTTGGTTAACAAATGGTGTATGTGATAACATTTGATGTGTGAAATTTGATTGAGCATAATCAAGGAAGCCCATGTATCTAGGTGGGTGGAAATATACTAGTATTCTAGTGATCTAGTGGGGTTTGGCCCCTGTTTCATGTAGAATGTTTGATGATTAAAACACTAAAAAAACTATGATGATGATGTTGGGGACCACTATGTTATGGGTATGTTCATTACTTGTGGCTCGTTTATGTGTAGAAATATTTTCATTGTTACTTTTACACCGAGATACGAGGTACCTAGGGCCCACAACTATCTAGTTCCCAGGGGTATTCGTGTGACTAGTGCTCAATGACTCTATTTCACCTCTCATCGGCATAAGGTAGGTCTGGTTGGCAGTTCTGAAAGTATGTTCTTTGTCGTTAAATTGGAATTCTTTGAAACTATTTTGCATTTAATTTTTTTACATTAAAAATTTTTAGTAGCATTTTTTTTGTTTTCGTTTTTTTATAAAATTGTAGTTTTCATGAAAAATGGATTGTGGCACGTGTTGGCCATTAAAATAGTAATATTTTGGTTGTTTAAATAAAATGTGAAAAATCCAGTTTTATAATTGTATTTCAGTCTAGTGTTAGTGGACTATTATGGGAAAGGAAAGACTTAAAATATATGGTGATTACCTACTAAGATGTTTTCTCAAACCGTACCTATAACCCTTGGTGTTGGTAGACCTGAGCTGTTTTGCATGTTTATCATTTGTTCAGGTATCTCGGCTCAGGTGCTCATGGTCGGAGCGAGTTTGGTCTTATGGTTGGAGGTGACCAAGATGTTACATGAAGATTGTGGTAGCTTGGTCAAGTTTTAGTTTGTTCTCATCATCATTTTTCTTGTTTTAGTCTTAAGTCTATTTAGTCAGTTATTGTATATGGATCAGCTATTTATTTATTTATGTTCAGCTATGGGTTTTTGATGCGTCCTCATTTTGATTATTTTTATCATGGTTATTGGGAAGAAATCATTCCCACTCGATTTATATCATAGTTTCGACACTAGTTTTCAGCCTGTGGGGATCAGAAGAACCCTTCTGTCATGTTGCAGACCAGGTCAGGTGTTGGTTTAGATGCCATCCTGACTTGGTTCATAACATGCAATACTTATATATATTTGTGCAACATGCAACACAAACAAGCCATGTGTTACATGTAACAATGTGTTTTTATGAAACACCCTTTTATTGTTATAGATATTTATACGATATAGTAATAACCTTTCCATCAGAAATAGTAAAATAAATATAAATAAATTCATTGTATAGGTAATTTATAATATTTTTTTTATAAATTAAACATATTGATAAAAAAACATGTCATATTGTTGAATTCATTATGTATTTGAAAATAAAATTTTGTTAAATGGGCTTCTTTTTATTTCCTTATATGAATGAAAATAAAATTAATTTTATAACCTTTTAGAAAATTAATATGGTAAAATTAAAATAATTTTTTAATTAATAATTTCAAAATTATCTTAGGGTGAATGTTTGGTATTTTTTATGAGAATGATTATTTTTGAATGAATAGTGGAAAATACTAAATTTTAATTCCAATCATCTTATTTACCAACATTATTTTAAAAAATAAAATATATTTTTAGTTGTTGTTAAATATTAAAGAGATTATTTATAAGTCTATTAATCCAATTTATTTCATTGGAATCAATTTTATATTTAATTTAGATTCGAAATCTTAATGAACTATTGAACACTATTATTTCAAAACCCCACATTCTCGACATGTTGTGGGGTTAACATTAAGCATAAATAAACCATTTTTGTGAATTAAATTTAATAGATTAGATATACCTTGTTTTAATCAACATAATATTTGTTATCTAAAAAAATAAACTAGGTTTTTTACAAAAAATAGTAGTGAATGTGATTAGGATTAATTAAAACAATTATGAAAAAATGATGCTTAACAAGGGTTCTAATCCTTCAAATTAATGGAAAAAATAACCTAAAAATAGTACAAACCCAATTTTATCGACATATTTCTACCATAAAACATCCATTCAGGATTTATTTGGGTTTATGAGATTTTTTTTCTATAAACATCGTTAAAAATAACTAGTTGTCAAAAATGTCATTTGTGTCCCTTCTGTCCAATATAAAAGTCCACCTCCTCTACCTCCTCTTCAAACCTATCAATATAATTATTTTCTACCAAGATCTAATCAATTTAATTTCATAAATTCATCCATTCCTCCCTAATTCCTACCTATGGGACTAAATCCAACCAAGGAAGACCTTTGATGAAAACCAAAAGGATTAACACAAATAAGTGGTGACATCCTCTTTCATGTTACTTTCAATTATTTACATTCCCCAATGCCTAAAATAGTCTCATTCCAAGATCATATAATAAAAAATGTATACTCATTATGCTGGGATGTTTTTATTATATGTATTATCCTACACTTACTTAAACATCCATCTAATGGGTAATGATCTTACCATTTTTTGGTATGTTGAACTACCACCACATGAAAAGATGTTGATCGTTTTACCTTTACCACCACCCATGAATGGGTATTATGATGGAAAATACATTTTTATATGATATTAATGATTTATTCTTTCTTATATGGTTATTATATATATCTTACATCCATTCCTTCCATTTTGTGTAAATTCAAAAACTTTATTTTTGTAAGTATGGACTACCTACTCTTCAAGGCGATGTGATTCATTCACACATTATATGGAATGTACTAAGGATGATATTAATAAATTTATATGATATATATATTAAATAATAATTCTTATAGGATTATATTATATATTTATATACATTCATTTCATTTAATTTTATTTCTATAATATGATAATAAAATGGAAGTAGTATTCACAAGTTCGTACAACCTACCATCTCTATTAATGGTATATTTCATTTAATATTTCGATCTTTTTAATATTTATATATATATTTATATAAATAATTTATATGTAATATAAATAATTTTTTATATACTTTTAATATGAAAATCATGGTATTTGTAAGTGGAGCATGAATGAAAAATCAAAACACATATGATAAACAAAGCATTTATTACATGAAACATTACATTAACATGGAATTGTTAATAAACATGTAATATAAAGTAAAAAGTTAATCATATAAGTTATTAGATATTAGAATATGGTTATTTGATATATTTATAATAAACATATATTTATTTAACATGATTTTTTAATTTGTACAAAGAAAGTCAATTCAAAATGTAATGGAATTATATGTCACCTTTTATTTTTGTGAGACATAACCATATTCATGAATCTCTTATTTTGGGTGGTTTATATACTATAATTTTAAATTTTATATCCTTAATATCATATATATAATGATATTAAAAAAATTATTTGATGTTATTACTTCATGGGTATCGTGATTCAAAAGTTACCCATGTAGTATGTGGATCTGTAGTTTCACTTTTATTTATGTGAGATTTAAGCCCTATTAACCAATAATTTCTTTTGTGTGGGAGGTATAATTAACACGAACATATTCCATGATTTTTATTATTACATTTATGGTTATTTATATATCCATTTGATGATCTATCATTCATGAGATTTATGTTTCAAATGTTTCCAAATCGGTAAAGGGGTTTTATCTCAATTTTTCATTATTTTAGGAACATCCTATTAGCCTAAAAAACCATGTTATAAAAAAATATGTTTCAAAAATTACCTTTTAAACTTATTCTAAACGAAAAAGTATTTTAAAAATGGTTTACATTTTTTCAATATTCCTTTTTAAATTTTCATTATATTTTCAAAGAGATTTTTTTCAAAAATATTTTCAAGAATCTTTTTCAACGAAATGTATTTCTAAATGTTTTCAAGGATATTCTATATATTTTTAATTAAATATGTTTTCAAAATATCGTCTAGAATAATTTATAATTTTTAAATAAAAATTATTTTCAAAACGTCCTCAATGATTTCTTTATATGTTCTTAAAGCCTTCCAAAAAACAAATCAACACATTTTCATGTTTTCATTATATGTTTTCAATGTGTTTTCATTAAAAATGGTTTTAAAATGGTTTAATATTTTAAGAAGTATTTTTCAAAGAAGAAAGTATATTTTCCTGATGAAATTGTTTTAAAACATATTTCAAAATTATTTTCCATCAAATATTACAACTTTGGTAATAGGTAATTCATTACCATGTATATGATCCAAGGATACAATTCACCTTACTTGTCTGAATGGTATATGATTTTATGGATTGATTACTAAGAATCCCATTTCTATTAAATGAATTATAGCATGGTAAATTCTTATGAAACTCACTTTCTATCAATGGTTATTATCATATATATATTTATGAATCCTATACATTTTATTCTAGATATAATATTATTAAAGATATATGATACACATATCATTTCATGTGTTATGATATGATGTTTACAAAACCCATTTATTTTTATGAGTCATTATATAATGAATAATTTATTATCTTTTTTCACATCTATTAATGTTTTTATTATGTGGTGGGTGAGACCTATATCTACCTCTAATTAATTTTGTAATGATGGATGAATCATGGGTAAGTATGTTATACAGGAACTAGATTACATGTTTATAATTCTATCTATGAACATGATATCATGTTCACAATTTTATGAGAGAACTTTATTACATGTTCAAAATGTTACATCTGATTCAAATTAAATTTCAACAAACTTATTAATCAACCTAGTAACATGTATATAAGTTTATGTGTGATCCAGATTACTCGTTCAGAATGATATGCATGAACGATATTGTATGTTAACAATGCTACACACAATCCTTGTAGCAAGTAACATTTGTTTATGTGAGGCTATGATTTCATTTCTATAACTTCATGAGATAACATATTTCTACTTATACATGTTCACAATGTCATATTAAAAATTTAATTCCACATATTCTCTTACATATTCCTCAGTTATTCTTTTATGGAATATTCTATTGATTACCTTATGATTCGTATCTTATGAACTCCAAATATTTATTCCATGACTCATTTATATGCTCTTTGATATATAAGGTATATTTCATTAATGATATGATCATGTTATCATTCCCTTAATTTCATGATTAAGCTTATATATCTCCAATGTTACCTTTACTGAGCATCTGAGTTCACCCTTTTTTATGTTTCCATTGACTCAGTTAAAAATATATGTATTATGTATGATATGTATAAGAGGGGTTTTAGTCTTGGATAATATATTTAGAGATAACATAGCGCACTCAAGTACTGGTGTTTATGTTTCCATATCTCCAAAGGCATTAACTATTACAGTTTTTGGGTGTCTGTTTTTGTAATGTATTTAGTATTCCACAAAAAGATATATTGTTTATATATGTTAAGGCTGGTTTATTATATAGATAATTATAAATATTCATATAATTAATATATATGATACATATATATTGTTTTATATTATTATATAATAAATCATGAAATATGTAGGAGCATTAATTATACAAATTCAAAACATATTAAAAAAGTAACCCATATAATACCTGAAATGTAACAATTATATTGAATTATTAAAAAAGATCAAATATAAAGTCATAATCAAATCATATATGGTATTAAATATCAGGATATGGTTAGATGGTTGTTTTATAGTAATCATATATTTATTATGCAATATGTATTATTGTGTATAAAGAAATTGAAGACCTAAGGTAAGGGTTTTCTCATATCAATTTTTATATCTGTGAGATACATGCCTTGTTGACCACTCATTTCTTTTGTGTCATGTATACACTTCCCATGAATTCTGTCGATGATACTAATAATTAAATTTCTGGTTATTTAAATATCCATTTTATGATATTTATTTTATTTGGTTTTTGTTCCAAAAGTTACCAAATTCATAAACTAATTTTAACTCACTTTGCTTTATTTGAGACAATTGTCATGTCATGAACTTATATTTTTAATGAGGTGTATATAATTACATTGAAATGAAATATAATGAATCTCATTATTTCAATGATATTTTATTCTTCTTTTAATGTTATTATTCTTTTTTTTATGACTCAAAGTTATCAAAATGTCAAACAATTTATGTTTACAATATCATTGTTTATTAATTTTTTTAATATGCTTCCATTGATGAAATATAATGATCCATATTTAATGAAATCTCATGAATTTTAAAAACCTCTATTATTTCAGGTTATATTCATGTAATGGTAGAATTTTTCTGCAAATTTATACTTAATATAATTAATAAATATTTTTATGAAAATACAACTTTATTTCTACTTTGGTAGAAAATATGTGTTCTTTGAAATCCATTTTTTATAAATAGGATTTAAAATATATTTCAATATTATCATATAATGTTTAAATAAAATTTTTACCCTTAAATTTACTTTTAGGCAAATGTTTTTAATAGGAATCATTTTTTTCATTTTTTGATCAATGAAATTTTCTAAACTTTTAAAGTGAAATTTTTGTTTGGAATGTACAGACATACCCGCTATCATGAACAAAATTTCCATGAAGCATTCATTGTAATATTACAAGGATATTTTTTAAATAAAATATATTTCTTAATATTCTTGATTTTTTTGATATTGACCTAGATTACAATGATTTTTTTTTCAAAAATTTTATTATTTAAATGATTTTGAAATATACATTTTTTTGATTTAAATTTTTTTATTTTCCTAGAAATTGATTTTGATGATTTCAAATATTATTTTAAATTATTTAAAATTATTTTCAATGAAACAATAATCAAAATGTTACCAATCTTATTTATAAAATTTCATAGAAATTTTCAAAAAAAATCAGTTCAAAACGTTTGGTGTTTTAAGATGATTTTTTAAAGTGGAAAGGATATTTTCATTAAGACTAGTTTTAAAGTATTTTTTATGAATATTTTAGAATATTTCAATGTGTTTTCAAGGAAAATGATTTTAAAAATTATATTAATTTTAAAAATAAATTTTCAATGAGATGTTATGTTCCAATAGATCTTTAAAAATCCTTCTCCATCTAAGAAAAAATCCTTGGATAAAGATTATGATTTACACGGGATATGATCAAATGATACCATTAATATTATTTATAGCGACGATTTATGTTTTGAATCCTTGATTTTTATTATACATGATTCTCTTCAATGGTTTATACCATGATAAATGTTTATGATACCTATATCTCTTCCATGGGTTATATATTGATACATTAATATGAAAACTACTACATTTAATGTATTATTATAGGATGAAAGGAATATGAAACCTATATATTTTCCATAGGTTATGATATAATTAAATTTTCATTATACCCATTTCATTTCAGGGGTTATAGTATGATGTTTTTAAGCCTTTCTATTTTTATGGGTCATGATATAATGAATGTTTTATTTTATTGTGTCACATTTATGTATGCATTTATTATGTTATGGGCGATACCTGTATCTCCCTCCAATGATTTGTGTAAATATTTATGTCTCATGAGATAATGATGGGAAACAAGTCCATGATCTTGATCCAAAATGGGTGACATGTGCATCATGATCCATAATTTGTAATAACTATGTCTTGATGCATTTTGGGGAAATTGGGAATGTTGATCTTCAACGCGAAGATAGGGTATCCTGATCCATTATTAGAAGACAGTAAAACTACATCCAATATGGGTATATGGGGAAACTGGATCCACTATGGGAAGTTAGGGAAACCGATCTAATATTGTGAGATGGAGAAACCCAATCCACTATATGAATATGGTTAAACCTGATAAACTCTAGGAATATGGGAAACCAATCCAATTTTGGAGGATAGGGAAACCCCATCCTCTATGGGAAGATGGGGAAACCCAATACACTATGGTATGATTGGGAAAGCTGGTCCAATATGAAATGATAGTGAAACCCAATCCACTATGTGAAGACGGGGAAACCCAATTCCTTATAAGGAATGAACTGTGAATAGAGATGGTGGATCTTCCCAACAAGTATGTGAATTCCCTAGGATTATCCGTGATATTTTTTAGAAATTATCCTTGACATATAGGGAATGATATCACATGTTTATGTTTTTCCACAAATTCTATGTCTTATTCCATTGAAATGATCAAATGGTTAATGTTAATGATTCTATTAGAATTCTTATCCTATGAATTTCCAATATTTATTAAATTTATCATTATTAATTTATTTTTATGTCAATTAAGAACTATTAATGTTATGATAAAGACCTCATACTCTTATGTTTATGATATAGTAAATCATTACACTTATTTACCCTTACTGACCATTCAAGATCATTCATTTCTTATTATTACATTCCCAAATATATATATAATGTTTTTAAGTTTTATTACTAAAGTGAAATATGTTAAAGAGTAATATTGAAGATAATTCACAAAAATATAAGAACGAGTTCCTCGTTTTAGAAGAAATTAAACTATTATGGTCCTCAAGCATGTATTTTTGTAATGTGTTGAATAATAATCTAAAATGTTGTGATATACATGTATGTTATGAATGAGTCACTATATAAATAATTTCTTTACTATTATTTTAGAAATTTGGTCCATTTATTTCACTTTTAAGGTCTTTTGAAAAAGCTACCTAAAAACAATGTGAAAATACTAGTTATTTTTTTGTTAAGAAATATGAAATTTATAATAGAAATAACTTCTCTATCAATTTATGTGAGTTTTGAAATATAAATTCATGTATTTCAAAACTATATAAATCATCATAAATTAATATGTTAATTTTATATACATCATTATCATTCAGATTTTTTAGTATCCAATGGAAAATAAACATTTTGAAGTCTTATATTGAAAAAAATTTAGGTGGATACTACATATTATCATTTTCAATAACACATGTTTGATATTTATTTCATTTAATTTATTATAGTAATTTTAATGAGATTTTTATCACCACTTTTCATAATGAAATATAAAAAAGTAGACCATCAAGCATATTATTCTTCATGAGGATAATGTGAAGATTATTAAATGAAAATTGAATTCCCGATATGGATTTTTGAATGATTAGGTCTATTACATGATAATATTTTAATCTATATATAATGGTGATGTAACACTTTTCATTTATTTATTGAGTAGAAAATTCATTCCAAACATTGTATTGACAATTAATAATATTTCCTTGATTTATAATCTTAGTAATAATTTTGGTTGAGGCGAGAATTATGGTTATCTATTAAAACATAACATCGTATGAAAATATTTCCGATATGTATCAAAGAAAAAATTATGAACATGAAAATAAATTTTGTTCTTTTTGGATGTCCATGATTCTTAAGAAAAGATAAAAATAGGAAAACTATGCCTTAAACAGTGTTTTAAAAAAGAATTGTATTTAATCCATGGAAGTCACTGATTGTCAACATTAGGGAAGCCATAATTTTTAAAATTTTCACAATAGATTCATTATATTTATCTAGACCATAGTTATATAGAACACTTAATTCTTAATTCATAGGAATAAGGTATATATAAATGAAATTAAAATTTATTTTCTTTCAAGGATTATTCATCGATATCATGAACATGTTTTTTTGGAAAGACATCTATTGAGGTAGATTATATGGGATAAATATACCATACATTAGATATAATTTTTACGGAAGGTATAATATGGTTGAATTTGTAATATTTGTATCCCATGTAGATAATTAATAGATTATATGTGAAATATATATTTATATAATTAATTCATGGTATTCAATGATTCTTAATCTCATATATATATCAAAGAATCGTAAATTTTAATATTCACTGGCATTACACTTTATATGTTCAATGGTTTTTGATGACATATATAGTCTTCCAAATTAAAAATTTAATGTAATGTTATATAAAACCTTCAGTTTAATTTAATTATTTATTTGTGGAAGTATGTGGATACTGATTGGAATAATAGTTTTTTTGACTTCCACCATGATTTAAAATAGATTTTACAATATTATCTATCAGAATATTCCCTCTAAAATAGTATAAAATAATTATAAAATGCTTATTTATTTTAATAACTGGGTGAACTATTATTTATATCAACTTTTTCCATTAATATTATAGAGTGGTTATACCATTAGGAATTGAACCTAGAAAAAATTTAAATGTTATGGAAATTCCATTAATTATAATTTCACAGAACAAAACCGATAAGGAAAACATTATCCAAAATATAATTCTAAGTAAATGGAACACCATTTATATAATTCTTTATTTATGACTATAACTATATCAAAAAATCATTTTTTACCCCTTCTGTTTTCCATTATTTTATTTTCAAATAATCATCTAGTAATACGTTACCGTATTGATCATGTTGTCATATTTTTTTGAATGGGTCATTTAAATTTACCATAAAGAGACCCTCTCTTTCATACATTAATTATAAATAACTTTTTTATAATACTAAAAATATTATACAATTATAATACCATTGAACAAATTAGTTTAGTGTCTCAGGAAACATGGAAACAAAAACACCAGTACATAAGTGAGCTCCATTATCTCCCAATATGTTCTTCATGACTGGAATCCTTCTTAGACAAATCGTACTTAATAAATTTCTTCATAACATACTGAAAGTAACATAAAAATGGGTGATATCAGATGATAAATATGGGTAAACAAGGGATACATGAAATCATAAGAAAGAGCATAGGCGTATGAGAATGTGATTATAATATTAAATGATCATACTCTATATATTATAAGATCAAAAACCAGAAAGAAGGAATAAAATAGGGAAGTTTATAAGTCATAAATCATAATTTAATAAATAAAATAAAAAATGAAATCATAACATAGGAATATAACGTAGAATATTAATGACATATAAGCATATAAAATTATATTCATAGTAGTCAATGCATTACTTCCAAGGCCATCTTTGTAGTGAAATTCCTTTACTAAACTAGGTTCACACTCAATTTCAGACCTGTATTACTGAACTAAGTTCACTCCTCCTTATATCCATGTAATACACAAATGATTTCATTTCAAATTTTTATACTATAATACTATAAAAAGATCATTTCTCATTCCCACACGGATAATACTAAACCGCCTTCACTAATTGTTCCAGCTATGACTATCTCATGAGATAAAATCATTACCCAATTCATCATAGGGATATATATGTACCACACATATCATAACTAATTAATACATATGTGTGCCAAAAATAAAAAACAATCATATAATAACCCATGAAATGAAATGTGTGTTGTAAACTAGCAATAATATCTTAACATATCTAAAAAGACATGTTTCATAATCATTTCATCAATGAAAACCCCAGGAAGGGGATTAGGTTTTAAAAGCATATATCATGTGCAATAGAAAAAATGTCCATAAAAATAGTTACATCAAAACATAAAGCATTCATAGAATAATATGAGTTGAACCATTGGAACATTTCCAACAATGGAATGAGTATCATCAACAAATGTCATCATTGATGGAAAATAACATGTAATGTTATTTTCAAAACAATATCGAGGGAAAAGCCCCTTATTCTTTGAAGAAAAGATATTTAAAACAAAATAACCTTTTGAAACCCATTTTCTTAATAATACACATGAAATATTATAAATAATTCTTTGAAAAAATTTTGTAATCCTTTTTCTTTGAACACATATATAGGGTGCTTGAATATAGATTTAAAACCATTTTACTTGAAAACATATAAAAGGAGTATGAAAAATTTTCAAAATCCATTTCATATAAATAATTTACACAATTATAAATTAGGATTGAAATCATTTTGAAAACCATTTTCCATGAATACAAAAAAAATTATCATAAAAATGCTTTAAAATCCATTTCATTAAAAATTCATTGAAAAAATATATCTAAGGATTGAAATACTTGTGAAATCCTTTTTCCCTGAAAATTTATAAAACCAATTTGAAAAATAATTTAAAAAAATTCCGTTTAAAATGTAAAATATAATCATTAATAAATTTTTAAACCATTTTCCCTAAAAATTTATAAATGAATCTTAAAAACCTTTTTAAAACACTTTCCTTGAAAAATACATGAAAACCAAATAAAGAAATAATGAAGAAATTTTGAAATCAATTTCATTGAAAATTATTTTTAAAAACATTTTCTTAAAAATTATCCTTTCAAACATGAAAAAGAATATTCACTAAAATGACAACGAGTAAATCTATACATGCTATGTGAATTAAGATGAACATTCCATTTTCACAGTAACTGTTTAGATAAATGCCTTTTTTGAAAAGAGTCAAGATCATTCCCTTGAAAAAATTGGTAAAATAAAAAAATGGAACAAAATTATTGTAATGAATACATGAGAATAGTACAATATTCTTTGAAACCCTTTTTAGAAAAAATGGATTTTAGGAAACATAGATTTCTGACTCAAGAGAGGGTAAATTTAGGCTTTCCTAAAACACTTTATTAACAATCTTAAGTACCAAAGTGTAGAAATGGTAAAAATACTTGAATGTATTATTAACAACCATATGTGATTAAAATTAATTAATATTATTGATATATTGATTAAAATATTTCAACAAAGGAAGTATAATATTAAAAAACCATGAAAAGCGATGAGATTATTCAAATAAACTCTTATCACATAGTAATATTCATTCATAGTACCCAGGTATGAAATTGAAAATGAAATATTATTAAGATATCATTAATATAATGGGATTCATGATATAATAGTTCAATTATATTATATACATATCCTATAAAATTATCGGGGCATAACAGGGCTTGTGTCTCAAATAATGTACATTGAGACAAAAATATCTAACCAATTTGGTAAATTTTGAAACATAAATCCCATGAAAGGAAGATCATTGAATGAATATGTAAATACCCATAAATTTATGAAAAATTAATTATATAATACATTAAGGGGATGTATATACACCATATGAAATGAAATAGTGGGGAACATATCATGTATCTCAAGGAAATTAAAACTAAGATGAAATCTAATTAACTTATATCTTAACTCACGCCATACTAAAAAAACTGCCTATATAATAAATATAATTTTATTATACATATATAAAAGAACAATTTTATTTTATTTATACTTTATATGTTTTAATTATGAATTTATATTAGCCGCTTATTATGAATTCTATGTTAAGATTTAATTTCGGGTAATATCCACTTTTTTTTCATGTGTCTTAATAGTTATATATTTATCCCTTATACAAACATTATTATTTCATGAATGTAAAACATGATATTAATATATTTTATATTCAATATATTTTTATTTTAATAATCTATATAATATACAAGTATGATATGGAATACACAATTTATGCAGATATTAGGATGCACAAATGCATGAACGTTGTTTCTATTTAATAGTCACATTAAAATAATATTAGTAAATTAAATATATATATATATAGGTATAGATATAATTATTATAGTATAATTATTAGAGCATATATATCATATAATTTCACAAAATCCACCCTTAATACATTCCTTGTGGTTTGTGAATGAATTAAATCGCATTGAGGGGGCGGTAGTCCACACTTCCTCAAATGAAATTATCATATTTACAAAAATAGAAAGTATAATGATATGTTCTATAAAATTATTATATAATCATAATTAAATAATAAATAATAAATATAATAAATAATAAATAAAAATATATTTTCCTTATGATTTTCCACCATAAGATATGGTAAAGGAAAAATGAACAATCATCATTTATGGTGGTTGTAGTTCACCGTACAGGTAAATAAAATGTTCTTCCCCCATTAGATGGACATGTGTATATGTATAGGTAGAAACCTTATAATAAAAAATCATAGCGTATTTAAGATAATTTTTTTTATACAATCAAGGAATATGAATTTTTTAGGGGTGGATAAAGAAAATAAAAGAAATTATTTTGAGAGAAGACCTTACTTATTAATCTGAAAACTCTGTTGGATTTTTTGTGAGAGGCTTACATGGATTGATTTGTGTCCAAAGAAAGGATTTAATGAAAATGGAAGGGATTTTGGGAAGTGTATTAGTTAAATATTAGCCTACCTCCATTTGGTTAATTATCAATATATTATATATATATATAAATCCAATTTAATTGTTTTTGAAAATATGTTATTTTTATTAGTATTACTATGATTAAGGACTAGGATATAATTATCTTGTTTAAATAATTATATAAATAAAATGATGTATCACAAAAACTAAATTTCGCTTGTAATATACAACAAGATGGTATTTTATGTATTTTTTTCCATGTCAATATTCAATTTAAAAAAGTATAAAATATATGTTTCCTGTAGTGCATGATTAACCAGGGATTGCATTTAAATCAAACTAAACATTGTGATTTTATAAAAAAACTATTTTTAGTTTTTCTTGAAATGAAAAATATCAAAAAATAATAATTAACTCATAAAAAAGGATTTCAAAAAATAGTGGGGTGTTACATTCAACCCCCATTAAAAATAATTTCTCCCTTTAGATATTTTTAGGATAACAATGGTCTTATATTTTAAAGTTTCATTCATAAAAACCCACATTAGAAGAATGAATACTAATATTTCCATTAAATAGTGAATATAGAAACCATAAAGGTTGACCAAAGTAACATATTACTAGGTTTCCACATGGGGGAACATTGGTTAGGAGTAAATACTAGACACTAAGAAATAATGTAAATATTTATGGGGATTGATTGAGGTCATCAATCACAAACTAGTGAAAGATAAATGAAAATTTTAGGGTATTAAAGTAAGTAATCTATTTTTTTAAATCCAATGCATAAAAATATTGTGTTACTAAGGCATGATTTTTTGATCATTATCCAATCATTGATTGATTGATTTATTGGACATGAATATAAGGAAATATGCTTACTTAATATTTTTAGTTAAAAAAACATCATTTTTTGGTTGTTCTTTGAACATTTTTTAATTCAACCATTACTTAAATAAATTCTTCTTCAGAAATTAACTTTGATGATAGAAGCACTAAAATAGAAACTAAAAATATATTGTGGCCCATAATATATTTAAATGAATAAATATTTATCTATAAAAATTCTTAAAAATAAATATGGTTAATACATTAGTATCTAAAAATAAAAAAATAACATTGTTATTTCATCAAAAATTATTATACACTAACCATGACATCATATAGGCAAGTGGTAGGAATGAAATTCTAGTCACCCTTAAGTCATGGTCTCAAGAACCACAACATTTTTGAACATTATTGGTTTTCACCTGACTTACATGATGTGACATTATGAAACCAAAACTATATAATTTCCTAAAAAATATGATAAACATCCATTAAATCAAGTTAATCACTATATACACATTTAAGAATGTTTTTAATACAATATGAACACATTAAAATATCCAATGAAGTTCAACATAATATTTTAATGAATGGTTAACCTTATAAGCCCTATAAAAGTTGAATATCCAATCCATTAGAAACAAATTCATCAACTCGGAATAACATTGATCCCCTATATTTACTAATTTTACGTTTAGTTTATCATTTAAATCATGTGAGTAACCTCATCATATATTCTATTGTAACATGGGAATAACCTGGATCACCATAAATAATTTTGGAAACCATGCATGATTTTTTATTCAATAGATTACATCACGAATTCCATAAATCCAATATGTTTTAAAAATCATCCATGTTAGCATAAACTACTTGTCAATAATTCCATAATTGGTTCCATATTAATTTGTACCATTAAATTTCATTATATAGAATATATCATTATCTAAACAAAATTATAATTACATGTGAAACATATTAAGGGTTAAATTTACCTTAATCAGGTGTTCTCGATGGACAACACCCTTCCATGAAATCACTTCTCTATTCCATCAGATCCATTAATGGTATTCCTGTAAGTCATTAGTGAAAAAAAATAAATCATAAAATCTTTATATATTTCACCATTTATAATACATGATTAAAAATACATAAAAACATTGATTACTCCATCCGTAAGACAATAAAAAAGCTACATAATCATATTACATAATTATTATTTACTTTAATATTTCAACTATTGTTTTTTCATCAACATCAATTTAAAAATTAGTCACACCACCCTACTACTTATCTTCAATAGTGTTTCTATTGGGACATTGAGTTGCATAATGAACATTTATTCCACACAATCAACCA